>CM077087.1:48660146-49860146 GCA_039513925.1 Platanthera zijinensis | reverse complement strand
TTCTCTGAAGTTATTTGTTGCTAAAATTATGGCTTAAATTCAAAATGAATTATTTACAAATTCTGTCAAACATAAATTACGGGATTCAGTATTCTTGATAAAGCATTTTGTCCTATTATACAAATTACGTTGACTTTATCTTTCCAGCCTGTTTTCTAGCCGTTGGTACTATGTACTATTTCCAAGAAAGGTACGTCTTTATGCTGAGATTTCTTTCCCGCTTATTTTATTCCTTATTGGGACTGACAGAAAGTTAATAGGCCATTCTATTCCTATTGCTATATTCTATTTTGAGATAATCTGTTGCAGGGCTCGAGAATTCAAATCAATAGAGCCGTTCCAAAGGAAAACGTGAAGACATATTTAAAAGAGATTCTGCTCTCATTAAAGCAGAAGTAACAGACACAGAGAAAAATTATTCATCCGCTCAAGCATCATCAGAGCACTTCTTCAACATCTCTTTACAAGAAGAAGAAAAGTTTTCCTGAAGCAAAAGCCCAGAGCAATCATCTTCCATTCTCAAGTCTCCTGAGCAATCTGCTTAGAGTTTTTCAAAGACTTCAGAAAAGGCTCAAGATCTGCTTCAAGTGCTCCAAAATCTTAAGACCTGATAAAAATCAGTCTTCAGATTTCTGAGGATTTAGTTTCAGTTTATCTGAAACTCCTTCATCCTGAAGCAAAGGCTTTCCCTGGACTTCCACTGAGCCAGGGGGAGACTTTGATTCTTTAGAGAATCCACAAATCTTCTCTAATCTGTATTTAAAATAGAGAAGATAATCTAACCCTCTCAACCCCTTTGTAAAAAGAGTTTGTTCACATCTCTTCAAAAGTGAACGTTGGTGACAGGGCACCTTATCAACAACCTGTGGTTGAGCATCCTTATCAAAAGCTCAAAGGGTCTGTTTGATCTACCTGAATCAGATCATTGGTGGCAGGGCACCTTAGCAAAAACCTGTAGTGGATTCCTACCAGGGTGGTAGAAGAGTGGACGTACCTATTTAAAGGGAACCACTATATATCCTGTGTCCATCTGGTTATCTTGTTTATTCATTTTATTCTGTGGCTGTGATAGAACTACCTAGGATTGCTAGGTGCTGTGATAGGCTTGTAGTTAACTGAAATTTCAGTCAACTTCTTCACTTGTGCACTTCACTGTGTTAGGCTCTTAGGGTTCAAGTATCAGATTTTCTATTCCGCAAATAAACTCCAAGGGAGCTGACTAAGTGTTCATAAAATTTTGAATACTCTATTCACCCCCCCTCTAGAGTAGTTTACAACTTATCCCCTCACTTTCACAATGTGATTGTCGGCTCTGGAATATCTCACAAGGCTAACAATGCCTCAAACTGAGACCCTCCCCCCTTATATATAGCAAAAGAGAGGATACGGCACCCGACGTCAACGGCCATGATTAGCCGCTACATCCAATGCCCAAATAAACAACAACGCTCAAGCCTTTATCCCACTATAGTGGGGTCGGCTATATGGATCTGATGCCCAAATAACACTAAATAAAGTCCAAAAAAACAAGATACATAAAAATGTAGAAACTGCACTCTAAACGCGCTTGTGGTCTCGGATCGGCAATCCAATCAACGCCTCCTGCGCGAGTACACAAATGCGATCCCCGATGAGTGGTGGCCCAAAGTCCAGTGTCGATCCTGTGATGATCCTCATCATTATATTCTCATAGAAATTTAATTTTTAAATATTGCAAAAAAAAATCTAGAGAACAAATTATACTTACTCATAAGATCATTTGGTCTCATGAATGCTATAACTTATTTTATATACTCTGGAAGCAAAATTTGTTAATTGATATTGAGATTTAGGAAATGATTTAGGCCATTTTTGAATTAAATTTTGGGCCTTCGAAACTTAACATTTTATCATCATCACTACTCATCCCTTTTGAGCCTTGATACCATGATCTCTTTGATGTACTATAAACAGTGAAAAAATAAATGGTTTTTTATTTTTCTTGCCAAAGTCAAACTTTCCCTAACTATTCATCACAATTCTACACATCTTTTTGAGCCTAAAATGTTGTTTGAGAAAATAAAGTGCCATTTTCAAGAGAAAAAATGAAAAAAAAAATATAAATTGTATTATTATTTTTATGTGAAAAACACGGGAAAAGGGACTTTCATTCTTATTGTGAAGAACTCAAAAATATATTTTTTCCCTCACAATAAATATGGGAGTAATTCAACACAATTATGAATTAAAGGTAAATCGAAGATTTTTAATTAATAACTTGTGACACAGAAAATATGTTACAAATAATATTTCATTTTAGAGTTCATCGTGATCAAGTATTAATGAAAATTTAGCTACTTATCATAATAATAGAATAGCAAGGCAATATGTAAGAAAAAAGATTCTTAAAATTACTATCAAACTTCAACAATACAAGGATTCTCTCTCTCCAAAAATAAACAAAAACAATAAGTAAAATAGAGATTCTCGAAAAATTGGATGTTAGAACTCTTGGAATGGCCCCATCTTGATAGCTAGAAAATGGTATGCCCGCGCCCAAGGTCCGCAACGTGTAAATGGGGTGTGGATTTGGAAAAACCGTCAAAATACACTCGGAAACGTTCTGGAATTGATGGGGAGTTGTTGGCAATAAATTGGATTTACACACCCAATGTCCACGGCATATAAGAGGGTGTGCATTAACTACTTCAGTTGGTACCGTGGTGTGACAGATGAGCTTCCACATTAAAATTGCAGTTGCACGGCCAAGGCTGTGCTAGGGGCATATACTTGGTTTTTTCATGGGTATGACTCCAGATCAACCCCTTAGCTTGGATATGTGCTCCATTATTGATGTGTTGTCTTCATTTCACATGAAACTAGAAAAGTGTAAATAAATACCTTAAATGAATGAAGACTGGCCAAACGTGCATGGTTAATAGCTAAAACTAGGGTTATATATATAATATGCATTATCATTGTTCGCCGCACACTTGACAAATACACCTTACACAAAGAGCTTCTTGATGGGTCATCCCATTATAAAGACATTCAGTTCGTTGTCAGACCTCCACCTAGAAAGCGTTGTATATGTTATGCATCACTTGCATGAGTTTGTTGAATCTTGTGTTCATCATCTACAAGAATTACATCAGTTGATCGGACGCAAAATTGCATCAAATATTGAAATGTATAAAATTTATGCAGATAGTCACAAGCAACGGCAATTTTTCGCAAAGGTAAGGTGATAGCCTAGATCCGTATGGAGGGGCTCCCTAAGGGACCTCCTAAAAAGTTGAATGTCAAGTAAACGTGTCTACATAGTAGTGAGAAGGATCGGAACGAATGCCTACGAGCTCGACATCCCTAAGAGTATGGGTATCCATCTTGTATTTAATGTTGATGATTTGACACCTTACTTCGAACCTCGCGAGTATGCGGACCCGTATCTTGAGCCCACCCATAAGCCTCACCTTGTCCAGTCCCAAACACATCATCTTACTCGTGAGCCTCACTCACCCCAGTGGAAGACACATGGTTTCACTGGCACCATGAGCGGCCTCTACGGGACTACCGTTACACCATTTGACTTCTGTGAACATTACTGGCATCGTGGCTCAGAGTGCATGGGCATGCCCAATGGACATACACAAAGGTGTCATGTTCATTGGAGAGGACGTTATGTCGTTATGTCATTGATGATACTTGGATAACATCCGAAGAGCCACATCGATTCTTACCCTACATACACTGAGAGAATACCCATCTTCATTCATCAGGAGATAAATTCTTTCGAGTTGGGGAGAATGACGAGGATCGACGAGACAGTGTAACACTGGTTTTTGGTCTGTTTGGAGTTGATTTGTCACCTTCCATGTTTAGCATCCACCGATGGATGACCCGAGTCCGTAGTTGCGTCTGGATCAACATTTTGATATTTTTCATGCATTTGTTTTATCTTTTAATATTTTATTTAAGTAGATCAAACAACCATCGTACACGGACAATTATAGTCGTCCACGATGATTACTCTAGTCATGTTTTATTATAAATAATAGGGTGAAGGCAGTTGACATGGTTATTGCAGATTTTGAAGAGCTTCTACCCAGAATTCAAAGGTCTTCTCGTGGTGCCGAAGGCCTAACTCAATGAAATCCTAGGTGGTGATTCCTAGGTATTGTCCTCATTCTTTCCTTGGGTTTCCCCTTGTAGAGACTCATTCCAATCTCTCCCTATAACAGTAGTCTCCCCTAAAACTCCTGTCCATTCCCTCAAAACTAGTAGCCACCATCAATTTTCCTCCCAAAAACAACCATCACGCCATCCAAGATAGCCCCTAGTATTTTCCTTGTTATCTTCACTTTATATCCATCCACTTCCCTCATCTTCGACAGTCGTGGCCCACTGGAGCTAACCCTCTTCCATACACATAAACCCTGGCCTACCACACCTGAATACCTCCCAACTCCCAAGCGAAGCTTTCTCACGCAGCTACAAGGTAACGACTTGTAGGTCCCTTTCATAACCCGCTAACACCACCTATTGCCATCGCAGATGGGTGGACTCCTCAATTTCAACCCTGCCGAAGGTAACGCCTACTCTAACTCTTAATAGAGTAACCGTGAATGTTTATAAATGATTTTTTAATTCTTTTCTTACATATCTTATTACCTTTATTTTTGAAGGTATCATATTCGTTTTTTGGGGGGAAAAGTGTTCATACCCCACTTAGATACTCTAAAAAAGGCAGGGGGCATCTGATGGATGAATACTTCTGTTCACGAATAGTTCGACGAGAAGAGGGAAGTCAGGAACAGCGAGATCAAGCTTCGCACAACACAACAGTTAGTCAAATCAATATTTTATTAACTATAATTTGGGTTACATCAGATTACTTTCATCAAAGGTTCTAGTATTAGTACAAAGCGGGAGCTCAGGACATAGTTCAGAGGAGATGCGGTTGATCGGCGGTTGATATGCATGGCCCGTTTGTCTCATCATTATATTGTTCACTCACATTTACGTTATTCAGAATCTTGCCCGGCAGCCAGGTTACACAAAAAATGTTGTCCGACACTCCGACCATGAGACAATGGGCAAGAGACAAAAAAAGTAACAAAAGTACAACGGTGAAGTAGCCATCAATAAGACATCGACGTGAAGAGGCATGAAGCTCATGAACACTGTGGAGTAATTGTGAGTTATGTCACGCACCATGATAGAGGTGTGAGCACTCGTGATAACTCATAATTTTGGCTAGTTTTGGGGTTGTTAGGTCAATTTCTTTGGGGAGCTCTCAGGAGAATTTGATAGTAAAGGTATTCAATGTAAAAAAAACTTAAGATATGCCATCAATGTAAAATAGAGTTGTTAAATATGTTTGAAACTTGACCGAACTTTAGACTTCATGCATACATGTACACAAATATGTATGTATACATGTATGTATATACACAAGCATATATGTTGTATGTATATATGCATGATACATATACATATAAATAATAATTTACCACATAACATCCGCATTATTATATTCATTTCATATTTACATCCACATCCATGTTCTGCATCATTTACAAAAATAATAATGTGTATATGCATACAAATAAATGAGTATGTATATGTTCATTTAAGAATAAGAAATGATTTTTCAAACTAAGAAATTTGGCTCCAGTCAACTCAAAATCCATCAAGTTTGACTTGAACTTGCATAAATCTATTAAATCAAAAAGGGGAAAAATTTAATTTTGAGTGACTTGCTCGAACTAGACTTAATACCGCTCCTGACACAAATTGTTGAGGCATAAAGCATGAATCAACAAAAACTAAAAAAATAATAGCCTAAGAAATGATTCAATAGGGAACCATTGAACGATGCAAGCTTTTTTTCATTTTATCGTATTATCTCACTAGGTAGAAAGAAATATTGAACCATGACTTAATAAAATATTTTTTGGACATGTGAAACAACCAAATGATAGCCTAAGAAATGTAGTTCTAGGAAATTATGTCATATGGCAATTTAACTGAGTGCAGAACAGAGACGGAGAACTAATACACCTTAAATTCCAATCATGAGAGGGCATAATTTCTCCTTGCAATGCCAAATGTCATGAATCTTTTTGTAGTAAATCAAACATCAAACCTTCTTGAGGTTTGAAACTATTTGAGTTGACAACAAAGGAAGCAACTGATAAACCAAATAATTTCCCATCAAATGCAAACCATTGATAGGATTATTTACCAATCAAATACTCAAGGTATTTTTGGTTTGAACGAAATGAAAGTCAGAAAATTTGAGATGGCGTAGGTTGAGTGTATAAGAAGTTTTTTATTATTTTTTGGTTGATAAAAATTTGAATTATGTTTCATGTAAAGAGAAGTGCGAGTGTACGATTTAGAATAACAATTTGAAATATTTTTCTTCAATATAATTCACTACGATCCAGAAGATAATTGTCAATGGAGAGTTCCTTTGTTCACATTTCTTCAGTAAATCTAATTTTCTACAACTTACCTTGGCACCAAACACCTAATATGAAATCAAAAAAGTAAAATACATTTCCATTCCCAAAAATTCTTCAAACCAAACAGACCCAAAAGTTCCATGAGACAATTTATGCCCTATTTGGGGGGCTTTTTTTCTCTTTTCCATTTTCTGGAAAACAACATCATTCATAATATTGTGTTTGTTTTAGGGACGGGTAACTTTCTAAAAAGGAAAAATAACTCCTTTTGGATCAGCTATGTTTTCTACTGATGGAGAAAACAAACACAATATTATGAACGGTGACATTTCCAGAAAATGAAAAGGAAGAAAAAAAACCCTCCCAAACGAAGTATTAATCATGCTCTGGAATCATGGAAAAATCTTATCTCCCAACATTGAATTTTTCATATAGAAATGTCAATAAAACAAAAAATTCTAGAGAACTAATAACATTTCCAAACAAAAACCTATTTACTAAAGGTTGAAGAAAATATCATGTTTCTATGTCACCCTAAATGCCCTAAACAAAACCTAGCAAACATAGGCTCTGTTTGGAGACCTGGAGAGCAATGGAAGCATGATGGAACGCGGGCTGGAACCCCGAGCTCCAGAGAGAATGTGGTCGCGCCATGCTGCAGGCATTGTTTGTCCCGCCTCCTTCGCCATCAGTATCACCAGCCACATCCGAGCTGGATTACTCCTCCAAGCCAGGCCATTCTTACATAAAATTCTCCATTCAGGCATTTGCCCAAAAGGAACAATGACCCTAGTAAAGCTAAATTCATGAATGCCTCTCTCTAATTTCAAGGCTAAGGAAACTCGATCTAGAAGAGAAGCACAAGAAAACAGCCCGACCTCATCTAAGTAACTGCATCCACTTTTATGTTAAAACCAAGTTTTCTTGTCTTGGTGGCGGTCATAACTGTTGTCATGCCAAACATAGAATACTCACAGGAGCAAAAAAAAAAAAGCTTTGCCAAACGGAGCCTTGATCTCAGTCCCTACAGCGATGCATTAACCGCGGCAGAGAAAGTCGCCACACCAGTTCAGCCGCGAACGCAAATGCAGCTCCCCGGATGGAACACATAATCCCATTAAAGCATGAAATCGCTGAAAAACAAATACCTGGGAGGCCTGGAGAAGTTCTTCCTGGCGGGCAAGGACTCCATGGTCCCTCTTCTCCTTCACTTCCGCACCCTTGTGAAAGGAGGCAAATCCTCTCAGCTTTCTCAGGGAAGTCTTCATCTGATTTCACTCCAAAAAAGAAGAAACAGATGAAGAAAGATAGAACGGGATAAACTGGTTCTTCTTTCTCCGCGCACAGATCCGAAGCTAGAGTATCCAAGGAAGGAAGGAAGAAGTAGAATCAAAGCGAGAATCAGAGAATCAACAAAAGTATGAACACTGTGAAACCCTAGAACAATCAAATTTCCGAAAGAGATTGATCTCCAAGCTCTCCTCTCTCTCTCTCTCTCTCGTGGTTTCCTTATTTTAGTAGTTTGTTTTTTGGTCAGAGATGATACGTTTGACGAAGAACACGAAAATTTCGCAGTCTGTTTTGTTTGACATTGTTTTAAATTATTGTTTTTTCTAAATATAAGAAATTTACATTTTCAAAATAAATAATGTTTACCCGTATTTTGCACACAATCATTTTAGACAATAAGATAAGATAATGTCAATTTAGTTCTTGGACTTTTGTCATTTTCATACTTTTGCTTAACATGTGATTTCATTTTGAGCGTAATTTAGGTTTCATTTGGTATAATGATTGCGGCTGTAAAAGATGTTGTTGTAAATACAGGTTTGTAAATGGACCTGTTGGAAACTAGTTTTTAGAAACAGAGATTTATTTAGATAGTCTGTGTTTGCAGAGCTGTTCAAATCAGAGAATCGTTTGGCAAAACTACGGTGACGTTTTGTATATATTATTTATTTTAAAAAAATATATTATATAATTTTTTTAAGTATTTTTTTGTAAGATGTGTATATATATTTCTAAATGTTGAAAATGAGAATCTAGCAATACATAATTATTTTATAATTAACTTCCGGTAGTGACCGTGAGGTCAAGTTCAAACATATAAAGGTACTACAAATACTCTAAGTACTTGTAAAGATTAAAAAATTGAAAACTTAAAATACAACTGGTGATTATGTAGATATTGCAAACACGTTCAAGCTCTGAGTAGTTGTTCGGCAATGGAGTCACGTAATGTCATCATGTCATCAACCCCTTCCTGAATCTCTCTAACATGGTCTCCACTAGAGCTTTCATTAATTTGTCTTGTTCTTCTCTGAAGCCCCGTCGGGTAAATGAAATGTTCGTCTTCATCACAAATACGAAAATGAGTGTCTGAGCAGAATGGATGCCTGCAAATGTAATTATGCAATGTCATCACAATGTCATTTTACTTTGTCAAACTGTACGGCGGCATATCTCTAAGTATCTTCCACTTCTTTTTCCATATTTCGAATGAACGTTCTATGACACTACATAAGGACGAGTGAGCCCGGTTGAATATTTCTCGGCGCCCCTGTATAGTCCTACTACCTCTTCTAAAATCCGATAAATGATACCGTATACCTGAATATAGTTTTAAAAAACCACGTTGAAGTAGATATCTGACATCTACTACATAATATTTGTCTGCAAAATTGTATATTATTTTTGTGTGAATAATAGTGATCATAACCAAAATAATTTTACAAATTTCTTATATGAAATGGTCTCAAGATATAAAAGGCTCATCTGGCGGCGGATACGGGAAATTATAACTTGGGTCCATAAGAGCACGCTGAAATATACGACTATCATGAGTAGAATCCTTCCAACCTGTTAATGCGAAAGTGAAATACATGTTAAAATCACAGACCACCATCACATTTTGCGTTGTTATGTCATGTCAACCAATGTAGGAAACTTGTAGATCAGCTGGAACTCGAGCATCTACATGTGTTCTATCAATAGCTCATATATAGTCTTTAAAAATGGCATGTTTCGAGCATTATTTAAAATTTATGGGGGAATATTACTGAAAAGATAATCTACAGGCCTAACGACAACATAAGATAGTCTCTTAATTGCAATGATACTCTTTGCGAAGAATCTACTTATCGTTTCTGTATAATGTTAAAATCGTTCACTTGCCAGTTACATTGATAAATTGTGGCCTAAAATGTACAATGTAACTGCAAACACTTCACGAGGTAGAGTTCTCTTGGATCCTTGAAATCCATATTGAAGTGTGAGAAGTGTAAGCAAATCACCAAATATCACTTTTGACATTCTAAAGGCACTGAAAAATCTAAGCGAGTGTCCATCGAGAAGTTTAGCTACCCATCTAGCTCATGTTTGTCCAGATATCATGCAAGATCTATTAGTTAATATAGTAGTCCCGATTATTTGAAAAGTCACGGATGTTACAAATTGATGGTCATCAAGTGCTCTATTATGATAAAACAAATCAACTACTTACTCTTGAATCTCCTTATTTGAACAGTCTGAGGATGACATTGTACATCTGCGATAAATAGATGAGAATTAACACCATAATGTCCATCACAAAATTAACACCATAATGATCATCACAAAATAATGACCATCACAAAATTAACACCATAATGTTCATCACATAGTGCATTGCATCAAAATAAGCAAATGAACAGAATTCCAAAAGAAGAAACCAACACAAACAACAACATAATATCACCCAAGCACAGAAAAAACAAAACCCTACTAAGTCGCTCGTTTTTCATAACGAGCATGCAGCCACCTAAAACGTCTGTCCTTGTGAATGCTCATAAACGTTTCTCGATTTTTTTTCTTACAAAAGTATGGTGGAATAGTCATAGAAATCAAACTGAGACTCATCCATAACCTCTATCATACTTTCGAGCTCGGAAATGACCTCAGGAATTATGAATAAGGATAAAGATATCTAGATGCGAGGTGGCTCTTGCATGTAATGCCCAATAATGCATGATGTTTCGACTAGCTCATTCATAACCGAACTCCTTGACTTCTTCGCAGTATTATTACTTTTTCCGCTAGATGTCTGTTTCTCCTTAGCTACAGTAGAATGTGTAGACTCGTTGATGTTCTGTGTATCATCTCTAGCAGACCCGTCTTGTTCACCGATTAACTCATGCTCAAAGTTTCTAAAATTTGGATCTCTTGAAAGATTTCTAGTTACAACGATCTGGCTAAACATCATATGAAGCTTCTCTTTTAACTCAGGAGATATCCCAGAAAACTAAAACTTCCTTGCACTCGGAAGAACCTAACAGAAAGAAAAGTACGGATTAGACATATCATCCACCAAAGTATTAAAAAATAAGGTTCCCATCCCAAACCCGTCTCACAACCCTTAAGCTCTCTCCATAATTTTCAATCTTTCTTTAGCTGATCCTACTTATTCTTTATTTGATTTCGATCATACGAATTTCTCGTGCGCATAAAGAAACATGTTGTTGGGTTTGCCCACCCATCCCTGCTAAAGTGTGGTTGGGCGATTACCCAACTCAATTTCTTTCAGACACATGTCACAAAAAATCAAAATATCATTGACCTCCCAATTTGCACTAACACCGTTGTTGAAGCCAGGAAAATTCTCAACCTCAAAAATTGATTCAAGACAGCCTAAGGCTACAGACTCCGCAGCAAGGCTAAACGGCTAAGGAGATTAGGACGGAGAAGGAAGTCAACAAACAGGACCCCGGATGATACGACAGAAAGGTCCCACCACGTACCCGGATGCTTAGAAGAAGCAACCTCTCTACAACTAGAATTGGCCAAGCGAATACGTGGGAGACTAGCTGGTAACCAGTCGCGACTTGGTCTCTATGGAAAAGGAATCCAAAGGCTCAACTGGTATCCAAAAGGAAGAGCTCGCGAGATCGTTGCGGGGAATTTCAAGTGTCTCTCCTCATATTCCCGGGGTCTTATTTATAGGGAAATCCTAGGGGAGGGGGGGTCAATTTATACCACCACCCCTCAATGACTAGACGACTTCCTGAAGGAGCTCACACGACTGAGCGAGTAGCTCTCCTAGTCGCCCACCTGGCGAGTATGCGAGGGGATCTCGCCATACTCGCCAAGACGATCCGTTGTTTGGCGCGTTCACTCTAACTTCTGTCTTGACTTGCTGACTTTGACTTCTGCTGACCTGGCGCTGGTGGGATCCACCCTCGGCGAATACGGGTTGTCGCCTTCTTTATGTTTACCCATAACGCATGTATTGGATGAGGGAGAAAAAATCAAACACGACACTAAACAAGATGACTACATAGCACACTAACACAACACTAACATTACACAACACACTAACACAACACACTAACACAACACTAACATTATATAGCACACTAACTCAGCAGTAACGTTAAAACAACAACAAAATTACAAAACACTAATATTAACATTACACTCACAAACTCACACATTACACTGCACACATTACACTCAACACAACACACAGAATGCATACACACACAACACATACATACACTCACAAACACACTACACACAACACACATACATACACTGAACACACACACAACACATATACACACACACTCACACTCACAAATCGAACACATTCCACACACACACTACATATACTGAACACACACACACACAAACCAAACACATTAGGTACACTGAACACATTACACACATACACAATCACATCACATACACTAATCACATTACACACACACTCACACAATTACAACACACACAATCACAAACCAAACACATTACACACACTCACACACAAAAATAACACAATACACACGCAAACATTGAATACAACAAAAAACAAACACACAACACATGCATACAGACAAAAAAAATCACAAACCTACACATTCATTGAGATTTTCACAAAAATGCCAAAGAATCATAGGTTTGAAAGGGGAAGAAGATATACCTGATGACGTTCACTATTGTAGATCAGGGAACAAGAATCATTTTGCGTGTGGACGCGGGACCAAATTTGGGCTCACTATTGTAGATTTGAATGAGAAAGAGATGTGAGATATGATAATTGTAAAAATAGGGCAAGTGCAAAGCTTTGAATGACATCAAGCAGTAGATCCAGAAAAGCAAAACGAGGAGGCATCCAGGGCATCCACGGGGCAAATTTGGGCTCACTATTGCAGAAATCAAAAGGAGGAAGGTGTACCTGGCCGTCTTCAAGCAGTAGATCCAGAAAAGCAAGTCAGAGAAGATGTTGCTGCCAGAGTCGCGAGCGTTGGATGCCATCGGAGAAGATGTCCTGGATGCCCTGGATGTCGTCAAAGAAGATGTCCGCATAAATCAAAAGCAAAACGAGGAGGCTGACACAAGCCGTGGATGCCATGGATGCTGCCGGAGTCGTGAGCGTCGGATGCCGTCGGAGAAGATGTCGTCAAAGTTCTTCCTCGCAACAGGAGAGAGGGCAGAGGAGCCGAGATAGGGGATGAGCGGAGAAAGCCCTAAACGCGATGAAATGGAGGCAGCGGGCAGGGTTTCCGCATGCAGAATTTTTCAAGCCGCAATGTTTAGGAGCAACTCAAAAAGGAAGCGCAATAACAAATGAAAAAAAATGAGCGTAGTACGTTTTAAGAAAACAGAATGGTGTTTAAACGGAATACCAAAGGAGCCCTTAATGACCGAAAAAGGTCTTTATATAGGCAAAAATAATTTGGAACATATGCATACCATAGGGAGGTGCGCTAGCAGATCTGCCTGTATACTTGATCGCGTGACTTTTAATCAACGACATAGATTTATTTGGTCTGTAATACGGTCGCTTTCTGATACGGCTGTATTCAAGAAATATGGTCGTATTTTTGCGAGAATTGATCTGCGCCGTTAATTAATAGCTACGTCATCAATTCCTACGGTCGGATCTACTCGCACACCTTAGAAATTAGGTGTGTATACTACCAAAAACAAACCCTTACATAGGAAGTTCAAGTCCTATTTTCACGCAAATACAATTTATGGACTAATGTAACATTGGTTTGAAATCTCAAGGATTGATATGGTTTTTGTTGCGGACTAACTCGATGCCCCGGTCGGGCCAGATAAACTTAAATCGTCTTAGCTTGCGGAGCGTCGAGCGCGCACACAGTCAATGAAATTGAATAATAGACACAAGTCTTGATGACGTGGAAAAACCCCTTAAATGGGTAAAAAATCACGTGACCGGGTCTGTGCCGGTCAAACTCCACTAGCTCTCGGTGATTACAGTACACTGGGTGAATCGGGGCGACAGACCGCTCCCGTTACAACTTGAGGGGAGAGAGAAAGACTGTAGCTTCCGGCGGGCAACAGGCTGCTCCGCGGAAGTGACTTAAACGATGGAATGTGCAGGATGCTTCTGGCGCGTGCGCTCGAGGCGGCGCGCACTTGCTGGCCTCGACTGTCTTCTTTGTTCGGCTTCCTCGCGGTCTTGGGCGTCTCCTTGCTAACTGCGCGCTGGTGGGGTGCCTGTAGCCGACGGTGGATGCTGGTGGCTGCCGGTGGCTGCTGGTGGCCGACGGTGAGCGAATGCCGACTTGGTGGAGGAGGTGGGAGAACTCTTACCTGAGGAAGAAGAAGAAGAACCAGAGAAGAAAAAAAGTGAGAAATAAGGATCCCCTGTGGGTCTTTTTATAGCCTCCAGAGGTGTATTATGGCGGGCCCCACCACTAAAGTGGTGGGATAATGGGTGGTTACCCCTTCGATCGGACGACAAGGAGAGCCTCCCCCTTGATCGGATGGTGGGGAGGCCTCCCATGATGGCGAGCAGCCACGGCGGCGGCGGCGACCGGGCGGCCGGCGGCGGGAGTGGCCGGCTGAGCGACTGACGACGGTGGCCCTCCGGAGGGCCGACCACGAAAAAGGAGGCCGTGGCTGGCCACGGAGCGGCGGGGTGGCTGCGGAGAGGCCGGCCACTGCGAGGCCGGCCACGGCAAGGCCGACCATGGCCTTGCCGCGGCGGGACCGGCCGCAGCTAGGGAGGCCGCGACCGGCCATGGCCTTGTCGCGGCTAGGCCGGGACGGCCATGGCCGGCCATGGCCTTGCCGCGGCTAGGCCGGGACGGCCGCGGCCGACCACGGCCAGGCCGGCCATGGCCTTGCCGCGGCGGGGCGGCCGTGGCCGGCCACGGCAAGGCCGATCATGGCCGGGGTCGGCCTTGCCGGGCGGAGGCCGCCCAACCCCGGCCATGGCCGGGGTTGGCCGCGGCGGAGGGAGGGCCGGCCGCCAACGGTGGCTAGGCCACTCGCCGGCGGTGGTTTTTCCGGTGGCAGTTTCTCCCATGAGGGGAGGGAGTGGGTCCCGCCCCCATAACTCCCATCATTATGTGAGATTATGGGGGGTGGGGCCCACCCATGATTTTCCTTGGGTAGAGATCATGGGGGGGCTCTTTCCCTCCTATAAATGAAGGTGGAACCCATCAGTTTTTATCCAATTGTTTCTCAAATTAAAATATTGTTTTGCTTAATAATTGTTGAGGGTCACTTAGCGCTCCAAACGGATCAGAAGAATTGGGCAGTCATAGCTTGGCAGTGAGTCAAACACGCAAACAGTCAAAATGAAAAATCCATAGTAGACAGCAAAATTTTTACGTGAAAAGCCCAGAAATGAGAAAAATCATGGGGTAATACTAGTGTCCTTGTGGGCAACTAACCACGATTAATTCTATCAAATTTTTGTTTTCTAGTTTTATTTGTTGAAAATCAGATTTTGCTTCAAATTTATTAAAAAAAAAATTGCATCATGAACATGTGTTATTTGACTTTCGGCTGAAGGTATAAAGTATCCCTCAAATTTAGTATAACTATTTATTTTGTGATAACTTATTATCATTTTTGATGTTTCCTCGTTTGAGAGAGCTCTGAGGGTTGGAACTTTTTTGCATTAGATTAAAGATAATAGATCTATAATTTATTTTGAAAATTCTATTTTATCACTAGGGAAAATCATTATATTATTATTGCTCAATCTTACGATATCGAGATGTTTTATTAAAAATTCTTTAACGAATTATAATCATATAAATGTTCAAGCATAATATGTATTAATTTTTCAAATTCCGAGTTTTGATGTATCGAGTATATATAAATTTTTAAGGGAATAGATTGTCTTTGTACCGAGTCTATTTGATAGGGTCCCCCCTGAAATTTCTAGATCGAACCGGCAAAACTCGGACCGAGTACGCATGGGCCCGACCGGACCGATTACACGCATCGAAGTCGCAAGCCCCAAGAGCTCCCAAGGAGGACGCCGAACCCGCACACATACGGCAGGGCCGCGCAGGTGCGTCCGGCAAAAGCGCAGGCCCGCGCCCCCCGCCTGCGGGCGCACACGGCCCACGCGGCCTGAGTGTGCGCGCGGCCAGCCCGGGCGGCCGCGCGAGGCCAGCCCGGGCGGCCGCGCGAGGCAAGCCCGGGCGGCCGCAGGACAATGCCCCCGCGCGGCCACAGGATTGCGCCTCCCGCGCGGCCGCTCCCCGCACAGCTAGCTCGCACGACCACGAGACCGCGCCCCAGCACGGCTGCGCCCGCGCGCTCCCTGCACCATCACGTGCGGGCCGGCCGCCACCGCCGCCGGCGACCCCCACCGTCTCTGGACACCCCCGCCGACACCGCCTCCTTCGGGTACATTCCTTGGGCCACCCGAACCGCTCGGGGGCACTTCCGTCATTTTGCTAAAATTAATGATTCAGTTGACCAAAATGAAGCGACGTCAATCGCCAGCACAAATTACTCTACAACGCAATTACCACCATGACCATGCAAAAAACTTTAAATATGTCACCTTTAATTGAAGACAAGCAACTATAGAGGCGAGAGAGAGCTCTGAGGTTTTCTGGCGAGATCGTGGACTTAGGCTGATCCTCCGCTTAGGAATCTGTTCTGCTCTTCTCCCTGCACTAAGGTTTCAACAAGCTCAAAGCAAGTCAACCGCCCCCGCAAGAGCACTCCCATCAAGGTTCCACATCAATGAGAGTGCTTTCTCTATGTGAACTAGAAAGAAAAAGACCGAAATTTGGAGTAACAGAATTTTTATTATCCAAAAAAAGTATGTATTACAAAAGAATAACCTTTCTTTTATAGAATGGAGGAGAGATGAGAGATTACAAATAAGCAATGTAGGACAAATAAACAATGTTACAACCGGCTATACATAAAATTAGATCACAGAAGCCGCGCGGTTAGACGAATAGGCTAACCGCCCGGCTACTACTATAAAGAGAAGTGAAGCCGCTAGGAGAGACTGCTTGCCGCCTAGTCATCAAGTCGTCTGCGTCAAACCGCCAGACCGCCCGGTCCCCAATCAGCAACCTCTTGGCTACCAAGCCGCTGGAGAGAAGCCGCCAGACCGCCCGACTACCAAGCCGCCAGAGTGAAACCGCCAGACTGCCCGGTCTCCAAACTGCCAGACACAAGCCGCCAGACCGCCCGATCTCCATACTGCAACCCTCCCCCTCAAGCTGAAGCATATATATCAATCATGTCCAGTTTGTCGCAAATGTGAAAAAAGGAAGAGGACGCAGGCTTGGTGAAGATATCTGCCAACTCGTTGTTTGAAGTAACGAACAGAGTACAAACCTGTTTCTTCAAGATCTCTTCTCTAATGAAATGACAGTCTACTTCGATGTGCTTTGTTCTCTCATGGAAGATCGGATTTCTGGAGATATATATAGCGGCCTTATTGTCGCAGAACATAGGTAGAGGATGGTTGTAGACCTCTCCAAAGTCAAACATGAGAGCCCATAACCACTTTAATTCACACGTAGTTGATGTCATACTTCGATATTCTGCCTCTACACTAGACCTGGAGACAACAGACTGTTTATTGCTCTTTCAGATCATAAGATTTCCCCCCACAAATGTGCAAAAGCCCGATGTGGACTTGCGATCTCTTTTGCCATCAGCATAGCTAGAATCTGAGAACGCTTCATTCTTTAAATGACCATTCTTCTGAAGCAGTAGTTCTTTACCTGGCACCGCTTTAATATATTCCAATATCCTCAGGGAAGATTGTAGATGACATTCCCTAAGAGCTTGCATGAACTGTCTAACCTTGCTTACAGCGTAGGAGATGTCAGATCTGGTTACCGTGAGATAAATGAGTTTGCCGACCAGACATCTGTACCTCGTAACATCTGATAGATGAGGCAAGTCATCTGTCCAAGTTTTATCTTCTTCAGTGGCCATGTGACATCGGGCAAGTTTAACCCTAGTCAACCCTATTTCCTTTAGAAGATCAAGAGCATACTTACGTTGGAAGAGGACCACGGAGTTGGGCTTTTGAGAGATTTTTATCCCCAGAAAGTATTTTGGGGAGCCCATATCCTTCGTGACCATGTGTTGGCGGAGATGTTTCTTTATCAAGGCTATCCTAGCTTGGTCATCTCCAGTGAGAAGAATATCATCCACATATACGACAAGAACCACCAGACCCAGGGAGGTTTTGCGAATGAACAGTGAGTGATCGGCAAAACTTCTTGTAAAACCCACAGCTGCCACAATGCCGCTAAACTTATCAAACCAAGCCCGAGGGCTTTGCTTTAGGCAATAGATGGCCTTCTTCAGCCTGCATACCTGTGTCTCCCCCGAGCAACATACCCAGGAGGTTGCTCCATGTGGACATTCTTCTGAAGATCACCATAGAGAAAGGCATTCTTGACATCCAGTTGGTAAATGGGCAAATCCCTATTGACGACCACAGAGAGAAGTACCCGAATAGTTCTGAGACGAGCAACGAGAGAGAAGGTGTCAAAATAATCAATACCATAAGTCTGAGTGAAGCCTTTGGCCACAAGTCGAGCCTTGTAACGATCCACACTGTCGTCCAGATTAAACTTCACAACAAAGACCCAGCGACAGCCAACAACATCGGTGCCCAATGGAGGAGGAACAAGGGTACATGTACCCCACTCAGTGAGGGTGACAATTTCCTCATCCATGGCCGCCTTCCAATGAGAAATAGCAAGGGATTCCTGGTAGGTGCGGGGAGTTGTAGTGGCCGAGATAGCCAGCGCAAAAGTTTTGCGAGAAGGAGTAAGATGAGCATAGGAAACAACAGCAGCAAGCGAGTGCTGGGTATATGTCCGCACCCCTTTGTGAAGAGCAATGGGAAGATCCAGGTCGGCGTGTTCCTCAGTATCCGGTGCATCCGTGGCGGAGAGAGCTGGCGCGAGAGTAGAGAGAGACGGCTGCGGAGAGTAGGAGGACAACGGAGGCGGAAAGAGAGAGGAGAAGGAGACGGTGGATACAGTGGAGGAGGAGATATTTTAGTTGGTATAAACGGGATAGAGGGGACGGTAGGAGAAGCAGGAATAGCAGGAGGAAAGGATCAGTCGCGAGAGAAATATGTTGCATTTTCGAAGAAGGTTACGCCTGTGGAGACGAACTGCTTGCGAAGAACGTGGTCAAAACAACAATAACCTTTCTGAGTGATAGAGTAACCCAGAAAGATACATTTGGTGGAACGTGGGGAGAGTTTGTCATAGGTGGTAGAGGGAGCGTACACAAAAGCCGTGCACCCAAAGATATGGATAGGGAGAGGAAACAGATCCTTGCCCGGATAGAGAATGGAGAATGGGGTTTGATTGTGGAGAACCGTGGAGGGAATGCGATTGATGAAATAGCAGGAGATGAGAATGACATAGCCCCAATAGGAGCGAGGAACCTGCATTTATGTCATCAGAGTGCGAGCGACATCAAAGATGTGACGGTTTTTGCTTTCCGCCACACCATTTTGCTGTGAGGTATAAACACATCTAGTTTAATGAACAATCTCATTTTGCATACAGAAAGAATAAAAATCATGACTAAGATATTTTTGGCATTATCAGAGCGAAAGATTTTAATAGAGACATCAAACTGAGTTTTAATCATAAAATAAAAAGATGTCCATACAGAGAATAATTCAGAGCGATCTTTTAAAAGGTACACCCACGTACATTGTGAGATATCATCAATAAAAATTACAAAATATAAACTACCCCAACCTATTGTGAGGGCAGGAGAAGGACCCCAGACATTGGAGTGAACAAGGTCAAACGGACGGGAAGATCCATGACCTTGCTTTGGTGGGAAGGAGGAGCGGTGATGCTTGCCAAGCTGACATGCATCACAGTTGAGAGGAGGACTGTGCGGAGGGAGGTGGGGAAAAAGCTGACGAAGAAGCTGTGTAGGAGGATGACCAAGGCGAAGATACCATTACAGAAGGTCTGTAGAAGAGGAGGAGAAGGCGGACAGAGCGGAAATGTTGTCGAGGAAGTAGAGGTCGCCGCTCTCAGTCCTAGTAGCAATCGTCCGTTGGAAGCCCGAATCCTGAAAAGAACACGAAGTAGGAGTGAATGTGACAGAACACTGTTGTTGCTTGCAAAGAGAAGTTACAGATAATAAATTACAAGGAAACTAACACGTAAAGAGTATTCGCCAAGCAAAGAGACGAAGTGACTTGAACCACTCCCGTCCCTTTGACCGGTGAGGGAGAGCTGTCAACAATAAAGACAGGGGGCAACCGATCATGTGTTTCTAGGGGAGAAAAACACTAAGGATTGTCAGTCATATGATTGGTAGCGCCAGAGTCGATCAGTCATTTACCTTGAGTAGCGACGTGGGCACTACCTGAAGATGTGACCATGGAGGTAGACTGCTATAAAGAAGAGGTGGAAGCATCCCCAGAGGGGTGAATATATGGATGTTTCATAGAACAACGATCAACCGTATGGCCGGTGCGGCCACAGTGAGAGCAGAGAAAGCGGGAAGGACCACGCCCGCCGGATTGGTGGTTGCGACTACCAGAGCCACCCCGCTAAGTTTGGTGAGCATAGTTATCTAGTTGAGGAGGGGAGGATAAAATCAAACGTTGAAGCAGAGAGGTAACCAAGGTAGGAGAGTCCTCTTCGCCAAGGATCTGTTGACGGATCATGTCATAAGACTCAGGAAATCGTAGAAGATATCACACAACCAGAAGCTCCTAGAAGTGCTTGTGTTGCTCAGCCAGATCCACAGAGAAGGGGCGATTCTGAAGAATCTCGGCTCCAAGAGCCTGAAACTGTTGGTAAGCAGTAGCAGGGGACATGGAGGGACGGGGAAAGAGGTTTGCATATGGAGTATAAATGCGAGACGTCTGATCCCCTTTTGAGTAGAGAGCGGCAAGATGATGCCATGCAGCCTTGACTGTTTCATCATGACAGATGAGAGGGAGGCACTCATCAGAAAGACTGTTAGCCAGCCAAGTGCAAACTAGCGCGTCGCTAGCATCCCAATCATCAAAGAGATCGGAATCTGGAGGAGGAGGGTCATCAGTGAGATGATGTTATTTGCGTTGTGAGCAAATGAGAAAGTTGAAGGAGACACTTCCGTCTGAGTAATTGGAATCGATGAGTTTGGAAACGGTATCGAGATTTCCCGAAGGAGTAGGAGTAGGAGGAGGAGGGTGGGCCACATGATTAGTAGTGGTAGAGGTATTAGAGAGGGCCATAGAAGAGAGGAGAACAGAAAGGAGAATAGACCGCGCGAATAGAAGACAGGCCGCGCGAACAAAGAGATCAAGGAGAAGAGACCGTGTGAACAGAAGAGACCGCGCGAATAGAAGAGACCGCGCGAACAAAAGACAGGCCGTACGAACAAAGTGAAGAGACAAAGTCACGAAGGCAGGTCATGCCGAGACAGGTTGCGCGAGCAGAGACAGGTCGTGCGAACAAAGGGATCAAAGAGAAGAGAATGTGCGAAGACAGGTCCCGCCACGATAGATCGCGCGTAGACAGGCAACACGAATAGAAGAGAAAAGACCGCTTGAAGTCAGATCGCGCAAAGACAGGTTACGCGAATAGAGACAGGTCACGCGAACAAAGAGGAGACAGGTCACACGAACAGAATCAGGAGGAAAAGATCGAGTCCTCTGATACCATGTGCGAACTAGAAATAAAAAGACTGAAATTTGGAGTAACAGAATTTTTATTATAAAAAAAATTAAGTATTACAAAGGTATAGACTCCCTTTTATAGAATGGAGGAGAGGGGAGAGATTACAAATAAGCAATGTGAGATAAATAAACAATGTTATAACCGGCTATACATAAAATCAGACCGCACAAGCCGCGGGGTTAGACGAATAGGCTAACCGTCCGGCTACTACTATAAAGAGAAGTGAAGCCGCTAGACCGCCCAGTCATCAAGTCGTCTGCGTCAAATCGCTAGACCACCCGGTCTCTAATCAGCAACCTCTTGGCTACCACGCTGCTGGAGAGAAGCCTCCAGAACGCCCGACAACCTAGCCACCAGAGTGAAATCGCCAAACCGCCCGGTGTCCAAACCGCTAGACACAAGCTGCCAGACCGCCCGGTCTTCATACTGCAACACCCTCTAAAAGCTTCGTGGACTTAGAGAATTTTCTAGCCGGAACGCTCTCACCAAGGTTCCGTGAGCCCAACAACATTGCAAGGGCGGAACGCTTCCATCGAGACTCTGAGAGCTTAGCCATTTTTTCCTCATTTGTTTGTACTTTGCACTTGTAATGTAGTAGCAGTTTGTCTCCCTCTAAGATCAAATCTCCATTTCTATAATTTCCAATGAACTAATGGATTTTGGTTCGGCACGGATCCAGGTACGTGGTTTTTCACCCTTTACGGGGTTTCCATGTCAAAAAAGCCCCATGTCATTTGCTAAGCCCCATGTCATGGTAAAGATTTCTCCGGACTGGGGGAAGGTCGGGCGACCTACAATAGTAGTGGCATACCTTACTTGGCTCGCTAACATGGTCATGGTAAAGAAGGCTTCAGGGGAAATGACGGATTTGCGTCGATTACAGCAACCTTAACAAAGCATGTCCCAAGGATAGCTTCCCTCTCCCCCATCGATCAACTCGTGGACGCAATAGCCAGACACGAACTCCTCCGTTTCATGGACGCCTACTCAGGGTGCAATCAGATCCGAATGAACCCGACAGACAAATAGTACACTGCCTTTCACATAGATAAAGAGGTGCATTGTTATAAAGCCGTTCAGGCTGAAAAACGTCAGGGAGACCTACCAAAGGCTAATGAACCACGTGTTCAAAAGTCTCATTTGACAATCCATGTAGGTTTACGTAGATGATATGCTAGTCAAGAGCATCCAATGAGGCCACACCTAGAAGACTTGGACAAGTGCTTCCAGCTCCTCCACCGCTTCCAACTACGCCTAAATCCCACCAAATGCGTGTTTGGAGGTTACCGGGGAAAAGTTTCTAGGTTTCATGATCATAGGGCATGGAATAGAGGCCAACCCCAAAAAAATCAAGGCATTGGAAGACATGTCTCCCTACGCAACATCAAGGAAAGTTGCACTCTCACGCTTCCTGGCCCGAACGGGGGACAAGTGCCTCCCTTTCTTTAATGCGCTTCAAGGGGCGCGCCATGCCGGTTTACAATGGACGGATGAGTGTCAGACTCCCTTTGAACACCTCAAGAAGTATTTTCCACTCCCACCCAGCTAGTAGTCTTGTAGGTCAGGATGGGGGGGGGGACTACGAGACGAAGAATGAGCAAATCACACAATACCTTAAGCTGTCCAAAACCCTCCTCAGAAAAATCAAGTCTTACCAGATCCTCTACATTCCTCCAGAGCAGAACGTCAGGGAAGATGTGTTATCCAATCTCGCCAACTCCGCTACTAGGTACCAAACCCGGCATTGTCGGATCAAGGACTTGCCTGTTCCCAGTATCTCAGGCCCCTGGGAGATCACCTCCATCACAGAAGGGGAACCTTACTGAATGGAACCCATCATTACCTACCTCGAAAGTGGGCAACTTCCTGCGAACCTAGCGGAGGCCAGACGCCTACAAATCCGTGCGGCCTTGTTCTCTCTCATCACTAACAAGCTATACAAACGTTCATTCTCTGGGCCGTACCTGAAGTGCATACGCCCATTCGAGACCGACTACACTCTACGAGAGGTGCATAAAGGCGTAAGTGGCGAGCACCTAAGAGGAAAGGCATTGGCCCTAAAGATCATACGACAAGGGATCTACTAGTGCACGTTGAAAAAATGCCCTAAACTTCACTTGGAAATGCAAAAGTTACCAGCTCCACTCCAATGTCCCACATCAACCTCCCGTTGGGCTCACCTTGCTCCGAAGCGCATTGCCTTTTGCTCAATGGGGAATCGATTTACTCTGCCCATTTCCACCAGTATCCGGGTAAAGAAAGTTCATCATCCTGGTCGTTGACTACTTCACTAAATAGGTCGTGGCAGAGTCGCTGGCTAAGATTATTGAGGAAAATGCCACAAGATTCATTTGGAAGAACACCTCTATCGCTTTGGCATCCCTGCCACCATCATCCCTGACAATGGGACACAGTTTACGGGAAAGGCCTTCACCAAAATATGTGAAGACCTGAAGATAGAACTTTGCCATACGGTTGTGGCACATCCCCAAGCCAACGGAAAAATCGAGGTCACCAATCGCACCGTCCTGAAGGGCCTGAAGACCTGCCTTCAGAAGGTCGAGGGCAATGGGTGGATGCTCTTTCCAATGTTCTGTGGGCCTACAAAATGACGACAAGAACTCCAATAGGGAAAAACACCCTTCAATATCTACTACGGATCGGAAGCAGTCATATAAGTGGACACCGAAATCCTAAGCCCCTACATCCAAACTTTTGACATAATAGAAAATGACACCCTCCTATTGGGAAACTTGGACTTGGTTCTGTAAGTTAGAGACGAAGTTGCTCAAAAGATCTCTGCATTTCAAGGCCTCATGGCTCGCTTCTACGATATAAGAGTGAAGCCAAGACCAATCAATATCAGGGACCACGTCCTCCAAAACCTCGAAGCAACGAGGAAGGGCCCTTAAAAGGACAAGCTCTCTCCAACTTGGAAAGGGCCTTTCGTTGTCACAACAGTAGTAAAACCCGGGACTTACAAGCTGAAAGCGCCAGATGGGAAAACACTCCCCCAGACTTAGAATGCGCAAAAGCTGCGCCTCTTCTACTAATAATATGTAACAAGTCATACGGCCAAGGCTCCTCGTTATCATATCTTTTTAGCATCAATAAAACCGGTTTTGATCCCACAACACCCACTGGTAAGATCAGGCGAGATAGACGAAAGTCTTTCTGCACCTTCCCAGGCGAGATTGACAAAAGCTTTTCTGCACCTCAGGCGAGATTGGCAAAATCCCTTTTGCACCTTAGTCGAGAAGGACAAAGGTCTGTCTGGACCTTCCAGGCGAGGTGGAAAAAGGTCCATCTGCACCTTAACTCAACTCAACTTCTTCACAACAACAAGTATCCTTGTGCTGGAAGAACCTTGCAGAACCTTGTTCTGCCCTTCTCTCTTTCCTGGGCTGAGGTGATTCAGCCCTAACTTTGACTCCTGAGGAATAGTCCCCCGAGCCTTCTTTCTGATCTCTGCTTCTTCATGCTTTCTTCTCTTCATAGCTTCTAGACAAAGATCTCCAGGTGCTTGTGTTGCTGGAACTATGAAGAACCTGCAGCAAGGGTAGGCCCTTGGCTGCTACCTTATGCTCAGAGAAAATACTCTGAACTAGCTTGCCGGTGCAGGTGAGAATGACACCAGCTATCTTGCTGTTGAAGATGTTGATTCCAACAGCTATCTTGCTCTTTGTCTTGTAGACTTGAGCTTCCTGTTCTTCAGCTCCACAATAATGGCGGAGAAGAAGAACTTCCCCTGATTCTCTTTTTTTTTCAAAAAGCTGTCTTTCTCTGTAAAAGCCTTTTCCTTTTATTGAATTTGTCTCAACGGCTCTTAAGAAGTGGGCCCTATATCATTAATGGCCAACAACAACTTTGCTTCAACACCAACTGTCGTACAGTAGGTCTGCGACAATATTTGTCGCGTACTGTAGCCATCCCGCCACTAATTTGAAATATGTTGACTTGTTGACTTACTGACGTCATCAGCTGTGGACTTAGTCAAAAATCAAACAACATTAGCATAGGCGTTGAGTGAGTAAGCATCACTCAACGCCAAAACACTTAGACAGATTCACTGTCTCTTGGCGTTGAGTGAGTAACCTTCACTCAACGCCAAACTACTTAGAATATAAATATGATTCTAGGTGTTGAGTGATTCAGCTCCACTTAACACCAACTTGCTTTATCAGTTATCTGTTGTTTGGCGTTGAGTGAGAGAGCATCACTCAACGACAAACACCTTAGACAAAATTCTGTCTTCACTAGGCGTTGACAACGTTGAGTGAGCAATCTCCACTCAATGCTTTTTGCCTTAACTATGTTTCTACCTCTGCAGTATCTTAGGTGTTGAGAACGTTGAGTGTGTATTCATCACTCAATGCTTTTTGCCTTAGACAATTTTCTGCTTCTTCAGCAATATAAGCATTGAGAGCATTGAGTGAGCAAGCCTTACTCAACGCATTTTGTCTTATCCAATTTCCTGTGTTTAAAATCACTAGGCTAAGACTGACTTTCTGAGTTCGACGATTGGTGAGCTGAGCTCGACGAACTCTGAACTCAGTTCGATGAATTTGAACATGGTTCAGCTAGTTCAACTTACAGCCTTTTTGCTGTATTGTTGGTACCCTAGTTTGATTTGAGTTTAGCCTTGCCTTTTTAGTCCCTTGACCCAAGAAATATCTATGGTCATTGGTTAGTGGTGTAGCTGTAGAGTCCTCACTTTTCCAGATGAAGAATTTGGTTAAGTAGGTTTTTCGTTCGACTATAGTCGAACGCCGCTCGACTATCGTCTATCGGCTGATCGACGATCGTCTATCAGTTGGTCGACGCTCTGTCTGCGTTGATAGTTCGACTATCTGTTGATAGGTCGACTATCTGCTTGGCTTGATAGTTCGACTATCTGTTGATAGGTCGACTATCTGCTTGGCTTGGTAGTTCGACTATCTGTCCTGATAGATTGACTATCTGATAGTTCGACTATCTGTTGATAGGTCGACTATCTGTCCCGCTTTGATAGGTCGACTATCTGTTGATAGGTCGACTATCTGTCGTCTTTGATAGTTCGACTATCTGTCCTGATAGTTCAACTATCTGATAGTTCGACTATCTGTTGATAGTTCAACTATCTGGTCTGTTTTGATAGGTCGACTATCTGTTGATAGGTCGACTATCTATTTTCTGAGGTAGGTCGACTATCTGCTTGATAGGTCGACTATCTGTTTGTGCTGGATAGTTCGACTATCTGTCCAGATAGATCGACTATCTGATAGTTCGACTATCTGCTCTGATAGGTCGACTATCTGCCGGGGTAGTTCGACTATCTTCTTTGATAGGTCGACTATCTGGATCGTTCGACTATCTGCCCGATAGTTCGACGATCTCCGTGCGTCGGTCGACGATCTCTGAGGGTCGTTCGATGCTTTCTGTCTGCCTTTATATTTTGTATTTATTTATTATATTTAATTAATTAATACATTTTCTGGCACGTTGTTTTAGTTGTTTTATGATAAAATTTCCAGGCAATATTTGCTCCATCCCTTTTGCCTGAGTCAAATCTTTTTAGATAAAGTTGTTTGTCTTATTAGCTGACATTATATTTTACTTTATCTACTGTCAGTCCTTTATAGCCGTTAGACTGAAAAGTCTTCTTTTTGCTATAAAGAGTTTGTTTCTGATATGACTTTATTTAGTACTTTATTATCAGATTGCTTCCTGCAGCTTCCTAGAAAAAGGTTTATTCCTTTTATAGAATGTTTCTGCTGCAGAGATTGTTTTGTCTTCTTGATATTTACAGCCCAGGTCTCAAGTTTCAGAAGAAGACAAGTAATTCAAATTGAAGAGAGTCGTTGCTTGTTGCTGCTATAAAAAGGATCCTTTGAAGAAGGATTCAAGCTAGCTAACTAGTTACCCAGTTATTCATCAAAGCATTCAAGCCTTCATCAAGATCAAGTTTTTCTACTCTCAGCAATTTCCATCTAACTGAGAAGTGTTAAGCTCTTCTACTCTTCTTCAACCTGAGTTCTCCTGCTTCCAGGAAGTTCAAACTCAGAGTTCTTTTGAAGAAGAAGAAGAAGAAGACAGCTGCTTGAAGATTGCTAATTTTATTATTTATTATCTTCTTGTAGTTTTTCCTTCAGATCTTTCTGAAGAGTTTTCTGCACTGAAGCAAGACTTCACCTGGACATCTTTGAGCCAGGGGGAGCCTTGATTCTCTAAGAGCTCTCTAGCTCAGTGCAAGTCTTTGTGCTTCTCTAATCTTTGTAAAATAGAGAAGACATCTTAACCTTCTTCCCCCTCCTGTACAGGGTTATTACTCCCTTCAAAAGTATCCCTTGGTGGCAGGGCACCTGATCAAAAACCTGTGCTTGGTTTTTAGACACCTGATCAAAAGTCTAAAGGGTTTCTGGATCTACCTGAAGCAGATCCTGTTGGTGGCAGGGCACCTGATCAAAAACCTGAGTGGATTCCTACCGTGTGGGTAGAAGAGTGGACGTACCCAAGTTGTTTGGGGAACCACTATAAATTTCCTTGTGTCGTCTGGATTCCCTTGTTTAATTCCTGCATTGTGGCTGTGAATAGATATAACTAGGATTGCTAGTTGCTGATTAGGTTTTCCAAGCCTTAACTGTAATTACAGTTAGCTTGAGTTTGTGCACATCACTCGTGTTAGGCTATAGGGTTAATTCTATATCTATAATCTTTTCATTCCGCACTTCACTCCAAGGGAGTTGGGTAGACCATTAAGTTTTGTCTAGTGCAAAATTTGATAACTCTATTCACCCCCCCTCTAGAGTAGTATCTGTTGGAACACCCTATTACTATTTGGGTCAGGATGACTATATTTCTATAGGGATTTTGTGCTGTGACCTCCTTGTTGTTATAAAGGTCACATAGGTTAGTTAGAGTCGACTTCAGCTCGACGCAGAGTCTACTTCAGCTCGACGCAGAGTCGACCTCAGCTCGACGCTGAGTCGACCTCAGCTCGACGTGGAGTCGACCTCAGCTCGACGTTCCGTCAAGCCCAGTTCTGCTTTCTGAAACCACTCTCTGGCCGACGTGTGTCGTGCTCAGATCGACGTTTTATTGTGAGCTCGACGTTTTCCAGGCTCTCGTCAGTTTTGAATAGGAATTTAAATTCCTTCTGTCAGAACAATTAATGCTGAAGATTTATTGGCCGTTACAGCAAATCTGGTGCATGGCTCAAGGAATTTTCTAAGGAATGTTTGCCTGACACTTCCTTTGAGACATGGACATTTAAGGAAAGCATTTAATGCTGGCTGCCAACGGCTATCAAAGACTCAGAAGAAGAATACAGAGATATTTTTTCTATCAGTCAACAGAGAACCACAATTATTCTTCTTCTTCTTGCTCTCTGTGATATTCATTCAAGCTTACACACAGGAATTCTGATTACTTCAGACACAACCATCCAACTTGTTTGGATCATCTTTTGCTGGAGCAGATCAGATCATTGAAGACCTGTCACCCTTGTGCAAAGCTCTTCTTCCTGAACTACTTCTTGATCTCAGGGGGAGCTCTGACAACATCAACAGATCCACTTTGCTTCTCTCTACTTATTGATAGAGAAGACAACATCAGCTTTTTCTTTTTCTTTCTGTACAGGGTTTTAACTCCCTTCAAAAGTTACCTTTGGTTTTGCTGAAACCTGGTCAAAAATCAGCCCTTTGGTTTGTGAGAACCTGGTCAAAAACTCTCTGGTGCTCAAGACACCTGATCAACTCATCTTGAAGTGGATTCCTATCAAGGGTGATAGAAGAGTGGACTACCCAAGATTTTGGGGAACCACTATAGCTCCTTGTGTATTCTGGTTGCTTGTTTCTTTGTGTTTTGCTTTGTGCTGTGATTCTCTTCTTACTTTGATTAATTGCTATAGCACCATACACTAAGTAAATCTTGTTGGATCCGAATCTAAGCCTTCTCTCCATACAAGTTTTAATTTGCAAAACTATTTTAAATCACTCTATTCACCCCCCCTCTAGAGTTAGGATTGATCTTATCCCTCACTTTCAATTGGTATCAGAGGCAGGTTGATCATTCATACAGGCTAACACCTGGATCAAAAGATCTCTGATAAGATCATTTCTCTCAAAAGTGTTATTTCTTTTAGTTTTACTTATCCTTAAAACTCATGGCACAAAACAAGGACTTTGCTAGCACCAGACCTCCTATGTGCAATCTCTCTAAGTTTGCACTATGGAAGGCAAGGATTAAACTTTACATGAATTCATTTGATGAGGACATCTTTAATTCTGTGTTGACAGATTGTCCAAGGCCTCCCACAGAAACAAGTACATCAGCTGTTCCTCCTCCTTCAGGAACTGATGCTGACATAAGAAAGTGGAAGGCAGCAGATGCTAAAGCCATGAACATCTTGGCTCAAACCATGTCAGATGACATTTTCCAGAAAGTAGCTGAATGCAATACTGCCAAAGGGATCTGGGAAAAACTTTCAGAAATTATATCAGGTTCTGCAGATGAAAGAAAGGATAGGAGATCCTACCTCATCACCCAGTATGAGAACTTCAAAAAGGCAGAGTCTGAGTCAGTTGCTGACATGTACAACAGACTGAGTCTAATCATCAGTGAGCTTAGATCACTAGATAAGGACATATCTCTCACTGAGATAAATGACAAGATACTGACTTGTTTCCCTAGCTCTTGGGACTCAAGAATCTGGTCAATTAAAGATGAAAGGAATGTCTGTGAGTTATCCACAGAAGCTCTTCTAGGAAAGCTCAAGAGTTATGAGCAATTCATTAAGAAGAGAGAAGAAGAGCAGAAGATATCCACACCAACTGAAAAGGTTGAGAAAACCATTGCCTTCAAGGCACAGGAAGAACAACCTAAAGAAAAGGTGTTGGGAAATGAAGAGCTTATGAGCCTACTTGTCAAAAGGTTCAATAAGCTGAATAAAAAGAACTTCAGAAGATGGTCATCCAAAGACAAAGACAAGCCAAGGTATGACAGATCTACTAATAAAGATATTATCTGTTTTGGCTGCAGGAAACCAGGACACATTGTCCCCAACTGTCCAGAAAATCAAGATAAGGACAGAAGGGACAAGAAGGAAAGAAAACATAAAAGGAAGGATAAGGAGTCAAGGAAGTACCATGACAAGCCTTCCTCCAGCAACAGCAAGCACACCAAAAAAGGATTTGTGGCTGAATCCTGGAGTGACTCTGATGAGTCTGATTCATCATCCAGCTCTAGCGATGATGAGGATGATGCAGAAGAAAAAGGATTCTGCATGATGGCCATCAATGCATCTCAAAAGAATACTGATTCAGAGCTTGAAGCTGACCACCTATCTGATCAGGAACTTACTGAGGATCAGGTAATAGATTCATTTGATTTTAATTCTGATGAATTTAAATCTGAGTTCAAATCTATGTGCATTGACTTGATTGAATCTCAAAAGTTAATTGTAACGCTTAGAGAACAATTGATTGAATGCAAATCCATTAACTCAGATAATCTTAGACTCTTAGAAGAGTTGAAGCAGTGTGGGGAGGAGATAGCCTCACTGAAAGGTGAACTATCTAAGGCCAAACAATTTGAAGAAACCCTTAATGGGAGAAGTATCAAATTAATGGACATCACAAGTACAGTGAACTCAAGATTGAATGGTTCACTGGGCTTGGGTGCTTCATCCAGCCAACCCATAGTGCTGACAACTCCAATCAAATTTACCAGTGAGAAAGATAAAGGAGTCTTGATAGTGGCTAGGAAGAATGCTGACTTAATCCAGGAAACTGGACAAAAAGCGTCGAACGAAGCTCGACGGAGGTCGAACAGAGCTCGACGTAATCACAAGAAAACGTCGAACTCAGGTCGACGCCTTCTACCTTCTGAACAAAGCAAGACTTCGCCGTCGAATGGAGCTCGACGCACTCACCAGAGTCCGTCGACTGAAGCTCGACGTGCGTCGAGCCAAGTTCAGAGCAAAAGTCAGTTCTCAGGGGTTAATTCAAGATTTAATTCCAGTTCCACATCTCATCACTTTAACCCTTATGCTGAATGGATAATACCTCCTAGGAGATATCATCCTGTAGGCTATAAGAGTCAACCTGAGATGTCTTTTATTTCAGAATTTAAAGGATATTAAGAAAGGCCCAAGGTAAACTGGGTCAAAAACAATTGATTTGTTGTATGTGCAGATAAAGACCTATCCAATTAAGAACCAGCAGTGGTACTTGGACAGTGGGTGCTCAAAGCACATGACTGGCAACAAGGAGAACCTTGTGTCCTTCAAAGCCAAACATGGACCCAAAGTAATCTTTGGAGATTCAAACTTTGGACAAACAAAAGGCTATGGCCAAGTCAAGATAGGGTCAATTACATTCAAGAAAGTGGCCTATGTGGAAGGACTAAAGCACAACTTAATCAGCATCAGCCAGCTATGTGATGCTGGTTATCAGGTTTGGTTTACCAACTCAGCATGTAATATTGCATTAAATAACAACATTGTTTTAATTGGTAATAGACAAGATAACATATATCTAGTTGATTTCAATTCATCTAAAGTAGATATTTGTTTATTTAACTCCCTTAGCAAACCTAATGAACTATGGCATAAAAGATTAGGACATGTGAACCTTAGAACCATTGCTAAGTTATCCAAAGACAACCTTGTTAGAGGACTACCTTCTGGTCCCTACAAGAAGGAAGGACTTTGCAAGGCTTGTCAATTAGGCAAACAAACTAAAAATAGTTTCAAGTCACTTAATAAGAGTGATTCACCTAGAATTTTGTACTTATTGCACATGGACCTTTTTGGACCAATTAATGTACAAAGCCTAGGAGGGAAATCTTATGCTTTAGTAGTTGTAGATGACTTCTCAAGATTCACCTGGGTGTTCTTTCTGAGAAAGAAGTCTGATAACTTCAAGATTTTGACAGATTTTCTCAAAGGCATACAGATTGAGTTCAATACTCACATTGCCCTGATCAGAAGTGATCATGGGACAGAGTTTGATTCTCTTCTTATGCTAGAGTTCTGTCAGAAGGAAGGTATCAGGCACACTTTCTCAGCTCCGAGAACTCCTCAACAAAATGGGGTAGTTGAAAGGAAAAATAGAACCCTTATTGAATCTGCCACAACATTGTTGACAGATGCTCACCTTCCTCTAACCTTTTGGGCAGAGGCTGTGAACACCTCCAACTATGTTTTGAATAGAAGTCTGATACATAAACTGAAGGGTAAGACTCCCTATGAGTTACTCAAAGGGAAGAAACCTAAAGTAAATTATTTCAAAATTTTTGGTTGCATTTGCTTCATTCACAATAATGACAAGAAATACCTAGCTAAATTTGAAGCCAAAGCTGATGAAGGAGTGTTTCTGGGATACTCCATGATTAGCAAGGCTTATAGGGTTTTTAACAAGTGCTCTAATAAACTTGAAGAATCCATGCATGTTACATTTGATGAAACTAATATGTCTTATAAGGAGAAGGAGACTTCTACCATAAGCAATTTGCAGGAACATTCAATTTCAGAAAATCTGAAGCAGCTTACCATCACAGACAAAGATTCATTACCTTCAACAATTCAACAAGACGCTGAACTTAGTGACAATGAAGAGGAATCTCAGGTTTTGGAAAGCTCAAATGGTCAACAAATTGAAGAACCAGTTGTTGTTCCACAAGAGGAAACAACAACACAGGTTGATGCACCATCAACACCCCATGTTGATTTAGTAACAGCAAGAGATCACCCAATTTCACAAGTAATTGGAGATATCTCAGTAGGTGTGCAAACAAGGAATCAAGTTAATCACAATATTATGCACACTTGCTTTCTTTCTCAAATTGAGCCTCAAACAATACAAGATGCAGAGCAAGATCTAAACTGGATCATTGCAATGCAAGAGGAGTTGAATCAATTTGAAAGGAATAAAATTTGAGAATTAGTACCAAGACCAAGGAACTAGCAAATTGTTGGAACCAAATGGGTATTCAGAAACAAGTTGGATGATCAAGGAATAATTGTGAGAAACAAGGCAAGACTTGTTGCACAAGGATATTGCCAAGAAGAAGGGATTGATTATGACCAAACCTTTGCACCAGTTGCAAGGTTGGAGGCCATAAGAATCTTTCTTGCATATGCAGCTCACAAGAGATTCAAGGTATATCAGATGGATGTCAAGAGTGCATTTCTCAATGGAGACATCAAGGAAGAGGTTTATGTAAAGCAACCTCCAGGTTTTATCTCTCCAACCTCTCCTGATCATGTTTTTAAACTGCATAAAGCTTTATATGGTCTCAAGCAAGCTCCTAGAGCATGGTATGAGACCTTAGCTTGTTTTTTATTGGAAAATGATTTTAAAAGGGGTAGAGTAGACCAAACTCTCTTTATTAGAACCCATAGGTCCCATATCTAACTAGTACAAATTTATGTAGATGATATCATATTTGGGTCTACTGATTCAAACTTATGCAAAAAGTTCTCACAACTTATGCATTCAAAGTTTGAAATGAGTAGCATGGGTGAGCTTGCTTTCTTTCTAGGATTGCAAGTTAAACAACATGTGGATGACATTTTTATTTCTCAAACCAAGTATGTAAGAGAACTGGTTAAGAAATTTGGAATGTCTGAAGCATCTTCTATGAAAACACTTATGCCTACAAATGTTGTTTTAGATGCTGATGAATCTGGAAAACCAGTTGATCAGACAAACTATAGAGCAATCATTGGCTCATTACTTTATCTAACAGCTAGTAGACCAGACATAATGTTTGCTACATGCATTTGTGTTAGATTCCAAGTAAGCCCTAGAGAGTCCCACCTCACATTAGTTAAGAGGATTCTTAGGTATATAAAAAGTTGTCCTAATCTAGGTCTCTGGTATCCACATGACTCAGGATTTGATCTAACTGGATTTTCAGATTCTGATTATGCTGGATGTAGAGTAGACAGGAAAAGCACCAGTGGAACTTGTCAATTCCTTAGTGATAGACTTGTCTCCTGGTTTTGTAAGAAACAAACTTCTGTGTCCACATCAACTGCTGAAGCTGAATACATGGCTGCAGGCAGTTGTTGCTCACAGATTTTGTGGATTCAAAACCAGCTCCTAGACTATGGCTACAACTTAGAGATGTCTAAAATTTTTTGTGATAATACTAGTGCAATTTGCATTGCACAAAATCCAGTTCTCCATAGTAGGACTAAGCACATAGAGATCAGACATCACTTCTTAAGGGATAATGTATAAAAGAAGAAAATTGCACTAGAATACATTTCCACTGAACTACAAAGAGGAGATATTTTCACCAAGCCCTTGGATGAAAAGAAGCACTTCTTCTTCCTCAATCAATTGGGAATGCTAGATGGAGACAGTATAAATTAAAACTCCAAGATTTTGAAACCCATAATTAACAGGAATAGGAAAAATTTCACTTTAAAATTCCTCTATCTGAGTGGTTTCTTTGAGCTCTGAACTAAGCTCGACGCTGCGTCGAACTAAGATCGACGGTCCGTCACCCTCAAAAGCGTCGAACGTTGACCTCAACTTCTAGCGTTGAGCTAAGTTCACAGCTCCCTGACTTCTTGAGTTTTTCTCCCTTCGGTCGACGCCTTCGTTCAACGTCGACCTGAGCTCGACGTACAACATCAGCCCAAGCGTCAAACGTCGACCTAAGCTGCACGCTGTTGAGCCGTTTCAGTTCTCCTAGAGCCTTAGAGCGTCGACCCGAGCTCGACGTTCTTTCCATTTCTGCGTCGAACCCTAGTATAAAATCATTCTTCTCCGTCGTTCGCAGTTGCGCTCTCATATTTTCTGCTCAAGCTCTCTCCCTCCAAAATCTTTACTCTTGATCTTGGAAGGTATCTTTTTGCAGGATAATGGCAATTGTTGCAGGTGCATTGGCTGCAATGAAGTTTGATTCAGGTTTTGACATCGACATCGACTCCTTTGATGGATCATCGCAGAATTTTCTTGATATTCTGGAGCTATTCAAAGAGCAGCACCTGGTTAACTTCATGACAACCAGGATTCCTCTTCCAGAATCTGAAATCAAAGAGTGGATTTTTACTGCAGTGAATTCAGATAACAGTACGATGACTGGAACAATTTCAGGGAATGAGGTAGCCATTTCTCCTCAAATCATTTCAGAGGTTTTCGGTTTTGCTGTTGGAGATGATGAGATAGAACTCTCTGTGGAAGAGTTTGCTGTGATGCTAGACAGAATGGGGCATAATTCTGGTAACCCCTCTAAACTTTTAAAAGTTAACCTAGCTATTGAGTTTAGGCTGTTAGCAGATATCACAGGCAAGGTAATTTGTGCAAAGAGGACTGCACATGATGCCATTACTAGGCATCAGTTTTGCATTATGGCTGCAATTTTGGATAAGAAGCATCCCAATTGGGGTTTGATTGTTTTTGATATGATTAAGAAGAAAATGGATAAGAACTTTGTCCACTTTGGAAGGGTTCTTGGTTTGATTCTGAACCACTATTGCCCTCAGTTGCTTGTGACCTCAAAGAAGCACATCAATGCTTCTAAGAGGCTCACTTGTGCACTGATTGGCAAGTGGGACAGGAAGATTGTGAACTCCAGGGCAGCCACAGCAATGAGGACTTCTGCAGACACCAGGACTGTAGAGGTCACTCTTCCTCAGTCTACTAGCCCAGAAGCAGGGGTTTTGCCATCTTCCTCCATCATCCTCCCATCCTCTTTCATTCCAACAACAACAATCATCTCATCCACTCAACCCATCCCTTCATCCATTTCTACTATTGCATCCTCCATTCCACCACTCATCACTTTCCATCCCCTCCACTATTTTCCTCCCATGAGCTTGGACTCTTCATCTCATGAGGACATCCTTTCCCTTGACATTCATGATGAATCCTTCATGGATGCCTCTCCCTCCTCTCCTCATGACTTCCACCCTTCATCAACATTTTCAGAACTTCTCCTATCCTCCATCCATGAACCAGCTATACCTCCCATGTCTGCACCACCAACAACATCTTCTACCTTCACCTTCTCTGCTGCTCCCTCTACCTCTACTCAAGTCCCACTTGAGCAAGTAGATCTTTTACCTTTGGCCAATAAGCTTTTTGATATTTTGGCCCCTAGGCTCTCCTCTCTATTGGATGCCAAGCTGGCTCCTCTAGTCCTTTCCCTGAGCTCTCTCTGCCTCAGTCTCATCCCTCTCATCCTATCTGGCATGCCCTTCTTCTGGGGGCCTAGAGTCAGCTGCCACTGATTCTAGGCAGGGGTAGATGTCAGCAGAAGAAGAGCTGCAGCCTTCAGCAGTATAGGTAGTACAGGTTTGTTCAGAGACAGTTTCAGCAGTAGAAGTTCAGATGACCTCTGAGGCTCCTCCTCAAGGTTCAGTTCAGATGATCAGCAGTGCCTTAGACTTTCAGTCCTTGGCATCTTCTGTCCAGAGCTTCTACCTTCCAGCACATCTTCACTTCAGAAACTACAGCCTCCTGCCTCCTCAAGAAGACCTGTCTAGGGCCATTGTCCCTTTTCAGAAGATCATTCCATCCTCCTTGGCTGTTGATGCCATGATCCTTGATGAAGCAGTGGTAGCTGTGGCTCCTGCTTGTGATGATGTTGTTGTTGAAGCAGTAGTAGCTGCTAAGACTGTTCCCTCAGAAACTTCAGGTGAATTGATTGAGACACCAGATGAAGTTGAGACCATTGTCTCCCGAGTTCTTCAGGAACTAGCCACCTCAGCCTCTATGGCTCCTGATGCTATTTCCTTTCCTGCAGTGTTAGACTCCTCTTCTACACTGTCAGTAGACCTTCTTCCAGTTACTTCTTCAGCTGCTCCAGCCCCCATCAATTTTCCTATCTCAAAGAGAACTTACATAGATCCTTATGATGAATCTCAAAGCTCAGAGGATGAATTTGCAACTGATTCTGATGACTCCTCTGCAACCATTGTAAGGAAGAGGAAAGCAAGATCCAAACCAATGAAAAGAGTTCCATTGGCTAGAACCACAGATCATGACATCCCTTACCACATCAAGTATAATTGTGAAATCACTGAGCCCTGGATGCAATATTCTCTAAACCAAAGAAAGGCAATGAAGAAGAAAAGAAAGTTCAATGAAGGCCCCTCCAAGCCTGTCCATCAGCCTCCACCTCCACCTCCTCCAGATGCAGGTGCAAGTGCAAGCCTCTCTTCCAATCCTGCCCCATCATCTCTGCATGGCAAGACCTATCAGTCAAGAAGATCCTAAGGGTATAATCAGCAAAGAGGATACAATAGAGGCAGGCAGTCCAGAGGAAGATCAGGATCTCAACCTTACCAAAGGGGAGGACCCATTGATCCAACCTTTGGTCCCTATCCTTACAGACCCAGAGTTGACTTCACTCCAAGAACTCATCAAGAACACTCTGCCAACAGATATGAACCAGCTATTCCTTTTGAAGATCCTACTAAAACTCCAGCTTACTAGAAGGCTAGGATGATTGAGATGGTTGCTCTGAATGAGATTGACAGAGCTAAAGCAAGAGGTCTGGACACCTCTCACATCAGCACCATGTCAGATGAAAGGAGAGAAGAATTGGAGAAATACAACTCAAAGAAATTCTTTGATTCTGATAAGTATATGCAGCTTCATCCTGCAGCTGTACCAGCTAGTGGAAAAGGTCAGAAATCCTTAGGTGCAGCTGAAGATTACAGATCCAAGAAGGATGCTACAAATCCTAACAGGGAAATTATCTTCAAGGGAAGTGATCAAGACAAAGTTCCAAAGGAAAAGTAATGTAAGGTGTTTTATTTCTTTTTCTCTGCTGGATACAGGACATTAAACATTATTGCTGCTATATAGTGTTATATATATGCTGCTTTATTCTATCATATGTCTGGTTGTATTTTATTCAGCTTTGTTTTGCTTTACTTCTTTTTGAATCCTTAAATTCATGTAAATAGTAATCCTAATCCAAATAGGGGGAGATTGTTGGAACACCCTATTACTATTTGGGTCAGGATGACTATATTTCTATAGGGATTTTGTGCTGTGACCTCCTTGTTGTTATAAAGGTCACATAGGTTAATTAGAGTCGACTTCAGCTCGACGCAGAGTCTACTTCAGCTCGACGCAGAGTCGACCTCAGCTCGACGCTGAGTCGACCTCAGCTCGACGTGGAGTCGACCTCAGCTCGACGTTCCGTCAAGCCCAGTTCTGCTTTCTAAAACCACTCTCTGGCCGACGTGTGTCGTGCTCAGATCGACGTTTTATTGTGAGCTCGACGTTTTCCAGGCTCCCGTCAGTTTTGAATAGGAATTCAAATTCCTTCTGTCAGAACAATTAATGCTGAAGATTTATTGGCCGTTACAGCAAATCTGGTGCATGGCTCAAGGAATTTTCTAAGGAATGTTGGCCTGGCACTTCCTTTGAGACATGGACATTTAAGGAAAGCATTTAATGCTGGCTGCCAACGGCTATCAAAGACTCAGAAGAAGAATACAGAGATATTTTTTCTATCAATCAACAGAGAACCACAATTATTCTTCTTCTTCTTGCTCTCTGTGATATTCATTCAAGCTTACACACAGGAATTCTGATTGCTTCAGACACAACCATCCAACTTGTTTGGATCATCTTTTGCTGGAGCAAATCAGATCATTGAAGACCTGTCACCCTTGTGCAAAGCTCTTCTTCCTGAACTACTTCTTGATCTCAGGGGGAGCTCTGACAACATCAACAGATCCACTTTGCTTCTCTCTACTTATTGATAGAGAAGACAACATCAGCTTTTTCTTTTTCTTTCTGTACAGGGTTTTAACTCCCTTCAAAAGTTACCTTTGGTTTTGCTGAAACCTGGTCAAAAATCAGCCCTTTGGTTTGTGAGAACCTGGTCAAAAACTCTCTGGTGCTCAAGACACCTGATCAACTCATCTTGAAGTGGATTCCTATCAAGGGTGATAGAAGAGTGGACTACCCAAGATTTTGGGGAACCACTATAGCTCCTTGTGTATTCTGGTTGCTTGTTTCTTTGTGTTTTGCTTTGTGCTGTGATTCTCTTCTTACTTTGATTAATTGCTATAGCACCATACACTAAGTAAATCTAAGCCTTCTCTCCATACAAGTTTTAATTTGCAAAACTATTTTAAATCACTCTATTCACCCCCCCTCTAGAGTTAGGATTGATCTTATCCCTCACTTTCAGTATCTATCCCTTCACTTTCAATTGGTATCAGAGGGAGGTTGACTGACTGAATAGGCTAACACCTAAGTCACAAGATCCTGATAGATACCAAAGCTTATAGATATTCACTATCATGGCCCAGTCCAAAGATTATTCTAGCACCAGACCTCCAGCATGCAACTTAGCTAAGTTTGGCATCTGGAAGGCAAGGATAAAATTATATATGAATTCTATTGATGAAAGCATCTTTGCTTCTATTTTGTCAGGACCCCCAAGAGCACCTGCTGCTGCTACTGCCTCATCTTCTGATATGAGTGCAGTGCCTCCTCCAGATTACAACGATGAGTACAAGAAGGCCAAAATAGCAGATGCCAAGGCGATGAACATACTGGCTCAGACAATGTCTGATGAGGTATTCCAGAAGGTAGCTGACTGCTCTTCAGCAAAAGCCATGTGGGATACACTGAACCAGATTGTAGCTGGTTCAGCTGATGAAAGGAAGGACAGAAGGTCCAACCTGATCTCACAGTATGAGAATTTCAAGAAAACTGATGCTGAATCAGTTGAAGCCATGTACACCAGGCTCAGCTCAATCATCAATGAGCTGAGGACCCTGGACAAGGACATATCATTGACAGAGGTCAATGATAAGATTTTTATGTGCTTCCCTAGCACATGGGATCTAAGGATCTGGCCCATCAAGGAAGCCAGAAGTACAAATGAGATTTCAACAGAGGCCCTTCTCGGCAAGCTCAAGTCTTTTGAGCAAGTGCTGAAGACAAGGGAAGCAGAAGCTGAAGCAAAGACCCCCACTCCAACAAGAAAAGAGCAATCTCTAGCTCTTAAGGCTGCTGATGCTTCTGAAGGCAGCCAATCAAATGAGGAACTAATGGCATTGTTTGCTAAGAGGTTTCTCAAGATGGGGAGAAAGGAGTTCAGAAAGAAGTCTTCACGCTATGAAGACAAACCAAGGTATGATCGTTCTCCTGCTAAAGAAATTATTTGTTATGGTTGCAGGAAGCCTGGACATATCTTGCCAGAGTGTCCAGAGGAGAAAAACAAAGACAAGAGGAAAGAAAAAGAACAACACAGGAAGCACTCCAAGCCATCCTCCTATAAGAACAAGAAAAAGGAGAGAGGTTTCATTGTTGAAACCTGGAGTGATTCTGATGAAGAATCCTCCTCCTCAAGCTCCAGTGAGGATGAGGAAGAGAAGAAGGCAAAAGAAGTTTGCCTCATGGCAATAGATGCCTGCAGCAACCACTCAGCTGCAGAGAGTTCAGATTCAGATGAAGAGATGCCAACAGAAGATGAGGTACTCTCTTCTTATGACTTCACTTCAGAAAAATTTAAATTAGATTTTAAATCTTTATGCTTAGATTTGATTAGCTCAGAAAAGGAGATAAAAGAACTTAGAAATAAGTTAGCTGACTCAGAAGTAATTGCTACAGAAAATATTAGGTTAAAGGAAGATCTCACTACTTGTAGTGAAGAAATTAAATTTCTTAAAATGGAGTTAGCTAAGTCTAAGAGGTTAGAAGAATCACTTAATGGTAGAAGCCTTAAGTTGTTAGAAATTACCAGCATGACTAACACTAGGTCAGCTAATAACAAACTAGGCTTAGGAGCTTCTCCCAGTGAACCCCCAGTTCTTCTTAAAAACAATCTTTCAACTCCAGTGAACTTCATTTCAGCCAGTAGAATGAAGAACACTGAGCAAGTAAATCTAGTTAATAAAACCTTAAATAAAGCTAAGAGAGAAAAGAGAAAGAAATTTTTTAAAGAAATGCAAAGAGCGTCGAACGTCGCTCGACGATCGGAAGCTCAATGGTCGAACGAAGCTCGACGATCTGAGCACCCATCGTCGAACGTCGATCGACGTTTTCAATATGATTTTCAAAATCATAATCAGTACCATAAAAACCTAAATGAAAATAGAAACCCTAGGTTTGTTGACCCATCATCTGCATGGAGAATCCCACCTAGGAGATCTCACCCACTAGGTTATCACCCTCAGCCTGCATTTTCATATATTTCCAGTTTTTCTTATGTGAAAAACAAGGGACCCAAGGTTACCTGGGTCCACACTGTCTAAATAAATGTCTTGCAGGTGAAGGCCTATCCAATCACTCAAAATAAGTGGTATTTGGATAGTGGATGCTCCAAGCATATGACAGGAAATAAAAATCATCTGTCAAAATTCAAAGCTAAGCTCGGCCCAAAGGTTATCTTTGGAGATTCCAGCTGTGGTCAGACAGAAGGCTATGGCAGGATCACAATTGGAGATGTCACTTTCAAGAGAGTTGCATATGTGACAGGACTGAAGCACAATTTGATCTCAGTCAGCCAGCTATGTGATGCTGGCTACCAGGTTTCATTTTCTAACTCCTCTTGCAATATTACTTTAAATAATAATATTATTTTAGTAGGCATTAGAATATGTAATATTTATTTAGTAGATTTCAATTCAACTCATTCTGAAATCTGCCTGTTTAATGAAGTAACACTTAATAATAATTCTTTGTGGCATAAGAGGCTTAGTCATGTTAACCTTAAAAATATATCTAGGTTATCTAAACACAACCTTGTTAGAGGTTTACCTTCTTGCCCCTACAAGAAGGAGAGCCTATGCAAGGCTTGTCAGCTAGGCAAGCAAACCAAAAATTCTTTTAAATATATAAATAAAAGTGATTCTCCTAGAATCCTGTATCTATTACATTTGGACCTTTTTGGCCCAATAAATGTACAGAGTTTAGGAGGGAAGTATTACACCTTAGTAATTGTAGATGACTTCTCTAGGTTCAGTTGGGTTTTCTTTTTGAGAACTAAGTCTGATAACTTCAAAGCCCTTACAGACTTTCTACTATGTGTGCAGACTGAGTACTCTACTCATGTGGTCTTGATCAGAAGTGATCATGGTACTGAGTTTGACTCTCTTCTCATGCAAGAATTCTGTGAGAGAGAAGGTATCAAACATAGTTTCTCAGCTCCTAGAACTCCCCAACAAAATGGGGTAGTTGAAAGGAAGAATAGAACACTCATTGAAGCTGCTAGTACATTGTTGGCAGATGCTAACATGCCTCTCTCCTATTGGGCAGAAGCTGTTAGTATAGCCAATTATGTCTTGAATAGAAGTTTGATACACAAGCTTAAGTGTAAAACTCCTTATGAGTTGCTTAAGGGAAAGAAACCTAAAATTAATTATTTTAGAGTATTTGGTTGTATTGTTTATATTCATAATAATAATAAAGAATATATTAGAAAATTTGAAGCAAAAGCTTCAATGGGAATCATGCTTGGATATTCCCAAGTAAGCAAAGCTTATAGGGTTTATAACAAATCTTCCTGTAAAATTGAAGAATCTGTGCATGTATCTTTTGATGAGTCTCAGATGTTTTACAAGGAGAAGGAAAATTCTCCTTCCTCCAGTTCATTGCAGGTACCTGATGCCCCTCAAGAAATTCTTCAAATATCAACTCTTCAAATCACTGAATCAGACAGTGATGAAGACATTGCTGAAGCTGTTGTTGTACCACCAACAGTAGATCAAATTCCTCCTGAGGAATTAATCCCAACTGTTGCTGAAGATCACATCCCACCTGCTGATATTGTCACACTTAGAGATCACCCGACATCTCAAGTGATTGGAGACATATTAGCTGGTGTGCAAACAAGACATCAATTAAGACAGGATGTGATGCACGCTTGTTTCCTCTCACAGGTTGAGCCCCTCACCTTTAAAGATGCAGAGCTAGATCCCCACTGGATCATTGCAATGCAAGAGGAACTCAATCAGTTTGAGAGATGTAAAGTTTGGACTTTGGTTCCAAGACCTAAAGGCCAACTGATCATAGGCACCAAGTGGGTGTATAGAAACAAGTTGGATGCAAATGGAATTATAGTAAGAAATAAATCTAGGCTTGTAGCTCAGGGCTACAGACAGGAGGAAGGTATAGACTATGACCAAACCTTTGCTCCTGTTGCAAGGCTAGAAGCAATAAGGATCTTCTTGGCCTATGCAGCCTTCATGAAGTTTAAGGTGTTCCAAATGGATGTCAAAAGTGCATTCCTAAATGTTGAGCTTAAGGAAGAGGTGTTTGTTGAACAACCACCAGAGTTTGTTTCTTCAACTCAGCCTTCACATGTGTTTAAGTTGCAGAAAGCTCTTTATGGACTAAAGCAAGCTCCTAGAGCCTGGTATGAGACCTTAGCTAGTTTCCTGTTAGAGCACAACTTTACTAGGGGAGTAGTTGATAGAACCCTTTTCGTCAAGCATCACAAGGACACAATCCTGTTAGTTCAGGTGTATGTAGATGATATTATTTTTGGTTCCACTGATCCCAAACTGTGCAAAAAGTTTTCCAACTTGATGCATTTCAAGTTTGAGATGAGTAGTATGGGTGTGATGTCTTACTTTCTTGGTCTCCAAGTTAAGCAAGATGCTGATGGTATCTTCATCTCCCAATCCAAATATGCCAAGGAATTGGTAAAGAAATTTGGGATGGCTGATGCTTCAGCAATGCCTACACCCATGACTACTAATGTAGTTTTTGATTCTGATGATCACGGCAAGCCAGTTGATCAAAAGATTTATAGGGCCATTGTTGGTTCCCTATTGTATCTAACTGCAAGTAGGCCAGATATAATGTTTGCTACATGCCTTTGTGCTAGATTTCAGGTCAATCCCAAGGAATCTCATCTGATTCTTCTAAAGAGAATCCTGAGATACCTGAAGGGATGCCCAAATCTAGGACTTTGGTACCCAGCTGAGTCAGAATTTGAATTAATTGGATATTCTGATTCTGATTATGCTGGTTGCAGAGTTGACAGGAAGAGCACCTCAGGAACATGCCAGTTCCTGGGAGAGAGATTGGTCTCTTGGTTCTGTAAGAAGCAGGCTTCTGTCTCAACTTCAACTGCAGAGGCTGAATATATAGCAGCTGCCAGTTGTTGTTCACAGATCCCGTGGATTCAAAACCAGCTTGTGGATTATGGTTACTCACACAAGAACACCAAAATCATGTGTGATAGTACCAGTGCTATCTCAATTGCACAAAATCCAGTGCACCACTCTAGAACGAAGCACATTGAGATTCGGCACCATTTCCTGAGAGATTGTGTGGAAAAGAACAAGATTTGTCTTGAGTTCATATCCACTGAGTTTCAGAGAGGTGATATATTCACCAAGCCCTTAGATGAACAGAAGCATCTGTTCTTTTTAGTTCAACTAGGCATGATCAATGGACGAGACTAAGTGTGACTATATCTGCCAATGTTGAAACTTGTTTGAAGATAGTCGAACGACGTTCGAAGATAGTCGATCGGGTCAAGCCCATCGTCGACCTATGGTTGATGAAAGTTTGTCTGATTGAAGATCGTCGACCGGCGTTCGACCATAGTCGAACAAGTCGAGCTCATCGTCAATCTCTGGATGACGACAGCTTGGTGTTTGAGAAGCCAGAAATAGTCGAACGATTGTCCGACTACTCTGCTTCTGGACCGATCGTCGAACGATCGTTCGACCATCGGGTCTAGTATCTTTTTAATAGATCGACTATCTCCGGTCTAATATAAAGCCGATAGTCGACCTAGGTTAAAAGATCTTTTGTTTTATCGTCGACGGAGCGTGACTTTTCGCATTCTGTCTTCCCGCTTGCGATTTTCTGCCGCTTCGTCTCCTTCGACTTCTCCGTCTTTCTCGCGCATTCTCCAGCAATTCCATGGCGGTTTCTCCAGCAGTACTTATTGTCGTGAAGTTCGATGCAGGCTTCAGCGTCGATTTTGACGCCTTCAGTAGCTGTGAAGCAGGAGTTGTAGAAATTCTTCAGTTATGCCGGGACCAAGATCTAGAAAGATTAATGTCGACAAGGATAAAGCTAAATATTCCCGAGATCAAGGAATGGGTTTTCACTTCGTCATCCTCTGACGATTCGATGACTGGCACCATCGGCGGAGAAGAGGTAATTTTAACTCCGGCCGTTCTGACTGATATTTTTGGATTAGTTAATGGTGAAGATGATTATGAGCAAGATGCTCAAGAGTTTGGAAGGATGCTGACTGAGCTGGGACATGCGGAGGGCATTCCCACGAAGCTGCTCAAGGTCAATTTTCCCTTTAAGATTAAATTTCTCGCTGAGTTAGTCGGAAAAGTGCTCCTTGGAAAGCACTCTGCTCATGACAATATCACAAGGCAACAATTTGCACTGATGTGTGCAATTGTTAATCGAAAAAAGATTGATTGGGCAGGAGTATTGTTTGATTTGATAAGGAAAAAGAATAGTAAGAAGGAAGTTACCCTCGGAAGGGTCATTGGAATTTTCCTGAAGGAAAAGTATCCTCAACTGCTGGTCTCCGTTGCAACAACCATCAATGCGAGCAAGAAGATGGACCCAAATCTGTTCTCCAAGTGGAAGAGAACTTTTGTGAAACCCGCTCTCACAGGGGTTGCTCCAGTGACATCAGAGAGCACCAGGACTGATTCGGTCGCTCCTCACCCTCAAGAAGCTGGCTCAGCTCTTTCCCTTCCCTCATCTTCTTCTGCTATGCAGTCTGCTTCAGTTGAAGTTCCATCAACTTCAGCTGAAGTACGACTTTCTCTTTCTCCTGTTAGAGAAACAACCACGGTTGTTCTTCCTTCCCCTCCAGCATCTCCTCTTCCTTCTCATCTGGCTAGGATATCTGCTCCTAGTTTTGATCTGTTAGGATCTGAGAGGATTCCAACACCTCCTCAGTCCCCTATTTATTCTCCAGTTAACACTCCTGTTAACTCTCCAGCTCCATCTCCCATTCGATCTCCAGTTAACACTACAACCATCTCTGCTGCATCTCCATCCACTACACTTCCATCATCTTTTGAGATCACCCCAGCATTCATTTCCGGCATTCTGGAGTTGATTACCCCTTCAATCAAAATCATGATTGAAGAGGCAATTGCTCCACTTGCCTCCTCCATTGCCTCCTTGACTGCTTCCATTCAATCTCTTTCTAAATCTATTGAGCCCTTTTCTTCAAGGGGCCTGGTTTCAGTTTCCACTGAAATCAGGCAGGGGGAGATGTTCTGTGAAGATGCCTCAGTGCCTCCAGCCTCCCTCCCAGCAGTTCAAGAAAAGTCTGATGCAGTACAAGCTCAAGATCAATCAGGTTCAGTGTTGTCTGACAAAGATATATCTGATGCTATCATGCTATCTGAATTTGCTGTGAAAGTTTGCTTAGAAGATCTCACCACTCCCGTGGTTGCCCATTTCCTAGAAGGGATTATTACATCCTACCTAGATGAATCTTGGGAGTTGGTCAAGTATGAAGGTAATTCACTCATCCGCTTTATTGACGAGTCAATTAATTTGATAGCTTATGAATACCTAGAAGGAATGATTTTTGCTTATTTAGCAGATCTGTGTTCATAATTCTACAGATTATATTAAAGAAGATTTAGCTGCTCAGATTATAGTCATTGTTTCAGAAGCTGCTCAAGATATTCCTAATGTTCAAGTAGATCCAGAATTGGATTCTTTTTTAGATGACATAGAAGATGTGTCTGAAATTCAAGAAAAGAAAGCAAGAGATGCTTGGAATCAAAGAGTTCAATCTTTGTTAGAGGAAAAAGAAAAAGATTTGCAAGTTGAAAAGTCAATTGTGTGAGATGATTCCCCAGGTCTTGATTTAGATTTCCTTCTGGCTCAGGATGCCATTGAAGAAGAAAAAGAGAAAGCTGCTTTGAAGGAAAAGGCTGTTTCTGAAGCCTATGATCCATATGACAATCCTCCATCATCTCACTCTGATGATGAAGATGATTCTGATTTGTCTGAAAATTCAAAGAGAAAGAAAGCTGCTCAAAAGAAAAGAAAAGCCGTTGCTCCTCCTCCTCCCAATCGAGAAAATGATACTCCATATTACATTCTTAAAGGAATTGACCCCAAATCAAAAGAATTTCAGCATTGGATGTGGTTCTCCAAGAACCAGCAGAAAGAGAGAAAGAGAACTAAGAGATATGACTCTCCTGCCTCCAGATGGACACCCAGAGGTCCTCCTCCACCTCCCAGTGCAGGAGCCTCTGACAACATCTCTGCTAATCCATCTGCCTCTTCTGGAAAATCTGCACCTTCTCAGCCTCAGCCAAGGAAAAGCTCTCAAAGTTCCCAAGGCAGATCTTATTCTGGTTCTCAAAGACAAGTGAAGGAGGTTGTGTTTCAAAGACCAACTTTTTCCCCTCCTCCGTCTCCAAAGAAAAGAGTTCCAGTTCAGTCTGAAAAAGTTATTTCAAAAGGTAAATAGTTTATTTTGTTTTAAAATTCTAGCAAGAACTTTGCTAAGTCTGCTCCCATGTCTTATCTAGTTAATCAAGATAAAGAATCAGATGCTACTCCTCCTGAGTCTGTTTATGAAAGTCCTGAGCTTGATCCTAACTTTAGGATGGCTCGTTTTCACGAATTGGTTGGAGCAGCTCAAATCAGAAAAGCAAAAGCTGAAGGAAAAGATACTACTGGTTTAACCACCATGTCTTCATTCAGAAAGAAAGAGTTCGAAAAGTTCCAGGTTAATCCTGATATATTTGACCCCTCAAAGTATATGGAAAAGCACCTTGAAGCAGTTGTTCCAAGGGCTGCAGAATTGAAGATCATTGGTATGCAGGACTTGAAGATGTCAAAGAAAGAGGCTGATGATCCTCTGAGGAAAATCTCTTTTGTTCCTAGTTCCTCTGACCATTTGCCAGATTCTGTAGACTCTTAATAGTTTGATTGACTGCTGTGTTATATCTGTCTATTATCTATCTGTTTGATAACTGCTAGTTAATTGTTAACTATTTCCTGTATTAATTTTTATTGCTCTTTAGCTAGCTTTATGTTTTAGTTTTTGAGAGACTTAACTCAAATAAGGGGAGATTGTTGGTACCCTAGTTTGATTTGAGTTTAGCCTTGCCTTTTTAGTCCCTTGACCCAAGAAATATCTATGGTCATTGGTTAGTGGTCTAGCTGTAGAGTCCTCACTTTTCCAGATGAAGAATTTGGTTAAGTAGGTTTTTCGTTCGACTATAGTTGAACGCCGCTCGACTATCGTCCATCGGCTGATCGACGATCGTCTATCAGTTGGTCGACGCTCTGTCTGCGTTGATAGTTCGACTATCTGTTGATAGGTCGACAATCTGCTTGGCTTGATAGTTCGACTATCTGTTGATAGGTCGACTATCTGCTTGGCTTGGTAGTTTGACTATCTGTCCTGATAGATCGACTATCTGATAGTTCGACTATCTGTTGATAGGTCGACTATCTGTCCCGCTTTGATAGGTCGACTATCTGTTGATAGGTCGACTATCTGTCGTCTTTGATAGTTCGACTATCTGTCCTGATAGTTCAACTATCTGATAGTTCGACTATCTGTTGATAGTTCAACTATCTGGTCTGTTTTGATAGGTCGACTATCTGTTGATAGGTCGACTATCTGTTTTCTGAGGTAGGTCGACTATCTGCTTGATAGGTCGACTATCTGTTTGTGCTGGATAGTTCGACTATCTGTCCAGATAGATCGACTATCTGATAGTTCGACTATCTACTCTGATAGGTCGACTATCTGCCGGGGTAGTTCGACTATCTTCTTCGATAGGTCGACTATCTGGATCGTTCAACTATCTGCCCGATAGTTCGACGATCTCCGTGCGTCGGTCGACGATCTCCGAGGGTCGTTCGACGCTTTCTGTCTGCCTTTATATTTTGTATTTATTTATTATATTTAATTAATTAATACATTTTCTAGCACGTTGTTTTAGTTGTTTTATGATAAAATTTCCAGGCAATATTTGCTCCATCCCTTTTGCCTGAGTCAAATCTTTTTAGATAAAGTTGTTTGTCTTATTAGCTGACATTATATTTTACTTTATCTGCTGTCAGTCCTTTATAGCCGTTAGACTGAAAAGTCTTCTTTTTGCTATAAAGAGTTTGTTTCTGATATGACTTTATTTAGTACTTTATTATCAGATTGCTTCCTGCAGCTTCCTAGAAAAAGGTTTATTCCTTTTATAGAATGTTTCTGCTGCAGAGATTGTTTTGTCTTCTTGATATTTACAGCCCAGGTCTCAAGTTTCAGAAGAAGACAAGTAATTCAAATTGAAGAGAGCCGTTGCTTGTTGCTGCTATAAAAAGGATCCTTTGAAGAAGGATTCAAGCTAGCAAACTAGTTACCCAGTTATTCATCAAAGCATTCAAGCCTTCATCAAGATCAAGTTTTTCTGCTCTCAGCAATTTCCATCTAACTGAGAAGTGTTAAGCTCTTCTACTCTTCTTCAACCTGAGTTCTCCTGCTTCCAGGAAGTTCAAACTCAGAGTTCTTTTGAAGAAGAAGAAGAAGAAGACAGCTGCTTGAAAATTGCTAATTTTATTATTTATTATCTTCTTGTAGTTTTTCCTTCAGATCTTTCTGAAGAGTTTTCTGCACTGAAGCAAGACTTCACCTGGACATCTTTGAGCCAGGGGGAGCCTTGATTCTCTAAGAGCTCTCTAGCTCAATGCAAGTCTTTGTGCTTCTCTAATCTTTGTAAAATAGAGAAGACATCTTAACCTTCTTCCCCCTCCTGTACAGGGTTATTACTCCCTTCAAAAGTATCCCTTGGTGGCAAGGCACCTGATCAAAAACCTGTGCTTGGTTTTTAGACACCTGATCAAAAGTCTAAAGGGTTTCTAGATCTACCTGAAGCAGATCCTGTTGGTGGCAGGGCACCTGATCAAAAACCTGAGTGGATTCCTACCGTGTGGGTAGAAGAGTGGACGTACCCAAGTTGTTTGGGGAACCACTATAAATTTCCTTGTGTCGTCTGGATTCCCTTGTTTAATTCCTGCATTGTGGCTGTGAATAGATATAACTAGGATTGCTAGTTGCTGATTAGGTTTTCCAAGCCTTAACTGTAATTACAGTTAGCTTGAGTTTGTGCACATCACTCGTGTTAGGCTATAGGGTTAATTCTATATTTATAATCTTTTCATTCCGCACTTCACTCCAAGGGAGTTGGGTAGACCATTAAGTTTTGTCTAGTGCAAAATTTGATAACTCTATTCACCCCCCCTCTAGAGTAGTATCTATCCCTTCACTTTCATGTATAACGTTGAGTGCGTCTTCATCACTCAACGCCAAACTACTTAGTCATATTTCTGCCTTTAGCTGTATGGTGTTGAGTGAGTCAACTCCACTCAATGCCTATGGACAATCACATTTCCAGCTTGCCAACATTCTTACTTACCTCTGGCATTGAGTGAGCTTGCTCCACTCAACGCCTGTGGAATTAGCTGCATTTTCAATTGCTCCTTGACTTCTTGCGTTGAGTGAGCTTACCTCACTCAACGCCTATGGACTTAGGCAAATTCCTGCCTTTCCAGCATCTTCACTTTGTGACCACCTTGTTGAAACCAAAAACTTGGTCTCTGTGGAGTTCGACCCTTGGGGAAGGGGTGACCTCACACCTACTACACTCGGGGGGATGTCACGGACCAAGGGCTCAGGAAACTAGGAATAGACCCTCGGCTCTAGCGTGGAGGTCCCACCACACACCCGGAAGGTTGCTAGAACACTTCCCCTCCCTCACCAAGTGGCTGAGCTGGGCGCCTTGGAGAGCTCTCTCTACTCTACCAAGATGAAGCTAAGGGAGGAGGAGGTAAGGAAATCTCATCCTCTCCAAAGGCACCCATGGGGGTCTATTTATAGTTTTTCCAAGTCCTGAGGGTAAAAGGACCAAAATGCCCTTACGACCAGTTGGCCTTGAGCCAATGGCAAGCCTCCACACCGGGGGGTAGAGAGGTAATTTCCACCTCGGGGGCACAACTGTAAAAGCACGACCCAAGGGGGTCCAGGGGCCGAGCCATGCTCCCCACCCCTTGGGCGAGCAGCAGGCCATGAGCCTGGCTCGCCCGCAAGGGCAGGCCGCCCGGGGCGAGCCGGCCGCACGCCTGGCTCGCCCACAAGGGCAGGCCGCCCGGGGCGAGCAGGCCGCACGCCTGGCTCGCCCGCAGGGGCAGGCCGCCCGGGGCGAGCAGGCCGCACGCCTGGCTCGCCCGCAGGGGCAGGCCGCCCGGGGCGAGCCGGCCGCAGGCCTGGCTCGCCCGCAGGGGCAGGCCGCCCGGGGCGAGCCGGCCGCACGCCTGGCTCGCCCGCAAGGGCAGGCCGCCCGGGGCGAGCAGGCCGCACGCCTGGCTCGCCCGCAGGGGCAGGCCGCCCGGGGCGAGCAGGCCGCACGCCTGGCTCGCCCGCAGGGGCAGGCCGCCCGGGGCGAGCAGGCCGCACGCCTGGCTCGCCCGCAGGGGCAGGCCGCCCGGGGCGAGCAGGCCGCACGCCTGGCTCGCCCGCAGGGGCAGGCCGCCCGGGGCGAGCCGGCCGCAGGCCTGGCTCGCCCGCAGGGGCAGGCCGCCCGGGGCGAGCCGGCCGCACGCCTGGCTCGCCCGCAGGGGCAGGCCGCCCGGGGCGAGCCGGCCGCAGGCCTGGCTCGCCCGCAGGGGCAGGCCGCCCGGGGCGAGCAGGCCGCAGGCCTGGCTCGCCCGCAGGGGCAGGCCGCCCGGGGCGAGCAGGCCGCACGCCGGGCTCGCCCGCAGGGGCAGGCCGCCCGGGGCGAGCCGGCCGCGGGCGAGCCTCGCCCGCAGGGGCAGGCCGCCCGGGGCGAGCAGGCCGCAGGCCTGGCTCGCCCGCAGGGGCAGGCCGCCCGGGGCGAGCAGGCCGCCCGGGGCGAGCAGGCCGCACGCCTGGCTCGCCCGCAGGGGCAGGCCGCCCGGGGCGAGCCGGCCGCAGGCCTGGCTCGCCCGCAGGGGCAGGCCGCCCGGGGCCTGCAGGCCGCACGCCTGGCTCGCCCGCAGGGGCAGGCCGCCCGGGGCGAGCAGGCCGCACGCCTGGCTCGCCCGCAGGGGCAGGCCGCCCGGGGCGAGCAGGCCGCACGCCTGGCTCGCCCGCAGGGGCAGGCCGCCCGGGGCGAGCAGGCCGCACGCCTGGCTCGCCCGCAGGGGCAGGCCGCCCGGGGCGAGCCGGCCGCACGCCTGGCTCGCCCGCAGGGGCAGGCCGCCCGGGGCGAGCCGGCCGCAGGCCTGGCTCGCCCGCAAGGGCAGGCCGCCCGGGGCGAGCAGGCCGCAGGCCTGGCTCGCCCGCAGGGGCAGGCCGCCCGGGGCGAGCAGGCCGCACGCCTGGCTTGCCCGCAGGGGCAGGCCGCCCGGGGCGAGCCAGCCGCGGGCGAGCCTCGCCCGCAGGGGCAGGCCGCCCGGGGCGAGCAGGCCGCAGGCCTGGCTCGCCCGCAGGGGCAGGCCGCCCGGGGCGAGCAGGCCGCACGCCTGGCTCGCCCGCAGGGGCAGGCCGCCCGGGGCGAGCCGGCCGCAGGCCTGGCTCGCCCGCAAGGGCAGGCCGCCCGGGGCGAGCAGGCCGCACGCCTGGCTCGCCCGCAGGGGCAGGCCGCCCGGGGCGAGCCGCCCGCAGGCCCGGCTCGCCCGCAGGGGCAGGCCGCCCGGGGCGAGCCGCAGGCCACGGGGCCTGGCTCGCCGCTCCTTCCTATCACTAGGGCTACGCACGCCGGGGGACCCTACTCTGCGAATACGGGGTTGTACACAATCCCCGCTCTTTTCGAGGTTGGCACAAGCTCGGAAAGAAACATCCAACCCAACGTATTCGCTGAGTTAGCCTGTCATGCCAGCTAAATGGGGGCCTGGGTGACGAGACAGCCTCGGGGCGAAAATACTTAGCCTCCCGAGGGGTCAACCTGTCATGCCAGCTAATGGGAGCCTGGGTGACGAGACAGCCTCGGGGCGAAAATACTTAGCCTCCCGAGGGGTCAACCTGTCATGCCAGCTAATGGGAGCCTGGGTGACGAGACAGCCTCGGGGCGAAAATACTTAGCCTCCCGAGGGGTCAACCTGTCATGCCAGCTAATGGGAGCCTGGGTGACGAGACAGCCTCGGGGGCGAAAATACTTAGCCTCCCGAGGGGTCAACCTGTCATGCCAGCTAATGGGAGCCTGGGTGACGAGACAGCCTCGGGGCGAAAATACTTAGCCTCCCGAGGGGTCAACCTGTCATGCCAGCTAATGGGAGCCTGGGTGACGAGACAGCCTCGGGGTGAAGATACTTAGCCTCCCGAGGGGTCAACCTGTCATGCCAGCTAATGGGAGCCTGGGTGACGAGACAGCCTCGGGGTGACAAACACTTGGCTTCCACGAGAGGTACGCCTGACCTGCCAGCTAGTGAGAGCCTGACAGCGGGACCATCATCGGAGCTAAGGACTTGGGGCTTCCACGAGAGGTACGCCTGACCTGCCAGCTAGTGAGAGCCTGACAGCGGGACCATCATCGGAGCTAAGGACTTGGGGCTTCCACGAGAGGTACGCCTGACCTGCCAGCTAGTGAGAGCCTGACAGCGGGACCATCATCGGAGCTAAGGACTTGGGGCTTCCACGAGAGGTACGCCTGACCTGCCAGCTAGTGAGAGCCTGACAGCGGGACCATCATCGGAGCTAAGGACTTGGGGCTTCCACGAGAGGTACGCCTGACCTGCCAGCTAGTGAGAGCCTGACAGCGGGACCATCATCGGAGCTAAGGACTTGGGGCTTCCACGAGAGGTACGCCTGACCTGCCAGCTAGTGAGAGCCTGACAGCGGGACCATCATCGGAGCTAAGGACTTGGGGCTTCCACGAGAGGTACGCCTGACCTGCCAGCTAGTGAGAGCCTGACAGCGGGACCATCATCGGAGCTAAGGACTTGGGGCTTCCACGAGAGGTACGCCTGACCTGCCAGCTAGTGAGAACCTGACAGCGGGACCATCATCGGAGCTAAGGACTTGGGGCTTCCACGAGAGGTACGCCTGACCTGCCAGCTAGTGAGAGCCTGACAGCGGGACCATCATCGGAGCTAAGGACTTGGGGCTTCCACGAGAGGTACGCCTGACCTGCCAGCTAGTGAGAGCCTGACAGCGGGACCATCATCGGAGCTAAGGACTTGGGGCTTCCACGAGAGGTACGCCTGACCTGCCAGCTAGTGAGAGCCTGACAGCGGGACCATCATCGGAGCTAAGGACTTGGGGCTTCCACGAGAGGTACGCCTGACCTGCCAGCTAGTGAGAGCCTGACAGCGGGACCATCATCGGAGCTAAGGACTTGGGGCTTCCACGAGAGGTACGCCTGACCTGCCAGCTAGTGAGAACCTGACAGCGGGACCATCATCGGAGCTAAGGACTTGGGGCTTCCACGAGAGGTACGCCTGACCTGCCAGCTAGTGAGAGCCTGACAGCGGGACCATCATCGGAGCTAAGGACTTGGGGCTTCCACGAGAGGTACGCCTGACCTGCCAGCTAGTGAGAGCCTGACAGCGGGACCATCATCGGAGCTAAGGACTTGGGGCTTCCACGAGAGGTACGCCTGACCTGCCAGCTAGTGAGAGCCTGACAGCGGGACCATCATCGGAGCTAAGGACTTGGGGCTTCCACGAGTGGTACGCCTGACCTGCCAGCTAGTGAGAGCCTGACAGCGGGACCATCATCGGAGCTAAGGACTTGGCGTCTCAACAAAACCTTGTCAAATTCAACATCCTCAATCGGGGAAAAAATGATGGGTTACATGACCTCTCCCGACTCAGTAGGTCGGGGGCTAGACTTGATACAACATAACAAAAAATACAAGTTCCTATTGAGGCGAGGCTCCTTCACCTCTTGCATTAACCGATCCTTCCCCGGCTGCCCACGTCGACCCGATCCTCGCATCTGTTTTCTTCCCTGGCTGGGGGCGGGGCTTCGATCTGCCTCGGGGGTGGTTGCTGGGCTTGACCTCTCGCTCCTCTTACCTCCAGGAATTCGGGGCAGGTAGCTGTCGCGTGCCCCTCCACCTGGTGGTAGTCACAGTACGGCAATGCTTCTTCTACCGGCCTCCTTCGGCGGACTCGGCGATCTCTCCCGTTGCCTCTTCTTCCTTCGCCTATTGCCAAGGCCTGTTGCGGTGGGGGTAGGAGTTGTCTTGGGGCTTGCCTTTGGAAGTCGAACCTCCCTTGGCCCCCGTGAAAATTCCCCCCACCCTGGACCAGAGCTCTTCCTGGACCCTGGGCAGGTCCTCCCTGCCGCCTCCAACCTGGCTCCGGACCCTCCTGTCCCTGGAACCTCTGAGCCCTCTGCTCTTCTCTCTGCCTTCCCTCCTGGTGCCTCGAGCCACCTTGCTCCTTTGGCTCTGCTTCCGTCAACTTTGCCAATTTCTTCACGAAGGCCGGGTTGGCTGCCTCCATGGCTATCTCCTCCGCCGCCCTTTCCATCAGCTCCTCGAAGGAAAGGGGGGCCTTCCGAGTCAAGCTCATCTTGAAGAACCCTTCGCGCAACCCCACCGTGAACGCCATCTGGAGGGCATATCCTGGTACCTCCTGGATATCCGCGACCTCTTCCTGGAACCTGTCGACGTAGTGGGCCAGCGACTCCTCAACCCTTTGCTTTATCTGGAAGAGGGACTCAGGACCCTTCTTCCTCTTCTTGGAGGTGGAGAAGCGAAGCTGAAAGCTCCGACTCAAGTCTTCGAACCCGAAGATGGACCTTGGAGGGAGTTGATGAAACCAGTCCCTTGCCTTCTCCTTCAACGTGATCGCAAAGAGGCGACACTTGAAGGCATCCGTCATCGGCCTGATGGAGACGGCATCCTCGAACCATTGCAGATGCTGGACGGGATCATCCTTCCCGGTATAGTAAACCATGTCTGGCTCTCTGAACCCCTCGGGAACGGGGGCTGAGATGATCAACTCACTGAAGGGTGACCCCCTAAGGGGAGCTCTCGCCACCTCCACTCGCGCGACCTGCTCGACTGAGGGGCTAGCTCTCGCCGGGCTGGGGAACAGCTCCCGGCCTGAGAGGTCTCGCTCAACCCCTTCTACCATCCTCTCCTTCCCAGGCCTCCTATCCGGCACACTCACTTCTCCCCCTGCTGGGGTGATCTCGCCTTGCCCCCTGGGAGCCAGCTCGCCGAGACCACTCTGGGTCAGCTCACCGAGACCCCTGGGAGCCAGTCCCTGGGGGGTGGGGGTTGAGCTGTCAGCCCGAGGGGCAATGCTTCTAAGCATCCCCATGATGCCTTCGATGGAAGCCATGAACTCTTCCCTTCCTACAAAGGGTCCTGGGTTGGGGAGACCACCGAGGTCATCACTACCTCCCTGATCTCCAGTCATGACACTCTCCCGAGATTTTCTGTGCTGGTCACTCTCCACGCTCACCGCACCAAAATGTTGAAACCAAAAACTTGGTCTCTGTGGAGTTCGACCCTTGGGGAAGGGGTGACCTCACACCTACTACACTCGGGGGGATGTCACGGACCAAGGGCTCAGGAAACTAGGAATAGACCCTCGGCTCTAGCGTGGAGGTCCCACCACACACCCGGAAGGTTGCTAGAACACTTCCCCTCCCTCACCAAGTGGCTGAGCTGGGCGCCTTGGAGAGCTCTCTCTACTCTACCAAGATGAAGCTAAGGGAGGAGGAGGTAAGGAAATCTCATCCTCTCCAAAGGCACCCATGGGGGTCTATTTATAGTTTTTCCAAGTCCTGAGGGTAAAAGGACCAAAATGCCCTTACGACCAGTTGGCCTTGAGCCAATGGCAAGCCTCCACACCGGGGGGTAGAGAGGTAATTTCCACCTCGGGGGCACAACTGTAAAAGCACGACCCAAGGGGGTCCAGGGGCCGAGCCATGCTCCCCACCCCTTGGGCGAGCAGCAGGCCATGAGCCTGGCTCGCCCGCAAGGGCAGGCCGCCCGGGGCGAGCCGGCCGCACGCCTGGCTCGCCCGCAAGGGCAGGCCGCCCGGGGCGAGCAGGCCGCACGCCTGGCTCGCCCGCAGGGGCAGGCCGCCCGGGGCGAGCAGGCCGCACGCCTGGCTCGCCCGCAGGGGCAGGCCGCCCAGGGCGAGCCGGCCGCAGGCCTGGCTCGCCCGCAGGGGCAGGCCGCCCGGGGCGAGCCGGCCGCACGCCTGGCTCGCCCGCAAGGGCAGGCCGCCCGGGGCGAGCAGGCCGCACGCCTGGCTCGCCCGCAGGGGCAGGCCGCCCGGGGCGAGCAGGCCGCACGCCTGGCTCGCCCGCAGGGGCAGGCCGCCCGGGGCGAGCAGGCCGCACGCCTGGCTCGCCCGCAGGGGCAGGCCGCCCGGGGCGAGCAGGCCGCACGCCTGGCTCGCCCGCAGGGGCAGGCCGCCCGGGGCGAGCCGGCCGCAGGCCTGGCTCGCCCGCAGGGGCAGGCCGCCCGGGGCGAGCCGGCCGCACGCCTGGCTCGCCCGCAGGGGCAGGCCGCCCGGGGCGAGCCGGCCGCAGGCCTGGCTCGCCCGCAAGGGCAGGCCGCCCGGGGCGAGCAGGCCGCAGGCCTGGCTCGCCCGCAGGGGCAGGCCGCCCGGGGCGAGCAGGCCGCACGCCTGGCTCGCCCGCAGGGGCAGGCCGCCCGGGGCGAGCCGGCCGCGGGCGAGCCTCGCCCGCAGGGGCAGGCCGCCCGGGGCGAGCAGGCCGCAGGCCTGGCTCGCCCGCAGGGGCAGGCCGCCCGGGGCGAGCAGGCCGCACGCCTGGCTCGCCCGCAGGGGCAGGCCGCCCGGGGCGAGCCGGCCGCAGGCCTGGCTCGCCCGCAAGGGCAGGCCGCCCGGGGCGAGCAGGCCGCACGCCTGGCTCGCCCGCAGGGGCAGGCCGCCCGGGGCGAGCAGGCCGCACGCCTGGCTCGCCCGCAGGGGCAGGCCGCCCGGGGCGAGCAGGCCGCACGCCTGGCTCGCCCGCAGGGGCAGGCCGCCCGGGGCGAGCAGGCCGCACGCCTGGCTCGCCCGCAGGGGCAGGCCGCTCGGGGCGAGCAGGCCGCATGCCTGGCTCGCCCGCAGGGGCAGGCCGCCCGGGGCGAGCCGGCCGCACGCCTGGCTCGCCCGCAGGGGCAGGCCGCCCGGGGCGAGCCGGCCGCAGGCCTGGCTCGCCCGCAAGGGCAGGCCGCCCGGGGCGAGCCGGCCGCAGGCCTGGCTCGCCCGCAAGGGCAGGCCGCCCGGGGCGAGCAGGCCGCAGGCCTGGCTCGCCCGCAGGGGCAGGCCGCCCGGGGCGAGCAGGCCGCACGCCTGGCTCGCCCGCAGGGGCAGGCCGCCCGGGGCGAGCCGGCCGCGGGCGAGCCTCGCCCGCAGGGGCAGGCCGCCCGGGGCGAGCAGGCCGCAGGCCTGGCTCGCCCACAGGGGCAGGCCGCCCGGGGCGAGCAGGCCGCACGCCTGGCTCGCCCGCAGGGGCAGGCCGCCCGGGGCGAGCCGGCCGCAGGCCTGGCTCGCCCGCAAGGGCAGGCCGCCCGGGGCGAGCAGGCCGCACGCCTGGCTCGCCCGCAGGGGCAGGCCGCCCGGGGCGAGCCGCCCGCAGGCCCGGCTCGCCCGCAGGGGCAGGCCGCCCGGGGCGAGCCGCAGGCCACGGGGCCTTGCTCGCCGCTCCTTCCTATCACTAGGGCTACGCACGCCGGGGGACCCTGCTCTGCGAATACGGGGTTGTACACACCTGTCACATCACTTAGACAATCTGTTTAGACTTGTTCCATGGAACATCCTGCACATGATGAGCTTAAACAACATCAAATACAACTATGTTCTTAGTGTTGCTGGTGATGCCTCTTCAAATCCACTTTAGGGAACATTATGGGCAATGGACCCAACAATCTCCCCCTATTTAAAGAAGGCAGAATACCCAACAATACTAAGAGGCACTAACATAACAGGTAGAATAAATCCATGCAGCTATAGATTATAATCTGCTACAACTACTAGCTTATGCTATATTAATTCAATGTGCTCCAATTAATTGTATTGACTCAATAAGTTAAGTCACTGTTTCCTTATACTACTTGAGCAATTGCTAAAGTAATATGCACTCTCCTTTATACCACTTAATATTTAAATGGAGCACCACTAGAAGCACTTACCTCCCCAGAATCTTTTCTAGTAATATGAACCGACGCAACATGACCTAGTCATGTCAAGTATTGTTTCTATATCTCCCCCTTATGTATTGCCACACATCTCCCCCTTTCTGTCTTCCTCAATAAGTATATCTTTTGTGTTGATACATTTAAACAACACAGCACTGTATCACTTGAACTTGCTGCACATATAGTTCCACTTTTGTGTTGATACATTTAAACAACACAACACTGCATCACTTGACTTGCTGCACACTGTACAACCCCGTATTCGCAGAGTAGGTCTCCCATGGCAAGCACGTGATTGGCTATATGTTTTTGAGAGGTTTTGTCACCCTTGGTGCCAAGTTAGGCATGGTCCTTGTAATATACTAGTAGGGGGGGGGGGGGAATCTACCTCCCCCCTTTTTTGGCCCCTTTTGGGAGAGGGTGCGTCGAGTTGGCCAACACCCCCCCCGAATTCCTAGGTGCGAGGTGGGAGCAGCTGGATCGACTAGAGGCCAGGGTCCCGTCCTTCAATGCATCTTAGCCTTGAGCGGGGCGAGACCGGCCGGCGGCCAGGGTCTCGCCCGCGCAGTTAGCCCGCAGGGCGAGACAGGCCGACGACCAGGGTCTCGCTCGCGCGGTTAGCTCGCGGGGCGAGACCGGCCGACGACCAGGGTCTCCCCCGCGCGGATAGCTCGCGGGGCGAGCTCGGCCGGCGGCCACGGTCTCGCCCACATATTTAGTATCGCGGGGCGAGACCGGCTAACGGCCAGGGTCTCGCCCGCGCGGCGGCCAGGGTCTCGCCCGCGTGTTTAGTATCGCGGGGCGAGACCGGCCGACGTCTAGGGTCTCGCCCGCGCGGTTAACTCACGGGGAGAGACCGGCTGGCGGCCAGGGTCTCGCCCGCGTGTTTAGTATCGCGGGGCGAGACCGGCCGGCGGCCAGGGTCTCGCCCGCGCGGTTAGCTCGCGGGGCGATACCGACCGGCGGCCAGGGTCTCGCCCACATGTTTAGTATCGCGGGGCGAGACTGATCGGCGGCAAGGGTCTCGCCCGCACGGTTAGCTCACGGGGCAAGACCGGCCGGCGGCAAGGGTCTCGCCCGCATGTTTAGTATCGCGAGGCGATACCGACCGACGGCCAGGGTCTCGCCCGCGTGGTTAGCTCACAGGGCGAGATCGGCCGACGGCTAAGGTCTCGCTCGCGCGGTTAGCTCGCGGGGCGAGACTGGTTGACGGCCAGAGTCTTGCCTGCGTGGTTAGCTCGCGGGGCGAGACTGGCCGGCGGCCAGTGTCTCGCCGACACGTTTAGCTTGTGGGGCGAGACCGGCCGACGGCAAGGAACTCGCCCGCGCGGTTAGCCCACTCGTCTCAGGTGTCAAGGGAGGTGGGGGGTATGGCTTGGCCTCCTCCCGCCCTTGGACCTCTTTTGGCCACGCTTTTACCGTTGTGCCCTTGGGGTGGAGTTACCTCTTTACCCCCCGGTGTGGATGTTTCCTATTGGCTTAGGGCTTATTTTTCCTAGGGGTATTTGTGAACTTTTGGTCCTTAGGCTTGGAAAAACTATAAATAGACCCCCTTGGGTACCTTTGGAGGGATGAGTTTTTGGCTTCCTCGTCCCTTGGTTTCTTCTTCTTGGTAAATTTTAAGAGATCTCCAAGGTACCCAGCTCTGCTATTGGTAAGGGTGGGGAAGTGCTATTGTGACCTTCCGGGTGTGTGGTGGGACCTCCACGCTAGAGCCGGGGGTCTATTCCTAGTTTCCTAAGTCTTTGGTCCGTGACGTTCCCCCAATTGTAGTAGGTGTGATGTCACCCCTTTCTTGGAATCCCGAACTCCACGAGAGACCAAGTTTTTTTTTCAACACACACATAGTTCCAATTTTGTGTTGATACATTTAAACAACACAACACTGCATCACTTGAATTTGCTGCACACATTGTTCTACTTGCTGATGTTGTATCTACAGAATCAGCATCCACTTGTGGTGATATCATTGATACACCACATCACTACAACCCCCTTGGCACTTGAGTGACCCAGGGATCCACTTGAGCTGGCTGCTAGCTCTTCCTCTTCTCATAATCTACCCCTTGGTATGTGCCTTGTTCTTAAGACAAACTGATCAGCTATTATTATAGCTAATCTACTATAGCAGCCGCCTGCTCCTTCCCAATAGGAGGTTGATCCTGTTTCAGCAACTGCTAGACATGCTCCCCCTTTATAGGGTGCTGAGCTTGCTCCCCCTCAACAGGAGCATCCTTGTCATTCCCTCTGCTGGATACTTGAGTCCATCTAAGTCTTGATACCACTTAATGGTCTTTATAGCCTTGATGTCACATCAAGAACTTATCTACCTGCAAGAGAAATGAATCCTGCAACACAAGTATGACATGGAGCAACTGAAGCTATACCAAGTTCGACATACCCAATCTTAATCTAGATGGTGTTGAATCTTGACTTCATGTAGTGGCATGATAAACATGTCAGCCACTTGTCAGTGAGGACAAACTCAGGATTGAGATCTTCCTTATGCTCCCAAACTTATTGATACTTAATCTACATATGTATAGTCCTGCTATGACAGACAGGAGCAACTTAGATTATATAAGTAGAATAAAAAAAATTCTACTTATCTGGAGGTTATGGATTTAGTGCCATGGAGCTGATGCTGGATTTACAACAACTGTGCACAACAACTCCTTTGCACCTTGCACAGTCTCTTCTTGCTGAGCCAGATCTTCTCCTTTTCATTATCACCATGCTTGCCTTAGGCTTCAGCTTTCTGATCTGTAGCACAATAGTGGTCAGACCACTTAGTACTATCTTGATCATCACATTGATCTGCACACCTGATCACCACTTGATCAATCCCTTCTTGGTTTTTGAATAGATAGGGAGCAGCTGGTCTGCTGTGATTCTCTTCTCCCCCTAGCTGATTGCAGATAATACCATTGGTGCAGCTGTCAGCTTTCTCTTCTCACGAGGCTGAGTGTTCTCCTGCAGCTGCTGGGCTTTAAGATCACTTGAGCCTTGAATGATCTTCCCATGAATCATCCTTTCATTTTGATATCAAGTCCTTTACACTGCTATTCCAATAAGAATGAGCTAACTTGTACAATAATAACTGTAACAATCCAGCTGTTCTAGTAAATTGATTGGCTTTCCTTCTTCTAGCAGGAGCCATCACTTGGGTAGTTTCCCTCTCAGCTTTTGCAATGTCCAAGGGGGCAAGCTGATCCTCAGTAGTAATGCTGATCTATTCTATGTTGGGGAACTTTGGGTAAGATTCAAGCTTATCCAGTAATCTTTATTGAACATGCTCCCCATCAGTATTTGCACATATCCTGTCCATAAAGCCCACTGACTTGGACATACCTTGCTGCAGGTTCAGATGGTATTGAATCTTAAGCATACATTTCTCTTCAAGTTTCCTCTAAGAAATCTAACAGCTGAGGATACCACTTGAGAACCTTTTCAGCTGAGCATTATGTGCTCCTTCCTTGCTGCTCTCAGAGGAGCTACCTGTGCTTTCCTCAGAGATGAGTACAACCCACTTGTCCTTTCCAGATTTGCTGGTGTGCCAGCAAGACTTTGTCCAACCAGACATTCCTGCTGGCTAGATCCAGCTGACTTTCATCCATGAGTGTGCACTTGTCCTTCTTCAGGATTTCACTCAGCATTCTCTTTCTCTTGGGCAGTAAGAGGAATATCCTAGATGGTCAATATCCATCACCAACTGTTGATCTTAGGTCTGTTCCTCACTGGAGTATGATCCATAAGACAACAATCTTGTTCTAGTCCGAATTCTGGAACATTTTTTGTCCAAGTGCCACATAGGGGATAGACACTAAGACTAACTTGCAAAACAGAATTACCTTACCTTAGGACTCCAATAGGTATTGGGTCCTAGGTTCCTGTTAGCCTGAAATCTGACTTGCCTACCTGCAGAATTTCTGATAGGTAGACTTACACTTGCTCTAGACACTGAAGGATTGTGCCAGCAATCTAAGGCAAAATGCCCCACCTTACTACAACACCAACACTCATGAATATTATATCTTCTTTTCTGAGCAGGTCTTGCAGTGTGGTTAACTGCTGACTGAACAGAAGGAAGAGGAGCAATAACTTTCTTCAGATTCCTTTCAGCAAGGATCTGACTGAAGGTTATTCTTCCAATAGGCTTCCTTTGATTGCCCCGAGTGGTATTTACAGCTATCTTCTTTGTAGATGACATGCTGTTTATATCATCAGAACTAGCTAAGTTAGGCTTACTAGTATACTGACCTTTGGTCTGAGTCCTTGCTGGATAGGGTTGAGTGAAAGCCTTACCCTTGTGATTTGGGGCTGAGGCACCAAATATAAATGGTCCAGCATGGGCCATTTGTACTTTTTCATGAGGAGCCATAAATGCATTCAATCCCCTACCCTTTCTTCTCCTATTGTAAGATATTCTGGTATTCTTATAATAGAAATTCCCATTCTCCCAGTGACCATACATGCGGCCTTGGTCATAACTATGGGAAGGGAGAATTACCATGTGAAAGGTTGATTGAGGCACAATAGGAGCTTGGCCTATCCTCTGAGATTGGATAACTTTTGTAATCCACTCAGATTCAGATTTTCTCTTGATAACATCTATCTTAGAGAAATTGGCCATTATCCTTTTCTCCATTTCAAGTTTCTCTTCAAGAACCTTGATCTTAGAGTCCTTATGTTTGATGGACTCAACATGGACATCTACCATGATCTTCAGATTAGCTACTTCCCTCTCTTTCAGAGATAGCAAGGATGAGGTCTCATCTTGCTGGTAAGCAGCTGATTGAAGGGAGGCAATTTTCTCTGCTTATTTCTTAACAAGCAACTTGCTTCCTTGAAAGCTTTCAGAAGTGCAGCATGATTCTCAATCAATTGATTGATATCATCTTCTAATAGAGGACTCTCATCATCACTTGACGAGGAAGCATCAGAGTCTGAGCAGGACTCATAACCTGAATAATAAGAATAACTAAACAGAGATTGCACCTGATCTGGACCAAGCAGATCCTGGCTGAATTCTTCTTCTTCTGGTGTAGCAATCAGCCCATAACATCTGCATTCACCTTCCTCAGCTTCATCCACCTTTGAGTCACTATCTGAGTGTGACAGAGGGGCCCTGATCTCCATTCTTGCATCTGCATAGACATCATCATCTACAAGAGCTACCAACACTCCAATGTAGTCCTTGCTCTCACTGTATACTTTAAACTTCATTGAGCTCCACTCCATATGGTTCTCTTTTGAATCCATTAATGCAAACCTTTTAGCTATTCTATGAGGTCTACTCAGATTGTTAGATCCCTTTTGAGTAACCTCCCTCTGATACCACTTGAAAGTCTTTAATTCAGGATAGCTAAATCACTTGAATAGGTTATTGGTCACTTTTTCAGTTCTTTTATGTTTATTCTTTAAGAGCTTTGACTTTTAGTTGTTTTATGCTTTCAAGATGTACATAACCTGCATAAGGAAAATAACACAGAAAAGCACACAGTGATTTTATAGTGGTTCCCCAATTAGGTACATTCACTTTCCCTCCCACCTATCCAACTATCTTAATCGACTAAGCACTTCTCCAAAACTTACTCCAAAGAGCTTACACCTCAGATCCCTCAGGATCTCTAAGTCTCCTCCAAGACTTACTTCTCAGCCACAAAGGCCTACAACTCAGTGGTTAGCAAACTACCTACCTCAGGCTGTTAAGCCCTACACTCAGTCTGGGAGGACATCCCTACATCAGATCCACAAAGGATCCTACCTCAGAGCTCTACAGTGCTCCTACACCCAGTGACCCTCAAGCCACCTACCTCAGCCTTATCTCCAAGGCATACAGCTCAGGATTTTTAGCCCTGCAACTTCGGGAATAAGGTTCTACTCTCAGAGTGCTACAACACTCCTACAGCTCAGTACCCAATAGGTACCTACCTCAGGCCAAAAAGGCTCTACACTCAGATCTACACTTGGATCCTACCTCAGAGAGCAGCACTCTCCAACCTCAGGCAATTAAGCCTTACAGCTCAGATCCACACTTGGATCCTACAGGATGAATGTGGGTTAAAGTCTTGATTGGACACATGAGAAATTTCTCTGTCCCAATCTATCTTGACTGAGATAGACTTAGCCCAACTTTGACTCCATGAGATTATTTCCTGAGTCTACCTTACTTGAACTGAGATATACTCAGTCCTAACTTCTCCTTCACAACACCAGGGATTTTTCCGGCTAGAGGTGTAAAGAGACTGCAGCATATAGCTGCTACGTGAGATGAGGAAGTCTCAGCTCAACTTCTTCACACCAACAAGTATCCTTGTGCAGAACCCTGTTCTGCCCTTCTCTCTTTCCTAGGTTGAGGTGATTCAGCCCTAACTTTGACTCTTGAGGAATAGTTCCCTGAGCCTTCTTTCTGATCTCTGCTTCTTCAAGCTTTCTTCTCTTCACAGCTTCCAGACAAAGATCTTCAGGTGCTTGTGTTGCTCTCTTAGATCTTTTGGGGTGTGTGGCGAGACCTCCGCGCTGCAGCTCAAAGTATGTTCCTAGTTCGAAGTCTTTGGCCAGAAACTCAGTTCGGGATCAGTAGGTGCATGCTACCCCATTTTGAGTCCTAACTCTCTTTGAGACCGTATAACGATTTCAACAGTATGTAGAAGATTTTTTTTCATAATACTCAATTAATTCGGTAATTGTAATTATTCAATGGGAATTTGTATATTGTAATTCTATATAGACATCCTACATAATTTTGTTTTCGTAATATTCAAATTATTTGTTCTATCATCAGCAGAAAAATGAACTGCATGTGGATATCATTCTGACATGTGATGAATAATATATATATATATATATATATATATATATATATATATATATATATATATATATTATTCTATATATGAGTTTGGAATATATAAGCTCAAGCTTTTTTAAACCTAAAAAAGCTTGAGCTAGTTCATTCATAATACGTGTCGGAATTAGACAAATAATTTATGCATTTTGTAGTCAAGAACGAGATCTACAACTTTCATGTTGAACATTTTTTCAAAATTTGCACAGTTTAGCTGGAATCTGGCCCGAAAGATTGCTGGCTCGAATTTTGAAATTTATTATTATTATATTCATTTCGAGCCATCAATCTTTCGGGCGAGATTCCGGCCAAACCGTACAAAATGCATATATTATTTGTCTAATTCCGATATGTATTGTGAGAGAATCAGCTCAACATTTTTTAGACTTAAAAAAGCTTGAACTTATATAAGTTATTATGTATATATATATATATATAGTATCTAATTTAATATATTTTAATTTAGAATCATTAATATTTAAGTTATTTTATTTATAAATCTGTTCTTTTATTTTTTTTGTTTCACTAATTTAAGTTTTTATATATTTTGTAGGATTAATGTTATTGTCGCACTCCTGAAATTACATAATGACATTTTGTGGAAGTTGTAGCATTGATTGAGCATCTGAGTTCAAGCGGCACCTATCCAAAGCAAGTCACGACCACCTATTTCATGCAGCCGCATGGTCTCATGCAGTCCGGCCTTCCCATGTAGCCCACGTCATCCGTGCAGCCCACACCATCCATGCAGCCGCACCCCTCCAATCCCATGCAAAATCCAGCCACGTCAGCTCACTTGATTTCATGCAAGTAGCCACTTGTCTTCACGCGGACACTTATGCTTCAGCTCACGTGAAACCCATTCATTCATTTCCTCCATGGTCCACCACCTATTTCCAAGCAAGCCCACATGAATTCATTTCCATTATATGCCACGTCATCACTCCATTTCCATCCAAGTTGCCAACCACTTGAATTCATGCATGCCTCCACCTCCAATAAAATTCATGCCACCTTATAAACCATTAATATTGCTCCTCTCATTCATCCCCCCCTCGTTGATAACCATGAGACTCATTCCTCCCCCACCCCCACCACACACACACACACACACATTAATTCCCTTCTTATATAAGGCCCACATTAATTCCCTTCTTGAATGCTTCCAGTTCTATCCTTTTCCATTCCCACTCATGTTCACCCTCCTTTTTCTTATAAAAGGCCGGTTGGGGCCATAGTTGGAGACTACTGAATTATGTTTTGAGGAGTCTTGGAGTGCATGTGTTGAATTTTCTCAAGAAACTCAGCAAGATAGTCTAAACATCAAATTAATATCTTCAGAACTATCTAGATCACAACTTGACCAAGCGAAAACCAGGAAGTAACTCAATCAACCAGATGTAAAGACAGAGACAAGCAGATCATGTATATATCAATCTTCTTTACAGAGCGAGGTATACCTGGCGGGACATGATTTAGCCAGTACACTAGGAAAAGCAGAAAAAATACAAGTATCAATTCGGGCGGACAGAACACTGGAGACCGTCGAGACCGCCTGTCTACAGAAGTCCCAGAGACCGCCCGAACTGCTGCTGAAGCCAAACTGAACAACGGAGTCCGCCGAGACCGCGAGGCCGCGCGGACACACCGTTATTCGCTGAACTACTGCTGCTGCCGAACTGGAGAACATATTTCCTAACCGCCGAGTCCGACAGAGAGGTTATTGAACTTGTAAAAATGAAGCAGAGAGAAAACTGGTAAACCGCCGAAAAAAGTCCTCAAACTTCACTGAGCCTGACCGAAGTCAAAACCAAACTCCTGGCTTCACAGTGCTAGTCGTGCCACTGTTCACTCTGTTACAAATAAAGTGCCCGGGGGGGGGGGGGGTCCTATTTTATAGGCGGGGTGAGGAGTGTGGTCACCGCCCTATGAGATAGGCTAACCGCCCCTTGATCCCAGCTAGCACCGCCAGTCCGCTGAGTCCGCATTGTCCGCATTACCAATGCCGGACTCGCAAACAGTCCGCTAATCGCCAAGCGCAAAATCGTCGCCATAGCAGACCTGCTAGCCAGAGGCCAGTCCGCACAAGACAGTCCGCCCAGTCCGCAAGGACAAGGCCGGACACCAGCCGAAACTGTCAAGTACTAAGGCGAGATGATAGCCCGCACAGAGTAGCAGATACTGCATCAATCCGCAAGCATAAGTTCACGACCAACAGGCAAACCGCCCGATCACAGCAGACTCAGCGGACTCTGCGAACACCGAAGCAGCCCGTAACCTGTCTGCGACCAACAAGCAGACCGTCCTGTCACAGCGAACAATACAGACACCCCGAACACAGCATCAGCCCGCAACACAAGTCCACAACCAATAGGCAGATCGTCCGATCAACAGCGGACTATGCAGACACCCTGGACTTGTCATAGTGTGTGACCAAGTACACCAACCCGCCAAACATATGGCGCGAGCTCAGCGAGCACCAAGTCAGATCGCCAGCTCCAAGGCCAGTCTGCCACAAAGAATGCGGCTCACCACCGCAACTCGAGACAAGACCATCGCCAATCTCGTGGACTCCATAATGATAGTCCGCGCAGTCCGCGGACTCCAACCTGCAAACCGCCAATAACAGCCAACTGCCAAACTCACACTCAGTCCGCACAGTCCGCGGATTTCAACCTATAGCAGCCACCAAAACTCCACAGGTCGCCAACACCAGACTGCCAGACTGCATCATCAGTCCGCACGGTCAGTCCGCCCAGGCCGCCTGGACTGCCCGATCACCCACTTTTACTTCACAAATTTCAATACTCCCCTTTGAAGTGAGAAGTGGTGATCAAGCCCAATAGTCCTCGAAGTCGCTGCAAAGGCCCCTTCGACAGTGGCTTCTTGAAGATGTCAGAAAGGTTATCTTCACTCCGAACATGCCCGACCACAAGAGATCCCTCCAACACCTTCTCCCTTATGAAGTGGTGCTCGATCTCAATATGCTTGGTCCTTGCATGACAAACTGGATTATTCACCAGTTTGAGAGCACTCTCATTGTTTCCTCGGAGCAAAGTAGGACCTTGCACTTCCTCATGGACGTCCTCTACTAGCCTCCTCAGCCAGATGGCTTCTCGAGCAGCCAAGGCTGAAGCCTTATACTCAGCTTCCGTAGTAGAGACAGACACCGAGTCTTGCTTCTTGCTACACCATGAGATGCTCGCTGATCCACAAGTGAATACATAACCAGAAGTTGACCTTCGATCATCCGAATCACCACCATAATCAGCATCCGTGTATCATAGCAAAGAAAAAACCGAGTCCCTTCTATAAATGAGTCCCATATCAGAAGTCGCCTTGACATACTTAAAGATATTCTTTTCTGCCACTAGGTGAGACTTCCTTGGCTCTGCCATAAACCGACTTACTCGACCAACAACGTAAGCAATGTCTGGTCTCGTAATCGTCAGGTAGATCAAGCTCCCTACAAGAGCTCTGAACACCAAAGGATTAGGAAGAATCCTTCCTTCATCTCGTCGAAGCTTCAGCTCTTGATCCAGAAGAGTAGAGCAAACATTTCCTTCACTCATGCCGAAGCAGATCACAATGCGACTAGCATAACCTTTCTGGTAGATGAGTATCCCGCTCTCCTTCCTCTGTACTTCGAGACCAAGAAAGTGAGTAAGCTCTCCCAAGTCTTTAATCTCGAAGCGAATAGCAAGCTCAGCCCTGAGCCTAGCTACTTCCTCCTCTGAATTCCCTATGATGATCATGTCATCAACATACATCAGGACCAAGGCTTGAAGCTCCCCCTTCTTCCTAATGAACAAGCTTGAATCCGAGTTGGAAGCAAGATGTCCGTAGAATTGGAGGTATTCTGTTATCTTCCCATACCAAGCTCTTGGAGCTTGCTTCAACCTGTAGAGAGCCTTCCTGAGATTGCAGACGTAATCCGGATGAACTTCAGAGACAAAACCAAGCAGCTTATCCATGAAGATGTCCTTATCAATCTCCCCGTAAAAAAGGCATTCTTCACGTCAAACTGCCACATCCTCCATCCTTGGCAAGCAGCCAAGGCGATCACCACCCGAACCGAAGTCATCTTTGCAACTGGACTAAATATCTCCTCATAATAGTCTCCATACTGCTGTGAGAATCCTCGAGCAACAAGGCGAGCCTTACCTTTCAATGCTCCCATCAACCTTCTTCTTCAACTTGTACACCCACTTGCAAGTCACTGGAGTAATGCCATCAACCCTAAGCACAAGGTCCTAGGTTTCATTCTTCTTGAGAGCAGCCATCTCCTCTCCCATAGCATCTTCCCACTCCTTGAATCCAGTGGCCTCATTGAAGCTTGAAGGTTCTCTCTCACCATGAGGACCTGCAAAGAAACATGAGACATAACTCACTGTATTCCCTTCGCAGTAGCGAGCTGGAGGCTTGATAACCCTCTTTGATCTCCGTAGGGGCTTCTCCTTGCTCACCACCTCCGTTGCTTCTTCAGGCTCAACTCCATTCCCGAACACACTTGGAGCATCGCTCCCCCTACTTCCCGGCCTAGAAGCTTCTGCCGCAGAGCTTGAAGCAATATGAGCTGTAGGTGAAACAGCAAGCTCCTCTTGAAGAACTTTAGCAATCACCTGCTCTTCATCAAACTTGCTCTCTGTTAGATCAACCGAGCTTCCTCCATACGACGTCAGTTCATCAAAGACCACGTCTCTTGATACAACAAACTTCTTCGTCGCAGGATCCATGCACTTTCATCCCTTCTTTCGCTCATCATAGCTTACAAAGACAAGCTTCATTGCCTTTGCATTAAGCTTTATCCTTAAGGCATCCAGGATATGCACATAGCAAGTTGAACCCAAACACCCGAAGGTGTTCCACGCTTGGCTTCTCCTTGAACATCATCTCGACAGGAGAATTCATGTTGATCAGACTGAGAGGAATCCGATTGATGACATAAGCTGCACAAGACATTCCCTCCTCCCAAAAGGATCTTAGGATACTCTTGGCATGAAGCCAGCATTTGCAGGTCTCCGTCAGATGATGGATCTTCCTCTCCGCTACTCCATTTTGTTGTGGAGTGTGAGAACAAGTAAGCTCTCTCTGGATCCCGTGCTTCCTGCAAAAATTAGAAAACTCAGATGAGAGAAATTCTCCGTCGTTGTCAGTTCTAAACTTCTTGATCCGCAGGTTAAGCCGGCCCTCTACCAGCTCTTTGAACTCTACAAACAACTGGAAAGCAGCTGACTTCTCTTTCATAAAATAAACCCAAGTGTACCTTGAGTAGTCATCAATCAAAACCAGCATGTATCTGCTCCCACCAAGGTTAGCAGTAGCGGTTGGTCCCATCAAGTCACCATGGATACACTCCAGTGGTTTCTTGCTCCTTGTTTGGGATTTATCAAACAGAAGACGATGAGTCTTGCCGAGCTGACAACCTGCACAAACGTGACCATCGCCAAAGGATGACAGCTTAGGCAAGCCTTTCACAAGGCTCCTGCTTGCCATAACTTTCAGCTTATCCATCCCTACATGCCCCAATCTCTCATGCTAAATAGCAGCGTTATCGTTAGCCCTCATCTGATCAACATAGGAGCTTGTTGCAAGAACAAACAAGTCTTTTACTCTCCTTCCAATGTGAGCAACATTAGCTTTAACTGCTGATACGTTGTAGAGAAACTTCACTTCTGTTTTATCAAACAAAACCTGATATCCTGCATCTACTGCGTTGGTTACCGAGAAGAGATTCTTCTTCATGCCTGGTACGTGATAGACACTCCTTAATGTGAGTGGACCCTGATCACTACCCACAGACACTACACCCTCCTTCTCTATAATATAAACAGTATTATCAGTAGTAATGATGGCTTCATTACCTGAGTAAGTTTGTAGCGAGGAGAACTTCGACTTATCTCCGGTGAGGTGATGACCACACCCGGAGTCCACGATCCAGTCGTCTTCAAAGTCGATGGCTGATAAGGCACAGACACAAGTGCCCGTCATGAAGGCTCCACCCCAGCCAGCTTCCTCAGTACTAGAGCAAGCTTCCTCCTTGCTTGCAGCATGCCCAAGCTGCAGCTTGACCTTACAGTCACGCTTGAAGTGACCCGGCTGATGACACCTATAGCACTTCAAAATTTTCTTCCAATCCTTCTTAGGAGCAGAGCTCCTCTCTTGCTGATTAGAGGTTGAAGGCACATCTTCAGCCGCGGTCTTCTTCTTCTTCCCTTCCTATCTCTTCTTCTTCTTCCCAGTAAACAGAGCTTCACTACCACCATCAGAAATAGTAACTCCAGCCATCTGCCTGGCCAAACTTTCTTGCGAAGCAAGAAGGTTCTCAAGTTCCAGCAAAGATGGCTGAGTTGCCCAGCCTTGAACTGAAGTAACAAAGGCCACATACTCCTTCCGCAAGCCGCGGATTATGTGTCTTTTCAGCTTAGCCTCAGAGATAGGCACATTAGGATCAAGCGCTGATAGCTCAGCACACAAGCTCTTCATTTTCAAGAAGTATTTTGAGATGGAGAGGTCTCCTTAAGTTGCTTTAGCCAACTCATTCTCCAGAAACTGTAGCCTAGCTACATTCTTCCTATTGAACAATCCATCAAGGGAAGTCCAAATTTCAGCAGCAGATTCACATCCAATGATGTGATCAAACAGCTCCGGTGAGACACCCCGTTTGAGAGTAAACTCTGTCTTTGCATTAGTCTTCCTCCAAACTCTCACCTGCTAAGCAGTTCCAAACTCAGCTGTAATTTCCACCTGGTCATCACCACCGACGACCTCCCATAGCTCCTCGCCCAGAAGATATCTTTTCATGCACGAATTCCACTTCTTGAAGTTATTCGGTGTTAAAAGCTCAATTCCCGGACCCCTTGCATAACCTTTGTCCATTGCAGTAAATCTGATTAAGTTCCCAGAAGCACAGAGCACAATCAAACGTTGATCACCACTCAAGTAACTGAACCTTCCTCTGATACCATGTTGAATTTTCTCAAGAAGCTCAGCAAGACAGTCTAAACACTAAATTAATATCTTTAGAACTATCCAGATCACAACTTGACCAAGCAGAAACCAGGAAGTAACTCAATCAACCAGGTGCAAAGACAGAGACAAGCAGATTATGTATATATCAATCTTCTTTACAGAGCGAGGTATACATGGCGAGACATGATTTCGCCAGTACACTAGGGAAAGCAGAAAAAATACAAGTATTAATTCGGGCGGACAGAACACTGGAGACCGCCGAGACAGCCTGTCCGCAGAAGTCGCAGAGAACGCCCGAACTGCTGCTGAAGTCGAACTGAACAACGGAGTCTGCCGAGACCGCGAGGTCTCGCGGACACACCATTATTCGCTGAACTACTGCTGCAGCCGAACTGGAGAACAGATCGCCTAACCGCCGAGTCCGACGGACAGGTTATTGAACTTGGAAAAATGAAGCAGAGAGAAAACTGGTAAACCGCCGAAAACAGTCCGCAAACTTCACTGAGCCTGACCGAAGTCAAAACCAAACTCCTGGCTTCACAGTGCTAGTCGCGCCACTATTCACTCTGTTAAAAATGAAGTGCCGAGGAGTCCTATTTATAGGCGGGGTGAGGAGTGTGGTCACCGCCCTATGAGATAGGCTAACCTCTCCTTGATCCCAGCTAGCACCGCCAGTCCGGCGAGTCCGCATTGTCCGCATTACCAATGCCAGATTCACGAACAGTCTGCTAACCACCAAGCGCAAGATCACTGGCATAGCAAACCTGCTAGCCAGAGGCCAGTCCGCACAAGGCAGTCCGCCCAGTCCGCAAGGACAAGGCCGGACACCAGTCGAAACCATCAAGTACCAAGGCGAGATGACATCCTGCATAGAGTAGCGGACACTGCATCAATCTGCAAGCATAAGTTCACGACCAACAGGCAAACCACCCGGTCACAGCGGACTCAACGGACTCTGCGAACACCGAAGCAGCCCGCAACCTGTCTGCGACCAACATGCAGACCGCCCGGTCACAACGGACAATGTGGACACCCCGAACACAACATCAGCCCGCAGCACAAGTCCACGACAAACAGGCAGATCGCCCGGTCAACAGCGGACTATGCAGACACCCTGGACTTGTCAAAGTGTGTGACCAAGTCCAACAACCCGCCAAACATATGGAGCGAGCTCAGCGGACACCAAGTCAGATCGCCAGCTCCAAGGCTAGTCCGCCACAAAGAATGCGGCTCACCACCGAAACTCAAGACAAGACCATCGCCGATCTCGCGGACTCCACAACAATAGTCCGCGCAGTCCGCGAAGACCACATACTCCAACCTGCAAACCGCCAACAGCAGCCAACTGCTGAACTCACACTCAGTCCGCACAGTCAGCTGATTTCAACCCACAGCAGCCACCAGAACTCCACAGGTCGCCAACACCAGACCGCTAGACTGCATCATCAGTCTGCGCTGTCAGTCCGCCCAGACCGCCCGGACTGCCCGATCACCCACTTTTACTTCACAAATTTCAACAACATTTTGTTATTGTCTTTGAAGTTATTCTTGTATTGCTTTACTTAGTTCTTGCACTTTATTTTCTAGTCTAGCAATCTAGTACTGTTTTTTTACTAAAAATAAAATTGCACTTTCTTTTTTCTATTATGTTTTTTTATTTCTTAAGCATGAACTCGTTTTTGTGCTTTATGTTTTATCCATCTCCATGTGTAACTAAATTTCTATTTGTACTCAATCGAGATGAGCCGAGAAATGAATTGATCTTCTCTTCTTAATTTATAAATTCTTTTTCTCTTTTAACGGATTCTTATAATTTATCATTGACGATTTTGAGTGAGGCCATGTTATAGATATATGACTTTCATTTCTGTTTCCATACTTTTATTAACCATAAGGTTCGTGCATACAGATCGATCACTCATGAATAAAGAGAGTTGAATGCAACCCTGAAAAGAGGAATGACGTAAATTTCCCGGATTGGAGTCAAATCTAATGGTGGGATTCACCATGTAAAGCGAGCTTTAAGAGTTTCGATTGTAGAATGAAAGTTCAGCCGATCAACCTGAACTCAGTTAGGCGTATTCTCAAAAGAGGTGCATTCAAATTTTGGGAACCTCCATGGTCCAATAAGTTTCGTTAAAGAGATTTAGAACTTTATTTCTTTTGATCATTTTCATTTTTAGGTGAGTTGAGATCAAGTGTTAGCTTTTTAAATATTGTCTAAATCACCCCTTGTTAATCATAGTATTTCTCTTATTTCGCAAAAACAAACTCAAATATCTATTTTATAGGATAATAGTGATTTTTTTGAAGTAGAAGTAATCGACTCACCCCGGAACCAATACAACCTTGGTATTTTATATCTTATACTACAATCGATAAGATATACTTGCCTTTATAGAATATAAAATCGGAAAACATCTTTTTATAAATCTAAAATTTCTCTATCAACAGGAGTCAAAAGAGTGACTGTTGTATTTTTGGTCTTGTGAAAATGCTTGTAAAGTGTTATTAAAAAGTTGGTTAATTGGTGAGAAGTAGAGTTTGAGTTATTGGAAAAAATTGCATAATTATCTCATAGTTTTTTAAATCAGGTTTGTTAGAGACAAGTTAAATTAAATGGAAAACAATAGTTGTTCTCAACCGAGATAGTCGGTGAAAGACCCGAGCTTTGCATATTTGTGAAGAAGATTCATTTGTTCTCAAGATTTTTTTTTTGCGTAATAGAAATTTTTTTTTAAAATAAAAATATCTATTGTAGAAAAATTTGCTCTAGTAACCGTCTGCTACAGTAACCGTTACAGTTACCCATTATAGGGTTCACAATTTATTTCCCATTTTTATCCATTTCACTACGACTAGACTCCGAACCCTAATCCGTGGATTTTTGGTTGGGTGAAGCGGTAAACTCATATCATTTGCTTATCTAACCGCTTCATAGAGAGAAAGAGCATAGCTTTAATTCATTTTCCACCTTAAAACATGGTGAAAAATAAATTAAAACATCACAATTTTTGGTTCATGGAAATAAATATTTTAAAAATGGCTTTTACATGGCAAAAAATTAAAACAACCCGTAAAGAACGGATCAAGAGGAAATTAGAACATATTAAAAAAACTTACAAAAAACTCTCTGGAGTGTTCAAAAAAATGTGGTTCTGATACCAGGTGTAGATTGTGGCTAGAAGTTCTCACATATGGGTGCATCACAACAAGTCACATTAAAGAGAAAATTGGAAACAAGAGAAGAAGAGCACAACATAAAAAAAAACTCAAAACTCATTGAGAAAATTTAAGCCCTTTTATTTTTTGATACCTTGATACAAACCAGAGGTTTCCTTATATAGGTCTCATTCACCATTACATGACAACATTCATAATTTGAGAACGTACAATAATGGATATTTCTTTAGTTAAAGGTGGTTATAGCCACATACAATACTTTTATTTTCTTTACTAAAAGGTGACAAGATGATGTAGTGATAAGATGCATGTTGGTGAAATCAACAAGATATAAATATTCACGTTGGTGAAAATAATGCCTTATCTATATTATTTTTCTTCTTTTCAGAGAATGGATGGTGGTATGGTGCCAACATTGCTAATTTTGGCATTTTTCCAAAAATTCTTGCCGGTGAAAACATTTATTGTCCTTTAGTATTGTTGGTGGAGGAGTGAAGGAGTTGTGATTGTCCTTCAACACTGCTGGTGGAGGAATGGTAGAGGAATTGCATCCATGTTGTTGTATTTGTCATGTCTGCCAATATTTTTTCGTAGAATCCGTGTCTGATGCCTTGTTAAAACTTTTGCTATAGTACTTAATCTTCATTTATTTTGAGTGTTGATGTTATTCTCACATATGCTATCCAGTGACTCCGAGGAAGAATAATTGAATTATTCCACGGTATTGTCCCAATTTAATAGGCTTGTATCCATTTCCACTATTTTCAATGATGATGGTGTTGCCATACTATTTTCTCGAGTATCTCTAATTCAGAAAGCCTTTCAGTGAGCAGTTTCATTGTTTCAATATTATTTTTTACACGACATAATAAAATTCATATAACAGATTATTAAGTAAATGAAAATCATAATATTTTTATTTTTGATGTGAATAGAATAATGACATTTTGAAATGGTATAGTTTGAAAGCATTTGCCTTGCTCATTATTACCGTGTTATGGGATATTTCCCTACAGTCAGACTAATATAGTTGTTCAATTTTGATTCTTATTAGTGATTTGTATCCTCGTTTTTTTTCAAGTCATGCATATTATAATGATAATTTAGACCAATTGGATATTATAGGTATATTTCAACCAATAGGGTTGATATGACTAGTGGGTCTAATATTTTAAACAAACTAATAAGTTTTTTGCTTAATGCACCAATAGGTCTTTTATTAATTTGCCAAAAATTTTAGACCAATTGATTTTATTATGTTTATATTTGTGACATGGATACTTTTACTTGTAATAATCCAGATGGAGGATGATTATTTGCTTAATCCTTTTCATCAAGTTTTTCAATGAATCTAATGGTCCTCCCTTCAACTGGATCATTATCCTGGTCATTTTGTTACACAATACTATCCATATTATTTGTAGTAAGGAAAACTTTGGTGAGTACAAAGTTATTTCTAAAATTCGAAGAGTTACTTTGATTGATTTTTGAGCTAGATGATGTGTCTTCGTTATTATGTTGGTATGTGGGGGTGATAGATCTGCTTAAGGCTATAAAAATTTCTTTTAGCATCATTATTTGTCGAGAAATTTCTTTTATGAAAACTTGAAGATCTATCATTTTGAAAATGATTAAAATTTATTACTCTAGATTATATTATTTTTCCAATACCAACTTCATATAATGATATTGAGTCTTTAGGAGTAATGGAGCTAAATGTTGTTGTATTGTTTAGGGCAATGCAATGTTCTCATTGGATCCCAAGGAATATTGAGTCGTTGATCAGTATAACATTTTTTTAAATGTAAAGATAGTGTAATTGCTTTTGCTAGGTTTTTTGTCATTAAAACTTACAAAGTAGTCTGGATGTATGTTTACTTTGAATACTATATTTCCAAGATTTGACTTAGCTTCTCCTAAAAGTTCCATTAAGGGAGTCGATAATACGTTCTTCTCGACAGACAACAAGAATAGGGCTATGTATTCCTAATTGAAATAACCCAATTATTTTTAGTTAGATTAGTCCTACATGTAATTAGTTTTTATCATGGAATTGTTTATTTATGTATATCAAGAAATTGAATTGAAATTTTAACCTTCTTTGAGTTTTATATTGTCTTGCATGCGATCAAATATATAATATTTTTTTATTTAAAAAACTATATTTTCAAATTGTTTATTTTATATATTTCATTTTTATTTGTTTTAGGTATGATGACATTTAGTTGATCGACATCTTCATCATTTATGGTGTATTCTTCTCCAATACTATACGTTATTATATTATTGGTTGTTTCTAATTCATAAGTATTCAGTAGGGAATGAAGGACGGTGACTCAAAATAGTCAGAATTATATTTGCTGTTTTTGGAGACCGTTATTGTGTTTCATTTTGAACACTCTCTTTTTCATTAGAAGATCTTCATATTTAAGGATTATCAATAGTATTATTCGATCAACTTATTCAATTTGAATGTCGTTGATTGCCATTCTTTTAATTATGATGGATAATATTAGTGTTTTGGAGGATCAAATTATGGTGCTAGTAATAAATAGTTTTTTTTGTAATAGTAGGTCTATTCGTGATTAATCAAAAATATCCTAGTAGATCGAATAGTAATTTGTAAGTCGAGTGATATTTTGCGTGTATGATATCGTATTATTGTAATATTTGTATTGACAAATAGTGTGTATTTTAGTAAAGTCATATATTCTCTTTGTGGATATATGACATATTGTGATGTTAATTATATTTTAATGTTATTTAAGGTTTGATTTAAGTGATCATATTTATGTTTAATTTTTCAAGTTCTTTCTGAGATATGAATATACAAATTTTAATTCATATAATGATGATTCATTACTAGGAACATCCTTTATGTTGTATGTATTAATATCGTAATCATGGAGATTTGGGATGAAAATATTTTTATAGTGGTGGAACATTCATTAGTGTAATGACATTCTTGTTGGCATTTGAAGCACTTGCAATTCTTTTTTTTATTTTTGTTGTACAAATTTCCTTTTTTGAAAATCATTATCATTTTTAAATTTTTGTTTAATTTTAGAGTTCCATTTTCCAGGTTCTTTAATACCTTGGATGTTGATATTGTTGGTAGCTTGGTGTGTAACCATATTTAGATTGGTTTCTTCATCATATTTATTATAACAGTTAAAACCTAGTTTCAAGGAGGCAATTTATTCTTTTATTTATTTTAAAGATTTTGCTTGTTTACAGTAACCCTTTATTATTTCTATACATGATTTTTGTAGAAATCCTAGTTTATGAGAGTAATCTGTATCTGTATTTCAAAGTCTATATTAATGTGTTCCAAGTGGTTGAGATTTTTTTGAAAAAAAAAATATATTTTTTCTTTTGGATTCCATTAAGTTTAAACATATAACTAATATATGTAGTAGTAAATTCTTCTAACATACAAACTTCACATAGTTACATTTGTAATAATAGAGCTTCTATATTTTGTGTTTGATAGGTTGTCACCTATAAGATCGGCGTATAATATTGAGACTAATCTATTAATTATATTTTCTTTTGAAGTGACAAACATAATATATTGAATTCTTTTGGGATGCATGTTCTCAAAATTTTTAAGCCAGGCTAAAGCAAAGCCTTCCCAAAGTCTCGTGGCATATAGGAGGAAATTATCTTAATTGAGTTCTTTATAAAGAATTTGTATGGTTCCATTTATATGTTGAGTCCATTTGGTCATGTAGTTTCTTAATCTCCATGTGAAATATTGTCTATATTTAAAAACTTCTCAGACTATTATGGGTATTATGTGTTGATAACTTATTTTGATGTTGTTGATCATTATGATAATTTATCTATTCTTATCGTTTAGCATATCTAAAAAACTCGGAATTGTTGGAACCTGTGTTCTGCATCTCCTTAATTTGACAATATTAAATCTCAAGTTATATTTGATCATACTTATGTTGGGTATAGTGTGCATGTTTATAGGTATGAAGACACCATGTTTCCACTGTCTGTTACCTACCGTCGGGCGCTAGTACTATCGCCTGTGCTAGCTATGCATGCTTACAAGTTGAGGACGACATGTTTCCACTTTGTGGCATATCGCCGGGCATTAGGACTACAACGGGTGTTAGCCATGTTGATGACCGTCAAACCGATAGCATCGAGAAGAAACTTTTGACAAGTCTACCACGCCGCGGTATCCAAAAGCGACAAGTGAATGTTTTTGAATTTTTCCTAATTTGGTGATGGACAATCGACAACAACACATGAAAACACCTACCGCCATACGATAACCTTAGCGCTGACGGTAGCTTATTTTAAAACGACTATAAAAGCGCACATTTCTTTCCCTGAGATGAGAAAAGAAGACTACACACAATTAGGGTTCCGCTGACGCCTCTATTGTAGTGAACCACCGTCTCCAAGCAAGGAAAAGAGAACTATCTCCCTCCTATTTGTGATTAAGATCTCTGAAAAGCAAAGTCTACAATGACCATCAACATTTGATCGTGTGCAAGAAGAATGGTATTCAGAAGCATCGATCGCCTGCCTCTCTTCAGAGGAAACTCTTTTCGAGGGAGCTATAGTTTCTAACTTATATTTCTCAATTTGTATTCTTTTCTTTTCTAACCTTTTCGTATGTGAGGAGAACCGACCAGGTAGATCATAGAATCTGGAAAGAGTTTCGTAAGAAATTGTACTGGGAGGACGTCTAAATCAGGAAGATATAGTGGGCTTTAAGACCCTTCCTGGGGAGGAAGGTGAGGAGCCGCCTCGAAGACCTTTCCAGGAAGGAAAGGGAGAGATCAGACAACCGGTCCTTGGGTAAGGGTCGATATAGAAACCAAAAGGGTGTCATATTAATCGCCTCCGATCTATGGCGCCATTGAGATCTAGTTTTGTCTTATGTGTAAAACTTTTATTAGTTTTGAATAAAATCAAGTTTCATTATTTCGTCTTATTTTTCATGTCTGCATACTGTTGGTGCATTGAGTGTTGTGTTAGAAATCACAAAACAATATTCTACAAAACAAAACTGTGATTGTGAATTAATGCCGGTGGTAGCCTTACCGCCCTACGGTAGCTTCCAGAAAAGACTGTCCTGCTGTAATTTAATTTATTTTTGTATTAATTTGAAAACCTTATTCACCCCCTCTATGGTTGGTCACCCGATCCAACAAGTGGTATTAGAGCCAGTTATTCCAAAACGGTCTCACAACTGGGAAAAATGACACATCTTGACCTTGCAACTACTAGAGAGGATGAAATTATATACACTAAAAATACATTAGCACCACCATTGTTTACAGATGTGAACTATATCGGGTGGAAACCTTTAATGAGACAATTTCTCATTTCATTCGGTATAGAAGTTTGGAACATGACTATTATCAAGCCATAATGTAAACTAAATAGGGATGAGTGTCATTTAAACACCAAAGCTATGAATAGCTTATTATGCGCCTTTGATAAAAACATTTTAAAGCTTATTTATACTACCCTTATTGCATATGAGATTTGGGAATTCTTGGAGAAAACTTATAGTCTCTCTTCTGCAGATAGTTTTTCTACAGAATAATGATATTCAGAAGCAATGATCTCCTGCCAATCTATGGAGGAAACTCTTTCTGAGGGAGCAATAGTTTTTAACTTCTATTTCTCTATTTGTATTCTTCTCTTTTCTAACCTTTGTGTGTGTGTGAGGAAAATCGACCGGGGAGGCCGTCGAAATCTGGGAAGGGTTATGTAAGAAATATTCCTTGGAGGACGTCTAGATCGGGGAGATCTAGTGGGCTCTAAGACCCTTCCGGGGAGGAAGGTGAGGAGTCGGCTCGAAGACCTTTTCGGGAAGGAAAGGGAGAGAGCCAACCGATCCTTGAGTGAGGGTCGGTATAGAAACCAAAAGGGTGTCATATTCATCGTCTCCGATCTCTGGCATCATGGAGATCTAGTTTTGTCTTATGTGTAAACCTTTTATTAGTTTTGAATAAATTCAAGTTTAACTGTTTCATCTTATTTTTCGTGTCTGAATGTTGCTGGTGCATTGAGTAATGTATTAGAAATCTCAAAATGATATTCTGCAAAATGAAACTGTGTCTGTGAATTAACACCGGTGGTAGCTTTACCACCCCGAGGTAGCTTCTAGAAAATGCCATCCTACTAAAATTTAATTTATTTCTATATTAATTTAAAAACCTTATTCACCCCCTCTAAGGTTGGCCACCTGATCCAACAAGTGGTATCAAAGCCAAATTATTCCAAAACGATCACATAAGCAGGATAAATAACGCATCTTGACCTTGCAACTACTAGAGGGGATGAAGTTATATACACTAAAAATACATTAGCACCACCATTGTTTTCGGGTGTGGACTATGTTGGGTGGAAACCCTTAATGAGACAATTTCTCATTTCACTCAGTATAGAAGTTTGAAACATGACTATTATCAAGTCACCATATAAACTAAATATGGATGAGTGTCATTTAAATGCCAAAGCTATGAATAGCTTATTCTGTGTCTTTGATAAAAACATTTTAAGCTTATTTATGCTATCCCTACTACATATAAGTTTTGGGAATTCTTTGAGAAAACTTATAGTCTCTCTTCTGCAGATACAGAACTAGATCCATTTCTTTTGGATCCATGCGAGAAATCAAATGAATATTTATTCTTTGAGGAAAACACTGCATACACATCAAACAGAAGAGATAATGAGCATGTATCGTTGGAAGAGGACCATCAAGAAGACATTAAAGGAACGTTATGTTCTACACTTGCCTCTTCCGTACCAGTTGCAAGTAAGATGTATCTCCCAACTTTATCATCGTCTTCTACACTACTTGCGCTAGATTCAACTAGACTTAGAATTAAGAAGTTGAATTATATTAATTCAAAACTTTGCTTAAAAACAAAAGGTTAAAAACACAATTATGTGCAGAAACCAAATCTGATGTGAAACTTTCACCATCAAGCCCTTTAGTTGAAAATGCTAAATATTGCAATGATTTAAATAAAAAATATAAGGTTCTTTAGAAGGAGCTTGGTATTCTATAAGAAAATAATGAATGAGTAGGTCTGGTTAAATCTTCTCTAAGAACTGATTGTGCTATGTGTAATAAGTATAAAACTGAAATTAAGGAGATGGATGAGACTTTTGAAAAATTCAGGAGTAAGTATAAACCTCATATTGAATCTGTAGTCTTCATTCTTAAAAATAGCACAATCACTTATAATAAAGCTAGACAAAATTTAAAAAGTAAAAAAAAACAATGATTTGTAAAATAAAATCAACTTGCTTCACAAAATAATAAAGAAAAATTTATGAAATATAAATTTACAGAATCAAGCTATGTCCAAGAGCAAGTTGAACATAAAATTTCATAACATGGATAAACCAAACCCAGGAGTACAAAAAATCAAATACAAGTAAATGAAATTCCTAAAAAACATAATCCTCTTCATTTTTAAAATAGATCCACTCCAAATGAAAGCCTAAATGAAACCAAATTTCATTAGGAGAATTTTGAATCTTAAGAATAATAAACAACCAAGGTATGAATAGAGACCGATTTCAAAACGAGAGACACTGTCTCCATTAGAGAAGGTCCATTCATCCTTGTCTCCCCAAAAGTTAACAACATGTGTTTGGGTACTTAAAGGAACTGCCACTCTTGGTCCCCTTTGGATACCTAAAACTATTATTTATTAGTATCCTTGCTTTGCGTGAAGTAGAATCAAAATGAAAAAAATACTCTCTACTTCATGAAAATAATCTCATCAATATATCTATGATATTAGAGATTCACCTTGTGATCCATGAAGAAAAACAAAAATCCTAACTCCAATTTTCTCTTAAATCTCAAACCCCTAAACTACTTCCATAAATCTATCCCTAACATGCAAATCCTTCATGAATTCAACATAAATCTCAACATAAAACAAAATGGGTGAAGAAAAGAAAGGGATTTTACCTTGGAATGGAGGTAGCGCCGACGGAAAACTCATTACTAGGTGAAAATTAAAAGGGGAGAAGTGAGGGGGTTGGACCAAGTCCAAGACTTTTAAAGCAAGCTACCACGACGTGGTACTTGTACTACCAGCGATAGCTTAGTTTTGATAGATATCATCCCTATGGTTGCTACTATAAAATGTTTGGAAATGTTTCATCTGTTTTGATGTTTACTTTTATTGGTCATATCTTCCTTTATTGTGCTCTTTTATGTGTCCTTGACTTTAGACCCATTGTGTTTATCTCTCTTTAGTAGAGGCATAGGGTTGTGTGCACTAAAGTCACGTACCTGTAAACTATGTCTTGTACTTAACTTGGGAGGGTTTCAATGGGGCCTTGCAGGGAACTAGGGGGAAAGAGTGTTAGGTTATGTATGTTTTGGTGTATGGATTTGGGACTAACACCCCAACCTACGACATGTTCTGCAGTTGCTTATGCCCATCTGTCACTTAGTACGGGGCTATGGTGTAGACTTCGAGCATTTGGTGTCTTAGTTTTGAACAATGCTTAATTTTCATCTTCTGCAACTGTTATGTTATTTCATCTAGTTGTTCTGTTGCATTAGATTGATAGTACATTACACATTCATATATAAGCATCATTAGAAGCAAACATTGTCAAAATTTGGGTTGTTTTTCCGTGAAATCAAGTCTCTGTGAGCTACCGCCATGCATTGGCATTAGCGCTGGCGGTAAGTGTTTTTCATGTGTACTTCATTTTTCTTTTTTGATTTTGATTTCTTTAGTCTTCATGTTCATCTGCCCGTAGGAAGTTTACTTTCTAGTTTATTTTAAAAAATTAAAAAAAAAATCATATAGAAATTTGAAAATTTCAAAACCACAAAAACACATTTGATTTTTTTTGCTTTGTGTTTGTTGTTATTTGCGTCTATTTGTTAATTAAAATTATTTTTTTAAAAAATGACGTAGCATGCATGACAGAAACTTAAAGCATAAAGATTACGTGTAATGTTAGATTTAAGATTGCTAAATTCTATTTAACATTGTATGTTTTTATCTTGATGTGTCTAATTTATTGATATTTAGCTACTGAATGCGACTAGACAAGATAGTGTATATTTACTATGTCTCTAGGTATATATGTGTGAGGACTTATGTTGAATAATGACATCTAACTTATCACACATCTCTAAAAAATGCTCTCTTGTAAAAATTTCAAAACTTACATGTTATAACTCGTGATGTTGTGTTAAACATGTTAGGAATGACTTGAGGAATCAATGTCACGTTATTCATTTTTTATATAGAAAGCTTAGAGCACTGAGCCAAAATTTCAGCAGTAAGGTCTTTTGTATATAAGTTAAAGTGTATCTATCTATATGAGTAGATTTCGATTGATTCGGGGGCCTTGAATATAAATTTAAAAATGGTTATTACAAAATCGATAGTACAAAAAATAAACATATATGTGTGTGTATATATATATATATGCTATCAAATTGTGTGACAAAGATACCCCCAAGCACTACTCATTTCTTCTCATAAGCCTTTATGTGCATTGTGAGGATGAGCACCTTGGTTTATGGAATCGTTTTGATCTCGTGCAAACACAGACAAGTGAGTTAATGCCCTCTGTTCTAAGCTTCGTTTGGGGGGGACTTAATTTCACAGGTCAAGCAGTTATGACTGCATGAACCGGTCCATAATTAAGGTCCGGTTCATGCAGTCATAACCGCTTGACTGATGAAAATAAGTCCTCCCAAACGGAGCCCTAATCTTGGTATTGCATAGATAGAACACGTGACATGATTTTTCATTTCATCCCTCTTGTGTTGACATATTGATTTATTGATATATAACGGGATGATTATTTTTAATTGTTCTTTTTCTTTGATGCTACACGTACACTTGTCATTGTTCTATCTAACTCTTCCATGCATAAGAATCGGACTTAAACTGCACTTTCTATTTATTGCATGATTGTATTAGTACACAATTACTATTTATGACACTTACAATGTTCCACTGTATTAATTTTATAAATCACCTGACATTGTACGAAAAATCTTGTGTATTTAGTTTCACATGCCTTATCCAATTTTTCATATGCTCTGCCAATCTCTAAATCAAATGATTTTTTCTCGTGTTATCTAGTTCTGTAGTTTTTGTGCCCCACTCGTACTTTTGACCTAGATGTTTAAATTCTCTGATGCGTTTTTTGTCACTCCTATATATCTCATTAGTATGATTATCCCACGTTTTGTGTATGCTTAGTACAAACTGCATCTCCCTGTTTAAACAACAACCAATTACATTCTTCCCCGGATCCTTTTCGATAATATCGAATGGGGAGATTAGAATGTTCATGAACTAGTCTTATGCTAGTCACCTAGGGGAAATCACATGTAGGGGGAGTTATGTGGCTAGGGGGAATTATGCGGCTATCATCCACATCGATAGGGAGAGCACACATGTAGGGGGAGTCGTATGACTTTCACACTGTGCTATCTTGATACGTAAACCTGTTCATGTTTCATGATTATTATTGGATTATATTATACCATGCTACTAATGATTTATATCTCATGAACGGGATTTGATATTATCAAAAAGGGGAGTTTGTTGGAATCTGTGTTCTGCATCTCCTTAGTTTGACAATATCAAATCCCAAGTTGTATTTGATCATACTTGTGTTGGGTATAGTGTGCAGGTTTATAGGTACGAAGACACCATGTTTCCACTTTCTGTTACCTACCGCCAGGCGCTACTACTACTGCCTGGGCTAGCTATGCGGGCTTACAAGTTGAGGATGGCATGTTTCCACTCTATGACCTACTATCGGGCATAAGGAATACCGCGGGCGCTAGCCATGTTGACGATAGTCGAGCTGGTAGCATCAAGAAGAAACTGTTGACAAGTCTACCGTGTCGTGCTTGCAACCGCGCCGCACTATCCAAAAGTGGCAAGAGAATATTTTTGGATTTGTTCAAATTTGGTGATGGATAGCCGACAATAATGCGTGAAAAGACCTACTACCGCGCGGTAACCTTAGCGTTGGCGGTAGCTTATTTTAAAATGACTATAGAAGCACGTGTTTCTTTTCCTGAGATGACAAGAAGAGACTACACATGATTAGGGTTCCGCTGCCGCCTCCGTTGTAGTGAACCACCATCTCCAAGCAAGGAAAAGAGAACTATCTCCTTCCTATTTATTATTGAAGATCTCTAAAGAGTAAAGTCTACAACGACCATCGACAGTTGATTGTGTGCAAGAAGAATGATATCCAGAAGCATAGATTGCCCGCCGCTCTACGGAGGAAACTCTTTTCGAGGGAGCAATAATTTCTAATTTCTAATTATTTATTTGTATTCTTCTCTTTTCTAACCTTTTTTATGTTTGAGGAAATTAAATTGACCAGGGAGGTCTTCGGAATTTGGGAAGGGTTTCGTGGGAAATCATCCTAGGAGGACGTCTAGATCGGGGAGATCTAATAGGCTCTAAGACCCTTCCAGGGAGAAAGGTGAGGAGTCGGCTCGAAGACCTTTCCAGGAAAGAAAGGGGGAGAGCCAACCAATCCTTGGGTGAGGGTCGGTATAGAAACCAAAAGGGTGTCATATTTATCGCCTCCGATCTCCGACGTCATGAAGATCTAGTTTTGTCTTATGTATAAACCTTTTTTTAGTTTTAAATAAAATCAAGTTTCATTGTTTCATCTTGTTTTTTGTGTCTGCGTGTTGCTGGTGCATTGAGTACTGTGTTAGAAATCTCAAAATGATATTTTGCAAAATGAAACTGTGTCTGTGAATTAACGTCTGTGATAGCCTTGCCGCCCTGTGGTAGCTTCCAGAAAAGGTTGTCCCGTTGTAATTTAATTTATTTTTGTATTAATTTGAAAACCTTATTCACCCTCCTCTAAGGTTGGTCACCCGATCCGACAAGAATGTTCAAATGCTTCATCTTTGATTTCAGTATATTCATGTTTTCTAAAGGTATTAGTTTCTTCCATCATAACTTCACGTATTTCTATATATTTTTTATAATTGTCAGGTGCTCTAATAGTCCGTGTTTTAGACTTAGAAGAAACTTTAGAAAAATCTCTATAGTCTTGATATTTGTAAGAAATCTATGACATGGTGGTTATTATAAAATTTGAGTCCAACTAATTTCACTTTAAAATTATTTATTTTTTTAGTTCAAAGAATGCATTATAATATATGTGATCTAGTTCTGTAACATCAATTTTATTTTTTTTCTTCAGAATTAAATTTTATCATATTGATGTTGTTTAACCAATGAAGTTTTTGTTTTCAATTGAATTAGATTCTGATATTTAAAATTTTCTTTCACAGTGTTGTTTAGCTTATGTAAATTTATGCTAATTATTTATAGTTTATCAATGAAAAAATTTAGACTAATGTTATGAGCATTATAACTTTCACTCGTTTTATTTTATGGGGAGATGGAGATTATAATCATTTTGCGGGAAAGTTAAATTAAATGGACAACAATTGTTGTACTCAACCGAGATAATGGGTGAAAGACCCGAGCCATGCACATTAGTGAAGAGTATGCGTTTATGATGGAGATAATAAATTTTTTGAGTAATAAAAGTGATTTTTTTTTTAAATATAAATGTCTATTGTAGAAATTCTTGCTATAGTAACCACCTTCTACAGTACTGTTACAGTTGCGCGTTACATATTTCATAATTCATTTCCTATTTATTGACCCTTTTCTCAACGGCTGGATGTCGAACCCAAATCAGTGAATTTTTGGTTGGGTGAAGTGGTAAACTGATCATACCACAAACTTATCTGATTGCTTCATAGAGAGAGAGCATAATTTTAATTTATTATCTACCTTAAAATGTATAGGAAAATAAATTAAAATATTGCCATTTTTTGTTCATGGAAATACATATTTTAAAAATGACTTCTAAATGGGAAAATATTTAATGAACCGCAAAGAACAAAACCAGAGGAAGTTAGAACATAATTTAAAAACTCACAAAAAACTCTCAGATGGTAAGAAAAACATGATTCTGATACCAAGTGTAGACCGTGGCCAAAAATTTCCACTCAGGGGTGTTTCAAAACAAATCTTATTAAAGAGAAAACTGAAAACAGGAGAAGGAGAGCACAGTAAGAAAACACAGAGAGAAAACATAAGCTCTTTTATTTTCTGATGCCTTAATACGAATCCGAGGTTCCCTTTTATAGACCTCTTTCACCATTACATGTCACCATTCAAAATTTAAAAATATACAATAATGGACATTTCTTTGGTAGTCACTTCAATAATTTTACTTTTTTTTACCAAAAGATGACAAGATGTTATATTGCTAAGATGCCTGCTGGTGAAAATCGTGATCTATCAATGTTCACGTTGGTGAAAACAGTGTCCTATCAATATTTGCACTGGTGAAAACAATGTCCTATCTGCATTATTGTTCTTCCTTTCAGAGAAGGCTAGTGGAGGAGTTGTGTTTATGTTGTTGTATTTGTAGTAACTGTTGGGGTCCAGCCCCTAAATTGAAGACCGGAGGCTTGCGAAGAAGGGGGGGACTGTTCGGCTGTGAACAGTGTTTTTGTCGAGTATCGGGATCGGTACTCGTCGAATTTACTGTTCATGAACAATAATTTTTCGGCGGGTATCAGGATTTCTCCCGATTCGCCGGATTTCACCGCCGACACTCGCAGATTCTGCCGCCTTCTCCCAGCGATTCAGTGAACCGTCTTCTTCGGCGGCCCGGGCGGTTCGGGGGCACACTTATATTATGGTTCTTACCGAAGAAGTTAGGGTTAACCCGATTATTACGGAGACGATTTACATCGACATTTGTGGCGGAAGCGAAGGAGGCGTGCGACGGCTGCAACGGAGGCATCAATGTTTTTCTGTCGGAAGCGAAGGAAGTGTGCGTCAGTTCCAGTGGGGGCTTGCAGCGGTTTCTTCGAAGGAGATTAGCTTATTGCTAAGGGCTCTTGCGGAAGGTCTTGGTCTCGTTTTAGATTTTTTGGGCGCCAGTGGTGGTGCTAGGAGAGGTTTCTCTTGGCTTGTTCTTTGTGTGAAGATCATGTCTCAATCAGAGAGTTCTTTGTTGAAGAGAGGTTGTTTTTTTACATCAACTTGTTGATGGTTGTTCTTCCTCGATTTCAGAAGGAGCGTCTTAGATTGTGTGGGGATTCGTTTGTGGATCCGGAGAGGGAACTAGGTTGGGCAAAGCTAGTGTTTTTGTAATCCGTTATTTATTATAGTGGATTGGTTGTGTGCCCTGCCCCGTGGTTTTCTCCCTATCGCTGTGAGGGGGTTTCCACTTAAATTCTATGTGTTTTGTTCTGTTCTTTTATTGGTGATTATATTTGTTTAACTCGCATCGTGTTTGGATCCAGGTTTGCACGAAAAGGATTATTTCCATACAAGTGGTATCAGAGGCAGGTTCTTGCCGTTGAGAATTTCAGGTTTGTACTTAAGTGCAGTAGGTGACGACTATTGGTCCGCTCCCTATTCTCTTTATTACATTATTTGAGATTATTGGCTAATCCATGTGCATATGGATCAAGCGTGGATGATCAGCATGAATGGAAAGAACTGGAGCATCTGGAAGCCGAGGATGGAGGATATCTTGTTTTGCAAGGATCTCTATATTCCATTATTGAGGAGGCCTACTGCGATGTTGGATGATGCGGTTTGGATGACGATGGATAGGAAGACGGTCGGGTTCATTCGTCAGTGGCTAGATGATTCTGTCTTTCATCATGTATCTACCGAGACATCCGCCCACTCTTTGTGGAAAAAGCTGGAAGCACTGTATGAAAGGAGGACAGTAGGTAACAAGGCTTTCTAGATCAGGAAGCTTGTGAATCTCAAGTATCGAGAAGGTTCTCAGATAACAGAGCATCTGAACCTTGCCCAAAGCATCATCAATCAGTTGGAAAGCATGAAGATTACCCTGGGTGACGAGCTTCAGGCCTTGATGGTCCTCAGTTCTTTACCAGAGGGTTGGGAGACCCTTGTGGTGTCATTGAGCAATTCAGCACCAGATGATGTTGTGTCAATGGAGATGGTGACGAGTTGTCTGTTGAATGAGGAGTTGAGAAGGAAGGGTTATGGAACTCCTACATCAGATTCCCTACTCATGGAGGTTAGAGGTCGGCATCAGGTGAAGAAGGAGGGGAAACCAAGGGGCAACTCCAGAAGCAAGTCCAGGCGCAAGTCCAAGAAGGAGTTCGAATGCTACTACTGCAAGATGAAGGGCCACATCAAGAAGGATTGTTTCAAGTGGAAGCGAGATCAAAAGGGGAAGGGGAAAGAAGGAGAGTCCAGTGGCAATACGAGAGAGGCCTCAATTGTGGAGGTGGAGACTCAATGTTTGCACTACAGCCAGACTGCATGCCAGGAGTGTGTTGACACTGACTGGGTTGTGGATGGTGGTGCTTCTTATCATTGCACACCTCACAGGGATTACTTCTATTCTTATACTGCTGGAGACTTAGGGACTATCCGGATGGCAAATGCTGGTGTGTCCCAGATAGTGGGCAGTGGAGATGTCCACTTGGAGACTGATCTGGGGTTGGTTATTCTCAAGGGTGTCAGGCACATTCCTGATTTGAGAATGAACCTTATCTCTGTCGGGAGACTTGATGATAACGGCTATACTAGTATTGAAGGCGGAGGTTCTTGGAGGCTGATGAAGGGGTCCATGGTGATGGCTTGAGGTAAGAAATGCTGCGGTTTGTACCGAGCAAAGGCCAAGATCTGCACTCCTAGTGTGAATGCAGTTGATGACAACTCCATGGAGTTATGGCACAACAAATTTGGCCATATGAGTGAGAAAAATCTCAAGCTACTGGTGAAGAACAAGGTTCTACCAGAGCTATCAGGTAGTATTCTAGATACGTGCGTTCACTGTTTAGCTGGGATGAAGAGACGTGTATCATTTGCTGATGCTGAATCAAAGAGGAAGGCAAAGCTGCTAAATCTGATACACACAGAAGTGTGTGGCCCCATTGAACCCATGTCTCAAGGGGGAGTAGCCTACTTTGTCACCTTTATTGATGACCACTCTAGGAAGGTATGGGCTTACTTCCTGAAACACGAGATTGAGGTTTTGACAAAGTTTGCCGATTTCAGGGCAATGACTGAGAAGATGACCGGGAAGGTTATAAAGCGAGTTAGATCTGATAATGGGGGGGGGGGGGAATTTATTGGACCATTTGATGCATACTGCAGGCAGCACGGTATTGTTCATGAGAAGACTATTCTGAGGACACCACAACAAAATGGGTTGGCGGAGAGGATGAACAGAACTATAATGGAGAAGGTCAAGTGTATGATTTCTCAGGTTGGAATTGGGAAGTAATTCTGGGCAGAGGCAGCTAGGACTATTGTGCATCTGATCAATCTGTCCCCCTCAGCATCATTAGATGGAGATGTTATTGAACGGGTGTGGTCTGGTAAGGAGGTGTCTTATGGACATGTACGTTTGTTCAGTTGTCGAGCACATGTTCAAATCCCCAAGGAGGAGAGATCGAAGCTCGACGTGAAGTCCCGGGAGTGCATCTTGTTTGGATACCCGAGGAGTTTGGGTATAGACTCTGGGATCCAAAGCAAAAAAAGATCATCAGGAGCAGGGATGTAATCTTTATTGAAGATCAAGTTGCTAGTGAGCAGGAGACTGAGAAGCTGTAGAGTCCACCTATTGTGGAAGTTCCTGATGGAGATCTTGGTGCTGATGGTGCTACTGAGGGGCCCATTGCAGAGGAAGCAGTTCAGATGCCAGAGCAGGAGGAGATTCTGGATGAAGGGGGAGTTTTGCTTGTTGATATTCCACCTGTAGTGGAGGTGCCCCTTAGGAGATCTGAAAGACTGCGTAGAGGTAGTACCAAATATCCACCGCAAGATTATATTCTGTTGACTGATGGTGGAGAGCCTGATTCCTTGGTGGAGGCTCAAAAGGCTGATGACAACGAGCAGTGGGCTGAAGCTATGGAGGAGGAGTTGACTTTGCTCCAGAAGAACGAGACTTATGACTTGGTTCGGCTTCCTAGGGGGAAAAGAGCATTGATAAAAAAATGGGTATTCAATTTGAAGACAGATGAAAATCTTTCCTGGCCCAAGTATAAGGTGAGGTTGGTGGTCAAGGGATTTAGTCAGAAGCAAGGCGTGGAATTTGATGAGATATTCTCACCTGTGGTGAAGATGTATTCTATCCGCCTGGTTCTAGGGTTGGCTGCCTCTATGAATCTGGAAGTTGAGCAGATGGACGTGAAGTCGGCTTTTCTATACGGTGATTTGGAGGAGGAGTTGTACATGGAACAACCAGAAGGGTTCGAGGTCAAGGGTAAGGAGAATTTGGTGTGCCGACTCAAGAAGAGTCTTTATGGCTTGAAACAAGCACCCAAACAATGGTATAAGAAGATTGACTCCTTCATGACCATGAACAAATTCTTGAGGACCAGGACTTACCACTGTGCCTATGTGAAGAGAATAGAGGGGTCCTTCACTATCCTGCTACTCTATGTCGACGCCATGCTGATTGTCGGGGATGACAAGGCCAACATTATAGAGCTAAAGATGGAGCTCAGTAGGTACTTTGAAATGAAGGACCTTGGACCAACAAGGAAGATCCTGGGTATGAAGATTACCAGAGACAGGAGTGCAGGTCTGTTGTGGTTGTCTCAGGCTGAGTATGTTGAAAAAGTGTTGAAGAGGTTCATGATGGAGAAGGCAAAGGTTGTTACAACTCCATTGGGTGGACACTTCAAGTTATCCAGCGGTCAGTGCCCTTCATCTGAGAATGAGTTTGAGGAGATGAGCCAGTTCCCCTATGCTTCTGTAATAGGGAGTTTGATGTATGCTATGGTCTGTATGGGGCCAGACATAGCTCATGCAGTGGGGTTGGTGAGCCAATATTTGGCAAACCCAGGGAGGGTCCATTGGGACGCTGTGAAGTGGATTCATCGACATCTCAGAGGTACTACAGCTTTGTGTCTGCAGTTTGGCGGTGAATCATCTGAACTGGTTGGGTACTCTGATTCTGATATGTCTGGAGAGGTTGATTCCAGAAGATCCACTTCGGGCTATGCTATTACTTTTGCATGGGGTGCTGTGTCATGGCAGTCGCAGTTACAAAAGTGTGTGGCACTGTCAACGACTGAGGCATAATATATAGCTCTGACAGAAGCTTCCAAAGAGGTCTTGTAGATGAAAAAGTTCATGCTCGAACTTGGAATCCACCACGACGTGTTCACTGTGTTCAGTGATAGTTAGAGTGCTATTTTCTGGCCAAGAACCCCGCCTACCACTCTAAGACGAAGAACATTGATGTCAGGTATCATTGGATACAAGATGCTATCGAGGAGAAGCTACTGAAAGTGGAAAAGGTCCACACAAATGAAAACCCTTCGGACATGATGACGAAGGTCGTGCCAAGGGAGAAGCACGAGTTGTGCCAACGTCTGATCGACATGGTTTCTTCTTGAAGGTTTCAGGAAGGTGGGACTTCTCTTGGTCTGGAGGGGGAGTCTGTGGGGTCCAACACCTAAATTGAAGATCGGAGGCTTGCGAAGAAGGGGGGGGGGTACTGTTCGGCCGTGAACAGTATTTTCGGCGAGTATCAGGATCGATACTTGTCGAATTTGCTGTTCAAGAACAGTAATTTCTCGGCGGGTATCGGGATTTCGCCTGATTCGCGGGATTACACCGCCGACACTCGCCGATTCTACCACCTTCTCCCAGCGGTTCAGTGAATCGTCTTCTTCGACGGCCCTGGCGGTTCGGGTGCACACTTATATTATGGTTCTTACTGAAGAAGTTAGGGTTAACCCGATTCTCATGGAGACGATTTACATCGATGTTTGCGGCAGAAGCGAAGGAGGTGTGCGACGGCTGTAGCGGAGGCATCGACGTTTTTTCGTCGGAATCGAAGGAAGCGTGCGTCAGTTCCAGCGGGGGCTTGCGTCGGTTTCGCTGGAGGAGATTAGCTTATTGCTAAGGGCTCTTGCGGAAGGTCTTGGTCTCGTTTTAGATTTTTTGGGCGCCGGTGGTGTTGCTAGGGGAGGTTTCTCTCGACTTGTTCTTCGTGTGAAGATCGTGTCTCAATCAGAGAGTTCTTTGTTGAAGAGAGGTTGTTTTTTACCTCAACTTGTTGAGGGTTGTTCTTCCTCGGTTTCAGAAGAAACGTCTTAGCTTGAGTGAGGATTCGTTTGTGGATCCGGAGAGGGAACTTGGTTGGGCAAACCTTGTGTTTTTGTAATCCGTTATTTATTATAGTTAATTGTTTGTGTGTCCTGCCCCGTGATTTTCCCCCTATTGCTGTGAGGGGGTTTCCACGTAAATTCTCTATGTTTTGTTATGTTCTTTTATTGCTGATTATATTTGTTTAACTCGCATTGGATTTGGATCCGGGTTTGCAAGAAAGGGATCGTTTCCCTACAGTAACTTCTACTATACTTCCTCCATTTGTTCTTCCTTTGTCTTTGCTTTAACAAAATTTCGAGTTTTAATCGTGATTTTTCCTAGATTTAGTGCCTCTAAGTAATCCTTTGTTACACAAATTTTGTTGATACAGTCTTGTTCAATAAAAAGAAAATCTCAAAGGAGGATATTGTCCAATTTTTTGATGGATTTTACAACAAAACAAGAATTTCAAATTTCTTCAAAAAATTATGTTGCAGCAAAAAATCTTGTCTTCCTATCAAAAATCCTTCTTTAAGAATTCTACTTTTTGATGTAAGGGTGCTTCTTTCACAGGATGAAGTACCCAAATTTGAGCAGATGAGTACTATTTAAAGTATTTTCATTCTTTCTAAATTGACCATATTTTAAATAAAAAATATTTTGATATCTGCTATCTTGTTGTATAACTTTTTGGAAGCATATTTGTGGTATACTATTCTTGGAATCCATTGGAGTATTAGTGTTTACATAGATTTCTTGTACCAGTCCAATTTTGATAGTTTCCACCTTTGTTTTTTCAAGAAACTTTAAGAAATCTAGAAGTTTTCCTTCTTCGATAAGTTTCTGATTATACATTTCTAAAATTCTATGAAATGTATCTTTAGGTTCAAGTTGCTTTTGATTATCATTCTCGATTTTAAAAAATTTAGTTAATTTCAAAAAATAAAAAATGTCTAACTTCATAAGATCAGTAATTTCAATTGTCAAAAAAATTTCATACAACTTTCGTTATTCTGTAGTTTTTCCACTATACATAGTACCTATCCTTTCAGACAATCCCTCTAATCGTGAGAGTGAGAAATATTTGGTCATTTTTCAACAAGCTCTCTAGCAATATTGTAGCCTTTTTGTATCGCACTATTTTGTTGGTCAGTGACTACATATGCTTTTCAAGCATGCTTAGATGATAGTTCGTTGTTCGAGAGTCCCAATTTGTATAGCTATATATAGATTGTTAAATAAAGCAAAATAATCTGTTACTATTGTTGGGGTTCAGCCCCTAAAGGTGAAAATCCGTATGAAGAAATCCAGATATTGCAACATGGTTTTTCGGCGTTGCAGTTTTTTTTTACTGCCTTTGACCGGACAGTTTTAATTATAAACTGTGAACAGTTTCTTTAAAAAAGGACTGTTCAGTTAGTTTTAAAAGGATGCTCTTTAATTTCAAGGCTATCATTCTCCTTCCCCGATTAAAGGAGTTAGGGCTTTTAGAGAGAGGAGCGGAAGTTTTCTTCCGCCGCCCCCGCGCCGTCCGCCAGCCCCGCGCCGCCCGCCGTCTCCACGCCAGCGCCGCGCCAGTGCCGTTCGCCGCCGTCGCTGGATCTCCAGTTTTACCGCTGCTGTAGGCAGAGTTTGCCGCTTGAAGGAGGTGTTTCCTCCGTGCTGTTGGAGGAGATTTCTCTACCGTTTCAAGGTTTCTTCGTCTACGGTTTCAGGTGTACCCTTTCTTGTCTTCGTTTGCTATTGTGCTTGAAGAGAGAGTAAGATTTTATCCTGTTAGAGAAGTTGTGGATTTGTCTTTGTGGTAGAGAGGAGTGGATTTGTGTGTCAAATCCGGAGAGGCTTTCTAGGTTTGGGCAAACCTAGATAATTTCTGTAATCCTTATTTATTATAGTGGATTTTTGCTGTGCCGTGCCCGTGGTTTTTGACCTTCAAGTGGTGAAGGTTTTCACGTATATCTTGGTGTTCACTTGTGTTGTTAATTTTGTTTCTTTTATTGCTTTGCTCTATTGATCGGTGGGTGTTGCCGTTATCTTCGGACACCCCGTTGCCTAACAATGTATATCAGAGGGTCAGGTTCTTTGGCTAGTCGTTTTATTTCTCGGTTTCTAACTCGGTGCGGTAGGTGACGACCATCGGTCCGCTCCCTATCCTCTCGTGTTAATCCTTGAAATAAATCGACTTGTGGACCGTAATAGAGTTACTTGTTTGAGAAAGCAATGAACAGAACACAAGGATGGTCAGTATGAATGGCAAGAATTGGAGCATGAAGGATCAAGCGCATACCCAACTGCACCAAAAGCCCGGACTGTTGGAGAGGGCGCTACTTAATTTTTTATATAAGTAGCAGAGCGCCACGGGTCAAGTGAAGGAACGCCGGACCCAACAATCCCCCCCCGGCATCCAGCAAACCCGTCGGCTCAGAGGTGGGGTTACCACATGGCCACACGGCTCAGAGGTGGGGTTACCACATGTCCACGGTTGCCTGACCCACCGGACCCACACAGGTAGAAGGGAAAAAATCAGGATTTAATAGGGCCCCCCCAGTCTTGAACCCGTGACCTCCTCTGATACCAATTGAAGGATCAACGCATACCCAACTGCACCAAAAGCCCGACTGTTGGAGAGGGCGCTACTTAATTTTTTATATAAGTAGCAGAGCGCCACGGGTCAAGTGAAGAACGCCGGACCCAACAGAGCATATGGAAGCCTCGGATGGAGGATCTCTTATATTGTAAAGATCTCCATGCTCCGTTGACGGGGAGACTTGCTTCAGTTAAGGATGATGAAGAGTGGAAGAAAATGGATCGAAAGGCAGTAGGGTTCATTAGACAGTGGCTCGATGACTCTGTTTTTCATCATTTTCCACGGAGAACTCGGCTCAGGCCTTATGGAAAAAGCTTGAAGCCTTGTACGAGCGGAAGACTGCAGGTAACAAGCATTTCTGATTAGGAAGCTTGTTAATTTGAAGTACCGGAAGGTTCACAGATGACTGAGCATCTGAACCTTGCTCAAAGTATTATCAATCAGTTGGAGTCCATGAAGATCACTTTGGAAGATGAACTCCAAGCTCTGATGATCCTTAGTTCTTTACCCGAGAGTTGGGAGACTCTAGTAGTGTCGTTGAGCAACTCAGCACCTGATGTGTGGTAACCATGAAGATGGTGTCTGGTTGTCTCCTGAACGAAGAACTGAGAAGGAAGGATTCTGGATCTTCCACTTCGGGTGTTTTTCTCATGGAGGGAAGAGGCCGGTCTGTGAAGAAGGATGTGAAGCACAGGGACAGTTCTAGGAGTAAGTCCAGGGGCAAGTCTAAGAAGGACATTGAGTGCTACTATTGTAAGAAGAAGGGTCATTTCAAGAAGGATTGCTTCCAAATGAAAAGAGATCTGAAGAAAGACCAAGAGGTAGGAGAATCCAGTGGTGATGCGACGACTTCGATTGTGGAGGCTGATCCGTTATGCTTGCACTGCAGTGGGTCGTCTTGCCAGGACTGCGTTGACACAGACTGGATCGTGGACGGAGGTGCATCCTATCATTGCACTCCTTACAGAGATTACTTCTACACCTATTCTGCGAGGGATCATGGTGTGATCCGGATGGCAAATTCCGGTGAGTCGTTGATTGTTGGCAGTGGTGATGTCCACTTGGAAACTGAATTGGGGAAGATTGTTCTCAGGGCGTCAGGATATTCCTGACTTGAGAATGAATCTAATTTCGTTGGTAGGCTTGATGATGGTGGTTTCACAAGCATTGAAGTGGAGGGACCTGGAGGTTGATGAAGGCTCTTTGGTGGTAGCCAAAGGAAGGAAGTGTTGTGGCCTTTATCGTACTAAAGCCAAGATCTGTGGTCCAAGTGTGAATGCGGCAGAGGGCGACTCTATGGAGTTATGGCATCGCAGACTTGGCATATCAGCGAGAAGAACTTGAAGATCTTGGTGAAGAACAAGGTCCTTCCGAGCTATCAGGAGGGCTTCCTGATACGTGTGCGCACTGCTTGGCCGGTAAGCAGAAACGTGTTTCCTTTGCTGATTCTGAACCAAAGAGGAAGGCGGAGTTACTATACTTGATACACACTGATGTGTGTGGTCCTATTGAGCCCAAGTCTGTGGGCGGAGCCGCTTACTTTGTCACGTTCATTGACGATCACTCCAGGAAAGTCTGGGCATATTCTGTGAAGCAGAAGAGTGATGTTCTAGCAAAGTTTGAAGAGTTCAGAGCGAAGGTGGAGAAGATGACCGGGAAGGAAATAAAGCGAGTTCGATCTGACAACGGGAGAGTACATTGGTGCCTTTGACGCTTACTGCAGAAGGCATGGCATAGTACATGAAAGGACAATCCCGAGGACGCCGCAACAGAATGGGTTAGCAGAAAGGATGAACAGGACGATTATTGAGAAGATCAAATGTATGATTTCTCAAGCTGGCATTGGTAAACAGTTTTGGGCTGAGGCTGTGCAAACTGCTGTACATCTGATAAATCTGTCTCCTTCTGCACCTCTGAATGGTGATATTCCAGAGCGTGTTTGGTCCGGGAAGGAAGTGTCGTACAGACATGTGCGGGTGTTTGGGTGCAAAGTTCATGTTCATGTCCCCAAGGAAGAGAGATCGAAGCTTGATGAGAAGTCCCGGGAGTGCATCTTGATGGGATTTCCCCATGAGGAGTTTGGCTATAGACTCTGGGATCCCAACAGTTAAAAAAAGATGATCAGAAGCAGAGATGTGATCTTTGTTGAAGATCAAGTGGTTGGTGAGCAGAATCCTGCGGAGTCACAGGTTCCACAGTTTCCACCTGCGGAGGAGAGACTCTATACTGATGATGGGCCAGTAGAGACTGCTGCTGATGATGGCATGCTGAGGAGGAAGTTGGTGAGCTTATTCCTGATGAGGAGATGATTCCGGATGGAGGGGGAGCTCTGCCAGTTGATGTACCACCTGTGGTGGAGGTTCCTCTTGTCAGATCTGAGAGAGTCAGAAGGCCCAATACCAGGTATTCCTCTAATGAGTATATTTTGCTTACAGATAGTGGAGAGCCTGAGTCCTATGTGGAGGCTCAGAGTGCTGAGATCGTGAGGCTTGGACATCTGCTATGGAAGAGGAGTTGTACTCCCTTCACAAGAACGATACGTATGATTTAGTCCCATTGCCTAAAGGGAAGAGAGCTTTGAAGAACAAGTGGTCTTCAAGCTAAAGTTGGATGAAAATCGCTCTCAGCCAAGGTACAAGGCGAGACTTGTGGTGAAAGGATTCAGTCAGAAACAAGGTGTCGACTTCGACGAGATCTTTTCCCCAGTGGTGAAAATGTCCTCTATCAGACTGGTGTTGGGTATGGCTGCCTACATGAATCTTGAAGTCGAGCAGATGGACGTCAAGACGGCATTTCTACATGGCGATTTGGAGGAAGAGCTATATATGGAGCAGCCCGAAGGCTTTGTGGCTAAGGGGAAGCATCATCTGGTCTGCCGACTCAAGAAGAGCCTTTATGGGTTGAAGCAGGCACCCAGGCAGTGGTATAGGAAATTTGACTCTTTCATGATGAAGAGCAAATTCCAACGGACCAGGGCTGATCATTGTGTGTATGTGAAGAGGACTGAGAAGACGTTCACTATTCTGCTGTTGTACGTAGATGATATGCTGATCGTTGGGGATGACAAGGCCAGCATAGCTGAGTTGAAGAAGGAGCTCAGTGAGTCCTTTGAAATGAAGGATTTGGGACGGCAAGGAAGATCCTTGGAATGAAAATTACCAGGGACAGGAGTGCTGGTCAACTATGGCTATCTCAGTCTGAGTATGTGGAGAAAGTGCTGAAGAGGTTCATGATGGACAAGGTAAAACTCGTTGCTACTCCTCTGGCCGGGCACTTCAGACTTTCTAGTTCTCAAAGCCCCTCATCTGAGGAGGAGGTGGAAGAGATGAGCCAAATTCCTTATGCATCCGCAGTGGGGAGCCTGATGTATGCTATGGTCTGCACTAGGCCAGACATAGCTCATGCTGTGGGGTCTGTGAGCCGTTACTTGGCAAACCCAGGGAAAGTTCACTGGAGTGCTGTGAAATGGATATTTCGCTATCTCCGAGGTACCTCAGATCTTTGTTTACAGTTTGGTGGAGGTCCACCAGAACTCATCGGGTACTCGGATTCGGATATGTCAGGAGATGTTGACACGAGGAGATCCACTTCTGGATTCGTGGTCACTTTTGGAGGGGGAGCAGTGTCGTGGCAGTCAAGGCTTCAGAAGTGCGTGGCATTGTCGACGACGGAGGCTGAATATATTGCGTTGACTGAGGCGTCGAAGGAGCTTATTTGGATGAAGAAGTTCATGCTAGAGCTTGGTCTCCGACAGGACGTGTACACAGTTTTCTGTGACAGTCAGAGTGCTATATTTTTGGCCAAGAATCCCGCCTTTCACTCCAGGACGAAGCATATTGACGTAAAGTATCATTGGATTCAGGATGCTGTGGAGGAGAAGCTGTTGGTGGTGGAGAAGATCCACACGGATGAAAATCCTTCGGACATGATGACGAAGGTCATCCCAAGGGAAAAGCATGATTTCTGCCGGCGGTTGATCGGCATGATCCCCACCTGAAGGAGTCGCGGTGGGGTACTCCCCTTTATGGTCTGAAGGGGGAGTTTGTTGGGGTTCAGCCCCTAAAGGTGAAAATCCGTATGAAGAAATCCAGATATTGCAACATGGTTTTTTCGGCGTTGCAGTTTTTTTTTTTACTGCCTTTGACCGGACAGTTTTATTATAAAACTGTGAACAGTTTCTTTTTAATTAAAAGGACTGTTCAGTTAGTTTTAAAAGGATGCGTGGCTTTTAATTTCAAGGCTATCATTCTCCTTCCCCGATTAAAGGGTTAGGGCTTTTAGAGAGAGGAGCGGAAGTTTTCTTCCGCCGCCCCCGCGCCGTCCGCCAGCCCCGCGCCGCCCGCCGTCTCCACGCCAGCGCCGCGCCAGTGCCGTTCGCCGCCGTCGCTGGATCTCCAGTTTTACCGCTGCTGTAGGCAGAGTTTTGCCGCTTGAAGGAGGTGTTTCCTCCGTGCTGTTGGAGGAGATTTCTCTACCGTTTCAAAGGTTTCTTCGTCTACGGTTTCAGGTGTACCCTTTCTTGTCTTCGTTTGCTATTGTGCTTGAAGAGAGAGTAAGATTTTATCCTGTTGTAGAGAAGTTGTGGATTTGTCTTTGTGGTAGAGAGGAGTGGATTTGTGTGTCAAATCCGGAGGGCTTTCTAGGTTTGGGCAAACCTAGATAATTTCTGTAATCCTTATTTATTATAGTGGATTTTTGCTGTGCCGTGCCCCGTGGTTTTTGACCTTCAAGTGGTGAAGGTTTTCCACGTATATCTTGGTGTTCACTTGTGTTGTTAATTTTGTTTCTTTTATTGCTTGTGCTCTATTGATCGGTGGGTGTTGCCGTTATCTTCGGACACCCCGTTGCCTAACAACTATTTCTTTTAGTGTATAATTGTACCAATCATTAATTGTAGCTTTGACAAATGTTTGTGGCGAACTATTATGCCTTTGTATTTTTTTTGTAATGTAAAAGACTTAACGAAAATTGAAAGCCCAATTTACTTAATTTCCCCGATAAGAGTTCTAAGGCTTGTTCCAGTAAAAATTCTTTGTTGCATCTCTTCAGTGGAAGAGTTGCATATCGTCATATTTCCGACACAAGAGTCATATATTCTAATTGGAATGCTTGTCTTGACACCTCCAGCAGGAGTTTTTGTAGAAATAATGTCTTTGTTCTCTTTAGTGGAAAATGTTTCTAAAGTTTTTCCTTGTTTCAAGATAACCTTTTTCCACTCCTAAGTATCCTTTTTTTATCTTAACTGATGTTTTGAGACATTCAAGTTTTTTGATGTGCTTGGTTCTGAAATGGTCTAGAAAATAGATCAGCGAAAAATTAGTATTTCTAGAAATATATTCGACTTAATAAACATAAGTTTTTAGATACATTATAATTTAAATCCTTCTAAAATTGGATTCAGAATCATTAATCCTTAGTTTTTTTTTGAAATTGGGAGACAACTTTGTTGTTTGTTTCAATAAAAAAATGTCGATCCAAAAGATAGACCAAGCAGCTCCGCGCGGGAGCACGCAATGGCGCAGCAACAGGCGACTGCACACGACACTGCTGGCCGCCCACATGTGTCGAGCCATGCATGCGGCGCGATGTTGTGGAATCGGATCGAGTTAAGCCGCGGTAGCGCAACGGAATTTCACGAATGAGCAAGAACCAATATCGCGCAAAATAAAATACGGAACGAGATTCTAGCATACACAGACGACACAAAAGATTACGTGGTTCGGAGTTGGGCTCCTACGTCCACGGGGGAGAGCGCGCCAGAAAGATCCACTAAAATAGATGAGGTTACAAGATACAACAAGAGAAACAGAAAACACTGTCTATCTTCCCCGCTGGAATCACCGCCTGCTTCCGCCGCCTGATGCCGATCCCGCCTGGATCAGCCGCCTGAAGCCGCCGAACGCCTGGAGTCAACTTCTGGAGGCCGGCCGGATGTCGCCTCGCCTGAGGTGACCGGATGTGCCGCCTCCGTTAGCTCCGCCTGTGTCGCCGCCTCTGCGCCTGCTGCCGCCGTCGCCGCGCCTGATTCCGCCGAACCTCTGGGGCCTACTGCAGGTGGCCGGCCGGATGTCGCCTCGCCTGAGGTGACCGGATGCGCCGCAACCTTGCGCACCAGATGCCGCCACCTGCTGCCGCCGTTCGTCGGAAGAACCGCCTGAAAAGCTCAAAGCTTTCCCTCTCTGAATTCTCACTAGTGTTGTATATTACTGAACCATCTCATGGCTAAGGGAGGCTGACCCCTATTTATAATAGGATCAAGAGTCATCAATATATGGAGATGAACACATATGGAGGGGGTTGCCAAAATAGGTCTCAACCAAATAGGAAGAACATCTCTTATATTATATCCCCCCATAAAGCATTTCCATGTTTGGGACTCCCCTAATTCTTCCCAAAAATCAGCCCCCTCACTAAACCACTTCCTAATCAGGATTAGGACAAACTAGGCAAATAAAGCTCCCTAGGATCGATGACATGGCGCTGATCCTAACGGTCTGGGTTTGAGATGAGGTGTCATAATCCTAACAATCTCCACCTTGACGTCTCACGTCACAAACAAACTCCACCTTGACGCCTCACGCCACAAACGAACTCTTTCTCGAAGCCTAACAAACGTATCTGTACCTCCAACCCGAATCTCCCCTACTGGCTACTACAAGCCCCCTCTCCCTGGGGTCCACCTCGATTAACATGCATCAGAATGAGTCAAGTCAAGACCGTTCTTGAACTTGACTCCTGTCACTAATTTCATCTGCATGTTCGCACCATTATCCTCCGTAGAGATATTCCGCAACTCCATGCCTACACCTCCAGCGAACTCCCTCGACTCCTGGTGGCGCACTCCAATGTGCTTTATCCTTGCACGATAGACCATGTCTTTTGCAAGACAACTAGCACTGTGCAGCTCCACCTTCTTCTGAGTAAACCTGAGTTCCTTGGTGGGACTCCTGAGACAGATGACTCCCCTTGTGGTGCCTGGGCAATTCTGAGACAACACCCTGCTCTTCTTCCCGGACTTCTCCTTTCTGAGGAGAGCCTTGTGAAGACCTTGCTGGACGAGAACGACCTTTATGCGCTTCTGCCAAAGGCCAAAATCAATCTTGCCGTCGTACCTAGAAATCTCGAATTTTGCCGACATTGTCTTGCTCGCAGAGCTACTGGGCGATCAAGATGATATTCGCGGAGCCGATCTGGGAAGATAGGGGCGGACCAATGTGCTCACCTACCGTTGACTCCCAGATTTAGAACCCGAACGTCCAGACGATCACCCCCGCGGAACCTGCCTCTGATACCAATTGTTGTGGAATCGGATCGAGTTAAGCCGCGGTAGCGCAACGGAATTTCACGAATGAGCAAGAACCAATATCGCGCAAAATAAAATACGGAACGAGATTCTACCATACACAGACGACACAAAAGATTACGTGGTACGGAGTTGGGCTCCTACGTTCACGGGGAGAGCGCGCCAGAAAGATCCACTAAAACAGATGAGGTTACAAGATACAACAAGAGAAAACAGAAAACACTGTCTATCTTCCCCGCTGGAATCACCGCCTGCTTCCGCCGCCTGATGCCGATCCCGCCTGGATCAGCCGCCTGAAGCCGCCGAACGCCTGGAGTCAACTTCTGGAGGCCGGCCGGATGTCGCCTCGCCTGAGGTGACCGGATGTGCCGCCTCTCGTTAGCTCCGCCTGTGTCGCCGCCTCTGCGCCTGCTGCCGCCGTCGCCGCGCCTGATTCCGCCGAACCTCTGGGGCCTACTGTAGGTGGTCGGCTGATGCAGTAGCCCCGAGCCGCCCCTCTCGGTCGGCCCTACTCGGCCTAGCCAGCGGACCACGTGCTAGCGACCACTGCCGGGCTGCAGCTCAAGCACCCCACCCATGACCGCACCTATTCTCAGTGCGGCGGGATGTTGAGGCGAGGTCTCGAACCCAGCCCCCTTGATAAAGAGCTTTCCTAACAGCTCTCATCACCAACTGAGCTGCAGATCAGTTGGTGATGAGAGCTGTTAGGAAAGCTCTTTATCAAGGGGGCTGGGTTCGAGACCTCGCCTCAACATCCCGCCGCACTGAGAATAGGTGCGGTCATGGGTGGGGTGCTTGGGCTGCAGCCCGGCAGTGGTCGCTAGCACGTGGTCCGCTGGCTAGGCCGAGTAGGGCCGACCGAGAGGGGCGGCTCGGGGCTACTGCATCACCGGCCGGATGTCGCCTCGCCTGAGGTGACCGGATGCGCCGAAACCTTGCGCGCCAGATGCCGCCACCTGCTGCCGCCGTTCGTCGGAAGAACCGCCTGAAAAGCTCAAAGCTTTCCCTCTCTGAATTCTCACTAGTGTTGTATATTACTAAACCATCTCATGGCTAAGGGAGGCTGACCCCTATTTATAATAGGATCAAGAGTCATCAATATATGGAGATGAACACATATGGAGGGGGTTGCCAAAATAGGTCTCAACCAAATAGGAAGAATATCTCCTATATTATTTCCCCCCCCCCCCCCCATAAAGCATTTCCATGTTTGGGACTCCCCTAATTCTTCCCAAAAAATCAGCCCCCTCACTAAACCACTTCCTAATCAGGATTAGGACAAACTAGGCAAATAAAGCTCCCTAGGATCGATGACATGGCGCTGATCCTAACGGTCTGAATTTGGGATGAGGTGTCATAATCCTAACAGCGCGACACCCCACATGCACGCAGAGGCCGGCGCACCGCTTACCACTCCTCTTTTTCCCCATCTTTTTTCACCCTCCATGAAAAAGCTATGAAAATTCTTACCTTCGCGGACAGAGACAGCAAATGCTCCCTATAAAGGCTATAACGTAATGAAAGAGATAAGCATAAAGCATACTCTCCAATTTATAAGTCCTGCACAGACCTATAATGGAAGACTCAATTAAAGCCAAAAGGTATTCTGTCATATATTTTTCTCTTAATAGATGAAATATAGCCATTCACAATTCAATTAATTATCTTGCAGAAAGGGCAAAAAATATTTGCCCCAATCACAACAAATCTCTTGATTCAATCAAAATAATGCTCATGATTTTGTGCCACAAAACTGTAGTGTGTGCATGCCATCATATTTACGTGCTTGGCTTAAAGTCGTCACGAGGGCTATTAATAATTTTTGGGCTCGTCTCTCTGTGTTTTACGGCCCGCAAAAATTATGGGGCATCTGATTGGGTTCCCCTTAAAATTATCCGAATCAAAGCCAATTGAAGCACTCAAGCGAGTCGGTCCAGCCGAGTGAGCCGTGTAGGTAAAACAGCGCTCGCTCCAATGGCCGCAAAGCTACCCAAAAGGGGGCTTGGAAAAAGCGCACACACGTCCTCCCAGGGCTCGCGCACAAGACCAAGCGTGTGTGAAAGGTCGCACGGGCGCAAGGACCCTCCCCCTAGCGCGTGCAAGGTAGTGTGTGTAGCCTCTCCCCGCGCACGCGTGTGCCGCCGACGCTCCGCCACCGACGCCCCGCCGTCGACGCCTTGCTGCCCCCGGTTGTCATAGCCACCACTGTCGGGAAACTTGCCCAGGCCGCCCAGACCTCCCAGAAGCATGTTCATCATTTTTGGGAAATTGGTTATCTAGGTGACCAGAACCGTGCAACGCCATTCGTTAACTCCAGATTCAATCAGGCGCTATTACACTTGTGCCCCTTCAAAAAAGCTATAAATAGGGCATCAAGCCTTCATTTGAAGACAAGCAATCAAATAGACGGGCGAGTTTCTAGATTTTCTGGCAAGCACGTGAGACTTGGATCGTTTCTTCGCTTTGAATTCACTTGGCTCGCTCTCAAATCTGCTCCCGCTTAAGGCTCCAGTGGACACTCTCTCAAACTTCAACAAAGGAACATAAGCACGCTTCCTGCAGATGCTTTAAGACTTATTCTTTTTCCTCATTTCTTTATTTTTAAGGCTTGTAAATGGAGAGGTGACCTATCACCTCAAATGGTCTAGTGGATTTTCGGCTCGGTACCAATTTGGTCATGTGATTTTTCACCCTATCCGAGTTTTCAGCGCTAAAATGCATCGTATCATTGCTTCTTTGTTTTTCATTTGACTGTTTGCGAGCCAGACTCACTCTTGAGCTATGGCTGCTCGATTCTCTGGACCGGAGGATAACCGAGTGGCCCACATCATGGTTATTAAAGCTTGATAATAATAATAAGGTTAATAAACAATATAGTAATACATGATGTGGGCACCCTTAATTTATATGGATTTCGAGTTACGAATAGCTGGAATCCCCACCTCCCCCACTAACTTATTGGGGGTCATGGGGGCTAAGTGGGGTTAACTAAAGTCAACCCCACTAACCCCACGATGGGAATCGTCCCAACCACAGTGCACATTCTGCGTGCGGCCAAACTGCCGCTCCCGTGGGCCATCTGGCCGACCGCCACCATCACCACCGTCGTGTGGCCCTCCGGCCACGCAAAGGCCCTCATCCATGTTCCTTCTACGCGCTTGACCGACCATCCGGACGGTTGCCGCCGCCGCACGACCACACGCTCTATGAGCATGGTCGCGAGCCTCTCGCGACCGGCCGACCGCCGCAGCCACCCCCCAGCCAGACGGCGGTCCTCGGTCATGCACTTTCCGCACGCGGTATGGCAATCGCCCGACTATACCACACATGGACAGCGTGCACCCTTCGTTGACCACCCGGTCGGCCACAGCTGTGTAGCCGCTAACCCCGCAGCCGCGAGGCATTACGGTCCGCCGGCCCCACGACCACACCTCCGGCTGGCCTCATGGCCTCGCCCCTGGCCATCCCTCACCAAACAAATCCCCATTTATATAGGGGAGTGGTTGATCGCCTGGCTGACAGTCCACCGGTCAGTGCCGGTCGGCTAAACCCTCACTGTCATCAGTTGATTCTCCTTCGACCAATCCCTTGGCCGCCAAACTTTTCTCCATCATTTTACCCTGGCCACTTGATCGCAGCCATTCAATCACAGCATAACCACCTCGCATAACCACCCATTATGGGGGCACATAATCAAATTTAATAATTTGTGTGCGTATAATAAATCTCATAAAAAAAACGTATAATTACTGGTGTGCACATAGCATGTAAATCAATTATGGTGTACGAATAACCGCATAACTACCATAATCACCCTCAAAAACTATAAATAGGGCTCAGGGGCCGTCATTTCAATCCATCCTTTTCTCCTCCTACCTCTCCTCTTACGCACGAGAGAAATCCTCAAGCATTCCCTTGAAAATTTCCTTGCACTTTCGAAGATCTTCAGGAATCTTCAAAGACCTCTTGAAGATCTTCGATCTCCTTCGAACATCCCTACGCACATTCCACATTATGCATGCTCCACCCTGTGCACGTTCCACCTCGCCCGCACTTCGCCCCTCACTAAGCAAACTTCGTGCAAATTATGCCCTCCAGTTTGCAGCAAGCCCACTAGTCAACATCAAACCCTCTATTCTAGACTTTCTTGCACACAACATGATACAAGCCGCAGACCACAAGACGCTCAGAACATGCTTCTCCAGCCTCTGAACAACAATCTAGGACTCCAGAGCGCACAAAGCACAACACTCCTTTCTGCACTAGAAGAAATACTTAGCTCCGCGAGCGGCGGTCTATCACCCTCAAAGCCCTCCTCTCTCTTTTGCCCAATAATTATAACGAGAGGCGGTCTATCACCCTCAAGTTATCTGCAAAGCACTGTAACAATATAAAGAGTATAGTAGAAGTTTGGTCAGCACCGTCCCAGCCACGTGATTTTTCACCCCTTTTTCAGGGGTTTTCACGTTAAAAAAAATCATCTTTCCATCCATCTAATTCATACCAATTACATTGACTGTTTGCACACTCGATTGCTCCCCGAGCGAAGATAGTTTAATTTAGACCAGTTTACCGGATCCTCGAGTCAGCCATAATAGTTTGGTGCTGTCATCGGGAAAGGGGTTCCCAAAACTCTACAAAGATTCTGAAGACAGTATATGCTTCACGTCAATACTCAAGATTATCAGCAATTGCAAAAAGAGCTACCTGCACTACCGAAGGATTAGTCCATGAGGGGCACGTCGATCTAGCTCCTTCCCACTCACATGTCAACATGCCTCTCGCAAAAGAGGCCATGTTTGTCATGTGCATCATTGAAGGACGTGAATTGAAGATCACTTCGTGCTCCTAAGGAATGGAGGAGTGCCATGAGCTCATGATCCTGCCCCCGAATAAGGCAGTCCGGCTCCGTCAGCTCTGGATCGTGCTACAGCCGAACACTTCGCTCATAAGCTCCACATACCTAAAGAATAGTTCTCCAATGCGGCCAACTCAATGCACCTAGTTTGTCCGGCTGAAGAACCTGAAGCTCGTTATCACTACCACCACAACCCAGAAGCAGCATGCTTTAAGCATGCAATTGAAAGGCTTACTTGCTAGGAAATCCGCAGCTTGATTACTGAAGAATGCGGACAAGTTGAGCGACGAGGTGCTTTGGCTTGTCGCCCTCTTTACCACTACTCACTGTTGGCACAAGAGGTTCTGGCACATATGATCACGCATGGATTCAAGCTCCCTAACATTGAGACTTTCAACGAAACGAACGATCTGCTGGAACATGTCAACCTTTTCATCACCATCTTGAGGATCTACAATGCCCCTAATAAACTGATATGCTAAGTATTCTTGGCAAAACTGAAAGGACAACCACGATCCTTTCTTCACTCACTCACAGAAGGAGCCATCAACGACTTTGCATAGCTGGCTCGACAATTCACAGATCAATTCATCACAAATCACATGATCATTTAAGACCCCTCCCACCTTTAAGGAATACAGAAGAACGAGGGAGAGTCCCATAATGATTTCTTTGGCCACTTCACTAATGAGATGCAACAAATTCTAGGAGTAGACCCCAAGATTCTACGAGGACTTTTTCATGGAGGGCTCCGACCTAGTGGCTTTTACTCTGCACGAATGCGAGAGACCGTGACCAACTATTCAAATCTTGTTCGTTAGATCGAAGCCCATAGTGCAGCTAATAAATCAAATGAAGCACACTACTAACAGTTGAAGAGGAACTCAAAGAGACGGAGAGAGCAAGAGTCATCGTCGTTGCTAGTCCACAAGAAGAATGATGCTCTCCACAACAACTCTCGTCGAGACAAAGGACCGCAAAAACATCAAGACTACACTCCCATAAACACCACTCAAACTAACATACTCTTTGTCATCCACAATAGCAACACCCTTCATAGGCCCATGTCACGCGTGGCATAAAGTGAAAATCAGTCACAATACTGCGACTTCCATTGTGGACACAACCATAGCACGGAAGGATGCCGCTAGTTGAAGATGGAGATCGAGTGCCTCGTCCAACAAGGACTTCTCGGAAGATTCTCACAACACCAGGACCCAAACCGATGCGCACCACATGCTAACAACCTAACAAAGGGCAACGTTGTACCTTGACGTGGAAAAGCCAGAGACCCCTGGAAAAGGGGCCCTCCCCTAGTAAAAAAGCACAAAGCTTGTACCTCCTTTATTAACAACTTAGTTTTTTTTCATTTTCCTATCTTTTGTTTTTGTGTAATAGACCACGTAACTAAATATACGCACACATTTATGCTTTGGTTATATATACAATATTGCAACTTCTTTTAACTTAATTAAAAATATAGATCTTTTGAAGTAAAACTCCAACGAATAAAGTCACCGACCCCCAATTTCCAACACCAAGAAGCAGACTCTCTAACTTAAGGAAGCACGACTCATCTATAAAGTGGAACCTCTTACTCCAACGTTACTTGGGCATATCATCACCGCACTACTTGGGCATCACACCACAACGCTGATTGGGCATCATGCTATCGCAGTGCTCGGGGATCACGCCACCGTGCTTCTTGGGCATCTCCCCACCGCGCTACTTGGGTATCAAACCACCGCGCTGCTTGGGCATACCATCAACGCATTACTTGGACATACCTCCAGCGCGCTACTTGGGCATCCCGCCAGTGTGCTGATTGGGAATCCTGCTAGTGCACTGCTTGGTCATCTCGCAAGCATGCTTCTTAGGCATCTCGCACAATGTTGTTTGGGCATCACGACACTACACTATTTGGGCATCTCGCGCATCACGCTGCATGGGCATCTCGCCACCGCACTACATGGGCATATCACCACCATGCTGATTGGGCTTCTCACTATTACACTGCATTGTCATCTCTCCACTGCGATGCTTAGGCATCTCGCTACCGCCATGGCCTGTCACCCTCATGGTCGCCAACGGTTTGAAGTGTCCGCCCTTCATCAGAACTTTGGGGACAATCTCCCTGATCTCCCACTATCACAGCTTGAAGGTCCACCATTCTCCCTTGTCGTAGGTTATAACACTACCAGAGCCTGTCCCCTCAGCTCATGGTTGCCCAAGGTTCGAAAGTATGCCTTTCACCGAAACTTTGGAGCCCATCCCCTTGACCTCTCAATACCACGACTCAAAGGTCTACCCTTTGTCCTTATAGTAGGTCACGACATAGCCAAGGATGGCCTGCATCACGGTTGCCTTTCCTTCCCACTATTACGGCTTAAAGGTCCGCCCTTCTCCCTTGTTGTAGGTTACCGTCCCGTCAAGGCCTTGTTCCCATGCAACTAGCGTGAAAAAACTAAAAAAAACAACAAAACAAAGTCGCTCATATAGCAATTGTGTCGGCAGCATAAGACAAAGTTATTACACAAGTAACGCCCCAAGCTAGAATAATTCACAAATAGTTATGCAACCAACAGAAGGCATCAAAGGCACAATAACATACAATGCACATGCAAAATACAAAGTGCATGCGCATGTACAAAGGTATATAATATAGGAGCTACTCCTCAATGTCAACATCAGAGCACTTATCCTCAAAAATATCTCTAACATCGAGCCAAGCAACATTGTAACCTCGCGTTCGCGCAATCATATAGAGGGTCTTCGCCATCCCCCGCTCGAAGACAATCTTTTGCTTGTCCTCCAATAAGGGCTCCATCTTCTAGGTCATGACCTCTTCACGGGTCTCCTCTAAAGCATACAATACTCTTGCGTGTAGGCTAGGGAGTCCTTGAACTCAGCAACTCCCACCGCCTTCAGCTCCTCAGTGGCCTGCTCCAGCGAGGAAAGTCTCTCAACCTCGATCCTCGAGGATCCAAGCTTGGTGTCTCGGGTCACCTCTCTCTGCACATCCTCCAACAAGCAGACCGTCTTCTGAACGAGGGCTTTCTCCGTTCTAAGATCTTCTCGTGACTTCTTCAACTTGGCCGACAACTCGGCCTCTATTTGTCGGAAGCGAGATACATCGCGATCCCGCCTCACCCTCGAGCAAGATAGAGAACTCTTCACCCCGAGGAGCTTCTCCAAAAGCACGAAGAACCCGTCCTTCAGACCCACATAACAGTCATTCTACATGAGAGCAATGTTGGCCTAAACTTTGATCTGGAAAAAGTGGGTAGAAGTAAGATTCCATTCAGGACGACAAGCATATCATAAAAAAAGTGATACACTCACCGCATCAGTCATGACTTAAATATTAGTATCAACAAACGAGGCGTCTACTCTTGAGTTTCAAGGCATCGCCTCGTCGGTACACTCCTTCGGCCGAGAAGAATGAGGTGTAGACTCCAAACTACGACACTTGAAGACCAGCTTCCACTTCCTCTCATGATATAGAGAAACAACATCAGAATGCTCAACATTGGTGGAAAGTCCGCACCGCAACATGCATTTCTCTTTGACAAACGAATAGATACGAAACAGGGCAGCATCACCTGCTCAATCAGGTTGGTGAACCCAAATATCGGTGCAAACTCTTGCTCCTTTATCATCACTTGACAACACCATTTAGGAAAAGAACTCTACAGCTTCGGCAAACCCTGAGAATTCCTAATATACTTGTATAGGGTATTCTCATTATAGTTGTCTCTGTCTTAAAATTTTAGCCACCTCTTGTTGCTACGCACTTCGACTCGGCCGCCTTCATCGGTGCACACCTCACACCACTCCTTGAAGAGATCCAAAGTGATCTATGAGCCATGCTTTCTGAAGAAGGCGATCAAGCCCATAATCCTCGTCATCCCAGCAGGAGTGTACTGGGAGACTGGCATGTTGAAGAACTTGAAGATCTTGATCGCCTCTTTGCAATGTGGAAGGAAAAATCTGGACTTCAAGAACTACTCACTGTTGGGGTTCAGCAATGCCCCCGGTGTTGGCAGGTACGACCCGAGGCGCTATGGCCCACACTAGTCGAATAGAAGGGCGTGTCCCCTGGGCCTAACTGGCCACCCCGTGGATCCTGCCTAGGGTAGCCAGCTCCATAAAGGAGTGGTATCACCGTCCTCAAACGGTCCGGGCTTTTGGGAGAGTTGGTAGCGCCATGTACCTACAAGTGGTATCAGAGCAGGTCATGGGTTCGAAACCCTATGGTCGTTTCTTGGGGGGGGGGGATTGTTGGGGTTCAGCAATGCCCCCGGTATTGGGAGGTACGACGCGAGGCGCTATGGCCCACACTAGTCGAACAGAAGGGTGTGTCCCCTGGGCCTAACTAGCCGCTGTGTGGATCCTGCCTAGGGTAGCTAGCTCCATAAAGAGTGGTAGTGCCATCCTTAAACAGTCCGGGCTTTTGGGAGAGTTGGTAGCGCCATGTCCCTACACTCACAGATTATCATGCTACTCGTCAGATGGTTTTGTGCATGCTCCTCGATATGTGGATCTCCAGCTCCACTTCGTAGGTATCTTGTAATGTTTCCTCCAAACATTGATCTGCTCAACGGTGAGTGAGGAGCGCAACTTCATCGACTTACCCTATGAGCAACTCCTAAGCACATGAAAAGCAAAAAAAATTCATAAGTATTTGTGAAACCAAAGAATCGAATAGACCACCATGCCTTATACAATCTCACACAGTCATGTGACTAAAGTCCACATGCTAACACATGACACGTGCCAGCTCCCCGCATGGGAATATGCAGGTGTAAGCGAATACCACACAAAAGTATGATGGCATGAGCGTGCAGCCCGCATGAAAGTACGCGAGCGCAAGCTCGCACCTATCGGAAAGCGCACAGGTGGTGCGCCCACGCACATACATGACTCGCGAGCAAGCATGAGGGCACAACCCTCCATCGCACAAGACCCGCACACAAGCGTATAGGCAGCACCTACGCGCAAACACGCGACTATAGCCCGCTCACAAGCTCATGGGCGCATCGCGCATAGGCACGCAGTTGCAGCTCGCGCATGCGCAACGCGCGCAACTGCGTGACCGTAGCTCACGTACTGAGGTAGCCCATGCGCAAGTGCGCGGGCGCACCCCGTGTTCCCCACTCAAGCGCGGGGGTACTCCCCAAGCTTGTGAAAAGGACGTGCGCGTCTCGCGTACACGTGCTTTCGACCCTTCCACAGCCTGCTACATACCTCTTTTTTATGCCTCCACTGCTCCATTCACCTCTAACATGGCTGCAACAGATCGTCCGCACATACAACTCTGCAAAATTTTTGCCCTCCTCTCGCTCCCGCTTCGGACTCCGAGAAATTGGGGATAAATTATATAGGTACCCTTAATTTATATGGATTTCGGGTTATGAATAGACAGAATCCCCATACCCCCCACTATCTTAGTGGGAGTCAAGGGGGCTATGTGGGGTTGACCAAAGTCAACTCCACTAACTCCATGATGGGAGTCACCCTTGTAACATCCCGACTTTTATTGGGCCACTAAAACCCTAGTGGGCCCAATAAAAGTGACCTAAACCTCTACCCAAGACCCATAACGAGGTAGGAGGTAACCCTAGTTGGGGATTTTTGAGCTAGAAAACTTTGATTTGAGTTCTGTTAGTTCATGTGCCCTGATATAGTTAATACGAGTCCGTTCGAGCTCGTTCAATTGAATTCCGAGGTCATATGGTGAATATGACCGTTTCTTGTAGAACTAGTGAATACGAGATTTTTGTATATCGTGCTAGAAAACTCCGATCATAATTCTATCAATTTATATGGCTTCGTATAGTCGATACGAGTGCATTGGAACTTGTTGCGTTGCAATCCAGGTTCAAACGATGAATTTGTCATTTTGACCATTTTAGTGCGCAGCGAAGCACAATTTTTTGATATTTATTAAACAAACTCCAATTTGACCCCGGTTAGTGGCGTTGGATTTGTATGATCAATACAAAGTCAATGGATTTTACCCCGATCAATTTCATTGACGAGTGGGCAATCTGTGGTCAAACCAAGCATTATCGTGCACCGAAAAGCATGTGCACACCAATTGTGGCACTTTACCCCAACATTGACTCGTCTCCCAATGGAGTGGACCTACTTTGACGTTTACTTGCATGGGGATCCACCCAAGGGTTGACATTGGTTAAACCATCAATTTTTCCATTTTTTGGAATTTTTCCTAAAAGGGTGCAGTTCCCTATCTTGGATTGGCATGAGATTCATCCTCCCTACATCATGGGCCCTAAGTTATCAGCTAAACCCATGATATGGGTTAATTTTTGGGCTAAGAGGAGCCTTCCCCCTACCCTCCTCTTTTCTCTTCCCAAAGCCCAAGCCTACCAAGGCCCTTTAGGCTTTGTCCCCCCCCCCCCCTCATTTCTCACATGGCAAAAAGGGATCAACCTCCAGTTGTCCATGGACATATAGAGGGTAGGGATTAATGCCTTCCTAAGGATGGATTAATCCTACACCACCGGGAGAGGAGAGGAGGCCCCCTCACCTGACTATTTATAGCCTTACCCCTCCCTTCTTTGTTCTCACCTCCCACAGCCATGGTGAGCCCTCCCCCCCTCCCCGGAAACAACCACACCCTAAGATTGCCAACTCTGGCACCTTTAATGGCGTCTCAGCCAGGACCCAACTGAGGCCCCCAACAGCAGGTAGAACTTCTCCCCCTTCCTTATCTCCCTCACGTGCTGCATGCACCTCCCGGCAGCCGGAGCGCCGCTGATGCCACCCGAGCCAAGCTCCAGCTTGGGTGCTGGCCGAGTGATGTAGGCCTTGCCCAGCGCTGGTAGTGGCGCGGGGAGGGTGCTACACCACCAGAGGTGTTAATCCCAGGAGGCGGAGGGTCATGATGCCACCGGAATTTACTACTCCGGCGGCACCTGAGAAATGATAATTCTCTATTTTATTTTTTGCGGCGACAACCGGCGATGCTAGGACATCGGGCCATCACTAGAGGGAAGCCCAACCCCCGGCGTGCCGGCCGGGGTTAGTTCCATGGCTGGAGAGCCACTAGAGAGGCGGGGCAGCACAGCATCGCAGGGAGCATAGCAGTCGCGCCACCTTGCTCTCGGGATGAGAATTTCCGGCGGTGGCCGGCGGCGTTGGGCTGTCGAACCACCGCCCAGAGGTTCGCCGACCCTCGATGAATCGGTCGGGGGCGGCTCCGTGGCCTGACAGCCACCGGAAGGCGACAGCAGAAGCCCGTAAGTTTATGCCATCAGGATTGTCTCGCAAAACTCTGATCTCCACCGGAAGAAGATCAGACGACCGTGATCTTCTTAAATCCCACCCCTGCCTCAGCATCAGCGCCCCCCACTGCGGATCTGGAATATGATTTATTTAATAATTGGTTACTTGCAAACCATTTTGATAACAGAAATTTGGGGATTTTTCTGAGAAAAATATAGGATCATAGGAGAAAAGTTTTGAACATGAAAGTTGTTCCCCTTGATGAGATAAATATCCACAAAACTTTTGAGAATTTTATGAATTAATTTGGTATTTTTAAAATCTTAAATAAGAATTATTTGGTCAAATTATAAGCCCAAAAATGTTTTCAAAATTTTGGAAAAATTTCTAGGCTCATTTTATGCCCTCTTTAATGTTATGTTAAATTTGGGGTCTTTAACATGAAAATTGAAGATTTTCCAAATTCTCGGAGCCTAAAGTCGCGCTTTTAAAATCAATGCATTTAAATCTTTCGGAAAAAGGAATCGGCACGCACGATCGTGTTTTTAATTGAATATTGAATTCAAAATAAATGATCGATGAGGTTTGTCGAGACGAGATGCCGAGCTCAGAGTGTTTCGAGAATTTTTGTAAATCTAGTGAGCGCCTCATTTTTGAAATAATCCTCTAATATTTTGGGTAATCTTGGAAGGTGATATGCCCAACCTCGTCTCGGGGGAAGAATTTCCCCCACATTTGGAAATGATTTTCGAGGTTGAATTTCGTGGAAAAATGTGCTATCTAAAAAGATGCTTGTATTGAATCCGATGCAAACAAATAAGTTAATAATTATTTTTGAATGAATAATAAAGGTGCAACTCATAATAAACTTCTTCAATCCGATTAAGTCACGATTGAAAGGTGAAACTAAACTATTAACTGATCCTAATAATGGGTGCAACTTAAAAGAAGCTTTATAAAAACATAAATGGAACTGAACTTGCCTCCTATAAACGAACATGGAACTGAACCTGCATCCTATGAATGGAGATGGAACTGAACATGTCTCCTATGAACGGAGATGAAACTGATCTTTCTTCTTGAGAACGAAGATAGAACTGAAACCTCCTTATTGGAGTGATTGGACTACTTACTCTTTTCTTAAAATTTATCCCAGTCTTACACTGGTCTAGTTTCTTCATTTATTTTAGTTCAGTACTTTCTTTCCAGTAATCCAATCTTGAACTAGTCCTGCATATTCCTTTCAGTTCAGTTCATTTCTTTTAAGTACTAATTTAGTCTTGTATTTGTCCAATTCCTTTCAGTACTTACTTTCAGTTCTTTTTGTTCAACACTTTTCAGTTTCGTGCTGGTCATATTTCAATTTAGCATTTTAATTCTACAACTTATATTCTCAACAGCTTTTATTACCGCATATATATTTCCTACAATTTATTGTTTTAGCATTTTAAGCATGAGCTCTGCTCTGACAAGCAGTTGATTATTTAGAGTTGAGCCTTAGTTGAGGATAATAGGAGTTGAGTCATTCCTCTAGAGTTAGCCCCAAATAAAGCGCTCTTATGCTCCTTGCTGAGAGTTAAGCCTAAGGTCGCTTGCCCGAATTATCTTTTTTTAGCATAGTAGGGCAGATCGTCGGAAACCCTATGCGTGCTAGTTTTATATTATTTTAATTAAATGTTTGTAAATTGCTTGCAAAAAATCGTAGCTTGTAAGTCACTTTCGCAGACCGTTCATACCAATGCGGGAAGGTCGACGAGTCATGGCATTAGAGAGATTCGTATACGGGGTTGCACGTTAGGGCCTGGGAAGTGTGGTATAAACACCCCCAAAAGTGGCAGTACTGGCCACTGTCACCGACGATGACATCGGTGAGACCCGCAGGACTCGCTACCTTCCTTGAAGAGAAACGATTCATACTATGTCGACATATGGTGTGTGCGCGGGGTTTGAACACCTGGAGAGTGTTGGCAGGTTTGAATGTCTATGGTGTGAATAACAGGTTGTGCGCACTTGTAATATTGATAGCCAGTGGAGCGTTTATTATATAATTGACGGTTAAGCTGCTACTCTTTCCAGTTACATTTTACTGCATATTCATATAGATAGTTGCTCCTAACCTTTATATATGAAATGATATGCTAACCCTCTCATACTTCAGCTATTTACTTTTGTTTGGGTGTGTGAGTTCTTCCTCGGGATATGAATCCAGGAAGAAGATGTATTTCCACTTAACTCTGTGACTAACAGTTATTTTAATAACCATTTACAGGAGATAGAACACCATGGTGCCCAGCTATCGCGGGCTGATGCGCCAGCTGATAGGACTACTCGAGCAGAGGCACCCCCATCATCACCATACTTTCGAGACGTGAGTTTTTAGCGCATAAGCTTGCGAGTGAGAGAGTGTTAGTAGTACTTGTCTTTTGCAGCCTACGGGCTTGTTGTATAAACAGTGGTTACGACCTTTGCTTACTCTGATATATATATATATATATATATATATATATATATATATATATATATATATATATATGTGTGTGTGTGTGTGTGTGTGTGTGTGTGTGTGTGTGTGTGTGTGTGTGTGTGTGGTAATTCAGTTATTGCTTCCGCAACTCTGTGATGTGATGTGAATGTTATGATTCAAATCAGACAAGGCGGCCAACTAGTGCTTGGTAGAGTGAGTTGTTGACACTCGGTGAGCACTGGATGGACGTCTTGGGCAGTAAGGCTCATCTCCGACCTGACTCGGGCTAAGGTTGGCTAGGGTGTCTTACAGCCCTAACCGCCATGTGCATTCTGTGCGCCTTCAAACCACCACCATCGATGGCCCTTTGGTTGTCCAACCCCGCGATCGCAAGCCTCCATGCCCGACCTCCCAGTCGGCCATCTCCGTCATCGCCACCGTAGTGTGGCCCACAGGCCATGCTGCGGCCATAGGTCATGCGCTTTTTGTGTGTGGCAGTGAGGTCCCACAAATTTCCATCTGGCTGGCTGTCGTCGCATCACGCAACCCTCCGATTGTGCAACCGTATGACCCGCGCGCACCGTGTGCGTGGTCCTCCCGTGGACGCCTCCTAGCCTGCCAGCGCCTCCACCGCCGCACGGTCCATCGGGCACGCTACGATCCTCGTTCATGTGCTCTCCACACGTGGCCACAAGGGCTCGTGGCCGGCTGCTACCGTACGGTGTGCCCGACCAGGCCCGTGGCCAGCCGCCACCGCGCCAAATGGACATTCACGCTACGATTATAAGGCGAAATAGTTGGCCGCCAGGCCGGGCCCGCGGCTGACCACCTCGGCCGGCTGCCGCCGCATCGCGTGACCGCTCACCGTGCAGCAGTGAGGCGCCACGGTGGGCCAAGAGGCCGGGCGCCGCGGTCAGCCTTCCGACCGTCGTTGCCTAGACCTAGACCAGCCCCTCCACTGACCAGCCCTCACCAATTGAAACCCCTTTACAGGGTGAGGGGAGTGGTCGACCCCCCTGGTAGGCCATCCACCAACCAATGCTGGTCGGTCGGACCCTCGCCGCCAACCGCTGGTTCTACTCCGACCGATCCCTTGGCCGCCGAATGTTTCTCCATTGTTCTATCACCGCTAGGACATAAGATGCAGACCAAAAGACGCTCAGAACGCACCCTTCTAGCTTCTGAACAACAACCAAGGACTTCAAAGCGCACAAAGAGCAACACTCCCCTTTGTACCAGAAGAAATACTTAGATCTGCAAGCGGTGACCTGTCACCCTCAAAGCCCTCCTCTATCTCTCTTCCCCACAATTGTAACGAGAGCCGGTCTGTCGCCCTCGAGTTCTTTGCAAAGTACTGTAAAAATACAAAGAGGATATTATAAGTTTGGTCGGCACCGTCCCGTCCACAGTGTTTTTCACCCATTTTCGGGATTTTTCACGTTAAAAAAAATTGTATCACTAGTCGTCTCGTTCTTCTCACTTACATAGACTGTTTGCGCATAAGCCCGCTTCTCAGATTAAGACGGTTCAATTTAGACCGGTCTACCGGAGCCTCGAGTTGGCCTCAATAATAATAAATGATATTATTTAATAATGTGCTAATAATAGGCCGTTATGTATTATTAGACGGTTGTTATTCACAGAACAAGTTTTTTTTATTCGCAGATTTTTTTTATTCGCAGCTTTAAAGGGTCCCAAATTTATCATTCATAGGCAAAATTGTTATTGACAAACAACTTCTCTCTTAAACCCTAACTTCTCTGAAATGCCTTCGATTAATGCTTTTATTTCCGAGATATTGCGAAACCTTAGCAATGACTCTCTTTTCCTCATTTGTATTTTCTTGATCTGCAAATAGACAAACATAATATACTTGAGCATAGAAAATTGCAGAAGCTGGACAAAGGGGACACGAAATAATATATTCAAGCATCTTATCATGATCTGCGAATAGACAAACATAAATTCAAATAAATTAAAAAAATGATTTGCGAATAGAAAAACATAATCTGTGTTATTATCATTATCACTGGTAAATAGTTTTAATATATAATTAATTAATTTTATGACCAGATCATAAATATACAGCGTGGGACTCTCCAGTCTCCAGTCCCAGCCTCTCGGGCAAGGCAAAATAAAATATGTAATTATTAAAATATGTAATTAATTAATATCTCCTCTTTTTTTAGGGGCGTGTCTCCTCCGTTTTAATTCTATCAACTTATTTCCGTCCGTATAAAGTCGATATTTTAATATAAAATTATTTTTATTAAATTATTTATAGAAGCGTTTTAGATATCAATATTTTTATATTATATTGCTGTTGATGCGTGACATGCGTCTGTATAAAATATAAATCCGGCTAAATTGCACCGTCCTATCACGAGAGCGGTTGAGGGCGCAAACAGTCATAAAAATTAAGTTAGATGACAAGACAATTTTTTAACATTTAAAACGCATCAATTGAGTGAAAAATTACGTGATCGGGACTATGCCGACCAAACCTACATTAGTTTTGGTGTTGTTACATGGATTTTGCAGAGAATGCAATGGTGATAGGCCGCTACTTGTTACAATTATTAAGGAGAAAGTGAGTATTGAGCTTGGAGAGTGACATACCACAACTCATGAAGCTAATTCTTTGTTTGCTATAGTGGATGGTGAGGCGGTCGTTGTGCTCTGAAATCTCCTGTTGGTGCTTGGAAACGAGAGCGACGTGCTTTGCATGTACTGGTATTTGCAGCTTGGAAGCTTTGAACGGCACGTTCTGCGCCCCTTAATCATTGTGGCTTACCTCTGATTGCATTTAAAAGAGTCCGATTCAATTGACTTGTTGTAGACCATGGGCCCATTGTTGAGTTGGGGGCGCTGAGAATGCTGGGTGTGGAATGTCTATTGTAATGCCCAGGGAACGTGGCTTGCTGGTGGAAGAGTGCGCTCTTAGAAGCAATATGGAAAGAAGGGTGTGCGGAATACACACTTGGAGCGGAGCGCCCGGGGACGCACGTGGAGCGGAGCGCCCGGGGACGCACGTGGAGCGGAGCGCCCGGGGGCACACGTGGAGCGGAGCGCCCGGGGGCACACGTGGAGCGGAGCGCCCGGGGGCACACGTGGAGCGGAGCGCCCGGGGGTGCATGTGGGGGCGCACTTGGAGTTGAGCTCGCGGGGGGCGCATGTGGAGCAGAGCGCGTGAGGGCGTGCTTGGAGCTGAGCGCGTGGGGGGCGACCGAGGAGCGGAGCACGAGGGGGGGGGGGAGCACACGCGGAGTGGAGCGCACGGGGGCGCATGTGGAGCTGAGCGCGTGGGGGTGTACTTAGAAGCGGCGTGCGTGGAAGGTGAAAGTGAGGGGATAAGTTGTAAACTACTCTAGAGGGGGGTGAATAGAGTATTCAAATTTTATGAACAACTAGTCAGCTCCCTTGGAGTTTATTTGCGGAATAAATAATCTGATACTTGAACCCTAAGAGCCTAACACAGTGAAGTGCACAAGTGAGAGAGCTAACTGAAATTTCAGTTTAATTATAAGCCTATCACAGCAACTAGCAATCCTAGGTAGTTCTATCACAGCCACAGAATAAGCAATTAAACAAAACAGCCAGAGAGACACAGGATATATAGTGGTTCCCTCTTAATAGGTACTCCACTCTTCTACCACCCTGGTAGGAATCCACTGTAGGTTTTTGCTAAGGTGCCCTGCCACCAATGATCTGATTCAGGTAGATCAAACAAGACCCTTTGAGCTTTTGATAAGGATGCTCAACCACAGGTTGTTGATAAGGTGCCCTGTCACCAATGTTCACTTTTGAAGAGGTGTGAAAACTCTTTTACAAAGGGGTTGAGAGGGTTAGATTGTCTTCTCTGTTGTTAATAACAGATTAGAGAAGACTTGTGGATTCTCTAAAGAATCAAAGTCTCCCCCTGGCTCAGTGAAAGTCTAGGGAAAGCCTTTGCTTCAGGATGAAGGAGTTTCAGATATACTGAAACTAAATCCTCAGAGATCTGTAGACTGATTTTTCTCAGGTCTTCAGATTCTGGAACACTTGAAGCAGAACTGGAGCTGGTCTTTCTGAAGTCTTGAAAACTCTAAGCAGATGCTCAGGAGACTTGAAAAAGAAAATGATTGCTCTGGGCCTTTGCTTCAGGAAAACTTTTCTTCTCTTCTTGAGAGATGGTAAAGAGCTGCTCTGATGAAGCTTGAGCGAATGAAACCTTGAGAAGAAAAATCTCTCTGTGTCTATAACTTTCTTGTCACTGCTGAGAGAAAAATCTCTTTTAAATATATCTTCTCTTTTTCCCTTGAAACAGCTCTATTGATTTGAATATCTCGAGCCCTGCGACAGGTTATCTCAATATAGAATATAGCAATAGAAATAGAATGAGCTATTAACTCTCTGTCAGTCCCAATAAGGAAATAAATGAATGGGAAAATATCTCAGCATAAAGACTTAATATACTTGGGAATAGCATACAGCACCAACGGCTAGAATACAGTCTGGAAAGATAAAGTCAACATATTTTGTATAATAGGACAAAATACTTTATCAAATACGGAATCCCGTAATTTGTGCTTAACATATTTGGTAATTAACTCATTTGAATTTAAGCCATAAATTAGCAAAAACAACTTCAGAAAATCTCTCTAACCACAAGCTAAAACACTTGGAAATAAACCAAGGAATAGAGTAAATACAAACTGTTAAAGGCAGACAATAATCGTCGAACAGGGGTTCGATGATCGTTGACCTAGCCAACAGATCGTCGACTAAGGCAGAAATCGTCTGGGACAGAAAACGTCGAACAGCTCATGCTATCGTCGACCAATGATCGACGATCGCGAGGCCTCGTTCGACGATGGTCGAACGAAAAATGCCTTAACCATATATTCATTCTACAACTTCTAATCTAAGCTCTAGGTCAGTTATAAACTGCCCTAGGGAGACTAAATAAAGTCTAAACATGATCATATATAGTTATATGGATCAAGAGGGGCTGGAAAGGGATTACATGAGCCAAATCACATCTAGGGTACCAACAATCTCCCCCTATTTGGGTCATGTCATCCAATCCATTCTAAAAACTAATACAAACAAGAACAAATGCAAAGTTTAACCATAATATCAAAACACAGGCAATCCACAGAAAACATATAAAACATAAATCAGCAGAATTATAGAGTATCAGGCAGATTTATCAGATGGTTTAGCATCAGAGGAGTTCTTTGGGATTACAGCAGGTTTGAAAATGATTTCTCTGTTTAGATTAGCTGCTTGTCTTTTGGATAACATCAGATCATGTTCACCAATGATCTTCTTTTCACCATAGCTTGGCAGGACTGCAGCAGGATGCAGCTTCATGTATTCTTCAGTATCAAATATTTCTGAGTTGACTTGAATTTTGCTGAGTTCTTTTTCTCTGAATTCAGACATAGTTGAGTATGCTGAAGGGTCCAGTCCTTGAGCTTTGGCTTTCTCCATCATGCTTAGTGCAATTGATTCCTTGAATCTTGCCATAGAGACAATTCTTTCAGTTTCTATCTTGTCTGATGGAGAAGGTGGTCTATCAGTATCAGCTTGAGCTGCAATCTCCATATTCCTTTGAAGAACTGTAGCTAATCTGTTTGAGTCAATAGGAATCTGTACAGCCTTCTTAGGATCAGATTTAGCATATAAAGATCTTGGAGGTGCAAGTTCAATAAATTTCTTGTTGGACTTCTCTGAATAGACAACTCTTTTTCCGTTTGTATCAACTGTCTTAGGAATAGCAGGTTTCCTTGATGTAGAAGATGAACCTCTCCAGGGAGGAGAAGGTTTCCTTTCTGGAGCTTTCCTTTTGAGAGAAGGAGGAGGAGAGAATGTTGGTTGCTGAAAGGTCATCTCCTTTATCTGTTCCATGGGAACACTTTCATTTCTTTGCCTTCCTTGTCCTGATTTATCTTGGCCTCCTTGGCTTTGATTACTTCTTCTCTGGTAGGTCTGAGAAGGGTTGGATCTGGCTGATTGAGCAGATGGAGCAGAAGAAAGATTTCCAGAGGCTCCAGCACCAGGAGGTGGAGGAGGACCTCTGGGAGGGAATTTCTGAACTGGAGTATCATATCTTTTAGACTTCTTCCTCTCTTTCTGCTGGTTCTTGGAGAACCACATCCAATGTTGAAATTCCTTTGATTTAGGATCAATCCCTTTCAGAATATAATATGGCATTTCATTATCTTTACTGGGAGGAGGAGGAGCAACAAATTTTCTTTTCTTAGGTGCAACCTTTTTCTTCTTCTTGGTGTTATCAGAATCATCATCATCAGAAGAGTGAGATGAGTTTTTGCCAGCGTAGTCATCAAAATCTTGCTCTGAGGGATCCTTGGCAGCTACAACAGGTTCAACTTTTTCTTTCTCAGGCTTCTCTCTATCTTCCTTTTCTCTTGCCTCCTCAATGGCATCTTGCTCAAGGAGGGCATCAAGATCAGCATTAGGAGTACTCTTCCAAAGTTCTGATTCAGGATACAAATCAGGAACTGTCCTGGGGACCAGTTCTGCAGTTGGGGCTCCAGCCTCCTTTTCTTTAACAGATCCTGGAGCTTGCTCTGGAATTAGTTCAGTAACTGTAGGAATGGATAGAGGGTAGGTAAGAATAGGTGGAGAAAAGATGACAATATCTGCAGGGGCAGATGCTTTCTCTAGAGAGATGGCTAGGGAATCCATATAAGAATTAGCCAACTCTTCAATGTACTCAGAGGCAATATTCTCAGCCATAAAGGCTATATATTGTTCAAGGTTTAGAGTACCTGAGCTTGAATCCTTTTTAGTCATCTTGGAAGCATTTTCTGCACTATCTTGCACAACTTCAACTTCTTCAGCAGCAGCAGCAGCAGGGATGGTTGTGCCTGCATACAAAGAAAGATACGTTAACAACCAAGTGGGAATAAAATCTTCCCCCCAAGGTGAACAACAACAGGTAATTGAAAGAATTACCTGAAGATCTACACAGGATACCACTTTGCATCTAGGAAGGAGGTTATAATTCCTTCTAGATGTTCAGTGACATCAGGGATAGACACCTCTGCAAGGCACAAGTGGAGTGCCATACAGGAAAGGAAGAGAGAGTCCTTGACCAAGGGGTCATCAAGGTACTCAGGTCTATAAGGGACCATTTTCTCTCGAAAAGGAGGAACATAAGGAGTAGATGTGAGTGTGGACTCACAGTCTAAGTTAAGAAAGGATTCCAAATCTTCATCAGAATCAATGGAATTTGCAGCATCAACTTGCAACACTGATGCAAGATCATCAGCAGCTGTGATAGGTAGGAAGGAATAAGAAATTAACTCAAAGTTGGCGTTTGAATTAATTAGAATCTTAAATAAAACTATACCATCTGGTTGAGCAGCATCATTCTCAAATTTTTGAACCACTACTTCTGAATCAGTAGTGTTCACTGGAACTTTTTCACAAATGTCCATGGGGACTTCCTCATTGTCTTTCTCAGGGACTTCCTCCTCAGAAGCTAGATTCACTAGGGAGTGAATGTCTTTGTTAGGTACAAATATCATTTTAAAGTCCTGAGTATGATCTTTTTAGAGAAAAGGTTTTACCTTCTGGTTGCTCTGAATCTTTGTTGGCTTCTGGGACCACTACTGCAAGATCAGTAGTGTCCACTGGAATTTCTTCCTCTTGAAGCTCTTGAGCTTCTTCTGCAGTGGCTGGAAGGGAAGGAAGGGAAGGGTTATCCTGAAGGGTCAAGGCATCACCTGAGACCACTTCAAACGACATCTCCCCCTGCATGACTTCAGTTGGGGCTGGAGTCATGCACCTCACTGAAGAGGGCTCAGCAGAAGATGGAATGGATTTAATGGCTTGTGTAAGTGCATTTATGGATGCAATGATAGGGGCATTGGCTGCCTCAATCATGGTTTGGATGGATGGGGTGATGAGCTCCACAATGTGTGCAAGCAATTCAGGGGTGATCTGAAATGCTAAGGGTGTAGATGTGGATGGATGACTGTGGGATGCAAGATGAGATGGTGATGGAATGATATCAGTATGATCTGCCACATGATCAAATGAATCATGTGGAGATAGGGGAACATCAACATGAGTTTGGGTTCCATGTTGAGATGGGTTGGTGAGGATGTTCTCAGTCACCATGTCAACACTGGCTGAAGCTGCCATATGTTGTGGTGTTGGTGACTGGGATGCAGTGATGATGAGTGAAGATGGATGGATTGCTGAGCCTTCCCCAGCAAGATGGAGAGTGGCTGAATCAGCCCTGGTGTCTGATGAAGGGTTAGGATCAACCCTGACTGTCTTCTTGATAACCCTTTGGGATTTCTTGAAGAGGGAGGGGTCCAACCTCTTGCTTGCATTGACTGCAGAGGATGCAGAAACAAGCAGCAGGGGTGCTTTCTCAGATAGAAAGACACCCAATACTCTGGCAAGAGTTACTTCCTTCTTGCTATTCTTTCTCCTTATCAATTCATACAAAACTTTTCCCCAATTCATCTGAGTCTTGTTCACCAAAGCCGACATCAAGGCAAACTGTTGCCTGTTGATGTTATCATGAGCAGAGTGTTTACCCAAAACAACTTTGCCCACCATGTCTGCCAGAAACTTAAACTCTGGAGACAGGTTGATCTTCAGCAGCTTTGCCGGAATACCATCAGCATGGCCCATCACTGTTAGCATGCGGTCATACTCCGCTGTATCTTGTTCATATTCTTCAGTTCCAGTTGGTAAATCAAACAGCTCTGTCAAAATATCAGGAGTCAGAATGACCTCCTCTCCATTAATCTTTCTCGTCATTGCTTCGTCGCTGGAAGACGAAGTATACACCCATTCTTTAATCTCTGGTATGTTGATTTTTGGCGTGGATGACATAAATTTCTTCAGTCCTTGATCTTCACACATCCGCAACATGTCTCTGATTGGTTGATCGCAAAGGCAGAAGGAATCGAAGTCGACACAGAATCCCGTGTCGAACTTCATCCCGGAAAGAACTGCTGGAAGAATCGCCATTTGATTTGAGAGAGAATGGCGAATCGAGATGCAAGGCAAGGGGAGAAGAGAATCGCGCGGGATTAGAGTTCGAGAGCGAATTCTAAGCCAGAAGACAGAATACGAAAAGACGAAACAAAAGGACGACGATCTCCAGACCTAAATCGACTATCAGATAAAAAATCTGCGATCGTCGAACACAGATTAAAATCGGTCGTCGAACAATGACTGACGATAGTCAATATTTAACTAGTCGTCAAACATCGACCGACTATAAGCATACACCACGATCGTCGATCAATATATGTTGGTCGACGATTCACCACACAGCACAACAAATCTGTCGTCGACCAATTGGTCCACGATAGATACCTAAGGAGAGATCGTTGACCAGTTGGTCGACGATTTCTGCCTTACTACAGAACGAACTGTCATCGACCATTGGTCGACGATAGTCCTTACCTGGTCGAAGATCGTCGAGCAGTTGTTCGACGATTTTAGACAGAAAAACAGATCTATCCTAATTTTCACTACTCTGAACCATTAATCATACCAAGCTGGTTCAGGAAGAACAAATGCTTTTGTTCATCAAGGGGCTTAGTGAAAATATCTCCTCTCTGCAGATCTGTGGATATAAATTCCATAATTATCTTGTTCTTTTCCACATTATCTCTCAGAAAATGATGTCTAATCTCAATGTGCTTGGTCCTGGAATGGTGCACAGGATTTTGAGCAATTGATATTGCACTGGTACTGTCACACAGAATTTTTGAGTTTGAGTATGTGTACCCATAATCCACTTGCTGATTTTGAATCCACAGGATCTGTGAACAACAACTAGCTGCTGCTATATATTCAGCCTCAGCAGTTGAAGTAGACACAGATGCCTGTTTCTTACAAAACCAAGAGACAAGTCTCTCTCCCAGGAACTGACAAGTCCCTGAGGTGCTTTTCCTGTCAACTCTACAACCAGCATAGTCAGCATCTGAATATCCAATTAATTCAAATTCTGACTCAGCTGGGTACCACAGTCCTAAGTTAGGGCATCCCTTAAGGTATCTCAAGATCCTCTTGAGAAGAGTTAAGTGAGATTCCTTTGGGTTGACCTGAAACCTAGCACATAGGCATGTAGCAAACATTATGTCAGGCCTACTTGCAGTCAAATACAGCAAGGAACCAACAATGGCTCTATAATTCTTTTGATCAACAGACTTGCCATTGACATCAGAATCAATAACTGCATTTGAGGCCATAGGTGTGCTCATTGATGAAGCATCAGACATTCCAAATCTTTTAACCAGCTCTCTGGCATATTTTGATTGAGAAATGAAGATACCATCAACACTCTGTTTCACTTGGAGACCAAGGAAATAGGATAACTCACCCATGCTGCTCATCTCAAACTTGGAGTGCATTAGTTCAGAGAACCTCTTGCATAGTTTGGGATCAGTAGAGCCAAATATAATGTCATCTACATAGATTTGAACTAACAGTTGTGAGTCCTTATGATGTCTAATAAACAGGGTTCTATCTACTACACCTCTCACAAACTTGTGTTCTAGAAGGAAATTTGCTAAGGTCTCATACCAAGCTCTAGGAGCTTGCTTAAGTCCATATAGAGCCTTTTGGAGTTTGAACACATGAGTGGATAAGGTTGATGAAACAAACCCTGGTGGTTGTTCAACAAACACTTCTTCCTTTAAATCTCCATTGAGGAAGGCACTCTTCACATCCATTTGGAAGACCTTAAATCTCTTATAGGCAGCATAGGCTAGGAAAATCCTAATGGCTTCTAATCTGGCTACAGGGGCAAAAGTCTGATCATAGTCTATGCCTTCCTCCTGTCTATAGCCTTGAGCTACTAGTCTAGCCTTATTCCTAACTACTATGCCTTGGGCATCAAGCTTGTTTCTAAACACGCACTTGGTGCCTATGATCCGTTGGCCTCTTGGTCTTGGAACCAAGGTCCAAACTTTACATCTTTCAAATTGGTTAAGCTCCTCTTGCATGGCTATAATCCAGTGTGGATCAAGCTCAGCATCTTTAATGGTTAGGGGCTCAACCTGAGAAAAGAAACAAGCAAACATCACATCTTTGTTGAGTTGATGTCTTGTCTGGACTCCTACTGAAATGTCTCCAATCACTTGAGATACAGGATGATCTCTAAGTGTGACAAGATCAGTAGGTTCAACAATGATCTGATCTTCAACAGTTTCAAGATTTAATTCCTCATGTGGAATTTGATCAACTGTTGGAGCAGGTGCTTTAACTTCAAGAAGTTCTACATCAGATTCAGAATCTGAGGAAGCAACCTGAGGAGTTTGTTGGGGATGATTCTCCTGTGTGAGTCTTAAACCTTCCAAATCCTTACTTAATTCTAGGACTTGCACTGTACTGTTAGAAGAAAAATCCTTCTCCTTATAATACATGACTGTCTCATCAAAAGAGACATGTGCAGACTCTTCTATCTTAAAAGAAGATTTATTAAGGACCCTATAGGCTTTGCTTACTTGAGAGTATCCTAGAAAAACTCCCATTGAAGCTTTTGCCTCAAATTTTCTAAGGTATTCTTTGTTATTGTTATGAACAAAAGCTACACAACCAAATACTCTAAAATAGTCTATTTTAGGTTTCACTTGCTTAAGTAACTCATAGGGAGTCTTACCCTTAAGTTTATGTATCAGACTTCTGTTCAATACATAGTTAGCTGTGCTAACTGCTTCAGCCCAAAAGGACAGAGGCATGTTAGCATCTGCCAACAATGTACTTGCAGCTTCAATTAGGGTTCTGTTTTTCCTTTCAACTACCCCATTTTGTTGAGGAGTTCTAGGAGCAGAGAAGCTATGTTTGATACCTTCCTTCTCACAGAATTCTTGCATAAGAAGAGACTCAAACTCAGCACCATGATCACTTCTGATCAAGGCAATCTGAGTAGAATACTCACTCTGTATACACTTTAGAAAATCTGTAAGAACCTTGAAGTTATCAGCCTTAGTTCTCAAGAAGAATACCCAAGTGAACCTAGAGAAGTCATCTACAACTACTAGAGTGTAAGACTTTCCTCCAAGACTCTGTACAACAATAGGACCAAATAAGTCCAAATGTAGCAAGTACAGGATCCTGGGAGAATCACTTTTATTAACTGATTTAAAGCTATTCCTTGTTTGCTTACCTAATTGACAAGCTTTGCAAAGGCCTTCCTTCTTGTAGGGGCAAGAAGGTAAGTCTCTTACAAGATTGTGTTTAGCCAACCTAGAGATATTTTTCAAATTAACATGACTAAGTCTCTTATGCCAAAGGGTATTATTACTGGTTACTTCATTAAATAAGCATATTTCAGATTTGGATGAGTTAAAATCTACAACATAAACATTACCAATTCTAATGCCCACTAACACAACGATATTATTTAAGGCAATATTGCAAGCAGTGTCAGTAAACCATACCTTGTACCCAGCATCACACATTTGGCTTACAGAGATTAGGTTGTGCTTTAGTCCAGAGACATAAGCTACCTTCTTGAAGGTTACAGCTCCTATGGTGAAGCTTCCATACCCTTCAGTCTGACCACAGCTGGAATCTCCAAATATAACTTTTGGTCCCAGCTTGGCTTTGAAACCTGACAGGTTCTTCTTCTTTCCTGTCATATGCTTTGAGCATCCACTATCCAGATACCATTTGTCATGTATGACGGGATAGTTCTTCACCTACAAAGATATCAATTATACATTGTGGACCCAGGTTACCTTGGGTCCAGTATTCTTCACAAAAGAAAAGCTAGATATAAAAGATCTTGCAGGCTTAGATTGATATCCCAAAGGGTGTGATCTCCTAGGTGGGATAATCCATTCAGTTGAAGGATTAAACGACCTAGGGTAGTGATTAGGATTTGCAGTTCTGGAAGTTTGAATTTTATTTTCCAGCTTAAGTCCAGATCGTCGATCAGTGGTCGACGATCGCGAGCCATATCGTCGATCATTTATGGTAGAACGATGTTCTGGATTCCACGATCGTCGATCACTGGTCGACGACTCAAGATGAGATCGTCGACCTCCTGCACCAAAGCTATCATACTCAGTGTAGGAGTTCAGCGATCGTTGATAGATGTTCGACGATTGGTTTGACGATCGTCGATTAATGTTCGACGATTTCTGTAAAGCTAGAAATTTTTTCTTTCTGTTCTCTTTCTTGATCTTATTACGAATTTTCTTATACTTTTCAATTTCCTCAGTATTCTTTATTCCTGATTCAGAAATAAATTTTACTGGAGTGCTAAATCTCTCCTTTGTGAGGAGGATGGGTTCACTAGGTGTAGCACCTAGGCCTAGTTTATCATTACCAACCCTAGTGTTTGCTATACTGGTTATTTCAGATAGTTTAAGGCTTCTGCCATTTAATTCTTCTTCTAACCTCTTAGATTTAGCTAGTTCTAATTTTAGGAATGTTACTTCTCCTTTTGAGCTTTCTAATTCCTTTTCTAATCTAATTATTTCAGTACTTTCCATGTCTAGTTCCATTATCTTTAATCTAAGTGACGTAATTTCTTTTTCTGATAATAGTAAATCTAAACATAGAGTTTTAAATTTTAATTTGAACTCAGGAGATGAGAAATCAAATGAGTTGATTACCTGGTCTTCCATAGGAAGATCTTCTTCATTGTCTCCTTCTTCTTCAGAATTCTCTGCAGCTGACAGAGAGCTGCAGGCATCAATAGCCATGAGGCAGACCTCTTTGGCTTTCTTCTCTTCTTCTTCTTCTGAATCACTGGAGCTAGAGGAGCAGGTATCCTCTTCTGTTTCACTCCAGGTAGCAGCCACAAACCCCTTGTCCTTCTTCTTGTATTTGTGTGAGGAGGACTTGGAGTGGCGCTTCCTATACTCTTTCTCATTTTTCTTCTCCTTGTGTTTCTTCTCTGGACAATCTGGGGCAATGTGTCCAGACTTGCTGCAAACATAACAAATGATTTCTTTAGAAGGAGTCTTGTCATATCTTGGTTTATCCTCATACTTGGAGAACTTCTTTCTGAAGTCTCTTCTTCCCATGTTGAGGAACCTCTTGGCAATGAGTGCCAGCAACTCCTCATTTGATTGACTTCCTTCAGAAGTCTCAGCGGCCTTAAGAGCCAGAGAGTGCTCTTTCTTTGTAGGTGTAAGAATCTTTACTTCAGTTGCAGCAGCTCTGCTCCTCAAAGTTTGCTCATATGACTTGAGCTTTCCCAACAGAGCTTCTGTGGAGAGTTCCACAGTGTTTCTGCCATCCTTGATGGGCCATATCCTTGAGTCCCAAGAGATGGGAAGGCACATCAGGATCTTGTCATTGACTTCTGTCAAAGTTATCTCCTTGTCCAAAGACCTCAGTTCACTTATTATTGAACTGAGTCTTGTGTACATTGTGTCAATGTCTTTAGCATCATCCTTCTTGAAGTTTTCATACTGAGAAGTGAGGTTGGATCTCCTGTCCTTCCTCTCATCAGCTGAGCCAGCAACTATATGGTTGAGGGAATCCCACATAGCTTTGGCTGAGGTACACTCAGCAAGCTTCTGGAATATTTCATCAGATATTGTCTGAGCTAGGATGTTCATTGCTTTTGCATCAGCTGCTTTTGCCTTCTTGTAAGTTTCATTGTAGTCAGGTGGTGGCACAGCACTGAGATCAGCAGAAGTGGAAGCAGCAGCAGGCCTAGCAGGTGGTCCTGTCAAAATAGAAGAAAAGATATCTTCATCAATAGAATTCATGTATAGTCTTATCCTGGCCTTCCATATGCCAAACTTGGACAAGTTGCATACAGGAGGTCTGGTGCTTGAATAATCCTTAGACTGGGCCATGTGTGAAAGTGTTTGTGAATGGTATCAGGAAACAACTTATCACTGGATCTTTTAACTCAAGTGTTAGCCTGTATGAACAGCTAACCTCCCTCTGATACCAATTGAAAGTGAGGGGATAAGTTGTAAACTACTCTAGAGGGGGGTGAATAGAGTATTCAAATTTTATGAACAACTAGTCAGCTCCCTTGGAGTTTATTTGCGGAATAAATAATCTGATACTTGAACCCTAAGAGCCTAACACAGTGAAGTGCACAAGTGAGAGAGCTAACTGAAATTTCAGTTTAACTATAAGCCTATCACAGCAACTAGCAATCCTAGGTAGTTCTATCACAGCCACAGAATAAGCAATTAAACAAAACAGCCAGAGAGACACAGGATATATAGTGGTTCCCTCTTAATAGGTACTCCACTCTTCTACCACCCTGGTAGGAATCCACTGCAGATTTTTGCTAAGGTGCCCTGCCACCAATGATCTGATTCAGGTAGATCAAACAAGACCCTTTGAGCTTTTGATAAGGATGCTCAACCACAGGTTGTTGATAAGGTGCCCTGTCACCAATGTTCACTTTTGAAGAGGTGTGAAAACTCTTTTACAAAGGGGTTGAGAGGGTTAGATTGTCTTCTCTGTTGTTAATAACAGATTAGAGAAGACTTGTGGATTCTCTAAAGAATCAAAGTCTCCCCCTGGCTCAGTGAAAGTCTAGGGAAAGCCTTTGCTTCAGGATGAAGGAGTTTCAGATATACTGAAACTAAATCCTCAGAGATCTGTAGACTGATTTTTCTCAGGTCTTCAGATTCTGGAACACTTGAAGCAGAACTGGAGCTGGTCTTTCTGAAGTCTTGAAAACTCTAAGCAGATGCTCAGGAGACTTGAGAAAGAAAATGATTGCTCTGGGCCTTTGCTTCAGGAAAACTTTTCTTCTCTTCTTGAGAGATGGTGAAGAGCTGCTCTGATGAAGCTTGAGCGAATGAAACCTTGAGAAGAAAAATCTCTCTGTGTCTATAACTTTCTTGTCACTGCTGAGAGAAAAATCTCTTTTAAATATATCTTCTCTTTTTCCCTTGAAACGGCTCTATTGATTTGAATATCTCGAGCCCTGCGACAGGTTATCTCAATATAGAATATAGCAATAGAAATAGAATGAGCTATTAACTCTCTGTCAGTCCCAATAAGGAAATAAATGAATGGGAAAATATCTCAGCATAAAGACTTAATATACTTGGGAATAGCATACAGCACCAACGGCTAGAATACAGCCTGGAAAGATAAAGTCAACATATTTTGTATAATAGGACAAAATACTTTATCAAATACAGAATCCCGTAATTTGTGCTTAACATATTTGGTAATTAACTCATTTGAATTTAAGCCATAAATTAGCAAAAACAACTTCAGAAAATCTCTCTAACCACAAGCTAAAACACTTGGAAATAAACCAAGGAATAGAGTAAATACAAACTATTAAAGGCAGACAATAATCGTCGAACAGGGGTTCGATGATCGTCGACCTAGCCAACAGATCGTCGACTAAGGCAGAAATCGTCTGGGACAGAAAACGTCGAACAGCTCATGCTATCGTCGACCAATGATCGACGATCGCGAGGCCTCGTTCGACGATGGTCGAACGGAAAATGCCTTAACCATATATTCATTCTACAACTTCTAATCTAAGCTCTAGGTCAGTTATAAACTGCCCTAGGGAGACTAAACAAAGTCTAAACATGATCATATATAGTTATATGGATCAAGAGGGGCTGGAAAGGGATTACATGAGCCAAATCACATCTAGGGTACCAACAGAAGGAGAAGTGGATCGGAGGAGGGATAAATTCATAGGAGGAATTCTCTACAGAGTGGGATGAAAATAAAGGAGGCCTAATGTCCTTTTTATAGATTTTAGGTGGGGCAACTCGATAATTTTTTCTGGTAACCACCGAGCGGATGAATAGAAACGCCATGATTGGAGCATGTGGGTTATAACTTTTATGAAATTGACAACCTTGCCCCCCAATCCACTAGGGCCCAACGGGAAGCCCAAATGTCGGTCTGCCCGTCTAGTGAGGGGAGGAGTGGCCTGACGATACCGACGACTGGGCAAGGAGGAGGCCCCCCCAATATTGTGCGGCCTCACCTCCTTGCCGAGTGCCGACGAGGGAGGGGGCATAGGGCCACTCGCCCCAGGCGACAATGAGGCCGCTCAGATTTGGGTGGCCACACCCTCCTTGCGGGGCGTCAACAAGGAGGACGGGAAGAAGGCCGATCAGATTGGGCCGCCCTTAGGGGGCCAAAGGGCTGCTCTATCTGGGAGGCAATGCCCTCCTCGTGGAGCGCCGACGAGGATGGTGGGAAGGGGGCTGCCCAGATAAGAAGGCCACCTAGATGTGGCGGCCAAAGGGCTGCCTGATCTGAGCGACCCCCCCCCCCCCCTGCGGGGCAACGACAAGGAGAGCGGATGGCCAAGGGGCCACCCACCATAAATGGGATGGAGGCCGCCCAGATGGAGCGGCTAGATGGCCTCCAGATCTGGGCGGCCTTGCCCTTCTTGTGGGAAACCGACGAGGGGGTGGGTGGCACAGGGCTGCGCACCCTAAGCAATATGGAAGATTACATGTGTAACCACCGCACACGCGATCTACGCACCTGATCCTCGCGATAATCACCGTGCGCCGGCTCCCAAACGTAGCGCACTCGATGTCGGCAAGCGGCGCCACCGCCTGCGCACTCTCCTGGGCCGCCCATTCCTGGGCCGCCTCGTCATCGCCAGCCCCACGAGGGCTGGTCGAGACCGCCTGGGGTCGCCCGAGCGGCCTCGCCACAGCTAGCCCCATCAGGGCCGACCAGTGTCGGCCAAGCCCAGGAGGCATTGGCCCGGCCGGCCCCCACTAGGGCTTGTCAAGACCACCCGTTCCCGGGCAGCCTCGCCACGGCCGGCCCCCATAAGGGCTGGCCAAGGCAGCCCAAACCCGGGCTGTCATTCCTTACAAGGGCTAGCCGGGGGTGCCTGGATCCAGGCGGCCTCGTCGCGGCTGCCCCAAGATGGCCTTGCCGCAGCCATCCCTAGTAAGGGCTGTCCACGGATGCCCGTACTAGGGCATCCTCGCTGCGGTCGGCGCTCGCAAGGGCCATCCAAGGCCGCTCGTACAAGGGCGGCCTCTCCAAGGTCGTCCCCCGCAAGGGCCCGCTAAGGCTGCCCGTACTCAGGAGGCCTCGCCTTGCCCGACCCCCGCAAGGGCCGACCAAGGCCGGCCGTTATTGGGTGGCCTCACCGCGGACGGCCCCCGAGAGGGCTGGCTGAGGGCGCCCATTCTCGGGCAGCATCGTCGTGGCCAGTGTTGGGTATTGTATCCACAATAACCTAGATTTGTATGAAGTCACCCTTGAACTAAGATGAATTAAGTTGTATTTGATGTATTTTTTGAGTTATGTGTTTGCAGGACTTAATTGCCAAATATAGACCAATGTCAGTCTACAGTGGGTCACCAAATACAGGACCATACAATGTAATCCCTCATTGTGTGATCCATGGTGTTGACTCATGTGTAGCATCTCTATTGGGATACACTTCATTTTCAAGCACTATACTTGTTGGAGAAATACATGCTGCTGATTCCATTGAAGACAAAAAAGTTTTCATTAAACAAAATTTTTCTAAGTGTTTCACTCAAGTAGAACTCTAGTACTCGAGTAGATCCTTTAGTTGTACTCGAGTAAGTCAAGTCAGAATTTCGAGTAAGGGAAATGGTTCTCGAGAAGTCTGAACATAGTTCTCGAGAGGCCAGTTTCATTACTCGAGTAGACCTTTTCTTCTTCTCAAGTTAACAATTTTTTATCTCAGGATTTTCTAAATATTTTACTCGAGTAGTTAAGTTCATTACTCGAGTAGATGAGTACATTGACTCGAGTGACAGAAGTCAAGTACTCGAGATGTATCTACCTTACTCGAGTAGTGAAGTTCTTGTACTCGAGAAGTCTACCTACTTCTCGAGAAGTCTAGATCTAGTACTCGAGTAACCAAATTTCTTCCCAGAATTCTCTCTAAGTCTTTTTCTTGAGAAGTTCACTTTCACTTCTCGAGTAGCATTTTAAGTACTCGAGTAATCCTCATTCCTCTTGAGTAATGATAAGTTCTATCCTTATTTTTCCTGAAGTGTTTCTTCTCGAGTAGCTTATGTTGTCTTCTCGAGAACCCACAACAGTACTCGAGTAGTTCTTTATTCACTCAAGAAATCTAGTTATTTTCTCAGAAAATTTCGCTAAGTCCCGACAGACGTAATTTTTCAAATGTCTTGACGTGATTGGTCAATGTGGCCATCATTAATGATAATTATGACCGTTAGAGAGATCTTATAAATGGTCTTGTCAGTACGACCAACCCAAAAAGCGTGTGAAAAAGAAACATTCTAAGAATTCTGGATTACCAATTCTCTTTCCTAATCGGAAGCCGTCGCCGCTCATCGTGCACATCGCCAAGGGCTTTCGATCAAGAAGATTCAGACCAGTCGACTTGCAGATCAAGATCATCTTCAATCTATACATCCTCTCTTTGATCACAAGTCCATGAATTTCAAATTTAGGATCCAGCCGTGTCTTCTTCAATATTTTCTGATAAAGCCGCAAAGCTCAAGAAGGAAGACCTAGGAAATTTTTTTCCAGATCTGAGAAATTTTACAGTGTGTATTTCTTAAATTCATTCTATTCTTGTAGGAGATTATTTTCCGAGTGTAGGAGCTTTGTTCTCTGAGTTGTTGTAGGAAGTTTTTATCTTTCGAGTGTAGATCCGTTTTTATGGATCGAGTTGTAGGAACGTTGTTCGGAGTTGTAGGATTGTTTTAAATCCGAGATTAGTGGAGTAGCCGAGTCTAGTGTATTGCTAGATCGGTGAGTGGAAAGTGGACGTAGACAAGGTTGAGGAACCATTATAACTCTTGGTGTCATCTGTGATTGCTTGGTTATTTTTTTGTGCATAGATCGCTAAATTTTTATTCCGCAAAAAGACGCACAACTCACCTATTCACCCCTCTCTAGGTGATTTAGGTAGAAAACTTTAAAATGCTAACACCTTGATCAGATCTGCCCCAAGTTATCTAATTGAGTTATCCAAGCATGGACAAGGCCAATGATTTTGCTAAGCTTCCCTTGTGTACAAAGACCAACTTTCCCATGTAGAAAGAAAGGATTAAGTTTTTCATGGAAGCTGTGGATCCAAGGATCTTCATGATTGTTGAAGAAGGTCCTTATGTTCCTATGACCGTATCCACTATAGATCCTACCAAGAAATTTCCTAAGAAGTTGATGGATCTTGACAAAGATGAGATTGCACTTGTCTCTTTAGACAAGAAGGCCAAAAATATCATTGCAAGTGCAGTCGATGATTCTATGCTGCAGAACCTTATTCACTACCAATCCGCTTAGGAAATGTGGCAGTCTCCCATCACCTTGATGGAAGACACAGAAGAAGTTAGAGATGACAGAAGATCCCTTCTAAATAAAAAATATGAAGCCTTTGGACAAGGACCAAAGGATACAAATTACAGATACATTTAAAAGTTTCTTCAAAATTGTTAACGGCCTAAGAGTATATGGTCGGGTCTTCACAAATGGAGAGCTGAATGATAAATTTCTAAGGTCCCTGACTAAGGAGTAGGATAACAAAGTCTTTTCTATCCGAGAGTTTGGCAAGCTGGCAGAGACTGATCCTCAAAATCTCTTCGGAAAGCTAATGTCATATGAGCTGCAGATCAATTCAAGAAAAGCTGAAGAAGAGAAGAGTCGGTTCTCATCTAAGGAGAAGTCTGTCAGACTGAAGGCATACAGCTCAAGGAAATCCAAAGTTGCATCACCTGCCCCTGCACAGGAAGATAGTGAAGAAGAATATTCAGAGCCAAGCACCTCATGCTCAAAACTATCTGAAGGAGAGTTCTCTCTACTCTCAAGATAGTTCAAGAAATTCTTGAACAAGAAGAAACAATGGAGAGGTAAGGATGCCTCATGCAGAAGATCATGTCATGATGATGTTCGACATAAGAAAGGCTCAAGTAGCCAAGACAGGTATCACACTAAATAGAACAAACATACTTCTGCTGACATCGTTTGTTACTGTTGCAATAAGCCAGATCATGTTATTGCTGACTGCTCCCACAAGAAGGAGGGTGGAAAAAGAGAGGAGAAGAAATCTTCTTATCACAAGAAGAGAACTAAAAGAAGCCTAGAAGCCAAAAAGGGCAAGACTCTCAGCGAATCTGACTCATCTGAGTCAAGTGATGAAGAGGAAGCCTACATTGGACTAATGGAACAAACTGATGAAGAAGAAGAGCCCCAGTTCACTGGCAAGGTAAAATCTCACACTCCTCTTTCTGAATTAGATGTTTCTAATCATGATCATGAGGACAGCTCTTCTGACGATGAGTCTGAACTCATGGTCCAATATAAGGAGTTAATCAAGGCTTACGACAAATGTCGAAAAGTCGTGAAAACTCAGGCCAAAGAGATTAAATCTCTAAAGGCTGAAGAGAGCACTATGAAAGAGGAAGTCGTCAAGATGGACTCACTCAAAGAAGACTTAAATGCTGCTGTTGAAGAGTATGATAAGGCTCTCGAGCACCTAGATCTAAAGGAGAAGATCATCAAAGAATTGGAAGAATAATTTGAAGCGGAAACAAAACTTGTTGAAAGTTTCTCCAAGCCCAAGACTATCCTTCCTTTGGTTGCTGAATTCTCAGCTCAAGCCAAAGGTGCTGGCTTAGGCCATATTGGTGCTCCTAGTAAATCCTCTAGGAGAAATAAGGCTCAAAGGAAGAATAAGGCGGCCAAGAAGGCTCTGGCCAAAGAGAAGGGGAAAGCTCCTCCATAACAAACTTCGTTCAAGAAGGTTATCCTTCCAACGAACAAGTTTGATTTTGACTCGTCCTATGGTCACTTTACTAGGCCTACTTATATAGAGCCAAAGTCTAGGTACCAAGGATGGAATCATCCTCGGAACTTTGGTGAGAGTGTCTTCAAGGCACCTTATGAAGAAATTACTCTTCAGAGCAATGGCCTTATAATCATGGTCATAACATCAAGAAGACACAAAAAGTAAAGCTCATTATGGAAAAGCCTACTAAGGAGAAGAAGCCATGTGAATGTTATCACCATGAAGCTTCTACCTCCAAGACCGCTGCCCCTGCTAGACCACACTCTCTAAAGATCAAGCGGGAGAAATTCAGGCAAAGATACAACAGGTTTGACTGTTGGTGCTGTGGCGAGGTTGGTCACTTCGCCATTGATTGCTGGTTTAACTCAAGAAACTATGTGACTCCTCAAATTAACAATGTGAGAAAGGCCGCTCATAATGTTAATAAATATAGGGGGAGTAAGCTAACAAGAGACCAAGGACCCAAACAAGTTTGGGTTCCTAAGACAACTTGATTTCATTTTGCAGGAATGTCCAAAGGCCACCAGAAATCCCATTTAGTATTTGGACAGTGGATGCTCTCGACATATGACCGGGGCAAGAAGCCTTCTTCAGAATTACTCACCAGTCATGAACGGGCCAAAGGTCATCTTTGGAGGTTCTGACAGAGGAATTACTAAAGGCTACGGTATGATTACCAATGGTAGTGTATCTTTTTCGGATGTGTCTTATGTTGAAGGATTGGAACACAATCTCATAAGCATAATCCAACTCTGCGATAAAGGATACGTCGTAGAATTTCATGTAAATAAGTGTTTGATAAAATCAGTTGATAATTTAGAAATGATTTTATCAGGCACTCGTAGTAGAAATACTTTTTGTTTGAATTTTATTTACATAGATTCTTCTACACCAGTGTGTCTTTTGGCAAAAGATAGTGCGTCTCTTGGTGACCAATGACACAAGAGATTAGCACATATTAATTTCAAAACTATTAATAAATTATTTTCTCTTAATTTTGTACGTGATGCCCCAAATGTCAAGTGCGTTAAAGATAGACCTTGTCACGCATGTGTAAAAGGCAAGCAAATAAGGGCTACCTTTAAAAGTATTATTGGCAAATGCTCTAATAGGTGTTTACACCTACTTTATATGGATTTGTTCGGTCCACTACAAGTTAGAAGTTTGGGAGGTAAGGATTATACATTGGTCATTATTGATGATTACTCGCGCTTTGCGTGAGTGTTCTTTCTAAAACACAAGTCAGAAACTTTTGACATCTTTACAAATTTTGTCAGGCAGATCCAGAATGAATACAACTATTCCGTAATCAAAATCAGAAGTGACAATAAAACTGAGTTTAAGTCTGGGTCCATGACAGAATTTTGTGAGAGTCTAGGTATCTTTCATGAGTTTTCCACTCCTCGTACTCCTCGGCAAAACGGAGTAGCTGAGAGAAGGAATACTTCTGGGCTGAAGCTGTCAACACTGCATGCCACGTGCAAAATCGAGCACTCATAAACAAGAACCATAATAAGACACCTTACGAACTACTAAAGGGCAGAAAGCCGACTGTCTCATATTTTAGAATCTTTGGTTGTAAATGCTTCGTCCTTAACAATGACAAGTATCACACTACTAAATTTAATGAAAAGAGCTTTGAAGGTATTTTCGTAGGGTATAATAGACATAGTAAGGCATATAAGATATTTAATAAGAAAAACCTGGTTATAGAAGAATCTATTCATGTTGTATTTGATGAGACGAGCTTGCTGTAAGGCAGCTCTTCTAGTATGTTTGTTGAAGATGCATGTTCAAAGATGAAAGAACTTAACTTGGGTGAGCCGACTGAAGAAAAAGGTGAAAAATTCATCAAGATCACTACTCCAGCCCCTATTGGAGAAGTTGATGATCAAGATTAGGAAATCATCCAAGTTGATGAAGTCACTCCTGTGGTTGAAGACACTCTAGATGCAAGGACTCTAGAGCTCAGACATCTGAAGGATCACCCAATGGACCAAATCATAGGAGATCCCCGAGATGGTGTCAGAACTCGTAGAGGTACAGCTAACGAGTATTTATATTTGAGTTTTCTCTCACAGGTTGAACCGAAGAAGTTTGAGGAAGCAAACTCAGACACATCATGGATAATGGCTATGGAAGAAGAGCTGAATCTGTTTAAGTATTGCCAAGTCTGGAAGCTTGTTCCAAGACCCAAAGGCAAGAATATTATCGGCACGAAGTGGGTCTACATAAACAAGATGGACAAGGATGGAACAATCATAAATAACAAGGCCAGACTCATCGCCAAAGGATATCGCCAAGAAGAAGGAATCGACTTTGTCCAGACGTATGCTCCAGTGGCAAGGCTAGAGGCAATCAGGTTGTTCCTAGCCTATACTGCACTTAAGGGCTTCATTGTCTATCAGATGGACATGAAGTCTGCCTTCCTTAATGGTGACATAAAGGAAGAAGTGTATGTGGAACAACAGGTTTTGTTGACTCAAACTTTCCTGATTATGTTTATCTGTTATCTAAAGCTTTGTATGCTTTAAAATAAGCTTCTCGGGCTTGGTATGAGACACTGTCTAGCTTTTTTCTTGAGAATAAGTTCACAAGGGTAAAGATAGATAAGATATTATTTCTTAGGGAAATAAAAAGTAAGATTTTGCTAGTGCAAATCTATGTCGATGATATTATTTTTGGCTCTACTGACGACAACCTCTGCAAGAAGTTTTCAAAACTTATGCAAGGGAAGTTTGAAATGAGCGGTATGGGAGAGCTGAAGTATTTTTTCGGGATTCAGGGGAAACAATCTAAAGATGGAATTTTCATCTCGTAGACAAAGTTCACCAAGGAGCTAATTAGGAAATTTGGAATGGAGAACGTAACCTCTCTGAGGACTCCAATGGGTTCAGCTGTGTCTCTGGACAAGGATGAAAAAGGGAAACCTTTTGATGAAACCAAGTACAGAAGCATAATTGGATCCTTGCTCTACCTTACTACCAGTAGACCAGACATAATATTCTCAACATGTGTATGTGCTAGACTCCAAGTGAACTGTAAGGAATCTCACAATGCTGCTGCAAAGCAGATTTTGAGATACCTTAAAGGTACACCGAATCTTGGCTTATGCTACCTAAGAAGTAATGATAGTGAACTAATTGGTTTCTCAGATGCAGATTTTGCAGGTAGTAAAGATGATAGAAAGAGCACTTCTGGGACTTGCCAATTCCTTAGAAGGAGACTCATTTTTTGGAGCAGCAAAAAGCAGAATTGTGTTGCAATTTCAACGGCCGAGTCAGAATACATTTCTACCGGCAGTTGTTGTGCACAATTACTTTGGATAAAGAACCAATTGAAAGATTACAATATGCAAGTCAAAGCCAATCCCTTGTTTTATGACTCCTCCAGTGCGATTGCAATAGCCAACAACCCAGTCTCTCACAGCCGGACAAAGCACATAGAGCTGCGATACCACTTCATTCGGGAACATGTGGAGCATGGGGACATAAATCTACAATATGTCCCAACTGATTGGCAGATATATTCATGAATCCGCTGGACGAGACCAAGTTCTCATTCTTCAAAACTGAACTTGGAATGCTCAACAAAGAAGAATAGAGAAGGAGGACTCACAACATAGCTCAGAGATCAAGGAATACATCAAAAAGTCAAAATTTCTCAAGTTCAGACTTCATTTCTCGAGTAAGAAATTGACTACTCGAGAACTTAGTAAGTCACTCAAGTAATACCACTCGAATAATGAGTTTCCTCTCGAGAAGTATAAAGATATCACTCGAGTACCATCATTCTCTCACTCGATTAATGCCGGTCCACTCGATAAATAGGAAGAAATTTTCTTGAATTCAATACAAATTTCTATATTCGCAACCTGAAGTTTATACCGCCATATTCTAAGGTATGTTACGATTATTTACTTCCTTAATCATCTATAATTAGGGTTATATTAATATAAAAACCGGGATTTCATTTCTACACGATTTCAAATCCCTATCTCGATAAAGAAAGAAAAGTCCCTTCGTCTTCCGCCGCAGTCTCAGAGCACGCTACCGTCACCATTCTTGCAGTCGATTTCTCTAAGTTCTCTAGACAAATGGCACCGCCTTCCAAGGTTGGGATTGGTAGTGAACTCGTTGTCGTTGGAATTGATGAAATCTCCGACGATTTCCGAAATCTTCTTCTTCTCCTGGACACCGCCGGATTAACTTTCGTTCTCCAGCACCCCTGCAAGATTCTTTTTCCTGAAGTAGAGGAGTTCTTCCAAAATGTCAAAGTGAAGAGAAATGGCAAGGTTCTAAAATCAAAGGTCAAGGGAATTAAGATCAAACTTACCAAGTCCACTGTCTCTACACTTCTTCGGCTACCTTTGGTTGATGAAGAAGATGACCTAACTTATGAAGATAGTGACATAACTTGCAGGTTTTGTGGACTTTCAACAGAAATTACTTCCATTCGACAACCAGATCTCAATCCTGAAAGCAAACTACTTGTGGACATCATTGGCAAGGTTCTCTTATGTAAGACAAATTCTATTAGGGACATCTCTAATGATATGTTTGACGTGATGACAGCCATAATCTGTAGAAAAAGATTTCAATTTGGTATGTTAATTCTAAGGGAAAGCATCAAAGCTCCCAATTATGCCAGGATCATTTCTCTTATCCTGCATGAGCTAAATCCAGAAGTTTTTTATTTCTCCAAAGGAACAACCCTTCATCATATGAAGAAGGTATCCATTTCCTCCATTCAGAGATAGGAACTCAAACTACTGAATCCAGCCCAGGCTGCCAAGGCTCATGATCATCCAGCCTCCGAGGACATGACTCCATCTCCCTCTCTACCTCATATTGCTAGCACATCTAGTGCAGCTGCTGAGGGGGAGCCTGCTCCTTCAATTCAAGAGGAAAGAATTCCTACCCCTCCTGCTGCCGCTTCTCTTCCCCCAACCACTCCTGAAGAAACTCTATCAGATGCTCAAGTACAATAAACCATTCTCTCTACTACAGAGGACATCAATCAAATGATAGAAGAACTAAGTTCTAAAGAGCCTCTTCCTCCCTTCCAGAAAGACAAATCTCTAGAACCATCCAAATAACAAACTCTAGCACCATCACCTTCCCCCATTCTATCAGAACATTCCATCAGAACCAGAATCCCCTGTTCACCATTCTCCTGGTGCTAACATAGAGCAAGAAGAGACCATTCTGATCTCTGATGAGAAAGAACCTTCCCTAAAACCAGTTGAAGCTCCTCTCAAGAGCTTGGACTTTACTCTTCCCACCATTCTTGGTGAGGAAGGAGACATTCTGATTCAAACTTCAAAGGCTCAGAGCTTAGTGATCATTAAAGAGATTGCTCCATGGACTGCTCCTCCTCCTCCTCCAGTTCCTCAAGTTGTAACTCCAACACCTGCTGCCAATGACATTCTGGGTAAGATAGAATAAATTCTCATAAAACAGAGAAAGTATTTTGATGATTCTTTGAAAGCTGTCACAGAAAAAGTTACTGCTCTTGAGAAAGAAATGAGCAGAGGCTTTGTAGAAATCCAGCACAATACTGATGAGCTAAAACAATTATTCAAAATAGGTGGAAAAGCTCTGGACCACACCATCACTAGTATTGGTCAGGTGATGGACCAGACGGTTCTCTGGCTAACAATCAAATATATCTAGAAAAGAAAGCCCAAGAGCACAACCTCAAGATCTTTGAAGTGGTGGGAACATTTAAAGATGATACTCTCACAACCCTTTATGTAGAAGTCAGAAAGGGGGAGCGTCTAGTCAAAGAGTACTTAGAAAAAGCTGATGCAAATGTGAAAACTCTTTGGACTGCTAAGATGAATGAGATTCATGCTGATGTATAGAATCAGATAGATGGTGTGAAGTTTCATATTTATGATACTGCAGTATGGATGCATAACCAGATCTTCCCTGAATTTCAGGCAGACCCAAACATAATTCCTCATCATCTCAATCCAATTGCACAACATCAGCCAGCTTAAATGCCTGCTCAACAACCTACATATTCTCCAAGGCTTGAAGGGTCAGAAGCTCCTCCTCCATAAACATATGCTCTGGTTTGGGAAACAGATATACATCAAGAGCAACCTAAAGTATAGATCCCCAAAAGAAGAAAGTATGGTGATGGAGCTTCTGCCAGCAGGTCCATTCCAAATCCAGAGGCAGAGAAGAGAAAAGCTCAGGAATTTGAAAAGATCTGGAGCCCTACTTCAAAGTCATTAATCATTGATACTCTCAAATTGGTAATGGATTATAATGAAAATAGGACTAATCACTATAGTTCTCAGGAATGGGAATTGTATGAGAATTCCATGACCAAAAAAAGAATCTATGATCGAGAATATAGAAGGAATAATCCTAATGCACCACCAAGACCTCCAAAGTACTACCCAAAACTATTCAGCTATCAGAGAAGGAAACAAGAGAAGAAAGATAGACAACAACATCAACATCAACATCAAGCCAAAGAATGAACAAAGTTCTAAGATTGTGGATTGGAATTGTGTAGAACTGAATTTTTGAAACAATTCTATCTATATAAATCCTTAATTTTGATGATCTATTCTTTGTCTTAAATTTTTAGCATGTTATTCTGTTTTTCTCTTTTATATCTAGTCTTTTTATTTGTTTATGTTGATATAATTCACCTTAGTGTAGAGGGTTCTGACTTCTACAAATAGGAAAGAATGTTGGGTATTGTATCCACAATAACCTAGATTTGTATGAAGTCACCCTTGAACTAAGATGAATTAAGTTGTATTTTATGTGTTGTTTGAGTTATGTGTTTGCATGACTTAATTGCCAAGTGTAGACCAATGTCAGTCTACAGTGAGTCCCCAAACACAAGACCATACAATGTAATCCCTCATTGTTTGATCCATGGTGTTAACTCATGTGTAACCTCTCTATTGGGATACACTTCATTTTCAAGAACTATACTTGTTGGATAAAGATATGATGCCAATTCCATTGAAGACAGAAAAGTTTTCATAAAACAAAATTTTTCTAAGTGTTTCACTCGAGTAGAACTCTAGTACTCGAGTAGATCCTTTAGTTGTACTCGAGTAAGTCAAGTCAGAATTTCGAGTAAGGGAAATGGTTTTCGACAAGTCTGAACATAGTTCTCGAGAGGCCAGTTCCATTACTCGAGTAGACCTTTTCTTCTTCTCGAGTTAACAATTTTTTATCTCAGGATTTTCTAAGTATTTTACTCGAGTAGTTAAGTTCATTACTCAAGTAGATGAGTACCTTGACTCGAGTGACAGAATTCAAGTACTTGAGAAGTTTCTACCTTACTCGAGTAGTGATGTTCCTGTACTCGAGAAGTCTACCTACTTCTCGAGAAGTCTAGATCTAGTACTTGAGTAACCAGATTCATTCCCAGAATTCTCTCTAAGTCTTTTTCTCGAGAAGTTTACATCCACTTCTCGAGTAGCATTTTAAGTACTCGAGTAATCCTCATTCCTCTCGAGTAATGATAAGTTCTATCCTTATTTTTTCTGAAGTGCTTCTTCTCGAGTAGCTTTATTTGTCTTCTCGAGAACACACAACAGTACTCGATTAGTTCTTTCTTCACTCGAGTAATCCAGTTATTTTCTCAGAAAATTTCGATAAGTCCCGACAGACATAATTTTTCAAATGTCTTGACGTGATTGGTCAACGTGGCCATCATTAATGATAATTATGACTGTTAGGGAGATCTTATAAAATGCCTTGTCAGTACGACCAACCCAAAAAGCGCGTGAAAAAGAAGCATTTTAAGAATTCTTGATCCCAATTCTCTTTCCTAATCGGAAGCCGCCACCGCTCATCGTGCACATCGCCAAGGTCTTTCGATGCCGCAAAGAAAGTCTGATACGCGCCCGAAGCATCGTCCATAGGAAGGAAGAGAGGGGTCAGCACTCCAGAAGCAAGAATGGATGGATGCCCGAGGCGAGCGATAGCGAAGTTGACGACAGCAGCGGGAATGGATTTTCAAGAGTAGCTGCTCACGACCACCGAGTACTAAGAAAGCGCCATTTCCATTTCTCACAAAAATCATTGACAAGAAGATTTAGACCAATCGACTTGTAGATCAAGATCATCTTCAATCTATACATCCTCTCTTTGATCTTGTGAGTCCAAGAATTTCATATTTAGGATCCAGCCGTGTCTTCTTCAACATTTTCTGATAAAGCCGCTAAGCTCAAGAAAAAAGACCTAGGCAGAAATTTTTCAAATCTGAGAAATTTTATAGTGTGAATTTCTTAAATTCATTCTATTCTTGTAGGAGATTATTCTCTGAGTGTAGGAGCTTTGTTCTCCGAGTTGTTTTCGGAAGTTTTTATCTTCCGAGTGTAGATCCGTTTTTGTGAATCGAGTTGTGGAACGTTGTTCCGAGTTATAGGATTGTTTTAAATCTGAGATTAATGGAGTAGCCGAGTTTAGTGCATTGCTAGATCAGTGAGTGGAAAGTGGACGTATCCAAGGTTGGGGAACCACTATAACTCTTGGTGTCGTCTGTGATTGCTTGGTTATTTTTCTGTGCATAGATCGCTAAATTTTTATTCCGCAAAAAGACGCGCAACTCACCTATTCACCCCCTCTAGGTGATTTAGGTAGATAACTTAAACACTTTTCATCCGGCCCCCGCGAGGGTCGGCCGAGGCCGGCCCAACACGGGCGGCCTATTCGTGGCCAGCCTAAGTGAGGGCAGGTCGAGGCCGGCCTGACCCCTGGCTGCCTCGTCGCGGCCGACCCCTATGAAGGGAGGCCTCGCCGAGGGCGACCTGGCCACTGCCTGTTGGGCGCGGGGGTGGCGGTTGCCTCCCATGTCATCGTCATCGGGCCGCCAGTTCTGTCGAGCGAGCTCTCTTTTGGCCCAAGGGCGGGATCATCAGTTTTCAAAAATGACAATCTATATGCTTAGTTTCGAGCAATCTTATTGGCCGCTCCAAAAATATTTAAGTGAAATTATCGGACCGCCCCTCTTAAAATTATATAAATAGGCCAACATTTACTTTAAAAAAAGGTTTTTCCCCGGAACACTCTAATTTCACTCTCACTCTCTCTTCGTTCTTTCCTTATGCAAGATTTTTCGCCCAAGTTCTCCCCCGCAAGGCACTATCAAGATCGCAAAGATGAGATGAGCGCAGAGAAAAAGCGAGACAAGGACGAAATGCTCAGATCCATCCCTGTCATCACGTCAATACGACTCAGAAGGCGAAAGCAACGCCCACTCCCAGAAGAAGAGATCGGTAGAGAGCCACGAGAACAGAACGGCTATGAGCGGTGCTCAATGTCCATTCTACCCCATCTCATCAAGTGTAACAAGGCACAGCCTGTCGCCCTCGCTCTTCTCCCGAAAACTCTATAACAAACTCTGTGATAGTGGAATTTAGGCCGTCACCGAACCGACCGCGTGGTTTTTCACGTCATCAAGCCTCTGACTCAACATTCTATGAATCTTTGACTATTGGTACGCTCGACGGCTCTGTAGGCTAGGACAATTCAGAAGGCTTGGTCTACTAACAGCGATGCGCGGACCCCCAATAGTTTGGCATTGTCTGTAGGAACACAGTTCCCAAAAGCTCCAAGGAGACATAAAGGATAAGCACCCCCGTGCCACCGCGCAAGAGGAGGAAGCTTTGGTTGGGCGGAGCACACAAACGACTTAAGGATCAGTCCATCAGAAGCACGCCGGTCCTGACCAGTCTCATTCACTTTTCAATGTGCCATAGCAAGAGGATGTCATCGTTGCACCAGATACTGACCTTGCCGGAGTGATCACCTGCCATTAGGAGCATCATGGGGAAGTGCTCGCCCTCCTTAGATACATGGCAGCCGCCCAGACACCCGTAAGAGTAATAGCCCCAGAGACTGCGCCACCACAATAAGCTCAAGAAAGGCAGGATTCATAACACTCACAAGAAACTAGCGCCAAACATCTCGTCCACCATGTCAGAGCCGCAGAAGCCGGCTTGCTTCACCAGTGCCAATGGACGGGAGCCCCTGAAGACATAATAAAAGGAACGACCCGAGAAGAGATAAGAGGATTGTTCGAGGAAGAATTCAACCAGATAGGTCGTCGAGCAGCGCAAGTCCACCGCCCCATAAGAAAGGATCGTTGTTAACACCAGAAGTGTTGGCATATCCAATCCTATTGGGATTCAAGCTTCAGATCATCGAGTCGTATGACGGGACTGAGGATCCCCTGGAATATGTGAATCATTTCACCACAATCCTTCGCATCTACAATTCACCCGATCAATTTCTTTTCCAGGTATTCTCAGCCACATTGAAAGGGCAGGCAAGGACGTGATACCACTAGCTCAAAGAGGGTACCATTTGAAACTTCGCTCAGCTCACCCAGTAGTTCCTATAACAATTCATCGCCAACTACCATATTACAAAGGATCCCTCATATCTCTCCGAAATCCACTAGAATGAGGGAGAGACCCTTAACCGATTCACCATAGAAGCTAGACAATTCCTAGGGGTGGACCCGAAACTCCTATACAGAGTCTTCCTTGGAGGGATCCAACTCGGAGGGTGTTGCTGTATAAACCCGGGCGGACAGGCGGCTAAGATTGGCGGGTTGGTAGCCGGGCGGTCTGCCCGGCTAATCTCTGTGTTGCTGTATAGGCCTTGGCGGACAGGCGGCTAAGTCTGGCGGTTTGGTAGCCGGGCGGTCTGCCGGTTATGCTCTGGGATCTCGGTGGTTGGCTACGTGTTCTCTGGTGGTGACTGGGCGGTTAGTGTCTACTAACCGCACGGTTAGGCGGTCTCCTGGGCGGTTTGGCGGTTAGCTTTGTAGATAATGTTGTTGTGTATTTAGTCCCACATTAGGTATTTGTATTCTCTCCCATCTCCTCCATTCTATATAAGGGAGGCTATACCTTTGTAATACTTACCTTTTTCTGATAATAAAATTTCAGTTATACCATTTCCGGCTTGTTTTAGTTCGTTTCTCACATGGTATCAGAGGACTCGGTCTACTCCTCCTGATTGCGTTTTCTTCTGTCCGTGTGACCTCTGCCTTCTCGCCGGCCTGTCTTTCAGCTCGCGCGAGCTCTCTTCTCTAGTGGATTGCGGCTTGTTCTAGTCGCCGCTCCCTTCTTCTCTTCTCTAGTCGCCGCGACCTGTCTCCGCGGCCTCTTTTGCCTTGTTTGCCTTTTTCCTCCTGATATCTTCCTCTGCTGTTCGCGCGGTCTATCTGTTAGCCGCACGACTTCTCTCCCTCTGTTGGTTCTGTGGCTTGGTCGTGGTCTTTCTGGCCGCTGGTGTATTCCATCGTGACCGCTGCAGATCTTTTTTTCTTCCTATCCGCGCGATCTCTCTATATCCGCGCGGCTTCTTCTTCCCGTCCAGTTTCCTTGGTTAACCGTGCGGCTTCTCTTCTTGTGCATTGCCTTCCGCTGGTCTCCTTGTGGCCGCTGCGTCCTCTTCCTTCCTTTGCTCGCCCGGTCTCTTCTCTTAACCGCGCGACCTCTCTTCCGGGATGACAACTTCTGATGGCTCCACCTCGTCTACTATCGTTGCCCCACCTCCTCCTCCTCCTCCTCCTCCTGTTTCCGGGAATCTTGGCACCGTCTCTAAGCTTCTGGGGCCAAATTATCCCGACTGGAGTGTCTCATTCACTTTTCTTCTCCGCTCTCAGCGCAAGCGTCATCATCTTACCGATGACCCTCCGCCTGCGGACTCTGTCCAGTTTACTGACTGGGATGCGAATGATGCGCTGGTTCGTACTTGGCTGGCGAACAGCCTATCCGATGAATGTCTTCCTGTCATCCGTCACGATGAGACGGTTAAACAGGCTTGGAATCACTTGGCTGCTCTCTACTCCAAGGGGGGACAAACATCTCGCATCTATACTCTCTATGCGGATCTCTTTGCTCGCCAGTCCATGTCCCCTCCTGCCGCTTACCAACAGGTCCAAGCTCTTGGAGCGGAGATCCTTCAAAATCGTCCTCTCTCGGCCGATGTGGCCACTCAGCTGAAGCACTTCCAGGAACTACTCGTGGTCTGTTACCTTCTGCGGCTTCCGGACTCCTACGATATGATCCGGCAGCAAATTCTTGGCGAGGCTGAATCTCCTACCCTGGACGCTACTGCTGCTCGCATTGCCGTTGTTACCTCTCTGCTCCAACGCCCCTTGCTTGCCGCTCCTCCGGCTCCGGATGCCTATGCCCACCAGGCTCATCGTGGTGGATTTAGTGGTCGTGGTAACCACTCTGGCGGGCGTGGCCCTTCTCGCTACCTCTGTACTCATTGTGGTCGCACAGGACACTTGGTTGACCGCTGCTGGACCAAGCATCCGCATCTTCGTCCCGCTAGTGATGCTCCTACTTCTTCCAAGCCATCTGCCTCCGTGGCCACGACTTCAGGTAGTGCCCACGTGGTCACCCAAGGTAAATGGCTCATCGACTCTGGCGCCACTAATCATATGACGGGCAATCCTCAGTGCTTTTCTCTCCTAGAAACACATGATCGGTTGCCCCCTGTTCTCGTTGCGGATGGTTCTCCCTCCCCGGTGCATGGAACGGGCGAGGTTCAAGTTACTCCGTCCCTTCGCCTGGCGGATACTCTTTATGTGCCCAAGTTTCCGTGCAATTTATTGTCGGTTACTTCTCTGTGCAAGCAACTTCAGTGTTCAGTAACATTTACTCCTTCCTCTTGTTTGTTTCAGGACCCGGACTCCAAGCGGACGATTGCTACTGGGACTGAGAGAGGCGGCCTCTACTTCCTTGATGATGTATCCGCTCTTACCGTCTTCTCTCCCGCTTCTACAGATCTTCTTCAGTGGCACCTTCGCCTGGGGCATCCTCCCGCGCGTCTCATCCACCTTCTGCTTCCTCATCTACCTCGGCAAGACTCTCCTATCAACTGTGATGCCTGTCAACTGGGCAAGCATCACCGCTCCCCCTTTCCTCCTAAGCAAGGACGTGGCTCTTCCAAGCCGTTCGACCTTATTCACTCTGATGTTTGGGGACCCTCCCCTACCCTCACCATCGGGCGTGGCAGTTCCTATTTTGTAACCTTTATTGATGATTATTCTCGCTGTACGTGGGTGTATCTATTAAAGGATCGCTCCGAACTTTTTCTGTATGGACATCATTTTATTATATGATTAAGAATCAATTTGATGCTTCTGTCAAAATTTTTCGCTCTGATAATGCAAAAGAGTATCTGAGTAGTGATTTCGCTTCTTTCTGTACGCAACACGGCATCATCCGTCAAACTAGCTGCGTCTATACCTCCCAGCAAAATGGGGTGGCGGAACGTAAAAACCGCCACCTCCTCGATGTCGCTCGCACTCTCATGACGCAGATGCAGGTTCCTCGTAGCTATTGGGGCTACGCGGTCCTCATCTCCTGCTACCTCATCAATCGCATTCCTTCCACCATCCTCAAAGGCAAAACACCGTTTTCCATCCTCTATCCCGCCAAAGACCCCTTTCCCTTACCACTTCGCGTTTTTGGGTGCACTGCCTTTGTTCATTGCCCTGCCGCGACTCGCGACAAATTTTCGCCTCGTGCTACGAAGTGTATCTTTTTGGGTTACTCCACAACTCAAAAAGGTTACTGCTGCTTTGACCCTGTTCATCGCAAGCAGTTCGTCTCGGCGGATGTGACATTCTTTGAGAATGCCGCCTACTTCTCTTCTGAACTCCCACAGGTTGATGGATCGAACCTCCCTCTTCCTCCTGCCGACTCGACCTCTCCACCCATTCTCTCCACCACATCCACTCCTCTTGAGCTTCCTTCATCACCCCCTCCACCAGCCGCTCCTTCTCTTGATCCGGATCCTTCTCCCTCGTCCCCTCGGCCGTCTCTCTCTTCTCCCGGGCCAGCTCTCTCCGCCACGGATGCACCGGCGCCTGAGGCACTCGAGGACCTGGAGCTGCCCATTGCCCTTCGCAAAGGGGTTCGGACGTGCACCCAGCACTCGCTGGCGGCTGTTATTTCTTATGATCGGCTAACACCTTCTCGCAGGGACTTCGCCCTCGCCATCTCCGCGACTACCACACCTCGCACCTACCAGGAAGCCCTTGCTATTCCTCACTGGAAGGCTGCCATGGATGACGAGATTGCTACTCTCTCTGACCGGGGCACTTGGACCCTTGTGCCTCCTCCTTTTGGCACGGATGTGGTTGGTTGTCACTGGGTGTTTGTCGTCAAGTTCCGTCCTGATGGCAGTGTGGACCGGTACAAAGCCCGTCTTGTTGCAAAAGGGTTTACTCAGACCTATGGTGTTGATTACTTTGATACGTTCTCTCCGGTTGCTCGCCTCAGCACCATTCGGGTCCTTTTCTCGGTGGCGGTCAACAGGGATTGGCCTATTTCGCAGTTGGACGTCAAGAATGCCTTTCTCTATGGTGACCTTCACGAGGACGTCTACATGGAGCAACCTCCTGGGTATGTTGCTCAGGGGGAGACTCAAGTATGCCGTTTGAAGAAGGCCATCTATGGCCTAAAGCAGAGTCCCAGGGCGTGGTTCGATAAGTTCAGTAGCATCGTTGGGGCTATCGGTTTCACCAGGAGTTCGGCTGATCACTCCTTGTTCACTCGCAAGACATCTTCGGGTCTGGTTGTTCTAGCTGTTTACGTAGACGATATTCTTCTTACAGGCGACGATCAGGCTGGTATAGCCTTGACAAAGGTCCATCTCCACCAACACCTGGTCACAAAGGATATGGGTTCTCCAAAATACTTCTTGGGAATTGAAATCTCTCGGAACCGGGTTCCCTGGTTCTCTCCCAACGGAAGTATGCTCTTGATTTGTTGAAAGAGGCAGGATTGACGGGTGCTAAACCTGCCCGGTGTCCCATGTCTCCTGGAGAAGACAAGACATGGACAGACGAATCACCAACTCTATTGGATACTACGAGGTATCGGCGTCTTGTTGGCAAACTCATCTACCTTACGGTGACCAGACCAGACATCTCCTATGCAGTGGGAAAGGTCAGCCAGTTTATGCAGTCGCCTAGGGAATGTCATCTTCAATCCGCTCTAAGGATATTGGAGTATGTGAAGTCCGCACCTGGGAAAGGTCTTCTCTTTCAGAAAAATGGTCACCTAAGAGTCGAAGCGTACTCCGACGCTAGCTATGCGGACGACAAAGGGGATCGCAAGTCGACTTCCGGATTTTGCACGTTTGTTGGAGGAAACTTGGTTAGCTGGAAAAGCAAGAAGCAGTCAGTCGTCTCCAGGTCTAGTGCGGAAGCTGAATATCGTAGCATGGCATCAACCACGTGTGAGTTAAAATGGTTGCGGGCTCTCATGCTGGATCTAGGAGAGGTCTACAACTATCCTCTTCCCATGTTCTGCGACAACAAAGCGGCGATCTACATTTCTAAAAATCCGGTCTTCCATGAGCGAACAAAGCACATAGAGGTTGATTGTCACTTCATTCGAGAAGAAGTGTTAAAGAACCAGATTTGCACTCCGTTTGTTACTTCGGAGAAAGAGCTGGCAGATATATTCACAAAACCTGTGTCCGCCTCCTTCTTCCATATTTGCAGCAAGCTAGGCATGATTGACATCTATGCTCCAGCTTGAGGGGGAGTGTTGCTGTATAAACCCGGGCGGACAGGCGGCTAAGATTGGCGGGTTGGTAGCCGGGCGGTCTGCCCGGCTAATCTCTGTGTTGCTGTATAGGCCTTGGCGGACAGGCGGCTAAGTCTGGCGGTTTGGTAGCCGGGCGGTCTGCCGGTTATGCTCTGGGATCTCGGTGGTTGGCTACGTGTTCTCTGGTGGTGACTGGGCGGTTAGTGTCTACTAACCGCACGGTTAGGCGGTCTCCTGGGCGGTTTGGCGGTTAGCTTTGTAGATAATGTTGTTGTGTATTTAGTCCCACATTGGGTATTTGTATTCTCTCCCATCTCCTCCATTCTATATAAGGGAGGCTATACCTTTGTAATACTTACCTTTTTCTGATAATAAAATTTCAGTTATACCATTTCCGGCTTGTTTTAGTTCGTTTCTCACAGAGGGTTTAATCCACTTTAATGAGGGAGATGGTCCCTAGTTACCCGAACCTTGTGCATCGGGTCGAAGCCCAGATTGGGGCCGATGAGGTGATCAAATCTCATCGACGACTGTTCGAAGGAGTTAAGAGGAAGCAAGAAGAGCCGCTCCCAAGGCATCACGAGGAGCGTAAGGGCAACCCACAACAGCAAGAACATTATGAAGACCGACCCCCCAGGCAGTATCAGGAGTACACACCACTCAACACTTCACATGCAAACATGCTTTATGCATTTTGATATGACCTAGCACTATAAATGCCGCGAGAAGTCCTCGTTAGTAAGGTGGATCGATCGAAATACTGTGAATTTCATAAGGGGACGGGGAATTTGACAGAATGGTGTGTCATACTTAAGGATGAGAGGCTCATCCAAGAGGGGGTTCTTGGAAGGTTCCTTCAGGACCAGGCAAGAGACCAACCAGCCAAATAGAGGAGGGAGCAGTTGCCTACAAACTTGGAAGCACAAGGGGAAAGAAAGTTGTGGGGATGATTGAGACCATAGAGGGGTCTCAGTTCGCCACGATAAACCTGATTGCGTAGGGCGGGCTCGGGCGAAGCACACCAACAAAGGAGAAAATCGGCTTCGCTGACGAGGATCTCGCGGGACTGCTGATACCGCACCAGAACCCGCTAGTTATAACGACCGAAATTGATGACCCAAGCTTTCGCGTAAAACAGATATTGGTAGATAATGGAAGCTTAGTAAACGTACTTCGAGGAATGCATATCCCAAACAAAAAGCTCCAGTTGGCGGCATGCCTAATCTACAGCTTCATTGGGTGACCAGTGCCGGCTGAGGGAACAATAATCCTCCAGGTTGCCTTAGGGGAATTCCCAAAGCAAGCAACTCACCAAGTTCAAATCATGGCCGTGGAGACAGAATCACCGTACAACGAAATTTTCGGTCGCCCGCTCTAGAACACGTTCGGGGCAATCCCTTTAATTCCACATCTCGCTATGAAGTTCACCATGCCAGTAGGGATTGGAGTCGTGAAAGGGAACCAGTAGGCAGCTCGGACATGCTACCTGCAACTGATGCACCCAGGACAAGGAGCAGCTTTATGCTGTGCCTAGGGACGAGCAACCGGGTTAGGAGAGCCCTAGAAGAAACCCCAAAAACTGGAAGAGGGCATCAATGCCCAACCTTGCTATGTTTTCTGAACATCAACAAACCTCTTTTCTTTTAAGCAACTGACTGCTAACTTTATAAAGTCGTGAGCATGTACTGATGCATGAACTATTTTATTTCTTATAACTGTTAAATGTTATGATTGTTCCTAACACTGCTCTTACAGGGACACATCCGGGCCTGCCCCTCGGTACAACTTTGCGGACGTTCTCCCGCGAACTTCCTACTACCACAAATCAAAGGCTTGTCCTTATCTTACGTAGTTTGTAGAAATAAATGCTAAGGTTCGCCCCCGCCATCTCTACGGGACCACATACTTGCGGCCTCCCATTGCCGATGATCAAATGTTTTCCCTTCTCTCCACAGTAGGTCATGACGCTGCCAGGGCCTTCCAAACCTCGCTCTCCACCGGTTCGAAGGCACGCCCTTCATCGCCTCTTCAGGGCCATGTCCATGTGGCCTCCCACTACTGAAGATTGAAGGTCTACCCTTCTCTTTGTAGTAGATCGCGACGACTCCAAGCCCCCCCCCCCCACCCGCTCACTTGCCACAGGTTCAAATTTCTTCCCTTCACCGCCTCTTTAGGACACGTCCCTACAACCTCCCATTGTCAATGATCGAAGGTCTTCCCTTCACTTTGCGGTAAGTCACGGCATCGCTAGGGCTTGCTCCCCTTGCTTTCCACCGGTTTGAAGGTCTTCCCATCATTACCTCTTTTAGACCACATCCATTCAGCCTCGCACTATTGACCATCATAGGTCTTCCCTTCTCTCCCTGATAGGTTGTAGCATCACCAGGGTATGCCCCCTCTCTCACCACCGGTTTGAAGGCCTGCCCTTCACTACCACTTCGGGACCACGTACCTATGGCCTCACACTGCCGACGATTGAAGATCTGAACTTCAATTAGAAGGCTTCAGTTCCATCTTCGTTCTCAAGAGTCAAGTTCAATTCCATCTCCATTTATAGGTGGCAAGTTCAGTTCCATCTCCATTCATAAGTGACAAGTTTAGTTCCATTTCTATTTTTAAGAAACTTTTTTTGAGTTGCACCGATTATTAGGATTCGATAATTGTTCAGTTGCACCTTTCAATCATAGCTTAATCAGATTGAGGAAGCTTATTATGAGTTTTACCTTTATTATTCATTCAAGAATAATTATCAACTAATTTGTTTGCGTCGAATCCAATCCGAACATCTTTTTAGAGAGCACGTTTTCCTCAAAATTCAACCTCGAAAATCATTTCTAATCGTGGGGGAAATTCTTTACCATAGACGAGCTTGGACATTTCACTTCCAAATTTACCCAAAATTTCCAAGAGTTATTACAAAAATGAGGTGTCCAGTGAACTTGCAAAAATCGTCAAAACACTCAGATCTTGAAATCTCGCATCAATAGTTATGTATTTAAACTCAACATTCAAATTAGAACACGATCGCGCGCTTAGAATCTCATTTTTCCGAAGGATTTAAACGCATCGATTTTAAAGCGCAACTTTAGGGTCCGAGAATTTGGAAAATCTTCAATTTTCACCTCAAGATTCCCAAATTTTTACACAACATTAAAGAGGGCCTAAAATGAGTCTAGAAATTTTTCCAAAATTTTTTAAGTAATTTTAGGCCTATAAATTGACCAAATAATTCTTATTTAGGCTTTTTAAAATACCAAATCAATTCATAAAATTCCCAAAATTTTTTGGAGATAGCCCTCATCAAGGGGAATAACTTTCATGTTCAAAACTTTTCTCTTAGCACCTTAGATTTTTCTCAAAAAATCATGTTTTTGTGTATATATTTGGTTTGCAAATAGCCATCAAAATTAAAATATGAGGCCGAGATGAAGCCATACAACGGGATTTGTCTTTCTGTCCCCACAACGGATCTGGAACTAATCTGTTATGGGGGTGCTGATGCTGAGGCAGGGGCGGGCATTAATAAAATCCTCATTGTCCGATCTCATCATGGAGATCAGACGACAGCTGTTGCTCCCTAACGATGGAGAAGGTGACAACATCTGCCATCGTAGGCTAGCCACTACCAAATGTCGTCATCATCGCCGGTCGACTCGACGGGGGCTGTCAAACTTATGGGACGTGGTCCGATGACCCAACGTCGTCGGCCACCACCAGAAATACATAACCCGAGAGTAAGGTGGAGCGGTTGCGCTGCTCCCGGCGATGCCACACTACCCTACCTATCTTATGGATTTCTGTCCATGGCACTGCCCCTGGCCAGAGCGTTGGGGGTTAGGCTTCCCTCCAGCGGTGGCCCGACAGCCTAGCGCCGCCAGCCGTTGTCGTAGAAAATAAAACAAAGAAGAATCTCTTTTTGGGCGCCGCCAGAGCGGTGATTTACGGCGGCACCACGACCCTCTGCCACTTGGGAGGGACATCTATGGTAGTATAACACCCTCATAGTGCCACTACTGGCGCTAGGCATGGCTTCCCACACGCGACCACCACCCGACCTGGAGCAAGGCTCGGGTGGCGCTTATGGCTCTCTGGCCGCTAGGAGGTGCATACAGCATGCTGGATGGATAGAGAAGGAGGGGAAGAGGTTCCACTGGAGTTGGGTCACTCATGAGGGGTCGGTCTGAGTTTCCATTAAATGTGGCAGAGGTGGCAAAAATGACTTCGGGTTTTCCTGTGAGGGGAGGCTTGGGCAGGGGTTAAGGTGGCTCGACTGAGCTGTATGAGCTCAGATAGAGGGTGATGCCATATAAATAGGACTGGAGGAGAACTCCTCTCCTTCTCCCCATTGTGGGGTTAAATTCCATGGAAGAGAGGCTCGACCTCCTCCTTCTAGCTGTCCAACCAAGTGTCCTCATCAAGGATGGAAGGTACAACCACTTGACATGATCTAGGAGAGGTAAACCATGGTGGGTGGGCCTTGGGCATTGAGAAAAGAGTGAAAAGAGGTATAGAGTGGGCTTGGGCCTCACCTTAGCCCATGGTTCTTGGCCCAAGTTGGGTGGCTGCTAAATTCAAGCCCATAGGGCTAGAATAACTCATGAGGGTTTTGTAAGTTTGGGTGGTGAAGCCTCCATTTAGAGAATAATCCAAAATTTGAGCTTTTAGGGGGGATTTGACCAAAGTAAACCCTAGGGAGGGTCCCCCTTGCTATTCAAAGTCAAAGCAGATCAAAGTCATCGGGGAATGAGTCAAAGTTGGGGTATCGTGTCATAATTGGTGTGCGCACGCTTTTCAGTACACAATAATGCTTGGTATGACCACATATTGACCAACCACCGTCAAAATTGACCGGAGCAAACTCTATTGACTTCATATTGACCATACGAATCCAACGTCACTGACTGGGGTCAAATCAGAGTTCGTTCGATAAATATCCAAAATTTGCGCGTCGCGACGCACAAGAACAGTCAAAATGGTCAAATTTGTCGTTTGACTCCGGATTATAACGCAACAAGTTTCAATGCGCTCGTATCAACTATATGAAGTCATAAGAACTGACAGAACTTAGATCGAAGTTCTCTAGCTTGATATACAAAAATCTCGTATTTGCGACGTTTTATGAGGAACAGTCATATCCACCATATGACCTCGGAATTCAATAGAACGAGTTCCAACGCACTTATATTAACTATACGATGCCACAAGAACCTATAGAACTCAAATCAGAGTTCTCTAGCTCTATAACCCCGACCAGGGTTACCTCCTACCTAGTTATGGGTCTTGGGTAAAGGTTCATGTCACTTTTATTGGGCCCACTAGGGTTCTAGTGACCCAATAAAATTCGGGATGTTATAGAGCGCATACACATCGGTCTGTCGTGAACAATGCATCGCGGAGCCTAGAAAAATGCACAAAAGGCAAGTTAAGGTCCAAGTAAAAAGGCACAATCACGTCCCACACACCATGTAAAGGGATGCCCACGCACGCGTGCAGTAGTGCTAACGCCGGCGGAATCCAGCTGAATTAATTCAACCTTCATTTTAGGTAGGTACCACATGGCGGTAGAAAGGTATGGCGCGGTGATACCACTTAATGCACTCTATGCACTCGGTGCACTCGACGAAGTGTTGAGAACCTACCGAGGGGCGGTAGTGATCTATCGCACAGCGGTAGCTGGCTACGTGTCATTAAGGCTGATGATGTTTTGAGCGGCAGAGCGATGCCGATTGAGCTAAGCGACCAATGCCTATAATACCGCGCGGCGGTAGCATATACCACGTAACGGTAGCTTCTTGATAAAGGCCATGGATGAGATTATTTTCTCATTCACTCTCTCTCTCTCTTGATTCTGGAGGAAGGAGAAGGGAAAAGACAGGAAGCAATAGCAAGGGTGTTCTATCCCTATAGAGGAGACGTTCGTGTGATCGAATTTGTGAGTCAAAGGAAGATCTGCGGAGAGGAAGCTGTGGTAATCAGTTCTATCCAGATCAAGGGCAAGAGAATGGATCTTAAGCGATCAATGAGGATAACGTTCTTTCTTCTTGAACAAGTGAAGTCCTAATTTTGCATGTGCATGGAATCCCCTGCCAAAGGGTGGAAAGTGAAGGGAATTCTGATGGGTTGATATGTGATATCCCCTGGTAGTCTTGCATATAGAATCCAAAAATCGTAGTACGGAATAGACATGATGTGAGAAGCTCATCCGGACAGGTTGGTCTGCATTGGTGATGTTTTAATTTGTGTGCCTGAGAAGACTCTAGGTATAACCGTGTAGTTACGGAGTCCGAGGGGTTGTGCCTGTGAACTAAGTAGCAGGAAGTACTGGAGATGCGCTTCACGAAAATATCTAGAGAATACCACAGTTTTGATAATTGTTGGGTATCACTAGGCGATAGTGGCTATTGTTGGCGATGGCTCTTGGTGAGCTATATATTGTGAAAGTCCAGTTTCTGGCACTGCAGGATGCTGCAGGTTTTTCTAGAAAGATGTTCCAATTGTGGCTGACTCTGGAGACAAAAAGAGATGTTCTGTTGTTAATTCAAGGCAGTAATAGTAATCGTTGGCGGTAGCTCCCAGATAGCATTGTGCTTGCGAAGCCTGTCTTGCGGAGACCGTATGGCTAGCAGGTGAGCTGTGAGGCTGGAGTGCCCAGCTATTGGTCGTGAGAGCAATTGCGATCATTACAGTCTCAGGTCATGGGGAAAATTTGAGCGACAATTGATGCTTCGAGCCTGAAGTGCCCAGTAAAAAGGCCAGAGAGCCAAACGAGCAAGGGGAGGTTGACCCCCGTCTTGTCGTTCGCCATGATGGCTATGATCGTCGGCATTGGCATGGAGATTTGAGTAATGGGGTGTGGCAGAACCATACCCACATTATGTCATTCAAACTAGATCGCCTAAAGTAACTGGCTTTCGACGTTGGTATAATGAGAGTCTTAGGCCCAAAGCCGGAAAGACTAGAATGCTTAATGTTGACCGTCAAGTCTGAGACTTTTGGACGGTGGTGGGGCTGGTAATTCTAGTACACAAATAATATGCCCTGAGTGCACGTAATGTAAGAGCCCCCCCCCCTTCCGGAACACAAGACACGATCGAGGGTAGTCTTATGCCCAGAACAGCTGCCTTGCGGTAACGCAAACACATAGGTCGACCTGTACCACAAGACGCCTATCCTGCTGGCTAAATAAATATCATTCCTGCCAACCCAACATAAGAAAGTATAGAAGTCAAAATTCACATAAGCATATAGTACATGACAAGTAAACCAAATAAAAAGAAGAAACCAAGGCTTCTATAGTATTAGAGTACATCATGCTAAAATGGCTACAAAACGAGTCTCTCAAAAGCTCACATCAGTCACCGATGACAGCGATGGTATCGTCACTTTAGGCCCTATCACCCTGGCATGGCTGCCTTCCTGCATAACCTGCTGCTGCTCTATTTACGGGATTTCCTCCTAAAAGGAAGACGTATCAACTGTTAGTCATAAAGACTAAGTGGCTATCATATCTGCTCTCCCGACGAATCTTAGGCACCGAGAGGAGAAAAGGAACAAGAGTACAATATATATATGCAGTAGTACAAAAAGGTGGAGAATATATAAAATATGAGTAACAATAGTAGTAAAGGTACAACATTATTATCAACATTATATTCTAGCAGTTCTACTCAAAACATATCCATCCGTCTAGTAAATAGGTCTACAACCGGAAAGTAACTTAACTTATATGAATGCACATACAAACATATAAGTTAAGGGTCGGCTTAACAGTAAAGTAACTCATCATATAAGAGTGCCCATACAAACTTATATGATAATGATCTTGTGTATGTAATGAAATGCAATATTATGAATGCAATGCGATGACTTATCCATGCACACACACACACTCCTTTGTCGACACAGAATTGTAGTTCCCACTTTTCGACCAGGTAGCTAACCCCTTAGGCGTCATCCTTCGTGGACAGACGGTGATAGTGGAACGGGCTTTCCATTGCTAGGCTGGTCTCCACACTACCAAGCTTAGGCCTCTGTACGCCCCAATGCAAAGAACACAACAACGGAGCTCATATGCGTACTACGGCTCAGAGGGATCTCGGGTAGATGTACACCAAGAACACGACCTAAATAGGCCTATCTTTATGGCACGGAAGGAGCCTATGGGAGCGTATCACCACAGAATCAAGCCCAACCGTCCACTTGGTATGGAAGGAGCCCCGGGAATGAGCACCGAGGACCAAGCTTAACCGCCCAAAGTTTATCTGTCAACTCCTGTCGGTGTGATGAATAGCGAGTCCATAGACCTGTCACACTATCCTTAACCCAGGATTATGACACCGCGTGTCAACTCACACAACATGCAGTTTCACTTCATCATGGTATGGAAGGAGCCTCGGGGATGAGCACCGAGGACCAAGCCCAGCCGTTCAAAGTCTCATTTCATGATTACCAATCCAGTGCGGTCAGACACACGCACTTACACCCTTCACAACCTCATGCACCCAAGCACTAAAGGGTCCATCATCAACACATGTGGTAAGCCACCTCACACAACATACCAAACTCACACTGCTACCCGAAGGGAGACACAACTCTAAGCAGTGAACTATATTAATTATCCCACCAAAGACTTGAGATCACGATTCCACATATTTCATGGCCATGTGTTTACCTCATCCAAGTTCTTCCTTATAATCAAGCACATCCTTACCGGATTTTACAAGAATATCACTTGAACAACCAAATCGTATCGATTCATTTGATCCCCAAATTTTCTAAACCATCTGTTTATTAAACTCATTAAAACCGTTTGTACAAACAGGTTTCACCAAACCATTCGTTACTTAAGGATCTAACGACCGAATTCTATAAACCATTTGTTTATCACGATCATAATTAAACTAAGTTCACCAAAACCTCATTATTATTTTGCTATGATCCCTCTACCAAATCCAAACCCGGTTCTATTCAAACCCGAGAACAACATGTACTTAAGACATGATTGTACAACAACTTCGACTGGACATTTTCGAGTCTACAGAATTCGTATAAAAACGTGTAACCATCCGTTGGAAAGGTCTTTCCAAGGTCTAAGACTTTTGTGTTTAGTCAAAATCCCAGATCTAGCCGTAACTTACCCGAACACGGCCTTGAAGTTCACTACACACAGAAAATAGATTTTTGCACGCATCTTAAAGCAAGATGAATGACATCAGTTCATCTTCTTCCTTTAGACATTTAATCAAAACTATATGTAAAACTTCATCCTCTATTATTCACCCTCATTAGACCATTTCTCTTCACAAAACCAAGTCTATCATCTTCACAAAGAAGAGAGGAGAGGTTGAAGACATCAAATCTCTATGACACAAGCCCTATCATGGTCTCTACCTAGAAGATCTTAATCTCACAAGTCAAACTCCTTTGAGTTGACATCTCTCCTAGAAAATAACTACAAATCTAGCACCAAGGGAGAGGGTAGGAACCTAACCTCATTTCCAGCCATGGATCTCATCACTCTCCTTGGCGACATGATGACGTCGACCTTGGCTCTCGTTCTCCTCCTTCCGTTCCTTATCTTACAAGGAAAACCTCTGCCGTCTCGTTCTCTCAGAAAATTCGGAGGCAGTAACTAGTGCCCAAGGATTGGGAAGCGTATAAATAGGAAATGGCAAAATAGAGTTAGGGTTTTCTCGATCAGGGAGCTACCGCCGCACGGTAGCATGCTACTACCGTGCAGTATCCCTAAAAATGACTTCTTCTGCAAGCCACTGTCTGAACAAAGAAGAGAGACAGATGACAGACAAAGATATAAATGCACATACAAACATATAAGTTAAGGGTCGGCTTAACAGTAAAGTAACTCATCATATAAGAGTGCCCATACAAACTTATATGATAAGGATCTTGTGTATGTAATGAAATACGATGTTATGAATGCAATGTGATGACTTATCCATGCACACACACACACACTGCTATGTCGACACAGACTTGTCGTTCCCACTTTTCGAGCAGGTAGCTAACCCCTCAGGAGTCATCCGTCGTGGCCAAACGGTGACAGTGGAATGGGCTTAGCACTACTAGGCTGGTCTCCACACTGCCAAGCCCAGGCCTCCGTACGCCTCAACGCTAAGAACACAACAATGGAGCTCACATGTATACTACGACTCAGAGGGATCTCGGGTAGATGTACTCCAAGAACACGACCTAAACTGGCCTATCTTTGTAGCACGGAAGGAGCCTATGGGAGCGTATCACCACAAGACCAAGCCCAACCGTCCACTTGGAGTGGAAGGAGCCCCGGGAATGAGCCCCGAGGACCAAGCCCAACCGCCCAAAGTCTATCTGTTAACTCCCGTCGGTGTGATGACTAGCAAGCCCATAGACCTGTCACACTATCCTTAACCCCGAATTATGATACCGCGTGTCAACTCACACCACATGTAGTTTCACTTCATCATGGTACGGAAGGAGCCTCGGTGATGAGCACCGAGGACCAAGCCCAACCATTCAATGTCTCATTTTATCATTACCAATCCAGTGTGGTCAGACACACACACTTACACCCTTCACAACCTCGTGCACCCACGCACTTAAGGGTTTGTCATCAACACAGGTGGTAAGCCACCTCACACAACATGCCAAACTCACACTACTACTCGAAGGGAGACACAACTCTAAGGAGTGGACTATATTAATTATCCAACCAAAGACTTGAGATCACGATTCCACATATTCCATGGCCATGTGTTTACCTTATCCAAGTTCTTCCTTATAATCAAGCACATCCTTACCGGATTTTACAAGAATATCATTTAAACAACCAAATCGTATCAATTCATTTGATCCCCAAATTTTCCAAACCATCTGTTTATTAAACTCATTCAAACCGTTTGTACAAACAGGTTTCACCAAACCATTCGTTACTTAAGGATCTAATGATCGAATTCTATCAACCATTTGTTTATCACGATCACAATTAAACTAAGTTAACCAAAACCTCATCATTATTTTGCTATGAACCCTCACCAAATCCAAACCCGGTTCTACTCAAACCCGAGAACATGTCCTTAAGACATGATTGTACATCAACTTCGACTGGACATTCCTGAGTCTACAGAATTCATATAAAAACATATAACCATCCGTTGGAAAGGTCTTTCCAAGGGCTAAGACTTTTGTGTTTAGTCAAAATCCCAGATCTGGCATTAACATACCCGAAAACAGCCTTGAAGTTCGCTGCGCATAGAAAATAGATTTCTGCACGCATCTTAAAGCAAGATGAACGACATCGGTTCATCTTCTTCCTTTAGACATTTAATCAAAACTATATGCAGAACTTCCTCCTCTATTATTCACCCTCATTAGACCATTTCTCTTCACAGAACCAAATCCATCATCTTCACAAAGAAGAGAGGAGAGGTTGAAGACATCAAATCTCTAGGACACAAGCCCTATCCTGGTCTCTACCTAGAAGATCTTCATCTCACAAGTCAAACTCTTTTGAGTTGACATCTCTCCTAGAAAATAACTACAAATCTAGCACCAAGGGAGAGGGTAGAAACCTCACCTCATTTACAGCCATGGATCTCGTCACTCTCCTTGGCGGCATGATGACATCGACCTTGGCTCTCGTTCTCCTCCTTCCGTTCCTTATATTCCAAGGAAAACCTCTGCCGTCTCGTTCTCTCAGAAAATTCAGAGACAGTAACTAGTGCCCAAGGATTGGGAAGCGTATAAATAGGAAATGGCAAAATAGAGTTAGGGTTTTCCCGATCAGGGAGCTACCGTCGTGCGGTAGCATGCTACCGTCGGGCGGTATCCCCAAAAATGACTTCTTCTGCAAGCCACTGTCTGAACCGCCCACTCAAGTGTATCCAACTGTATAGCTATCGTTGGGCAGTAACCTTTTACCGCTGTGTGCTATCTTCCTGAGAGCCTTGTTAAAATAATTCAGCAGGCTATCGCCCGCGGTAATACTAACGCCAGGCGGTAGCTTTGGCTACTGCCACACGGTATCTCACTACCGTCGCGCGATAGCACTCAATGCCTTTTGCCCACTAAATGCATGCATGTCCACTCAACGCTCTCAACGCCTCGGCCGCTACCGCCACATGGTAGCACTCAATGCCTTCTGTCCACTCAACGCTCACAATGCCTCGGCCGCTACCGCCGCGCGGTATCTTGTTACTGCCATGCGGTAGCACTCAATGCCTTTTGTCCACTCAACATTCTCAATGCCTCAGCTGCTAACGCCGCACGATATCTTACCACCACCATGCGGTAGTGTCCAGACACATAATGTGGAGTCGGCACTTCCTCTCCGGCTTAGGTGTGAGCCTATCTGCCAGCGCACCCCAAGCCCAAGTCAGCTCTCCTGACTTGGAAGTGTGCACAATGAGCCTAGCCCGAATCGGGACGTTACACGTAACGTTTGACAGTTGATGCAAACGTTTGTGATATATTGAATGGTGCTTAAGTTGTGCATTCGTATGATATATCTATATATGAATGTTATGTCTATAGGGAAGGAATACCGCTACCCCGGGAATGGGGTAGGGTCATTATAAATTGTTCAGCTAAAGCTGACCGTTGCCTTATTTTCCACCTTTATGGTGGAATGTCCCTGTGCAGGTGCTGTAGAGCCGAGCGGGAGATAGCGGGTTGCAGCCCTTGAATGCTATGCCAGCCCTCGAAGGCTAAGTGAAGATCTTTTGTTGTTTTTCATATGTGGTTGGCCTGCATGCCGATATTTGTAAACCACATTTGTGAATGACAATTGTAAGGACTTAAGGCCACACTTTTTGGTTTTTTTTATATAACATTATTATATGGTTTAATAGTGGACATTCGCAATACTTGAGTTCTAATAACCTACGAAGCTTCCTCTAGAATGCTCTGAGTTAGGACACGGTTGGTAGTTTTGATATTCACCTATAACTCCACTGATTGTTCGTGGCATATGGCATGGGACCCCAGCCGGATCTTCTGTTATATTCTACGTTGACGGACGGAGGTGTTATAATTTGGTATCAGAGGCAGGTTTTGATCCTTCGACCTATGGTTTATGGGCCGACAAGTCGGAGGATTAGGTTCTTGTATCGGTCTTCCTTCTACAAATTTATGATCGAATTCTTTTGAGGGGTGGCGAGCACGTGTATGTGCTTACCGTTATAACAAAATGAACTCAAGAATGTCCACTTAGAAATGAAAATGCATATATTTGAGGAACCTATGCGTTCCTAGTAGTCATTGTTTGCCTTATGAGTAATCGCTAAATTGTGTAATTTACACTTATAGGTGACTAGAAGTGGTTCAAGGCAGTCTGAACCCCAACATTCTATGGAGAGTGTGACACCAGCTGATGTGCCCACACATCCCCCTTATGCGGAAATGATACACTTAGTTGTTGAGACAGTGCTTGCTATGATAAATGCACAGCCGACTGGGCAGGTGTGTCCTGCTATGGTCCCAGACCAGGTTGGTGTGGCTGAGCCTATAAGTGTTAGGAAAATGGTTGCTGAGGCTTTGGTTGAAAGGCGAGCGACTGAAAGGCAGCTAAAACACTTTATGAGTTTTAGTCCTTCTATGTTTACGGCTGCAGGATCCCCAACGCAGGCGAAGGACTAGCTTTCGCGTGTCAAGAGAGTATTGAAGGTGATTGAAATAGAGGAGGGGCAGAAGATAATCTTTGCCACTTTCCTGTTAGAGGGAGAGGCTCGACTTTGGTGGAATGAGTTTGAGTTACACCACTTTGCGTGCAGATGACTATCTGAGATCTCGATGGATGAGTTTTCGAGATTATTTTTGGAAAAGCATCTGCCTTCGTCGCAGCGGATTGCCATGGAGAATGAGTTCCAGCTCTTGACTCAGGGCAAGAGTAGTGTAGATAACTACTTGCGTTCACCAAGTTGGGACGATATGCGTGGTCCAATTTCTCTAGCGAGGAGCGTAAAACCAATCGGTTCAATGAGGGACTGCGGGATGAGCTGAGGTTACTTCTCTCGGGTCCGATTAATCAGAGTTTTCAAATATTGGTGGATATGGCTCGTTCGTTGGAGAAGGACATGAAGAGGGTACATGGCAAGAGGGACTTGGCTGTGAAAAAGCTTGAGTTCAAAGTTCCATCTTCTTCAAAATCACATTTTTGGAAATGGAATAAGAAATCCAAGTCTTCTGGACAGGCTCTATCTACTATTGCTTTTTGAGAAACGTCTGGGCAAAACACTCATACATGTTATACATGTGGAAAGGTGGGATACATGGCCCGAGACTGTCGGAGTGGCCCTCCAAAGACGGAGAAAAAGACGGGTGCGTAAAATGATAAAAAAGGGAAAGATAGTGGTAGAATCAACTGCATCTCAAGCGCAACTCCGAGTCTATAATCTTGGCCAACAGGAGGCCATAAAACAAAGTGACGTCGTCACAGGTACGAGTAGTATATAGTTTTCATGTTTTATATACTTTATACCTTGTGAATTGCTTGTGTATAACTCGATCAGTATATGCTTTGTCCTTATCCAGGATTATCTGGCGAGAGCACTGTTCGATACAGGTTCTTCTCATTCGTTTCTATCTGAGAACTTTGTATTGCGAATCCGAGTGACTACTCTTATGTCAACCGATAGATTAAAGGTGTTTTTACCTAATGGATGGTTGATGCGTGCAGATAGATCTTATTATGTTGAGGTGCGGATAGGAAGTCAAGATTTTGGATTGAAAGCAACTGTGCTACCGATATCTGAGTTTGATGTAATCTTTGGCATGGACTAGCTCTTAGAGCAACGTGCTTGTATAGATTGCAACTCTAAGGAAGTCACGCTGGGATAGAACACCGAATGAGAGACTACGTTCACTGGAATGCGAGGATCGAGCAAGATATTGATGTCTGCTCTCCAAGTAGTCGTGACGATGAAAAAGGGCACGAAGTTTTTCTTCACGTTGTTGGAGGCCATAGAGCAGAAGTCAAGTTTGAGTGACATTACGATTGCGTCGGATTATGCAGATGTGTTTCCTAAAGATCTCCCGGGGATTCCACTCTAGCGAGAGATTGACTTCGCTATTGAGTTTGTGTCAGGTGCGAAACATGTGGCCTGCTCACCGTACCGAGTAGCGCCAAAGGAAATGATGGAACTGAAAGTTTAATTATAAGAATTGCTAGAGAAAGGCTCTATATGTCCAAGTATGTCACCTTAGAGTGAACCAGTCCTCTTTATGAAAAAGAAGGACGAAAGCTTGTATCTATGCATTGATTATCAAGAATTGAACAAGTTGACAAAGAAAAATAAGTATCTGATTCCACAGATTGATGAATTGTTTGATAAACTTGTGGGATCGACTGTCTATTCAAAGCTAAATTTAAAGTCTGGCTATTACTAGTTGCGGATTAGGGAATGTGATGTTCCCGAGACAGCTTTCGGTACATGATATGGCCACTATGAGTTCACTATAATACCGTTTGGACTAACAAATACGCCATCGGTATTCATGTACTTGATACATCAAAATTTTTGGGAGTACCTAAATCGATTTGTGATCGTCTTTATAGACGACATATTGGTGTACTCTCAATCAGAAGAAGATCATGCAAATCACCTGAGGATGGTTTTACACACCCTGAGGAGGAATAAACTTTATGCCAATTTCTCAAAGTGTGAGTTTTGGCTGTCGTCGGTGGCCTTTTTTGGCCATGTGGTAAGTGGAGAGGGTATTGCGGTGGATCCGACAAAGATCATTGCGATACGAGAGTGTCTATGTTATCTACTTTAGCAAAAGTTAGGAGCTTCCTTGGACTTGCTGACTACTATAGGCGCTTCGTGGAGAACTTTTTGCAGATAGCCTTACCTCTCACCACACTGACGAGGAAAGATCAGAAGTCCCTTTGGACGCCTGAGTGCGCACGGGCTTTTGAGGAGTTAAAGAGTTGTTTGACTACAACACTTATCTTGAGTTCACCATGTCGTGCAAACGACTATGGAATTTATAGCGATGCTTTAGGGAGCGGCTTAGGCTGCGTTCTTCTATAGTTCAAAAATGATATAGCTTATGGCTCACGCTAGTTGAAAGTGCACAAGCAAAACTATCCAATCCATGACTTTGAGTTGGTGGCTGTGATTTTTGCACTTAGCTGTGGTGTCACTACTTGTATGGCGTGAAAGTTGACATATTCACGGACTATAAAAGCCTTAAGTATTTAATAGATCAGAAAGATTTGAATATGAGACAATGGAGGTGGATGGAGTTCCTCGGTGACTACACCTTCAAGATACATTACACTCCCGGGAAGGGAAATATGGTCGCAAATGCCTTGAGTCGTAGGACTCCAGCACAGGAAAGTTGGTTACAAAGGCATGAGGAGCGTCTGATCCAGGAGTTAGAGGCCTTAGATATTTCTTTTTTTTGACAAGAATGCCACTATAAATGCATGCATGAACTGGACAGAGGTGTAATATGACCTCGCGGATAGGATTCATCAAGCGATGGAACTCGATGAGAGTATGAAGTACTATGTAGTTGATGAGTCAAATTCTCAATTCTCCTTGGATGATGGTCTTTTGAGAAAGGATGGTCGTTTGTGTGTCCCAAATATGGGGAAGTTGCAGGAGGAGTTGATGTATAAGGCATACTTTACAAAATACTCAATCCACTCAGGGAGCGCAAAAATGTATAAGGACATGAAAAAGATGTTCTAGTAGCTGGGTTTAAAGAAAGATATAGCTCTTTACGTGGTCAAGTGTCATACTTGTGCCTTGGTAAAAGCGGAATGTCCAAAACTTGGTGGTTTCCTAAAGTCATTACCAATTCTGGTATGGAAGTTCGATGATATATCTATGGATTTCGTGCATGGTTCGCTGAGATCATAGAGAGGGAACGATGCCGTGTGGGTGATCGTTGACCGGTTGGCAAAGGTATCGCACTTTATACCGAATAAAAAGAACAATTCAGTTGAGGAGTTAGATAAACTTTATGTTGAGCAAATATTACGATTGCACGACGTGCCCCGTAGAATCATCAATGACAAAGACAGATGCTTTACTTCGAGTGATTGGAGGCTAATCCACCATTTGTTGGGTACTAAACTGAAGTTCAGTACGACCTTTCATCCGCAGAAGGATGGTCAGACTGAGAGGACCAACTGAATATTGGAGGATATGCTTCGTCTGTGCGCCTTAGATTTCAGGAAGAGGTGGGAGGGTCATCTCTATATGATCGAGTTATCCTATAATAATAGCTATCATGCTAGCATTCAGATGGCGCCCTTCGAAGCAGTATACAGTGGGAAGTACCGTACTCCTTTAGCTTGGGCGAAAACAGGCGAATCGAAGCTATATAAGCGTAAAGAGGTCAAAAATGCAAATTCGACTATACACATTATTCGAGAAAGATTGCTGATTGCGCAAGATAGACAAGCAAAGTACTACAATGCCAAGGTTCGAAACGTGGAGTTTGCGGTTAGCGATTGGGTCTATCTCAATATTAAACCTTTCAAGGGCATATCGAGGATCTGATGCTTGAAAAAACTTAGTCTGAGATACCTTGGGTCGTTTGAAATCATTGAGCGGATTGGAAAAGCTGCCTATCGGCTAAAGCTTTAAGCAGAATTAAGCAGTTTGCACGATATGTTTAACATATCGGTGATGCGGAAGGCTGTGCAAGAGCATACGCAATTGGTTGTTGTGGAGCAAATTTCGGTCGATAGTGGGTTGACAACGAAGGTCAAGCTCATTTGTAATGAGGACACAGAAGTAAATCGACTACGGAACAAAGAGATTCAAATGGTCAAAGTCCGTTGGGACAACTGTAGCCATGAGGAGCTATCATGAGAGCGTGAGCAAACCATACACGAGGAGTTCCCTGAGCTGTTCTGTTGAGATACATTTAATATGATTTGTATTACTTTGTTGTTTTCGACTAATTTTGGATTTCGGGACAAAATCTCTTAAAGGAGGGGAGAATTGTAATGCCCCAAAAATCCTAAAAATAGGAAGGAGTTGATTTCTTGAAGTTACCGCCAGGCAGTAGTGTTAACGTCGGTGGTATCCTGCTAAATTAATTCAATCTTCATTTCAAGTAGGTACCGCGTAGCGGTAGAAAGGTATCATGCGGCGATACCACTCAACACACTCTATGAAGCTTTGAGAACCTATCACGGGGCTAAAGTGATCTACCACGTGGCGGTAGCTGGCTACATGTAAGTAAGGCTGAAGCAGTTTTGAGCGGCATAGCGATGCCGATTGAGCTAAGTGGCTATCGCCTATGATACCGTGCGGCGGTAGCAGATACCGTGCGGCAGTAGCTTCCTGATAAAGGCTATGGATGAGATTATTTTCTCATTCACACGCTCTCTCTTGATTCTAGAGGAAGGTGAAGGGAAAAGCCAGGAGCAAGAGCAAGGGTGTTCTATCCCTATAGAGGAGATGTTCGTGTGATCGAATTCGAGATTCAAAGCCATATCCACAGAAAGGAAACTGTGGTGATCAGTTTTATCCAGATCAAGGGCAAGAGAATGTCTCCTAAGCGATCAACGTGGGTAACGATCTTCTTGATTGGACAAGTGAAGTCCTAATTTTGCATGTGCATGGAATCCCCCACCAAAGGGTGGAAAGTAAAGGGAATTCCGATGGGTTGATACGTGTTATCCCTAGGTAGTCTTTCATATAGAATCTGGAAATCATAATACAGAATTGGCATGCTGTGAGAAGCACATCCAGATAGGTTGGTCTGGATTGGTGATGTTTTGATTTGTGTGTCGGAGAAGACTCCGAGTATAACCGTGCAGTTACGGAGTCCGAGGGGTTGTGCCCGTGAATTGTGTAGCAAGAAGTACTGGAGATGTGCTCCAGGAAAATACCCAGAGAATGCCACGGTTTTGATAACTGTTGGGTATCGCCAGGCGACTGTGGCTACTGGTGGCAATGACTTTTGGTGTGTTATATGTTGTGAAAGTCAAGTTTCTGACACTACAGGATGCTGCAGGTTTTTTTTGAAAATGTTCTAGTTGTGGCTGAGTCTGGAGACAAAAAGAGATGTTTTGTTGTTAATGCCAGATGGTAGTTGTTATCGTTAGCGGTAGCTCCCAGATAGCATTGTGTTTACAAAGCCTATCTCGTTGAGACTATGTGGCTAGTAGGTGAGCTGTGAGCCTAGAGTGCCCATCTATTGGACGTGAGAGCCATTACGATAATTACAGGCTCAGGTCCTGGGGACAATGTGAGTGTAAATTGATGTTGAGAGCCTGAAGTGCCCAACAAAAAGGTTAGAGATCTAAACGAGCAATGGGAGGCTGACCCGCATCTTGTTGTTCACCATGATGGATGTGACCGTCGGCGTTGGCATGACAATTTGAGCAACGAGCTGTGACTGAACCGTACCCGCATTATGTCATTCGAACTAGATCGCCTAGAGTAACTGGCTTTCGTCATTGGCATAATTAGAATCTTAGGTCCAGAGCCGGAAAGACTATAATGCTCAATGTTAACCATCAAGTCTGGGACTTTTTGGCGGTGGCGGGGCTGGGAATTTTAGTGCACCGATAATGTGCCCTGAGTGCACGAAATGTTTGGTAGTTGATGCAAATGTTTGTGATATATTGAATGGTGCTTAACTTGTACCTTCATATGATATATCTATATATGAATGATATGCCTGCAAGGAAGGAATACTGCTGCCCCAGGAATAGGGTAAGGTCGTTATAAATTGGTCAACTAAAGCTGACCATTGACTTGCTTGCCACCTTTTTGGTGGAATATCCCTGTGTAAGTGTTGGAGAGCCGAGAGGGAGATAGCGGGTTGAAACCCTTGAATTTTATTCTGACCCTCTAAGGCTAAGCGAAGAGCTTTTGTTGTGTTTTATGTGTAGCCAGTCTGCGTGCCGATATTTGTAAACCACAATTGTGAAGGACAATTGTAAGGCCTTAAGGCCGCACTTTTTGGTGTATTTTATATAACATTCCTATGTGATTTAATAGTAGACATTCGTAATACTTGAGTTCTAATAACCTATGAAGCTTTCGCTAGAATGCTCTGAGTTAGGACACGGTTGGTAGTTTTGATATTCACCCATAAGTCCATTGACTGTCCGTGGCATATGGCATGGGGTATCAACTGGACCTTCTGCTATATTCTACATTGACGGACAGAGGCGTTACACAAGGGACACCCTACGCACGCGCACCAAAAACGAAAGCACACCTGGTGCGCACGCTCTGCCGCGTCGGTGCACCCCTTACGCACATGCGCACTATATGATCAGGGCGCAGAGCCGCTCACGTGTACTGTGCGTGGGGGCGCACCTCGCGTGCGTGCATTGCGCAAAGGCACACCATCCGCATAGGGGCGTACCACATACAAAAGTGCCACACACAGGGGGCGCTCCCCGTGCATGCCCACTGCGTGTAGGCTGCTCCCTGCGCGCATGCGCGGAGCACGCCCTACAAGGCGTATTGCTCTGGTAGGTCCCATCCTCGTGCTCGACCGGATTTCTTTCATGTTTATCTCACTAACTAAACATTATCAGTCTCGACCGAACTGTCGTGCCCATCAATCATAGTCCCCGCCATTGCGATCCAGATTTGCACAAAGATAAAAGACCGCAGACTCTACTCAATACGACTCCCGACTTCGAGCACTTTGGGGGGCAAATGATGGGGTTAGCCCTAATTTATAGGCAAATCGGGTTGCACTTAACAAGTTTACCCTCTCCCCCCACTACCATCATGGGAGGATACACGTATAACCACTGCACGCGCGATCCACACACCCGATCCCTATGATAACCACCCTGTGCTGGATCCCGGACATTGTGCATCTGACGTCGATCGACAACACTATTGGTTATGCCCACTCCTTAGCCGCCCATTCTCGGGCGGCCTCGCCGTGGTCAGCCTGATGAGGGCTGCCCGACCCTGGGCGGCCTCGCCGCAGCCAGCCCCCGCAAGGGCCAGCCAGCACCGGCCAAGCCCGAGCAACCTTGGCCTGACCGTCCCCCGCAAGGGCTCGTCGGCTGCCGCTACGGCTTACCAAGTCTGCCATTTACCGAGCTATCGCACCGCGACAAGCCCTAGTAAGGGCTGACTAAGGTCGCCCAGCCTCGGGCGGCCTCCCCGCGGCCTGCCCTTGTAAGGGAATGATGGGGGCACTCAGATACGGGCGGCCTCGCCGCAGCCGTCCCCCACAAGGGCCAACTAGGGGCCGCCTGACCCCGGGTGGCCTCACCGTGTTCAACCCTCGCAAGGGCCATCCAAGGCTGCACGTACTTGGGCAGCCTCGCTGCGGCCAGCCCCCGCAAGGGCCGACCAAAGCCGTTCATACTCAGGCGGCCTCGCCGCAGCCGTCCCCTACTAGGGCAAGCTAAGGTCACTCATTCTCAGGCGGCCTCGCCGGGGTCGATCCCTCGCGAGGGCCAGCCAAGGTTGCCCATTCTCGGGCAGCCTCGTCGTGCCCGGAGATGGTCAGTTGAGGCAGGAGATGGTCGGCGACAAAGGAGGTGGCGGAGGTGGCCGAAGATGGTGGAGGTTGTCGGCGGTGTGCGAGGATAAGCCCAACTATCTCCATGGAGGGACATTATGCGGGTTCATTAAGAACTAGTGGGAGCTGCTTGAGGTTTGGTGGAATCCTCTTGCCTGTTGTCGCCGTCTTACGGGGAAGAAGCATGACTTTATTCTGTTGTTGGGCTTTGAGGATCCGCGCGAGCTGGGGATTATTCTTTATAAGATCATCGCCTTTGTGGTCGATAAGCGGCTAGTTCTTGCAACCCTTTTGACGGATGCAGAGAGGATTTGTGACATGCCACTAGAGAGGGGCAAAAAGAGGGAATTATACTTTTCGCAGTTGTAGAGGGAAGGTTGTTTGTGCTCTGCTACCCCCAAGGCCGTTATTGACATTGCTTACGACTGCCCTGATGATTTGGTCGCTGATCCGACGCCCGCAAGAACTGAGGATGTTCCTAAGATTCCTGTGGTCGTGCTGGCTACTCGAGTGGTCCCAGGGCCTCCATTAGAGACGGAGAGGGGGAAGGAGTGGGAATGTTCTGCTTACCAGGCACTTCCTTGGAAGTTATGTTGGTTGTCTCAAGTATTTTCCTTGTTTCGCCTTGCGTTGTGCATGAGAATAGTTTATTTTTTGCGCTTACAGCTTGATAAGGTTTACAAGATTGAGTTTTCATGGAATGATACTTATGTAATCACGAAGGATGATTTTCTTTCTCTGCAGGCGAAGCTGACCATATCTGAGGATTCGCTGGCAAAGGTTCGGAGGAAGAATAAGGAGATCACTTCTTGTCCGATTAATGCAGAGTTCCAGCTGTCTTCTTCTTAATCTGAGGTGGAGTTTCTTCGTGCCAAGCTGAGCGCTGCCAACTCCAAGATCATGACTCTTTGTGGGAGGTTGGCTTCTGTTGAGGTGACTTGCGAAGGCGGTCCTCCGTACCGAGGCGGTTTATGTTGTGATGTGCTAGTAGGATGGGGAGGTCGAGTGGCTGAAGGAAGTGAACGCACAGCTGATTTCTGAGAAGGACGAGGTTGAGGTCATTCATGCAGCTATGGTGACTGAGTATAGAGCTTCCCATGAATTTGAGGCGCAGCGGTCTCATCTTATGGAGGAGGTGTGCTCTGAGATGGTGGAGATGCAGGTTGATCCACTTATAAAGGATGAACGCAAAGTTACGTACCTCTTCAGCTTCGGCAAGGGATTTCAAGAGGATCGGAGGTTTCCGTAGCGTGATACCCTGGGCATAAAGGATGCCTCAGATGACGATGCCGATACTGTCATAGAGGGATGATCCTTAGGACTTCTTCTTCCCAAGTTTGTTTTGATTTGCGCGTCTTTTTCTTTTTCTTGTTGTAGGCGTACTTGTGCATCGTTGTGTGTTTTTGTTTTTTAAGATGATATAGCCCATGCATCACCTTTTCATTTGAGTGGAGATCCATTTTGCTTTTGGATCTGTCTGTTTTGGTTGTGTTTCGGTGCGCGTATTCTCTTTGGCAGAGGAGCGCTTTGCTTAAGCATTTCTTGTTTACTTGCATTTTCGGGAGAGCCATGGACCGTTGAGTGTTTGGAGGCGATGTGCCTCTGCCATCTCGTTCCTTGAGTGGGGATGAAGGAGAACCTTTGTTCGGGCCTTCAGGAGAACTAGAGTTTGTCCATGCAGAGGAGGAGAGGAGCCTTTACTTGTTCTCGCCTTAGGTTAACCGGGGTTTGCCTTTGCGTAGGTGGCAAAGAACCTTTGTTCGTTCATGGCTCAATAGAATCGGGTTTGTCCAAGTTGAGGTGGTGAAGAACCTTCATTTGTTCCTTCCTCAAGGGGACTTGTGTCCGTCTTGGTGGAGGTGGAGAAGAACCTTTGTTCATTCGCTCCTAAGGAAAACCAGAGTCTGCCCGGATGGAGGTGGCGACGAACCTTTTTTCGTTTGTGCCTCCGGAGGACTAGGGTTCGTTCATATGGAGGTGGTGAAGAACCTTTGTTCGTTTGCACCTCAGGAGGATGGGGTTTGTCCGGGTGGAGGTGGAGACGAACCTTTGTTCGTTCATGACTCGAGAGAACCGGGGTTCGTCCAAGTGGAGGTGGAGAAGAACCTTTATTCATTCAGGCCTCAGGAGGACCGGGGGGTCCAACCGGGTAGAGGTGGCAAAGCACCTTTGTTCGTTCACATCTCAGGAGGGCTGAGGTCCATCCAGGTGTAGGTGGTGAAGAACCTTTATTCGTTCGTGCCTCAGGAGAACTGTGGTTCGTCTAAGTGGAAGTGGCAAGGAACCTTTATTCGTTCGCGCCTCAGGAGAATCGCGGTTCATCTATGTGGAGGTTGTAAGGAACCTTTGTTCATTCATGGCTCAGGAGGGCCGTCCGAATGGAGGTGTCGAAGAACCTTTGTTCGTTCGCATCTCAGGAGAATCAGGGTCGGTCAAGGTGGAGGTGGCGAAGAACCTTTGTTCATTTATGCCTCAGGAGAATCAGGGTTTGTCCAAGTGTGGGTGGCGAAAAACCTTTGTTCATTCGCACCTCAGGAGGATCGAGGTCTGTCCAGGTGGAGGTGGAGAAGAACCTTTGTTCGTCCACGTCTCAGAAGAATCGAGGTTCATCCAAGTGGAGGTGGCAAGAACCTTTGTTCGTTTGCGCCTCATGAGGACCGAGGTCCGTCTGGGTGGAGGTGGCGAAGAACCTTTGTTCATTCGCACATCAAGAGAATCAAGGTTCATCCAAGTGAAGGTGCATATGAACTATTGTCCATCTTGCCTAATAGGTGCAGACAGAACTTTGCCCGTCTCGCCTAAGGTGTATAAGGGCTTTCTCCGATCTCGCCTAAGGTGCAGAAAGGCTTTCGCCAATCTCATCTTGGAGGTGTAGAAAGGATTTCACCAATCTCGTATGGGAGATGTAGAAAGGATTTTGCCAATCTCTCCTTGGAGGGGCAGAAAGGCAATCGCCAATCTTGCCTGGGAGGTGTAGAAAGGCTTTCAGCAATCTCGCCATATGATAACCCATTTGTGGTGGATTGGAAAACATATATTGCATTGCTGAAAAGAAAGATACAAGCGCCTGCGAGTTCACCTTTGCGGCTTATTCTTCAAGAAGAAAATAAGGAAAGTAGTAGACAGTCAGGGGGGTGCTGGTTTGGGGTCGTCTTATGATTTTAGGGTCCCAAGGCCCATGGAAAGGCATCCTACGGGCGGATATCTAATGTGATACCTTGAGCCAGTGTGTCGGCGCTGAGTGATCTTAGCTTTGGTCCCTTGAGAGTGGCGTTGCACGTCGAAGCGTTTGGATGATGATGAACAACACGTCATACGCGGCTAGTACTCGGGGGACCCCAAAAGTCACTGAACGGATAATACTTTCTATGATATGGATCGTTTGGTGCCCTGTGACATATGCTCCCCCTCCAAATCGAATTGGATGTCTCTCCCGGAGATTATGAGTTGGAGAAGATTTGATTGGAATAACACGTTGGTGGATACGTCATCATCGACCATTATCTTGTGCACTTCGACCGACGGGCTCCCAAGGGTTTCCCGGATGTGCTGATGAGCAGATCTCGGGAGGTAGAGGATGGTTGTCTGGTCCGACTCTGACAGCTTCCTGAGCGAAGTCCCCTCGTGGTGTTGCCTCTCTGTGGTCTCTCTTGGGGTTGGTGGTGTGTCCCGAACCTTTCTGTGAAACTTTTTAAGGAGCCCGTGGTGTGCGAGTCATTCGACTTCCTCCCTCGGGTGAATGCAGTCTTCGGTGTCGGGCTAGTTTCCTTTGTGAAAGTGGTAGTATTGGGATTATTTGCCCCTTCCCTGAGGGAGCGCCTTAGGCTCCAGAGTTGCGAGTGGCTTTTGAGGGCATCTAGAACCTCCGTGAGAGAGGCAGAGCTAGGAAAAATGTTTTTACCCCCTGCCTTGCAACTTTTCATCGAGGGTGTCAGTTGTGCTTCCCAGTAGTCAGAGTTCTGACGGGCGGTGCCCCTTGAGTCTCTGTGGGGAGCGTGATGCGGACTACTCCATTGAAAGATCGGTGCCCTGAGGGGAACGATGATCGACCACTTTCTATGGGATGTGCTCCCGAGGTTTGGGAAGCTCACATTTCCCTCAGCAAGGTGAGCGCTTGTGCATGTCGCTCTTCTATCTGGCGCATACACTCTTCCACTGATAACTCCAGTACGATGATTAATTCTCGAGGCATGGTGCTGAGCAGGCAGCCGCGTCGCTAGACGCTTGATCACTAGGCTCTTTGAGAGCTAGTTAGCTGATAGCGTGCACGATTATCTTTGTCATTGCTGCGAGCTGGAGGAATACTGAGACTTGTCAGAGCTTCTGGGAACACTTTCCCACAAACGACACCAAACTGTTGCAGGATGTCCGGTCTTTCCCAAGTCTGTAGAAATCGAACTTCCTTAGCACGGAATCAGACCGGGCGCGCAAACAATCAAAATGAACCACAACAAATGATAAGAGGTATTTTTATGTGGAAAACCTTGAAAGGGTAAAAAACTATGTGGCTGGAACAGTGCAGAGCCAAAATCTGCTAGTTTTTTAGGGTTTTACAGAGTATCATTTGATATCAGAAGGCGACAGACCGCTACTCAGTCACAAGAGCAAAAAAGGAGGAAGAACATCTAGGTCCACAGAGTATCGATGGAAGCGCTCTGGCCTTTGAATGTTGTTGAGGTCGCGGAACCTGGGTGGGAGCATTCCGGCTGTCTCTAAGTCCACAAAGCTTCTGGAGGGAGCACACTTCTTCTTCTTCTGGAGGGAGCATTCCGGCTGAAAAATTCTCTAAGTCCACGAAGCTCCTTCACCCAGCGGTACTCTTCTTCTTCCTCCTCTTCTTCTTCTTCTTCCACTTCTTCTTCTTCTTCCACTTCTTCTTCTTCCGCGTCGCGCCCTGATTTTTCCATAGCAGACGGTTCTTCTTCTTCTGCGCAGTGCCAGCCGGCCCGCCGCTGCTTTGATTTCACCCGACATTCTTCTTCTTCTTTTCTTCTTCTTCTTCTTCTTCTTTGGTTCAGATCTTCTTATAATTATGCTTGTAATTGTTTGTGCTTCTAATAATTGTGGTACTATTTCTTCTTATAATTGGGTTCAGATCTTCAAGAAATTGGGTTCAGATCTTCAAGAAATTGGGTTCAGATCTTCAAGAAATTGGGTTCAGACATTCAAGAAATTGGGTTCAAATCTTCAAGAAATCGGGTTCAGATAGCTTCCATCACCTCGTCAAGGATCGTTGTGGTATTATTTCTTCTTCTTCTTATAATTATGGGTATTGTTCATACGACATATCACATATACATGATGTTTGAAATAGAATCATATTTTGGGCCTTATGTAATTAGCCAATTAGGGTAGGTTTATTAGAATAAAATTCGTGAAATAAATAATATTAATATCAATAATGGATAAGGAACTTGGTTAATTGGTGGAAATCTGAACATTGGCTATTGTATTTCTATTAGTATTTTATTATTGGGATTCTTTGGTGCTTACTTAGGTGTTCGATTGATAAGTTTTTACAAAAGTGAGCTAAAATCAAATTTCTCAATATTCTCAAGCATCAGATTCATTTTGTAAAAGGACTCGATCTGAATTTACATTAAATGAGTTAACTGCTGATCCAGGATTGATACAACCTATAAGCTCATATGATGTAAACATACAAGGCACGATAAGAATAAAATACTTACAGAATTGTCCTTGTCAATCGATTTTAGCAAATTTTCCACAAACTAAAATTGAAAAAAAAACTCGTCGTTTCAACAAGAGCTTGTTTAACGAGTTTAAGATTGGTTGGAATACAGTATAGATAAAGATGCTGCATATTGTCTTTATTATTATATTTTTCCATAGAGGAGTTGTGATCCTACATTTGTATGTCATGATTTCAGATATTGGAAAGATATGGTGATCTTAGAGAAATATGTCGGAAATCACACAAGTGCACATAATAACTCTAAGAAGATGTGCATAGCTTAAATGAATCAAAAGCAAGGTGTTCAAGTTGCATTTTGCAGGTAGGAAGAGACACAACGTACTCAATATCGTGCTCGTTTGTGTGTGTCAATAGATTGCATGCACTTTTTTTAAAATAAGGGTTGTCTTTTCGTGGGCATGATGAGTCAAAAAAATCCAGTAATCGAGGGAATTTTCTTGAACTTTTAGAATTTCTTGCATTGCATAACAATGAGGTCAAGTCAGTGGTTTTCGAAAATACACTTATCAATTGTCAATTAATATCTCCAAAAATCCAAAAAAAGATAATTTTTTGCATTGCATTTGAGATAATAAAGACAATTATTCAAGGCGTTGGTGATAGCTGCTTCAGTTTTTTGGTCGATAAATCACGTGTTGTGTCCACAAAAGAACAAATGGCCGTGGTTTTACGTTATGTTAATATCAAAGGTCTTATTATGGAGCGTCTTCTTAGGTTTGTACATGTAGACACAACTGCCTTATCATTAAAGAAAGTTATTGATAATTTGTTTGCAAAACATTAGCTAAGTATTTCTAAATTACGGAGTAAAGGTTATGATAGTGCTAGCAATATGATTGGTGAGTTCAAAGGACTGAAAATGTTGATATTGTAGGAGAATAATTGTGCTTTCTACATTCATTATTTTGCACATCAACTACAACTAATATGTGTAGCTGTTACAGAAAATCATGTTGAAGTTACAGAGATTTTCACGCTTATTAACCTTGTGTTGAATGTTGTTGGCAGCTCTTGTAAACGACGCGATTGTATAAGAGCATTAGAAATTGATCGGGTTATTTTAGAGCTTGGTTGCGGGGAGTTGGAAAGTGGTCGAGGGGAAAATCAACCACTTGAATGAAAAACGGCAAATGACACATGGTGGAGTTCATATTATGGCACAATATTAAATTTTATTAGGATGTTCTCATCTATTGTTGAGGCACTTGAAATTATCAAAATTGATGGTGCAGATGGAAATCAAAGAGGAATAGTCAATACTTTAGTTAAAAGTCTTTTGACTTTTAATTTTATTTTCCACTTGCATTTAATGAAGAATATTTTATCCAAGTCACACGAGTTATCACAAGTTTTACAGAAAAAGGATCAAGACATTGTTAATGAAAAGAAGTTTGTAAAATTTACAAAGCAGTTACTATTTAATTTAAAAAATGATGATCTTGAATGGAACTCCTTCATGACTGAAGTATCAAAATGTTGCACAAAACAACATATAGAGGTTCCTAATATGAATGAAAAATATATTCAAGCAGGAAGATCAAGACACAATGATAGAGAGGCTACAAATTATCATTATTTTCGTGTTGAAATCTTTAATACAGTGCTTGATTGGACTTTGAACGAGTTAAATGATAGTTTTAATGAAGTGAACATTGAACTACTTTATGTGTTTATTATCTTGACTCTAGTGATCGATTTGCCTCATTTGATAAACAAAATTTAGTTCGTTTCGTAGAATTATACTTATCTGATTTCTCGCAAATAGAATTGCATTACTTGAAGGACAACTTGAAATATATATTATTGACATGCGCTCTATACCAACCAACACGTTCTCTCATAGTAAAGGAATTGGTGGCCTTTTAAAACTATTGGTGAAGTTGAAAAAATAAGATCATATCAGTTGGTTTTCAGGCTTTTAAAGGTGGCATGTCTTCTACCCGTTGCAACCGCTACAATTGATAGAATGTTCTCTACAATGAAAATTATAAAAAAATCATTTACGAAACAGATGAGAGATGAATGGATGAATGACTGCATGATCATTTATACGGAGAAGGATCTTACTGACACTATTACTAATGATGCTATTATTATAAAATTTCAAAATATGTGTCCACGAAAAGTGGCCTATTGAACGGTATGTCATGTGTTTTATGATTAATAACTTTTTATTAATTGCAATATTAGTTTAATTTTATTTAAACATTGCATTTAATTATTTATTTTAAAATTGTGCCAAGGTTAAGAAAATTTTGAGTTCCGCCCCTGGCCAAATCGCAACCTAGCCGCGCGAACAGTCCGTTATTATAATGCCTTGATGTCTACTTTCAATACTATTTTAAATCTCAGCATTTCGAGGCCTACACCCCCCAAAAAGGCATTTTTCTGAGGTGTGGCCTATTGAAGGATCAACCACTAATATGTGAATTTATTTAATAAGGATGGTCGCATGAGCTTGAAATTTTGGTCATGCAAGTGTATACCCTAGACACACCCCTTGCCCAAAAATCAGAATTTTCGGGCAATATTTTTCTATAATTTATGAAATAATTTAATTATGCATGTATGAGTGAAATAAATGCCTTAATGAACTCAAATTGACCCAAATATTGGGCATAATGTTTATTAGGTTATGTCTAGTCACTGATCAAAAGTTTAAACTATTTGGACCTCTGCATATTGGTGTATTCCACTTGAAGTCTTGGGTAAATATATAAATGGTGTGTTAATAACACAAAGAAAGTTTTGTTTTGAATTTATTCTAAATGGCTAGATGCAAGTAAATGATATTTTGTCACATGTTATGATGAAAGGTATCATCTCCAGTAAAATTAGGATTTTTGGAGTTAAAAATTCTAGGTATTTAATTAATTATAATTATGTCACATAAGTAAATTAATGAAATAAAAGTGACCAAATGACTTAGGAAATTTTTATTTTTCTATTACAATCCATAATAAGTCATATTACATCTCTGATCATTTTATTAGAATTTTTGGGAGTCATTTGCCTTGAATAATATCAAAAATGTCATTTGTCACACTTATGTATTTATGAAATATTTGTGGTCAATATAACTTGGAAAATTCTAAATATCTGGTTAGACACTTTATATGGAATTATAAACCTCTGTAAATTTTTGTAGAACTTTTGGATGATTAATTTAGGTATTTTATTTGTAAAGTGACACTTTGTAATTAATATTTACTTGTAGAAATTACGTACTATTTAATTATTGATAATTATGAAACTCAGTCCAACATCTTATTTTATCAATGTGTACCACTAGTAATTTATTATGAACCTTTGGACATCAGAATTCGGTACTTCATGTGTAAAATGATGTGACACAAATTTAGCAAATATTTAATTATGGTGATTTTTAGTTAGAAAATTCATGAATTTCTGATCATCCACTATTTATGTCATTATGAACCATTGGTGTTAATTTTAGGTCATTTGTCCAAAGAAATTGATAGTTCATTTTGTATGATTGGTCTGTTTGTAGCAAATTACTAGTGTAGTGATTAGAACATGGGCTTAAGGGTAGACCTGGGACATGAACATAGGAATGAATCCTAATTGATTTTGTAATATATAAAGTGTTATAGTCTTATAGTTGAAGTCATAGTGTAAGTCACCAAGTGGTACCAAGTATTAGTGTTTATGGACGTTAAGGGGAGTGGTAGCGTTGGAGTTCAAGGGTTAGATCACTCTCCCCTAACATGAGTTAAATCCAACCTAAATCCTTTTATGATAAGAAGAGTAACATGAAGTGTGAGCTATGGGATGGGTAGCCACCAATAAAAGTAAATATCCTAAGAAAGGGAAATTTGGGCTTCAGTCCATCGCATTTCCTAGTACCGCTGCGAGCCCTTCACCGGATAAACCTCGGAAAGTCCAAGATTTATCCTAAATCTTTAAGTATAAATAATCACCAAGTAAGAGTATAAATATTAGGAGAACTACAGAATCGGTGAACATCATTCCATAGGATGATGAGTTGTGATAAGGATTAGTTAGTCATGGGAGCTGGAGGCTCGATATATTGGTGATATGAGGGCTTGTAATCTTGTCAGCTGTAGGCTTAGATGGGTGAGGTAATACATTGCATGTTCATAAATAGTGGCAGGACTTCGGTGCTGGTCCAGTCAGCACACCGATTGAAGTACATTGACTTTAGTGAGGAGTGAGGATTTGAGGTGCCAGTAGATTGTTTATACTGCGGCCTGGAGGTCAATCCCCGAAAATACACACCCGACCAAAAAGACTGGTGGACTCCAGCAAGAGTATATAAGATCTTAAGAGGTGCACCTAAGGCGTATACAGAGGCGTACGTAAGGCCTATACCTGGTAGTGTGCTTACCCGTCTAGGAGTGGAGGTACCCGCTCTACTACTCTAGTAGCTACTACGGTAGTACCTGTGAGACTAGCTATCTCTAAATAGATGGGAAAACAAAGTTTTGTGCACACAGATTCGAGTCGTGTGGGTGAGTTACACTTGTGTGAAATATATCATAATGCATAACATACCATCACATACATACATACATACTATATGTCCTTCATAATTGCAGATCCTCATTATATAAATTAGTATGAGCTCTTTTATATAAATAGTTTAATTATCAGAAATATTAACTTATAAGTTTGTATGAGCACTCATATAAGTTAAGGTACGCTTTTGTTATGATAGTGTAGATAGTTTTTTTACTCACTTTACTTATGTCGCACTTTACCTATGCTGCACTTTACTTACTATTTTTACTGCTTACTTACTTGCTTATTGCTAGCATAATTCTTACATTCTGTTATAGTTTTTATATATACACAATTGCTAGCTAGAGTCATTTCACCTTCCTTTTTCTATACTGCTTTGTCGTTCTCCACCTTCTTCCTTCCACACAGTGCCTAGGAGTCGCGGGGTTAAGGCGAGGACAAAATGGCTTAATCATTTTAACTAAGGTCTGTTGTGATCGTAACACTAGGTGCACGAGGAGACAATGCAGCAGCCCGACCAACAGGGTGAGGAGGCATGACCTGAGGAGCAGTCTCCACGCACTATGACTACCAGACATTAGGTTGATGAGTGTACTTGATTAGCTTACGCATCGCAGTTATAGAATGTGAGAGTGCAATTTATGTTTTGGACATGTACCGGGTTTAAGTACTTATTACTCTTTCATTATGATTCTCATTATGGACTATCTCTTTTGATATATATTATATGTGTAATTGTGGGCTGATCTATATACATTGCTTCATTTCTCTGGTTGGCTAGATTGATCGTACTTGCTAGTAAAATCAGCGTCTTGCGCAGGCGACCAACCCGTGTGTTAGTGTCATCGTAAGGCGGCGGTTCTGGACATAAAATCTCCCATCGGTCGTGCCCAATTACCAGGAGGTGGGACTTTACACTATGCCCGTTATCGGATGGCCTACAAATAGCGGCCAACACAAAAAATTTTAGCTCCACCCATATCAATAAATTAATAAGCATAATATATATTATTTAATATCTAATGATATTATACAATAATAAGTGTGGGTGCTATACTAAAAGCTTTTCTATTATATGGGTTTTCATCATCACCTTTAATTTTGGGATATGATATAATTACTTACAATAATAAGTGTGGGTGCTTTCTGATTTCTCCGGACCGGGGAAAGGCCAGGCGACCCGCAACAACAACAATACCTTTACTTTTTAAATAAAATGATTTAATAAGGATGAAAAACAACGTGGCTGGAACTGTGTTAAGCCAAAATCCACTATCTTTTTAGAGTTTTACAGAGTTTAGTTTGATCTCAGAGGACGATATACCGCTACTCCGTTATAGGTGCAAGAAATGAAGAAAAATGGCTAAGTCCTTAGAGCCTTGATGGAAGCACTCTGGCTTTGGAGTTTTGTTGATCTTTAGGAACCTGGGTGGTAGCGTTTCTGGTGAGAAATTATCTAAATCCACGGAGCTTCTGGAGGGAGAACTCTCATTGATGCAGAGCTTTGATTGGAGCATTCTCGCGGAGGCGGTTGACGTGACTTGTGGAGTGCTAGAGCCTGAGCGCGAGTAGGAGAGCAGAGATGATTCCTGAGTAGAGAATCAGCCTAAGTCCTTGATCTCGTTGGAAAACCTCAGAGCTTTTTTTTTCCTCTTGAGTTGTTTGTCTTCAAATGAAGGCCTGAGGGTCTCTGTATAGTTTTTTGAAGGGTTATGGTGGTAAATGCAACAAAGAGTAATTTGTGCTGGTAAATGACGTCGCTCTTTTTCGATCACCTGGATCACCAATTTCACCGAAATTACGGAGATGCCCCTCGGGTAGTTCGGGCGGCTTCGGTAAGATGCTCAGAGATGACGACGGCCTGAGGTGGCCGATGACGACGAAGGCGGCCGGAGACGGTGGAAGCCATCGACGACGATGGACGACACTGACGCGTGTTCGCATGGGTGCAACCGTGTGTCACACACGATTGCACGATATGCGGTCGTGCAAGGCCGCTGCACTACTATGTGCAGGCTACTATGCGCAAGCCATTGTGTGCGGTGCTGCGACAACGTCGTTGCGGGTGGTGCTGGCCACACGCAGGATACTACAGGTGGTGCAGTGATAGTGCTGCCACGCGCGAGGCTCCTACGCGCATGGTGCCCGCAGCAATACTTCCGTGCGTGGATTGCTATGTGTAGGCTATCGTGCGTGGTGCTGCGGTAGTGCCTTTCAGCACGATGCTGGCTGCGCGTGTAACACCCAAAAATGAGAAGTGATCATTAAAGGTTACCGCCCAGTGATAGTCTTATCGCCAGCGATAGCCTGGTGAATTAAATGACCAAGCGCTTGGATTTGCTATCGCGTCGTGCTAGCCGTTCAATGAATGTCGAAACCACTCAATGCTTTTGAAGAATTGTCGAGAGCGATAATGCCAGGAGATAGCTGTTACCGTGTCGCGCTAGCCATTCAACGAATGTCAAAACCACTCAATGCTTTCGAAGAATCATCGAGAGCGCTAACGCCAGGCGATAGGAGTTACCGCGCAGCGCTAGTCGCTCAGCGAATGTTGAAAGGACTGCTCGACGAACGTCTACCTCCAGGTGCTAAAGAGTTATCGCGGGACACTAGCTCTGGATAGCGGAGCCGGCTGGTCAAAGCAGTTACCTCCGACGTTACCGCGCTACAGTAGATTTCAGATAAAGGCTGGACATGAGAATTCATTCTCATTTTATCTCATACACTCTCTTGCTTAGTTCTGGAGAGGAAAGAGGAGGAAAAGTCCAAGAGCTCTTGTGGAGATCGATCCAAGGTGTGCTTGTGCTTAGAATCAAGATCCAATTCTAGATCTGTGAAGAGGAAAGCGACGTGCTCGTTTTCAACCAGATAGAACGCTAACGCCATGGATCCAAAATAAACTACAAGGGTAACGATCTTCCTTATTAGACAAGTGAAGTCCTTATTTTGGCATATGCATGAAATCCCCCACCAAAAGGTGGAGAATCGAAGAAATTCCTTTGGGTTGGTTCATGAAATCCCCAGTAAGTCTTGCATATAGATCCGGATATGTGTAGTACGGAATAGACATGCTGTGTGAAGCCCATCTGGATAGGTTGGTTTGGATTGGTGATGTTTATTTTGCATGTTAGAGAAGACTCCGAGTATAAACGAGTAATATACGGGGTCAGTGGGGTACTGGAGTTACATTCCGGGAAAATACCCTAAAAATCCACGGTGTAAGACCAGTTGGATACCGCCGGACGACAGTGAGTATCGCCAACGGTGAGCACTTTGTGAGCTATTTATGTTGAATGCTATGGAAAGACCAGTGTTTCTGGCACTGCAGGATGCTGCAGGGTTTGGGTTGGGTTTGGGCGCAGAAAGAGAGCTTCTGTTGGTCTCACCAAGCAATCATGCTGAATGCTAGCACTAACTCCCTTTTGTTTGTGAATCCAGTCCTTGGAGGACAGTGTGGCTATTGTGAGTTGCGAGGTCTTAAAAGCCAGTGTGTCAATCCGGTACGGGGAAAGCTGACCCGCATCGTTTGACGACTTGAGCAACGGGCAAGGATGAACTGTACCCGCGTTATGTCTGACTGACTGGTAGACCGAAGTCATTGGTCTCATTGGAGCGCATAATGAGAGTCTTTGGCCTGCGTTCCATTAAGACTAAAAACCTCAAACTTGTCATTATGTCTGGGACCTCTGAACGGTGGTAGGACCCAAGTTTTCCGGTACATCGATAATGTGCCCTAAGTGTACGGATCGTTAGGCCATGCGGCCGGCATTTGTGATATATGGAACTGTGCATGAGTGTACATTTTTATGATATATCTGCTTGTGAAAATACTATGCCTGCAGGGAAGGAATACCACTACCTTAGGAAAGGGGTAGGTTCGTTATAAATTGGTCAGCTGAATGTTGACCGTTACCTTGTTTGCCACCCTCATGGTGGATTGTCTCTGTATAAGTGTTGGAGAGACGAGCGGGAAATAGCGGGCTGAAGCCCTTTCTGTTATGCTAGCCCTCGAAGGCCAAATGGAAAAGTTTTACTATTTTCATGTATGACCGGTCTGCGTGCCGATGTTTGTAATCCACACTTGTGAAGGTTAACTATATTTCCTTAAGGCCAAACACTTTTGTGTATTTCTGTATACATTCATGTTATATATATAAATGCTGTTGTTTATATATAGTGGACATTCAAGTATGATGAGTTCAATAATAACCCCTAAAGCTTCCGCTAGAATGCTCTAAGTTAGGATGTGTGTACTGGTTTTGATATTCATAAGTAACATCGTTTACTGTCTGTGGAATATGACGTGGGGCCCCTGCCGAACCCTCTGTTATATGTCTTGTGACGGACTGAGGTGTTACAATTTGGTATCAGAGGGAGGTTTTGATCCTCCAATCTGTGGGTTATGGGCCCACCACGCTTCCGCTGCGCGGGAAGTAACGTCACTGATTGTCTGTGGAATATGTCTGTGGAATATGATGGAGGGCACATTATCGGTACACCGATAATATGCCCTGAGTGCACGGAGTGACGGGTCGTACGACCGACGTTTGTGATATATGGAACTGTACATGAGTGCTTATTTTTATGATATATCTGCTTGTGAAAATACTATGTCTGCAGGGAAGGAATACCACTACCCCGGGAAAGTGGTTGGGTCGTTATAAATTGGTTAGCTGAATGCTGACAGTTGCCTTGTTTGCTACCCTCGTGGAGGATTGTCTCTGTGCAGGTGTTGGAGAGCCGAGCGGTAAATAGCGGGTTGAAGCCCTTGCTGCTATGCTAGCCCTCGAAGTTTGAATGGAAAAGTATTACTGTTTTCATGCGTGGCCGGCCTGCGTGCCGAAGTTTGTAATCCACACTTGTGAAGGTTAACTATAAGGCCTTAAGGCCAAAAACTTTTGTGTATTTATATATACATTCCTGTTATATATATATAAATGTTATGAGTTAGGATGCGTGTACTGGTTTTGATATTCATAAGTAACGTCATTGACTGTCTGTGGAATATGGCATGAGGCCCCAGCCGAACCCTCTGTTATATATCATGTGACGGGCGGAGTGTTAGAATTTGGAATCTGAGGGAGGTTTTGATCCTCCGACCTGTGGGTTATGGCCCCACCACACTTCTGCTGCTGGGGTTCTTGCTTACCGTTATAACATAAATGAACTCCAGAATGTCTACTTAGGACTGCAAATACACATATTTGGGGAACTTTTGCATTCTTGGTATTGCTTTTTTGCAATATTTTAGTTGCGTAATTGTGTGTTTCACGATTATAGGCGACTAGAAGTAATGAGGGGCAGCAAGAACCTAAGTATTCGATGGGTAGTAATGCACCAACTGAGGTGCCAACACCTCCTCCTTCGGTAAAGACGGTCCGGTTTATCGCTGATGTGGTCTTCACAATGATCATGGCCCAACATGAGAGGCATGAACAACCCTCTGTTCCGGTGGTGAGTTCATTGCCGGTTGGTGTACTTGAGCAGATGGCAAGAGGAAGAGCACCGACCCCGCCGTTGAATATGTGTCTTAGTCAAGGATCGTACACAGTCGAGGAGTACTTTCATGCATTTGTTGTGCTGAGACAACATATAGAGTTTGTGTTTGAAATCGAGGAGACTAAGACCAACAGATTTTATGATGGTCTACATGATGAACTACAATGTCTATTGATGGGCCCAAAGTTAATTGGATTCTATGCCTTGGTAATGACTGCTAGGTCTTTGGAATTGGACTTGAAAAATTATGGGCAAAGCGAGGGTTCAATTTGCCGAACTTGGCAAATATGTCAAAATCAAACTCTTGCAAGTGGAAGAAGAAGTTACATCTGGTGGAATCAACCTCTTCCACAATAATGGGAACAAAGAAAAGGTGTGATTCATATGTTTTCTTTTCTTGTGGTAAGGTAGGACATCTTGCCCGAGAATGTCATGGTGATGCACCAAGGACAAGGAAAGCTAAGGCTGGAGCAGTTGCAGGGCGAACTCCACGCACTTGCTACTCGTGTGGCAAAGAAGGACATATAGCCCGAGACTGCCGAAGTGGACCTTAGACGACACCAAACAAAAAGAGACTGTTGAATGTATGTACATAAATAACTGTAATTATGTACCGTACAGTTCCTAGTAAGTAATAATGTTTACAATACTTGCTTTGCGTATATAAACATGTTGTGATGAATAATCAAGAAGTCATTTGATTAAGGCTTAATATATGCCATGCGTGCTTATCTTGGTATCACAGATAAGAGTGGAATGACATGGTCGTAGTTATGGGTAGAAAGTGATATGTTAAGATGTCTTTATGATGTCATATCAGGACGTAGGAGCGTCTGTGCTGGCAATAGTTGTGTTTGATGTGATCATAGGTATGGACTAGCTCTTGGAGCAGTGTACAGGTATAGATTACACCTTCACGAAAGTCACACTAGGAAAGATTACCGAATGAGGGACTAAGTTCGCTTGTATGCGAGGATCGATCAAGATATGGATGTCTGCTCTCCAAGTCGTCAAACTTGTTCAGCTGTGCACGATGTAATTCTTCATGCCTATAGTGGCCATTAGGCCGAATCCCGATTGAGTGACACTTCTATTGTGACGGCTTATACAGATGTGTTTCCTAATGACCTCCATGGGTGATGTCCCCACAGGAGACCAATGACACTATTACGGTGATGCCAGATATGAAACTTGTAGCTCGCTCACCGGATCGAGAATAACCAGAGGAGATGGAAAAAATTAATAGTTCAACTATAAGAATTGCTAAGATAAGGCTATTGGAGTCCAGGGTGTCACCTTGAGGTGCATTGGCCCCTTTAGGGAAAAGAAAAGAAGGACGGTAGCATGTATCTATACATCAACTATAAAGATCTTAATAAGCTGTCGGAGAAGAACATGTATCTGATTCCACGGAGTGATAACGTGTTCGATCAGCTAGTTGGATCAATGGTATAACCAAAGCTGGATTTACAGTCTTGTTATTACCAGTGGAGAATTCTGGGACGTGACATTCCCCAAGTTGACGTGTGGAAAACTCTATGATCACTATGAGTCCACAATACTGTCAGTTGGGCGGACGAATGTGACATCAGTCTTTATGGACTGATTACCTTAAGTTTTAAGGAGTACTTGGACTTATTTATGTCATCTTGATTGACGACATATTGGTGTACACTTAGCTAAACAATCATGAAAAAATGGTTTGGCATACCCTGTGAAAGAACAAACTCTACGCCACGTTCTCAAAGTGCGAGTGTTGGCTATCGTCGGTGGGTTCGTGGTCATGCGGGTAGTGTTGTAGGAATTGCAGTAGATCCCGTGAAGAGAGTTACGATACAGTAGTGACATGTGTTGTCTATTGTAGCTAAGTCAGAAATTCCTTGGACTTGCTGGCTACTATTCGCGGATAGCCTTACCTCTCCCCACACTAACGAGGAAAGATCACAAGTTCGTTTGGACGCTAGAGTGCGCGCGAGCTTTTGAAGAGCTAAAGAGTCGTTTGACCACGACGCCTATTTTGACGTTGCCTTGTGGTACGGACAGCTTTTAGATTTATAGTGATGCGTCAGGAAGCGGGTTAGGCTGCGTACTCTTCAGTTTGGAAAAGTGAAAGCTTTTGGCTCACACCAGTTGTAAGTGCATGAGCAAAGCTATCCCGTCCACGACTTGGATTTGGCGGCGGTGATATTTGCACTTAAACTGTGGCGTCATTACTTATATGGCGTGAAAGTTGACATCTTCATGGACCCTAAGAGCCTTAAGTGTCTTCTGGATCAGAAAAGTCTAAATATGCGTCAATGAAGGTGGTTGGAGTTCCTCAGGGACTACACCTTCAAGATTTATTACACTCCCAGGAAGGTAAATGTGGTAGCAGATGCCTTTAGTCGTAGGACTCCGGCAAGGGCAAGTTGGTTGCGGATGCATTATGAACGTCTGATCCATGAATTGGAGAACCTTGACATTTCTTATGTTGATAAGCAGTCCACTGCAAATGCGTGCCTGAACTAGTTAGAGGTTCAATATGACCTTGCAGGTAGGGTTCAGCGAGCAACGGAACTTGATAACAGTCTACAACGCTATGCAGCGGATGCATCAAATGCCCAATTCTCCTTGGATGACAGGCTTTTACAAAAAACAGGTCATTTGTGCATCCCGAATGTGGGTAAACTTCGTGAGGAATTGATGTACGAAGCACATTGTACAAAGTACTCAATTCATCCAGTGAGCACAGAGATGTGCATGAACTCAATCCAGTACGGAAGTTTGATGAGGTCCCTGTGAAATTCGTACATGAACTGCCAAGATCACAGAACGACAACGATGCCGAGTGGGTGATCGTTGACCGATTGAAAAAAGTATCGCCCTTCATAGCAAATAAAAGGACAATTTCATGGAAACTTGGCTATGATAAACGTAGACGACCTAGTACGATTTCATGGTGTGCCCGAAGCATCGTTGGTGACCAAAACAGGCGCTTTACTATATATGTTTGGAGACAAATCCATCAGTGGTTGGGTACTAGACAAAAAGTAAGTACGGCCTTTCATCCTCAAATGGATGGTTAGACTGAAAGGACCAACAGAACTATGGAGGATACACTCCTTATGTGCGCCCTAGATTTCGGAAGAGGTGAGAAAACCATCTCGATAAGATTGAGTTCGTCTCCAATAATAGCTATCAAGCTAGCATATAAATGGTGTCCTTTAAAGTTTTTTACGGTAGGAAGTACCATACACCGTTAGCTTGGGCGGAAACAGGCGAGTCAAAGCTATATAAACGTAAAGAGGTCGAAGATGCAAATTCAACCATACGTATAATAAGAGAGCGGCTACCGATAGCCCAAGACAGGCAAACGAAATACTACAACCCCAGGCACCGAAACGTGGAGGTTGCGGTTGGCGTTTGGGTATCTTTAAAACTCAAGCCCTTCAAAGGCGTATCCAGGATTCGGCGCTTGAAAAAGTTGAGTCCGAGGTATCTTGGTCCGTTTGAAGTGGTTGAGCAAGTTAGAAAAACTAACTATCGGTTAGTTCTATTTGTGAAGTTAAGTGGTTTACACGATGTTTTTCACATATCGGTACTGCGAAAAGCTGTGAAAGAGCCAGCTCAAATTGTTGCAGACGATCAAGTACCAGTCGATCATCGGCTAATGACGAAAGTTCGGCCTATTCGGATCGAGGATTCGGAGGTCAAGCAACTGCAAAACATGATAATCCGGAAGGTCAAAGTCCGGTGGGACAACTGTGGCCATGAAGAGCTGACATGGGAGCGTGAGCAGACCATGCGTGAGGAATACCCCGAGTTGTTTATAAAATATGTTATAAAATATTAATTGTTGGTTTTTCCTTATATATGCGTACAATTTCGGGACGAAATTTCTGTAAGGAGGGGAGGGTTGAAACACCCCAAAAATGAGAAGTGATCATTGAAAGTTACCGCTCGACGATAGTCTTATCGCCGACGATAGCTTAGTGAATTAAACGACCAAGCGCTCGGGTTTGCTATCGCACCGCGCTAGCCGTTCGACGAATGTCGAAACCACTCAATGCTTTCGATGAATCGCCGAGAGCGCTAAAGCCAAGCAATAGGCATTACCGCGCTGCGCTTGCTATTTGACAAATGTCGAAACCACTCAACGCTTTCGAAGAATTGTCAAGAGCGCTAACGCCAAGTGATAGGAGTTACCGCGTCACGCTAGTTGCTCGAAGAACGTCGAAAGTATCGCTCGACGAACGTCTACCGCCAGGCGCTAAAGAGTTATCGTGTGGCGCTAGTTATGGATAGCGGCGCCGACTGGTCAAAGCGGTTATTGCCTATATTACCACGTGGCTATTGGAATTACCTCGCGGCGGTAGCTTTCAGATAAAGGTTGTACATGAGAATTCATTCTCATTTCCTCTCACACACTCTCTTGTTTAGTTCTCGAGAGGGAAGAGGAGGAAAAGTCCAGGAGCTCTTGGGGAGATCGATCTAAGGTGTGCTTGTGCTTGGAATCAAGATCCGATTCTAGATTCGTGAAGAGGAAAGCATCGTGCTCATTTCCAACCGGATAGAACGCCAACGCCATGGATCCAAAACGAACTACAAGGGTAATGATCTTCCTTCTTGGATAAATGAAGTCCTTCTTTTGGCATATGCATGGAATCCCCCACCAAGGTGGAGAATCGAGGGAATTACTTTGGGTTGATTAATGAAATCCCTCGTGAGTCTTGCATATAGATCCAGAAATATGTAGTATAGAATAGACATGTTGTGTGAAGCTCATCTAGACAGGTTGGTCTGGATTGGTGATGTTTATTATGCATGTCGGAGAAGAGTCCAAGTATAAACGAGTAATATATAGGGTCTGCGGGGTACTGGAGTTACATTTCAGGAAAATACCCTAAAAATCACGGTTGAAGACTAGTTGGATACCGTCGGGCGACAGGGAGTATCACCATTATTGAGATCTTGGTGAGCTATTTGTGCTGAATGCTATGGAAAGACCAGTGTTTCTGGCACTGCAGGATGCTGCAGGGTTTGGGTTGAGTTTGGACGCAGAAAGAGAGCTTTTGTTGGTCCCGCCAAGCGACCGTGCTGAACACTGGAACTAACTCCCTTTTTGTTTGTGAAGCCAGTACTTGGAGAACAGTGTGGCTATTGTGAGCTGCGAGCTCTTAAAGGCCAGTGTTACATAAGGGACACCCTGTGCACACGCGCCACACACAGAAGCACACCTGGTGTGCGCGCTCCGATGTGGCGGTACACCCCTTACGCACATGCGCACTACATGATCAGGGCGCAAATCCGCTCACATGCACTGTGTGTGGGGGAGCACCTCGCGTGCGTGCACTACGCAAAGGCACACCCCCAGCGTAGGGGCATACCGCATACAAAAGTACCATACACAGGGGGCGCTCCCCGTGCATGCCCACTGCGTGTAAGCTGCTCCCCGCGCGCATGCGCAGAGTACGCCCTACAAGGCGTATTGCTCTGGTCGATCCCATATCGTGCCCGGCCGGGTTTCTTTTGTGTTTATTTCACTCGCTAATCATTTTCAGTCTCAACCGTACCATCATGCCCATAACTCGTAGTCCCCGCCATTGCGATCCAGATTTGCACAAAGATAAAAGGTCGCGGACTCTACTTGCTACGACACCCGACTCCGAGCACTTTGGGGGCCAAATGATGGGGTTAACACTAATTTATAGGGAAATCAGGTTGCACTTAGCCGGTTTACCCTCTCCCCCACTACCATCATGGGAGGATACACGTGTAACCACCGCACGCACAATCCACGCACCTGATCCCTATGATAACAACCACGTGTCGAATCCCGAACGTTGTGCATCTGACGCCAACTGACAACACTATTAGCTGTGCAATCTCCTCAGTCGCCCATTCTCGGGTGGCCTAGCCATGGTCGGCCTGATGAGGGCCGGCCAAGGTTGCCCAACCCTGGGCGGCCTCGCCGCAGCCAGCCCCCGCAAGGGCCAGCCAGCACCGGCCAAGCCCGAGCAACCTTGGCCTGACCAGCCCCCGCAAGGTCTTGTCGGCTCCCGCTACGGCTTACCAAGTCCGCCATTTCCCGAGCAACCTCGCCGCAGCAAGCCCTCGTAAGGGTTGACTAAGGTCGCCCTGCCTCGGGCGGCCTCCCCGCGGCCTGTCCTTGCAAGGGCATACCGGGGGCGATCGGATACGGGCGGCCTCACTGCATCCATCCCCCATAAGGGCAAACTAGGGGCTGCCTGACCCCTAGTGTCCTCGTCATGGTCAACCCTCGTAAGGGCCATCCAAGGCTGCGCATACTCGGGCAGCCTCGCATCGGCCATCCCCTGCAAGGGCTGAACAAAGCCGCCCATACTCAGGCGGCCTCGCCATGGCCATCCCCTGCTAAGGCCAGCTAAGGTCGCCCATTCTCGGGTATCCTCGCCGTGGTCGGCCCCTCGCGAGGGCCAGCCAAGGTTGCCCATTCTCGGGCGGCCTTATTATTCCCGGAGATGGTCGGCGGAGGCCAGAAATGGTCGGCGACAAAGGAGGTGGCAGAGGCGGCCGAAGATGGTGGAGGTTGTCGGCGGTGTACGAGGATAAGACCAATTATCGACATGGAGGGACATTATGCGGGTTCATTAAGAACCAATGGGATCTGCTTGAGGTTTGGTGGAATTCTCCTGCCAGCAGTCGCCGTCTTACGGGGAAGAAGCATGACTTTATTCTGTTGTTGGGCTTTGAGGATCCGCGCGAGCTGGGGATTGTTCTTTATAAGATCATCGCTTTTGTGGTCGAGAAGCAGCTAGTTCTTGCAGCCCATTTGACGGATGCAGAGAGGAGTTGTGTCATGCCACTAGAGAGGGGCAATAAGAGGAAATTGTACTATTCACAGCCGTAGAGGGAAGGCGGTTTGTGCTCTGCTACCCCCGAGGCCGTTATTGACATTGCTTACGACTGCCCTGATGATTTGGTTGTTGATCCACCGCCCGCAAGAACTGAGGATGTTCCTAAGATTCCTGTGGTCGTGCTGGCTACTCGAGCGGTCCCAGGGCCTCCATTAGAGACGGGGAGGGGGAAGGAGTGGGAATGTTCTGCTTACCATGCACTTCCTTGGAAGGTATGTTGGTTGCCTCAAGTATTTTCCTTGTTTCGCCTTGCATTGTGCATGAGAATAGTTTGTTTTTTTTGCGCTTGTATCTTGATGAGGTTTGCAAGATTGCATTTTCATGGAATGATACTTATGTAATCACGAAGGATGATTTTCTTTCTCTGTAGGCGAAGCTGGCCACATCCGAGGATTCGCTGGCAGAGGTTCGGAGGAAGAATAAGGAGATCACTTCTCTGCCGGCTAATGCGAAATTCCAGCTGTCTTCTTCTCAATTCGAGGTGGAGTTTCTTCGTGCCAAGCTGAGCACTGCAGACTCCGAGATCATGACTCTTTGTGGGAGGTTGGCTTCTGCTGAGGTGGCTGTTGTGAAGGCGGTCCTCCGTACTGAGACGGTTGATATTGTGATGTGCTAGTAGGATGGGGAGGTCGAGTGGCTGAAGGAAGTTAACGCTCAGCTGATTTCTGAGAAGGAGGAGGTTGAGGTCATTCATGCAGCTATGGTGATTGAGTATAGAGCTTCACATGACTTCGAGGCAGAGCGGTCTCATCTTATGGAGGAGGCGTGCTCTGAGATGATGGAGATGCAGGTTGATCCACTTATAGAGGATGAACGCAAAGTTGCGTACCTCTTCAACTTTAGCAAGGGATTTCAAGTGGCTCGGACATTTTCGTAGTGTGATACCTTGGGCATAAAGGATGCCTCAGATGAAGATGTTGATACTGTCATAGAGGGATGATCCTTAGGACTTCTTCTTCCCCAGTTTGTTTTGATTTGCTCGTGTTTTTCTTTTTCTTGTTGTAGGCGTGCTTTTGCATCGTTGTATGTTTTTGTTTTTTAAGATGATGTAGCCCTTGCGTCACCTTTTCATTTGAGTGGAGATACATTTTGCTTTTGGATCTGTCTGCTTTGGTTATGTTTCGGTGCACGTATTCTCTTTGGCAGAGCAACGCTTTGCTAGATCATTTCTTGTTTACTTGCATTTTCGAGAGAGCCATGGACCGTTGAGAGTTTAGAGGCGATGTGCCCCTGCCATCTCGTTCTGAAAGTGAGGGTAAATCTATCTAACTCTAGAGGGGGGTGAATAGAGTTTGTTCAAATAAGTTTCACAGGTTTTTAAAATATCAGCATATATAAAATTTAACTTATACTATAGTGTAGAGTGCTAGAAAATAATTAAAGAAGCAAGAAACTAAGAGCACAGCACACAGCAACAATCAAACAAACAATCCAGAAGACACAAGGAAATATAGTGGTTCCCCAAAACCTGGGTACATCCACACTTCTACCACCCTTGGTAGGAATCCACTCAGGATGAGTTGATCAGGTGTCCTGACACTAATGAGCTTTTGTTAAGGTGCTCAAAAACCAAAACTGGATTTTTTTTATAAGGTGTCTTGCCACCACTGAGTTTTGACAAGGCTCTCAGAACCAGACACAAAGCTTTTGAAGGGAGTTTTGAAAACCCTTTTACAGAAGGAAAATAAAAAGGAAAAGGAAATGAAGTTGTCTTCTCTGTTCTCAAATCAATTGAGAGAAGACTAGTGGATCTTTGTTGTCAAAGCTCCCCCTGAGATCTAGACTGGTTCAGGAAGGGAAGCTTTGCTCTAGGGTGATAGGTCTTCAGAACTTTGATCTCCAGCAAAAGATTGTTTCAGCAAGAAGACTGAGAGATGAGGTGTCTGGAGTTCTTGAGATGAAGTTGTGAACACTTTTCAGTAAGCAAGAAGATTGATGTTGTGAACACTCTTCAGTTAGCAAGAAGATTGATGTTGTGAACACTCTTCAGTTAGCAAGAAGATTGATGTTGTGAACACTCTTCAGTTAGCAAGAAGATTGATGTTGTGAACACTCTTCAGTTGTTCTTTTTCTATCAGTGTTCTGTATTCTGTATATTCCCCTTGTGATTGAAAAAGGAAGATCTTATTCTCTGAAAAATTCTTTGTCCAAAGTAGCCGTTGGCAGTCATAAATGTCTTCCATAAAGAGTCTTGTCTTCTAGAGGAAAGTCCAGCAAACATTCTCTGAATAATACCTTGAAACTTGCTCTAGAATAAAGACAAACGGCTGGCAGATCTTCTTATCATAAATGCTGATAATATTCAAAAACATTCCAAAGAATAACAGCATTTGAAACCTTAAAAGCGTCGATCTCTCAGAAGAATCGTCGATCTTTTCTCTACGATCGTCGAACTGAGCTCAGAGATAGAATGAGATCAAGCAGACAGAAAACGTCGAACTGAGCTCGAAGATCGTCGAACCGAGCTCAGCAACCTGAAGAATAACTGAAGAGAGATCGTCGATCTGAGCTCGAAGATCGTCGACCGGAGTTCGACGATTTAGCAGAACGGGCTGAAGGCAAATAGTCGATCTGAGCTCGAAGATCGTCAACCAGAGTTCGACGATTTATCGAAGTTGAGCTCAGAGAGCGTCGAATGGAGATCGACGATTCGTCGACCTGAGCTCGACGAAAATTGCCTTAGACTTAGCTCTTCAACCTTGATCTTGGAATGGTCCTGGGGGCAGCTTCAAACCTAAGTTCTAAGCCCTAGACTCATTCTAATGTTGACTTTTACAACTATACAACTAGGTCAACCTGGTTTCCTAAGACAACCATAGTGATCCTTACCCAAATTAGTAATAGGGTGTTCCAACAATCTCCCCCTATTTGGGTTAGGATTACTATTTACAAATAACATTAGGAAATGAATAAGCATACATTCAAAAACAAGAGCTAACCAAGCAAAGATATAGCAGCAAGCAGATCACAGAAAATATAGCAGCAATTATCCAGATGAGGATGAAAGTTTAGCTTACACAATTTTACTTCTTCTCAGTTCCCTTTCTAAACAAAATTTCTCTGTTAGGATTCAGGGTTTCTTTCATTGATCTTCTGTCATCCTCTGCACCTAGAGAAGTTTGAGATCTTGGCCTTGGAACTACAGCCTCTGGGTGCAGCTTCATGTAGACTTCTGGGTTGAAAAATTTTCTTGAAGCATATCTTTCCAATTCTTTCTTCCTTTGATCTGATAAAGTTGTTATGTTGGAGATGTCCATGCCTTGCTCTCTGGCTTTCTTTAGTTGATCAAGAGCAGCTAGCTCTTTCATTCTTGCTGTCCAGGATAGAGGATTGTTCTCAGGATCCTCAAAAGGAACAGGAGGTTCATACCTGTTGAGAGATTCAGAAGCAGGAGGAGTCCTGGAAACAACTGTGTCTTTCAGCCTGTAAGGGAAAGGACCTGAAGAGGAGTCAGTGTGGCCTTGTCCTTCCCTTTGATAAGATCTTTGTCCTCTCTGATTTCCTCTATAATGACCCCTTCTGGATTGATATCCTCTTTGATGTTGTCCCCTTTGATAGTATCTTGGATAAGATTGGGAGGAGCTTTGCCTTGAAGCTGGAGCTTGAGGGGCTGAGCCTGATCCAGAATCTGGAGGAGGAGGAGGAGGAGGCTGATATTGTGAAGATCCTTTTTCATATTTATCAAGCTTCCTTCTCTTCTTCATAGCTTTCTGTTGATTCTTGGAGTATTGCATCCATGGCTCAGAAATGGGGAAATCATGCAGAATGTAGTAGGGAATATCATTGGAGTCTTTTGCTGTAGCTGGAGGAACTGACATCATGGCTTTGCTTCTAGCTTTCCTCTTCTTGGCAATGGTATGGGCAGAGTCATCTGATTCAGTCTGGAATTGGTCACTATCTGAGCTTTGTGGTCTGTCATACAGATCATCAATGCTTTTCAAGTACTTTTCTTGTAGCTTTAACTGATCAGAGGTCAGAACAGGAGCAACAGCAGCAGCAGACACTTGAGCAGGAGCAGGCATAGCAGCAGGTGTGGGATCTTCTAGGTAGGAAGCAAGTTCTTCATTAGCAGTTTCATCAGCAACAGTTACTAGGATTATCTCTATATCTTCAGTAGCAGCATCAGGAATATCCACAGCCTTCCAGGAATTGATATAGGATTCAATGTGGCTGGGATCACAAACAGATACAGGCACAATGGCCTTAGACAGATCTTCAGTGAGAGGTACTGGCAGAAAGCTGAAATGGACTGTATCAAATTGAGATAGCAGGCTCTGAAGATTTAGTGCAAAAGCACATCCACTGCTTTCTGAGAGAGCAGGAGCTGGAGCTAAAACAGGAGCATCCACTGGCACATCCACTTCTTCATAAAGCATCTCCCCCTGCCTTGGTTCAAGGAGAGCTGAATCAAGGCACCCAGTAGAAGTGATTGCCTGGGAGGAGGAAAAGGAGGAAAGCTTGGTAGACAGCTCCTGAACTTGTTTCAGGAGTGGGGCCAGGGAAGTCTCCAACAAAGATGTCAGCCTGGGGGCTAGCAACTCATAAAGTCTGTCTGCCAACCTTGGAAGATCTACATGCTCAAGTGGGGCTTGAGCAGAGGTAGGAGTAAAGGTAGATGGAGGGATGTTGGCTGGAGCTGAAGGTGTGGAGGTAGGTGGAGTAGGAATGGATGGCTCTGAGGATGGAATTGTGGAGATAGAGAAGGTGGAGGTGGAGATAGGTGAATTAAGAGAGGGGGTGAAGGATGGTTGGGAAAGAATGTCATTAAGCATTTGTTGAAAAGAGGAGGTAGAGGGTGGCTCAGGAGGAGAGGAGGGAGAATCATCCATGAAGGAATCATCTACAAGAGAAAAGGATGGTAGGGTGAAGGTTGAATAAGAGAAGAGAGGGAGGAATTCCTCTGAGGTGGATACTGGAGGGGATGAAACTGGTGAGGAAATGGTAATTGGGGATGATATGGTTATGGTTATGACTGGTGATGAGGAGGAAATGGCTGGGGTAGATACAGCTGGGGGAGGAAGAGAGGCAGGCAACACTTCTGCTGGTGGAGTGACTGAAGCAGTCCTTGTGCCTGAAGGAAGTGGTGCAGTAGCTCTTGTAGGGTTGATGATTTGCCTGTCCCATTTGCTAAATAGGGCACAGGAGAGCCTCTTGGATGCATTGATGAACATCCCAGTGGTGGTTAACAGTCCAGGGCATCTGTAGTGCAGATAGACCCCTAAGATTCTCCCAAAACTCACAGCAGTCTTATTGATCTTCTTCTTAATTAAGTTGAAGAAGATGGATCCCCAATCAAGGTGTTTCTTATCGACTAAAGCTCCCATCAAGCAAAGTTGATATCTAGAGATGGTGTCATGAGCTGAGTGCTTGGCCAACAGCACTTTCCCAACTACATCAGCCAGGAATTGATATTCCAGAGGCAGATTTTTCTTTAAAAGTTTGTTAGGGTTGACAGCATGGTGACCCATTCGATTAAGCATTGAATCATAATCTTCTCCAGATAATTCAATAGAATCTTCTCCAGTACTAAGTTGAAAGACATTTGTTAAGAGAGCCGGTGATAGATGTACATGAGTCCCTTTAATGATGCCGACGACAGAGTTCTCAGTCTCGTCTGTCGCTGTAGACCACCACTCTTTGATCTCTTCTGAAGCAATTTTCATCCGTGTAGTCATTATTTGAGTCAACTGTTGTTCTATGAACAGATTTAGAATGTCCTTGAAGCGCTGGTCTCTTCCATCAAACGAGTTCATGTCGATATCGAATCCTGTATCAAATTTCATCTTAGAGATAGGAGCACTGGATTCAGCCATTTGCACCTACAACAGAAAACCAAACGCGACCAAGTGTAGAGGATTTGGAGGGAAAACGAAGAAAGTTGCAGAGTATGAAAGCGCAAAAGGAGAACGACGGCTGAAGAAATGATTTTATATTAGGGTTCGACGGCGAAACGGAAAATCGTGGAGCTCAGTTCGAAGAAGCGTCGAACTCAGCTCGACGATTTGGGCTGCAGAAGGAATTTGAAGAGACGTCAATATCGTCGATCTCCGTTCGACGATGTTGAAAAGCGTCGAGCTCCGCTCGACGGCCTCTGAACAGAAAGAGAAAAAGCCTAGATCTAGCGAAGGCTCTGAACTCAAATCGACGACTTTGGGAACGTCGATCTCTGGTCGACGATTTTTGGAAAATCGTCGATCTTCGTTCGACGATTTCTGGGAAAACGTCGAGCACAGTTCAGAGACAAAACCTATTCTACAGACACAAAAGGAACTGATTTTTTAGCCTAGTCTTGGTCTGTTTTAGCTTTTCAAAATCTTGTAATTTAATTTAGGCTTCCTCCATCTAACATGCCTAACTGATTTAGGAAGAAACTGTGTTTCTTTTCATCCAAAGGTTTGGTGAAAATATCTCCCCTTTGCAAATCAGTAGGAATATATTGAAGTTCAATTTTATTTTTCTCTACATTATCTCTTAGAAAGTGATGCCTAATTTCTATGTGTTTTGTCCTACTGTGGAGGACTGGATTTTGTGCTATAGAGATAGCACTAGTATTATCACAGAAAATTTTTGACTTCTCTAAGTTGTAACCATAGTCTAGAAGCTAATTTTGTATCCACAATATTTGTGAGCAACAACTGCCTGCAGCCATATACTCAGCTTCAGCAGTTGAAGTTAACACAGATGTTTGCTTCTTACAAAACCAGGAGACAAGTCTGTCACCAAGAAACCGACATGTTCCACTGGTGCTTTTCCTGTCTATTCTGCATCCAGCATAATCAGCATCTGAGAATCCAGTTAATTCAAATCCTGAGTCTTTTGGATACCAGAGTCCTAGATTTGGACAACTTTTTACATACCTAAGAATCCTTTTAACTAGAGTTAGGTGTGACTCTCTAGGGCTAACTTGGAATCTAGCACATATGCATGTAGCAAACATTATATCTGGCCTACTGGCTGTAAGGTACAATAGAGAGCCAATCATTGCTCTATATGTTGTCTGATCAACTGGTTCCCATGTTCATCAGCATCCAATACAGCATTGGTAGGCATGGGTGTTTTCATACAAGATGCCTCAGACATACCAAATCTCTTAACCAATTCTTTAGCATACTTGGTTTGGGAAATGAATATGCCCTCAGCATGCTGTTTTACTTGCAATCCTAAGAATAAGGAGAGCTCACCCATGCTACTCATTTCAAATTTGGAATGCATTAGGTTGGAAAACTTTCTGCACAAGTTTGAATCAGTAGATCCAAATATGATATCATCTACATAAATTTGTACTAGTAGGGTGTGGGACTTATGGGTTCTAATAAAGAGAGTTTGGTCTACTCTCCTCCTAACAAAATCATTTTCCAGAAGAAAGCATGTTAGGGTCTCATACCATGCTCTAGGAGCTTGCTTGAGACCATATAATGCTTTATGCAATTTGAAAACATAATCAGGGTGAGTTAGAGAGATAAAACCTGGAGGTTGTCTAACATAGACTTCCTCTTTGATGTCCCCATTGAGAAATGCACTCTTCACATCCATCTGATAGACTTTGAAGCCTTTATGAGCAGCATAAGCTAGAAATATTCTGATGGCCTCTAACCTTGCAACTGGTGCAAAGGTCTGGTCATAGTCTATTCCTTCTTGTTGAGAGTAGCCTTGAGTAACTAGCCTTGCCTTATTTCTGACAATAATTCCTTGGTCATCCAGCTTGTTTCTGAAAACCCACTTTGTTCCAACAATGGAATGACCCTTTGGCTTAGGCACTAGTTCCCAAACTTTGTTCCTTTCAAATTGATGTAGCTCCTCTTGCATTGCAATGATCCAGTATGGATCTTGCTCTGCATCTTGAATGGATTGAGGCTCAACTTGAGATAGGAAGCAAGTGTGCATCAGATTCTGGTTGACCTGATTTCTGGTTTGCACACCAGCTGAGATCTCTCCAATTACTTGGGTGATTGGATGATCTCTTGTTGTTACTAAATCAACCGGGGGTGTTGATTGTTCACCAGCCTGTGTTGTTGTCTCCTCTAGTGGAACAACAACTGGCTCTTCAGGATGATTTTCTTCAAGATGTTGCACTTCTTCATCATCACTGCTTTCATTCTTTTGCTGAATAGGTTGAGAGGTTGTGTCCTCTTCTTTAACCTGTAATCTGTCCATACTTTCTGATATAGATTGTACCTGCAAGGGTTCTTTGGTAGAAGTAGACTTCTCCTTATAACACATGTTAGTCTCATCAAAGGTAATTTGAACAGATTCTTCAATTTTACAGGATGATTTATTATATACCCTATAGGCCTTGCTGATCATGGAGTATCCCAGAAACACTCCTTCATCAGCTTTAGCTTGGAATTTTGCTAGATGTTTCTTGTCATTATTATGAATATAACAAATACAGCCAAATATTTTAAAATAATTTACCTTATGTTTCTTCCCTTTGAGCAATTCATAGGGAGTCTTGCCCTTTAGTTTATGTATCAGGCTTCTATTTAATACATAGTTGGAGGTGTTCACTGACTCAGCCCAAAAGGATAGAGGTAAGTGAGCATCTGTCAACAATGTAGTAGCAGATTCAATTAGGGTTCTATTTTTCCTTTCAGCTACCCCATTTTGTTGAGAAGTTCTAGGAGCTGAGAAAGTATGCCTGATCCCTTCAATTTGACAGAACTCTTGCATGAGAAGAGAATCAAACTCTGTCCCATGATCACTTCTGATCAGGGCAATGTGAGTGTTGAACTCAATCTGAATGCATTTGAGAAAATCTGTCAAACACTTGAAGTTATTAGACTTCTTCCTCAGAAAGAATATCCAAGTGAATCTTGAGAAGTCATCTACAACCACTAGAGTATAGAACTTCCCTCCTAGGCTTTGTACTGATATGGGTTCAAACAGATCCATGTGTAACAAATACAAAATCCTAGGTGAATCACTCTTATTAAGTGACTTAAAGCTACTTTTAGTTTGCTTGCCTAATTGACAAGCCTTGCAGAGTCCTTCCTTCTTGTAGGGGCCAGAAGGTAGTCCTCTAACAAGGTTGTCCTTGGAGAGCCTAGCAATGGTTCTAAGGTTTAGATGTCCTAGTCTCTTATGCCACAAAATATTATGCTTAGATATGGAATTGAATAAACAGATATCTACTTTAGAAGAAAGAAAATCTACTAAGTAAATGTTACCTGTCCTTTTCCCTGTTAACACTGTTGTGTTGTCCTCTGATTTGATCTTACACAGGGATTTATTGAAAGTCACCTTATATCCTTCATCACATAGTTGACTGATACTTATCAGATTGTGCTTCAGTCCTTCTACATATGCCACCTTTTTAAAAGTTACTGAGCCTATCTGAGCAGCACCATATCCTTTGGTTTGGCCAAAATTTGAATCACCAAAAATCACTTTGGGTCCAAGTTTGGTTATGAAGGATGATAGGTTCTCCCTGTTCCCTGTCATGTGCTTTGAGCACCCACTATCCAGATACCATTGTTGGTTAGATACTGGATAGGTCTTCACCTGCACATGAGCAGCTTAATTGTTTTTGACCCAGTTAACCTTGGGCCTAGGTTGATATCCTTTGAATTCAGAAATAAAAGACATCCCAGTTTGACTCTTATAGCCTTCAGGATGGTATCTCCTAGGAGGTACTATCCATTCAGTATAGGGGTTAAAGCCTTGGGATGTGGGACTTCTAGGATTGAATCTAGATGTGCCATTGAAGGAATGTTCACAGTCCTGATCTCTGTTCGACGATCGTCGAGCTAAGGTCGACGATCTTGGGTCAAATCGTCGATCCCTGTTCGAAGATCGATTATACTGAAGTTTAGAGTTTGGATATCGTTGAGCTGAGGTCGACGATCTGTGGTTAGATCGTCGAGCTCTGTTCGACGATCATCGAGCTCTGCTCGACGCAATCTGTTGAACTGAATTTTTCTCTGACAGATCTGCATTCTTCCTAGCTACCTCTATTACTCCCTTTCCTTTGTCAGAGACAAATTTGATTGGAGTTGTTAATATTATAGGTTGGCTGGATGAGGCACCTAAGCCCAGTGTACTGTTGAATCTAGAGTTCACTGTGCTTGTAATGTCCATCAGTCTGATACTTCTCCCATTTAGGGATTCTTCAAACTTTTTAGCTCTTGACAGTTCACTTTTCAGTGAAGCTATCTCCTCCTTACAGCATTCTAACTCCTCAGAGAGTTTGAGGTTATTTGAGTTTAGGACATTGTATTCAGATAATTTATTTCTGAGAGAGATTATCTCTTTTTCATATCTTAGTAAATCCAAGCACAATGTCTTAAATTCATTTTTGAAGTCCTCAGAATTAAAATCAAAAGAGCTAGTTACCTGATCTTCCTCTGGTTGATTTTCTGAATCTGAATCTGATTCTTCATCAGAGTTTTGCTGTGAGGCATTGATAGTCATCATGCAGAATTCTTTCTCATCAGCATCATCTTCATCATCACTGGAGCTAGATGAAGTTTCAGAATCTTCTTCTGTCTCACTCCATGTCTCAGCAACAAAACCCTTCCTTGTATTTTTGTTCCTACTAGAGGAGGCTTTGTCTGAGCTGTTCTTTTTGAAATCTTTTTCTTTTCTTCTTTCTCTTCTATCCTTTCTGTCCTTGTTCTTGTTCTCTGGACAGTCAGGCACAATGTGGCCTGGTTTCCTGCAACCAAAGCATATGATTTCTTTGTTATTATTATTTGACTTATCATACCTTGGTTTGTCATGACCTTTGTATGGCCTTTTTCTGAAGTCCTTTCTGGCTAGCTTGTAAAATCTTTTGGCCAGTAGGCTGACCAATTCCTCATTGCCTGTGAGTTTTTCTTCAGGCAGATCTTCAATAGCTTTGAAAGCTATTGACTTCTCTTTCCTTAAGGCTGGTGAAGCAGCCTTCTGTTCTTCCTCTCTATTCTTGATAAGCAGCTCATAAGATTTGAGCTTGCCTAGGAGAGTTTCAGTAGTGATTTCATTTAGACTTCTGGCATCTTTGATTGGCCGGATTCTTGAATCCCAAGTACTGGGGAAGCACATTAGGATCTTGTCATTAAGCTCAGTCAATGAGATTTCTTTATCCAAGGTCCTTAGCTCATTGACAATCAGACTCAATCTGTTGTACATATCTGCCACTGACTCAGTCTCTCCTTTCTTGAAATTCTCATATTGGGTTATGAGGTGAGATCTCCTGTCTTTCCTTTCATCAGCAGACCCTGAGATAATTTCAGAGAGCTTGTCCCAAATTCCTTTGGCTGAGTTGCAGTCAGCTACTTTCTGAAATATCTCATCAGACATTGTCTGAGCTAAGATGTTCATGGCCTTTGCATCTGCAGTTTTCCATTTCTTTATGTCTGCATCTGTTCCTGAGGGAGGTGGAACAGCATTTGTGCTTGAGCTTGCTGGTGGACTTGGACAAACTGTCAAGATAGAATTGAAAATATCTTCATCAATAGAGTTCATGTATAATTTAATCCTTGCCTTCCAAAGTGCAAACTTAGATAGATTGCACACTGGAGGTCTGGTGCTTGCATAATCCTTGTTCTATGCCATGTCTTAGAGTAATATATATATAAGAAGAAATAACCCTCTTAAAGGATAGATTTTACCAAGGATCACTTGGTTCAGGTGTTAGCCTGTATGAGCAACCAACCTCCCTCTGATACCAATTGAAAGTGAGGGTAAATCTATCTAACTCTAGAGGGGGGTGAATAGAGTTTGTTCAAATAAGTTTCACAGGTTTTTAAAATATCAGCATATATAAAATTTAACTTATACTATAGTGTAAAGTGCTAGAAAATAATTAAAGAAGCAAGAAACTAAGAGCACAGCACACAACAACAATCAAACAAACAATCCAGAAGACACAAGGAAATATAGTGGTTCTCCAAAACCTGGGTACATCCACTCTTCTACCACCCTTGGTAGGAATCCACTCAGGATGAGTTGATCAGGTGTCCTGACACCAATGAGCTTTTGTTAAGGTGCTCAAAAACCAAAACTGGATTTTTTGATAAGGTGTCTTGCCACCACTGAGTTTTGACAAGGCTCTCAGAACCAGACACAAAGCTTTTGAAGGGAGTTTTGAAAAACCTTTTACAGAAGGAAAATAAAAAGGAAAAGAAAATGAAGTTGTCTTCTATGTTCTCAAATCAATTGAGAGAAGACTAGTGGATCTTTGTTGTCAAAGCTCCCCCTGAGGTCTAGACTGGTTCAGGAAGGGAAGCTTTGCTCTAGGGTGATAGGTCTTCAGAACTTTGATCTCCAGCAAAAGATTGTTTCAACAAGAAGACTGAGAGATGAGGTGTCTGGAGTTCTTGAGATGAAGTTGTGAACACTATTCAGTAAGCAAGAAGATTGATGTTGTGAACACTCGTCAGTTAGCAAGAAGATTGATGTTGTGAACACTCTTCAGTTAGCAAGAAGATTGATGTTGTGAACACTCTTCAGTTAGCAAGAAGATTGATGTTGTGAACACTCTTCAGTTGTTCTTTTTCTATCAGTGTTCTGTATTCTGTATATTCCCCTTGTGATTGAAAAAGGAAGATCTTATTCTCTGAAAAATTCTTTGTCCAAAGTAGCCGTTGGCAGTCATAAATGTCTTCCATAAAGAGTCTTGTCTTCTAGAGGAAAGTCCAGCAAACATTCTCTGAATAATACCTTGAAACTTGCTCCAGAATAAAGACAAACGGTTGGCAGATCTTCTTATCATAAATGCTGATAATATTCAAAAACATTCCAAAGAATAACAGCATTTGAAACCTTAAAAGCGTCGATCTCTCAGAAGAATCATCGATCTGAGCTCTACGATCGTCGAACTGAGCTCAGAGATAGAATGAGATCAAGCAGACAGAAAACGTCGAACTGAGCTCGAAGATCGTCGAACCGAGCTCAGCGACCTGAAGAATAACTGAAGAGAGATCGTCGATCTGAGCTCGAAGATCGTCGACCGGAGTTCGACGATTTAGCAGAACGGGCTGAAGGCAAATAGTCGATCTGAGCTCGAAGATCGTCGACCAGAGTTCGACGATTTATCGAAGTTGAGCTCAGAGAGCGTCGAATGGAGATCGACGATTCGTCGACCTGAGCTCGACGAAAATTGCCTTAGACTTAGCTCTTCAACCTTGATCTTGGCATGGTCCTGGGGGCAGCTTCAAACCTAAGTTCTAAGCCCTAGACTCATTCTAATGTTGACTTTTACAACTATACAACTAGGTCAACCTGGTTTCCTAAGACAACCATAGTGATCCTTACCCAAATTAGTAATAGGGTGTTCCAACACGTTCCTTGAGTGGGGATGAAGGAGAACCTTTGTTCGGGCCTTCAGGAGAACTAGAGTTCGTCCATGTAGAGGGGGAGAGGAGCCTTTACTCATTCGTACCTTAGGATAACCGGGGTTTGCCTATGTGTAGGTGGCGAAGAACCTTTGTTCGTTCACGCCTCGGGAGAATCGGGTTTGTCCAAGTGGAGGTGGCGAAGAACCTTTATTTGTTCATGCCTCAAGGGGACTTGGGTCCGTCCCGGTGGAGGTGGAGAAGAACCTTTATTCGTTCTCTCCTTAGGAAAACCAGAGTCCGCCCGGATGGAGGTGGCGAAGAACCTTTGTTCATTCGCGCCTCAGGAGGACGGGGTCCGTCCAGGTGGAGGTGGCGGCGAACCTTTGTTCATTCATGACTCAAGAGAACCGGTGTTCATCCAAGTGGAGGTTTGTTCATTCACGCCTCAGGAGGACCGGGGTCCGTCCGGGTGGAGGTGGTAAAGAACCTTTGTTCGTTCACATCTCAGGAGGACCGAGGTCCATCCAGGTGGAGGTGGTGAAGAACCTTTATTCGTTCACGCCTCAGGATAACTGCGGTTCGTCTAAGTGGATAGTGGCAAGGAACCTTTATTCGTTTGCACCTCAGGAGAATCGTGGTTCATGTAAGTGTAGGTTGTAAGGAACCTTTGTTCGTTCACTGCTCAGGAGGGCCGTTTAGGTGAAGGTGGCAAAGAACCTTTGTTCGTTCGCATCTCAGGAGAATCAGGGTCGGTCCAGGTGGAGGTGGTGAAGAACCTTTGTTCATTCATGCCTCAAGAGAATCTGGGTTTGTCCAAGTGTGGGTGGCAAAAAACCTTTGTTCGTTTGCACCTCAGGAGGATCGGGGTCTGTTCGGGTGGAGGTGGCGAAGAACCTTTGTTTGTCTACGTCTCAAGAGAACCGAGGTTCATCCAAGTGGAGTTGGCAAAGAACCTTTGTTCGTTCGTGCCTCATGAGTACTGAGGTCCGTCTGGGTAGAGGTGGCGAAGAACCTTTGTTCATTCGCGCCTCAAGAGAATCAAGGTTCATCCAAGTGAAGGTGTATATGAACCTTTGTCCATCTTGCTTGGTAGGTGCAGATAGACCTTTGCCCTCGCCTAAGGTGTAGAAGGGCTTTCTCTGATCTCGCCTGAGGTGCTTGAAGGCTTTCTCTAATCTCATCTTGGAGGTGTAGAAAGGATTTCACCAATCTTGTATGGGAGATGTAGAAAGGATTTTTCCAATCTCTCCTTGGAGGGTCAAAAAGGCTCTCACCAATCTTTCCTGGGAGGTGTAGAAAGGCTTTCGACAATCTCGCCTTGTGATAACCCATTTGCGGTGGATTGGAAAACATACATTGCATTGCTGAAAAGAAATGTACAAGCGCTTGCGAGTTCACCTTTGCGGCTTATTCTTCAAGAAGAAAATAGGGAAAGTAGTAGACAGATAGGGGGGGTGCTGGTTCGGGGTCGTCTTATGCTTTTATGGTCCCAAGGCCCATGAAAAGGCGTCCTACGGGCGGATATCTAATGTGATAACTTGAGCCAGTGTGTCAGCGCGGAGTGATCTTAGCAATGGTCCCTTGAGAGTGGCGTTGCACGTCGAAGCGTTTGGATGATGATGAACAACACGTCATATGCGGCTAGTACTGGGGGACCCCCAAAGTCATTGAACGGATAATACTTTCTATGATAGGGATCGTTGGGTGCCCTGTGACATATGCTCTCCCCAAATCGAATTGGATGTCTCTCCCGGAGATTATGAGTTGGAGAAGAGTTGATTGGAATAATACGTTGGTGTATACGTCATCATCGACCATTATCCTATGCACTTTGACCGGTAGGCTCCCAAGGGTTGCCCGTATGTGCTGAGGAGCAGATCTCGGGAGGTCAAGGATGGTTGTCTGGGCCGACTCTGGCAGCTTCCTGAGCGAAGTCCCCTCGTGGTGTTGCCTCTATGTGGGCTCTCTTGGTGTTGGTGGTGTGGCTCGATCCTTTCTGTGAAACTTTTTAAGGAGCCCGTGGTGTGCGAGTCATTCGACTTCCTCCCTCGGGTGAATGCAGTCTTCGGTATCAGGCTAGTTTCCTTTATGAAAGTGGTAGTATTGGGACTGTTTTCCCCTTCCCCGAGGGAGTGCCTTAGGCTCCAGAGTTGCGAGTGGCTTTTGAGGGCATCTAGAACCTCCGTGAGAGAGGCAGAGCTAGGAAAAATGTTTTTGCCCCCTGCCTTGCAAGTTTTCGCCGAGGGGGTCCATTGTGCTTCCCGGTAGTCAGAGTTCTAACGGGCGGTGTCCCTCGAGTCTCTGTGGGGGGCGCGACACGGACTACTCCTTTGAAAGATCGGTGCCCTGAGGGGAATGAGGCTCGACCACTTTCTATGGGATGTGCTCCCGAGTTTTGGTAAGCTCACATTTCCCTCAGCAAGGTGAGCGCTTGTGCATGTCGCTCTTCTATCTGACACATGCGCTCTTCCACTTATAACGCCAGTGCGGTGATTAATTCTCGAGGCATGGTGCTGAGCGGGCAGCCGCGTCGCTAGACGCTTGATCACTAGGCTCTTTGAGAGCCAGTTAGTTGATAGCGTGTGTGATTCCCTTTGTCATTGATGCGAGCTGGAGGAATACTGAGACTTGTCAGAGCTCCTGGGAACATCTTCCCACAAACGGCACCAAACTGTTACGGGATGCCCCGGTCTTTCCCCTGTCCGGAGAAATCGAACTGCCTTAGCTCGAAATCAGACCGGGCGCACAAATAGTCAAAATGAACCACAACAAATGACAAGAGGCATTTTTTACGTGGAAAACCTGGAAAGGGTTAAAAACTGTGTAGCTGGAACAGTGCAGAGCCAAAATCCACTAGTTTCTTAGGGTTTTACAGAGTTTGATTTGATCTCAGAAGGCGACAGACTGCTACTCCGTACAAAGAGCAAAAAATGAGGAAGAACAGCTAGGTCCACAGAGTCTCGATGGAAGCGCTCTGGCCTTTGAATGTTGCTTAGGTCGCGGAACTTGGGTGGGATCATTTCGGCTGAAAAATTCTCTAAGTCCACGAAGCTTCTAGAGGGAGCACACTTCTTCTTCTTCTTCTTCTGGAGGGAGCATTCCGACTGAAAAATTCTCTTAGTCCACGAAGCTCCTTCACCCGGCGGTACTCTTCATCTTCCTCTTCCTCTTCCTCTTCTTCTTCTTCCACTTCTTCTTCTTCTTCCACTTCTTCTTCTTCCGCATCGCTCCCTGATTTTTCTGTAGCCGGCGGTTCTTCTTCTTCTGCGTAGTGCCAGCCGGCCCGCCGCTGCTTTGATTTCACCCGACATTCTTCTTCTTCTTTTTCTTCTTCTTCTTTTTCTTCTTTTCAGATCTTCTAATAATTGTGCTTGTAATTGTTTGTGCTTCTAATAATTGTGGTACTATTTCTTCTTATAATTGGGTTCAGATCTTCAAGAAATTGGGTTCAGATCTTAAAGAAATTGGGTTCAGATCTTCAAGAAATTGGGTTCAGATCTTCAAGAAATTGGGTTCAGATCTTCAAGAAATCGGGTTCAGATCGCTTCCATCGCCTCGTCAAGGATCGTTGAGGTACTATTTCTTCTCCTTCTTATAATTGTGCTTCTTATAATTGTTGGTATTGTTCATACGACATATCACATATATATGATATTTGAAATATAATCATATTCTGGGCCTTATGTAATTAGCCAATTAGGGTAGGTTTATTAGAATCACATTCGTGAAATAAATAATATTAATAACAATAAGGGATAAGGAACTTGGTTAATTGGTGGAAATCTAAACATTGGCTATTATATTTCTATTAGTATTTTATTATTGAGTTTCTTTGGTGCTTACTTAGGTGTTCGATGGATAAGTTTTTTTTCAAAAGTTAGCTCAAATCAAATTTCTCAATATTCTCAAGCATCAGATTCATGTGGTAAAAGGACTCGATCTGAATTTACTTTAAATGAGTTAACTGCTAATCCAGGATTGATACAACCTATAAGATCATATGATGTAAACATACAAGGAACAATAAGAAGAAAATACTTACAGAATTGTCCTTATCAACCGGTTTTAGCAAATTTTCCACAAACTGAAATTGAAAAAAAAACTTGTCGTTTCAACAAGAGCTTGTTTAACGAGTTTAAAGATTGGTTGGAATACAGTATAGATAAAGATGTTGCATATTATCTTTATTATTATATTTTTCCACGGAGAAGTTGTGATCCTACATTTGTATGTCATGATTTCAGATATTAGAAAGATATGATGATCTTAGAGAAACATGTCGGAAATCACACAAGTGCACATAATAACTCTAAGAAGATGTGCATAGCTTTAATGAATCAAAAACAAGGTGTTCAAGTCGCATTTTGCAGGCAGAAAGAGACACAACGTACTCAATATCGTGCTCGTTTGTGTGCGTCAATAAATTGCATGCGCTTTTTTAAAAAAATAAGGGTTGTCTTTTCGCGGGCATGATGAGTCTAAAAAATCCAATAACCGAGGGAATTTTCTTGAACTTTTAGAATTTCTTGCATTGCATAACAATGAGGTCAAGTCAGTGGTTTTCGAAAATGCACCTATCAATTGTCAATTAATATCTCCAAAAATCCAAAAAGAGATAATTTTTTGCATTGCATTTGAGATAACAAAGACAATTGTTCAAGACGTTGGTGATAGCTGCTTCGGTATTTTGGTCGACAAATCACGTGATGTGTCCACAAAAGAACAAATGACCATGGTATTACGTTATGTTAATATCAAAGGTCTTATTATGGAGCGTCTTCTTGGGTTTGTACATGTTGTAGACACAACTGCCTTATCATTAAAGAAAGTTATTGATAATTTGTTTGCAAAACATTGGCTAAGTATTTATAAATTGCGGAGTCAAGGTTATGATAGTGCTAGCATTTGAGGGGTGAGTTCAAAGGACTGAAAACGTTGATATTATAAGAGAATAATTGTGCTTTCTACATTCATTATTTTGCTCATCAACTACAACTAATATATGTAGCTGTTACAGAAATTCATGTTGAAGTTGCAGAGATTTTCACGCTTATTAACCTTTTGTTAAATGTTGTTGGTGGTTCTTGTAAACGACGCGATTGTATAAGAGCATTAGAAATTGATCGGGTTGTTTTAGAGCTTGGTTGCGGAGAGTTGGAAAGTGGTCGAGGGGCAAATCAACCACTTGAATGAAAAAGGGCAAATGACACACGGTGGAGTTCACATTATGCAACAATATTAAAAAAAATTTCAGATGTTCTCATCTATTGTTGAGGCACTTGAAATTATCAAGATTGATGATGCAGATGGAAATCAAAAAGGAATAGCCAATACTTTAGTTAAAAGTCTCTTGACTTTTAATTTTATTTTCCACTTGCATTTAATGAAGAGTATTTTATCCAAATCACACGAGTTATCACAAGCTTTGCAGAAGAAGGATCAAGACATTGTTAATGAAGGAAAGTTTGAAAAATTTACAAAGCAGTTACTATTTAATTTAAAAAATGATGATCTTGAATGGAACTCCTTCATGACTGAAGTATCAAAATTTTGCACAAAACAACATATAGAGGTTCCTAATATGAATGAAAAATATATTCAAGCAGGAAGATCAAGACACAGTGACAGAGAGGTTACAAATTATCATCATTTTCGTGTTGAAATCTTCAATACAGTGCTCGATTGGATTTTGAACGAGTTAAATGATCGTTTTAATGAAGTGAACATTGAACTACTTTTATGTGTTTATTATCTTGACTCTAGTGATCGATTTGCCTCATTTGATAAACAAAAGTTAGTTTGTTTCGCAGAATTATACTGATCTGATTTCTCACAAATAAAATTGCAACTACTTGAAGGACAACTTGAAATGTATATTATTGACATGCGCTCTATACCAACCAACACATTCTCTTATAGTAAAGGAATTGGTGGTCTTTTAAAACTATTGGTGAAGTTGAAAAAATAAGATCATTATCAGTTGGTTTTCATACTTTTAAAGTTTGCATGTCTTCTACACGTTGCAACCGCTACAGTTGAAAGAATGTTCTCTGCAATGAAAATTATAAAAAATTGTTTACGAAATAGATGAGAGATGAATGGATGAATGACTGCATAATCATTTATACGGAGAAGGATGTTGCTGACACTATTAATAATGATACTATTATTACAAAATTTCAAAATATGTGTCCATGAAAAGTGGCCTATTGAACGGTATGTCATGTGTTTCTTGGTTAATAACTTTTTATTAATTGCAATATTAGTTTAATTTTATTTAAACATTGCATTTAATTATTTATTTTAAAATTGTGCCAAGGTTAAGAAAATTTTGAGTTCCGCCCCTGGCCAAATCGCAACCTAGCCGCGCGAACAGTCCGTTATTATAATGCCTTGATGTCTACTTTCAATACTATTTTAAATCTCAGCATTTCGAGGCCTACACCCCCCAAAAAGGCATTTTTCTGAGGCGTGTCCTATGGAAGGATCAACCACTAATATGCGAATTAATTTCATATGGATGGTTGCATTAGCTTGAAATTTTGGTCATGCAAGTGTATACCCTAGACACACCTCTTGCCCAAAAATCAGAATTTTTGGGCAACATTTTTCTATAATTTATGAAATAATTTAAATATGCATGTATGAGTGAAATAAATGGCTTAATGAACTCAAATTGACCCAAATATTGGGCATAATGTTAATTAGGTTATGTCTAGTCACTGATCAAAAGTTTAGACTATTTGGACCTCTGTATATTGGTGTATATTACTTGCAAGTCTTGGGTAAATATATAAATGGTGTGTTAATAGCACAAAGGAAGTTTTTTTTTTGAATTTATCCTAAATGGCTAGATGCAAGTAAATGATATTTTGTCACATGTTATGATGAAAGGTTTCATCTCCAGTAAAATTAGGATTTTTGGAGTTAAAAATTCTAGGTATTTAATTAATTATAATTATGTCACATAAGTAAATTAATGAAATAAAAGTGACCAAATGACTTAGGAAATTTTTATTTTTCTGTTACAATCCATAATAAGTCATATTACATCTCTGATCTTTTTATTAGAATTTTTGGGAGTCATTTGCCTTGAATAATATCAAAAATGTCATTTGTCACACTTATGTATTTATGAAATATTTGCGGTCAATATAACTTGGAAAATTCTAAATATCTGGTAAGACATTTATATGGAATTATAAACCTCTGGAAATTTTTGTAGAACTTTTGGATGATTAATTTAGGTATTTTATTTGTAAAATGACACTTTGCAATTAATATTTATTTGTAGAAATTACGTACTATTTAATATGGATAATTATGAAACTCAGTCCAACATCTTATTTTATCAATGTGTACCACTGGTAATTTATTATGAACCTTTTGACATCAGAATTCGGTACTTCATGTGTAAAATGATGTGTCACAAATTTAGCGAATATTTAATTATGGTTATTTTAGTTAGAAAATTCATGAATTTCTGATCATCCACTATTTATGTCATTATGAACCATTGGTGTTAATTTTAGGTCATTTGTCCAAAGAAATTGATAGTTCATTTTATATGATTGGTCTGTGTTTAGCAAATTACTAGTGTAGTGATTAGAACATGGGCTTAAGTGTAGACCTGGGACATGAACATAGGAATGAATCCTAATTGATTTTGTAATATATAAAGTGTTATAGTCTTATAGTTGAAGTCATAGTGTAAGTCACCAAGTGGTACCAAGTATTAGTATTCATGGACATTAAGGGGAGTGGTAGCGTTGGAGTTCAAGGGTTAGATCACTCTCCACTAACATGAGTTAAATCCAACCTAAATCCTTTTATAATAAGAAGAGTAACATGAAGTGTGAGTTATGGGATGGGTAGCCACCAATAAAAGTAAATATCCTAAGAAAGGGAAATTTGGGCTTCAGTCCATCGCATTTCCTAGTACCGCTGCGAGCCCTTCACCGGATAAACCTTGAGAAGTCCAAGATATTTCCTAAATCTTTAAGTACAAATAATCACCAAGTAAGAGTATAAATATTAGGAGAACTACAGAATCGGTGAACATCATTCCATAGGATGATGAGTTGTGATAAGGATTAGTTAGTCATGGGAGCTGGAGGCTCGATATATTGGTGATATGAGGACTTGTAATCTCGTGAGCTGTAGGCTTAGATGGGTGAGGTAATACATTGCATGCTCATAAATAGTGGCAGGACTTCGGTACTGGTCCAGTCGACACACCAATGGAAGTATGTTGACTCTAGTGAGGTGTGAGGATTTGAGGTGCAAGTAGGTTGTTTATACTGTGGCCTGGAGGTCAATCCCGGAAAATACACACCCGACCATAAAGACTGGTGGACTCCAGCAAGAGTATACAAGATCTTAAGAGGTACACCTAAGACGTATACAGAGGCGTACGTAAGGCCTATGCCTGGTAGTGTGCTTACCCGCCTAGGAGTGGAGGTACCCACTCTACTGCTCTAGTAGCTACGACGGTAGTACCTGTGAGACTAGTTATCTCTGAATAGACGGGAAAACAAAGTTTTGTGCGCACAGAGTCGAGTCGTGTGGGTGAGTTACACTTGTGTGAAATATATCATAATGCATAATATACCATCACATACATACATACATACTATATGTCCTTCATAATTGCAGATCCTCATTATATAAATTAGTATGAGCTCTTTTATATAATGAGTTAAATTATCAGAAATATTAACTTATAAGTTTGTATGAGCACTCATATAAGTTAAGGTATGCTTTTGTGATGATAGTGCAGATAGTTTATTGACTCACTTTACCTATATCGCACTTTACTTACTATTTTTACTGCTTACTTACTTCCTTATTGCTAGCATAATTCTTACATTCTGTTATAGTTTTTATATATACACAATTGCTAGCTAGAGTCAATTCACCTTCCTTTTTCTATACTGCTTTGTTGTCCTCCACCTTCTTCCTTCCACACAGTGCCTCGGAGTCGCGGGGTTAAGGCGAGGACAAAATGGCTTAATCATTTTAACTAATGGTCTGTTGTGATCGTAACACCATGTGCACGAGGAGCCAATGTAGCAGCCCGACCAACAGGGCAAGGAGAAATGACCTGAGGAGCAGTCGCAATGCACTATGACTACCAGACATCAGGTTGATGAGTGTACTTGATTAGATTACGCATCGCAGTTATAGAATGTGAGAGTGCAATTTATGTTTGGACATGTACCGGGTTTAAGTACTTATTACTCTTTCATTATGATTCTCATTATGGACTATCTCTTTTGATATATATTATATGTGTAATTGTGGGCTGATCTATATACATTGCTTCATTTCTCTGGTTGGCTAGATTGATCGTACTTGCTGATAAAATCAGCGTCTTGCGTAGGCGACCAACCCGTGTGTTGGTGTCATCGTAAGGCGGCGGTTCTTGACATAAAATCTCCCATCGATCGTGCCCAATTATCGGGAGGTGGGACTTTACACTATGCACGTTATCAGACGGCCTACAAATAGCGGCCAACATAAAAATTTTTAGCTCCACCCATATCAATAATTTAATAAGCATAATGTATATTATTTTATATCTAATGATATTATACAATAGTAAGTGTCGGTGTTATACTAAAAGCTTTTTGATTATATGGTTTTTCATCATCACCTTTAATTTTGGGATATGATATAATTACTTACAATAGTAAGTGTGGGTGCTTTCTGATTTCTCCGGACCGAGGAAAGGCCAGGCGACCCGCAACAACAACAATACCTTTAATTTTTAAATAAAATGATTTAATAAGGATGAAAAACAACGTGGCTGGAACTGTGTTAAGTCAAAATCCACTATCTTTTTAGAGTTTTACAGAGTTTGGTTTGATCTCAGAGGACGTTATACCGCTACTCCGTTATAGGTGCAAGAAATGAGGGAAAATTGCTAAGTCCTTAGAGCCTTGATGGAAGCGCTCTGGCTTTGGAGTGTTGCTGATCTTGAGGAACCTAGGTGGTAGCGTTTCAGCTGAGAAATTCTCTAAATTCACGGAGCTTCTTGAGGGAGCACTCTCGTTGATGCAGAGCTTTGATGGGAGCGTTCTCGCGGAGGCGGTTGACGTGACTTGGGGAGTGCTAGAGCCTGAGCGCGAGTAGGAGAGCAGAGAGGATTCCTGAGCAAAGAATCAGCCTAAGTCCTTGATCTCGTTGGAAAACCTCAGAACTTTTTCTTTCCTCTTGAGTTGTTTGTCTTCAAATGAAGGCATGAGGGTCTATGTATAGTTTTTTGAAGGGTTATGGTGGTAAATGCAATGGAGAGTGATTTGTGCTGGCAAATGACATCGCTCTTTTTCGATCACCTAGATCACCAATTTCACTGAAATTACGGAGATGCCCCTCGGGTAGTTCGGGCGGCTTCGGCAAGGTGCTCAGAGACGATGACGGCCTGAGGTGGTCGACGACGACGGAGACGGCCGGAGACGGTGGTAGCCTCCTGCGATGATGGAGGCCACCGACGCGCGTTCGCGTGGGAGCAACCGTGTGTCGCGCGCGATTGCGCGACATGCGGCCGTGCAAGTCCGTTGTACTACTATGCGCAGGTTACTGCGCACGAGTCGTCGCGTGCAGTGCTGCGGCAACATCGTTGCGGGTAGTGCTGGCCACGCACAGGCTACTACAGGTGGTGCAACAACAGTGTTTCCACGCGTGAGGCTCCTACACACATGGTGCCCGCAGCAATGCTTCCGTGCGTGGGTTGTTATGTGTAGGCTGCCGTGCGTGGTGCTGCGGTAGTGCCATTCAGCACGATGCTGGCCGCGCGTGTAACACCCAAAAATGAGAAGTGATCATTGAAGGTTACCGCCCGGTGATAGTCTTATCATCGGCGATAGCCTGATGAATTAAACGACCAAGCGCTCGGGTTTGCTATCACGTCGCGCTAGCCGTTCGACGAACGTCGAAACCAGACAATGCTTTCAAAGAATTGTCGAGAGCACTAACGCCAGGTGATAGGCATTACCTCACCGCGCTAGCCGTTCGACAAATGTCGAAACCACTCAACGCTTTCGAAGAATCATCGAGAGCGCTAACGTCAGGCGATAGGAGTTACCGCGCAGCGCTAGTTGCTCAGCGAACGTCGAAAAGACCGCTCGACGAACGTCTACCACCAGGCGCTAAAGAGTTATCACGGGATGCTAACCCTGGATAGTGGCGCCGGCTGGTCAAAGCGGTTACCTCCGATGTTACCACGCGACAGTAGATTTCAGATAAAGGCTGGACATGAGAATTCATTCTCATTTTCTCTCACACACTCTCTTGCTTAGTTCAGGAGAGGGAAGAGGAGGAAAAGTCTAGGAGCTCTAATGGAGATCGATCCAAGGTGTGCTTGTGCTTGGAATCAAGATCCGATTCTAGATCCGTGAAGTGGAAAGCGACGTGCTCGTTTTCAACCGGATAGAACGCTAATGTCATGGATCCAAAATAAACTACAAGGGTAACGATCTTCCTTCTTGGAAAAGTGAAGTCTTTCTTTTGGCATATGCATGGAATCCCCCACAAAAAGGTGGAGAATCGAGGGAATTCCTTTGGGTTGATTCATGAAATCCCCAGTAAGTCTTGCACATAGATCCGAAAATGTGTAGTACGGAATAGACATGCTGTGTGAAGCCCATCTGGATAGGTTGGTCTGGATGAGTGATGTTTATTTTGCATGTCAGAGAAGACTCCGAGTATAAACGAGTAATATACGGGGTCTGCGGGGAACTGGAGTTACATTCCGGGAAAATACCCTAAAAATCCACGGTTGAAGACCAGTTGGATACCGTCGGGTGACAGTGAGTATCGCCAACGGTGAGCTCTTTTGAGCTATTTGTGTTGAATGCTATGGAAAGACCAGTGTTTCTGGAACTGCAAGATATTGCATGGTTTGGGTTGGGTTTGGGCGCAAAAAGAGAGCTTATATTGGTCTCCCCAAGCAATCGTGTTGAATGCTAACACTAACTCCTTTTTTGTTTGTGAAGCCAGTCCTTTGAGGATAGTGTGGCTATTATGAGTTACGAGCTCTTAAAGGCCAGTGTGTCGAACCAGTACGGGGAATGCTGACCCGCGTCGTTTGATGACTTAAGCAACGGGCAAGGATGAACTGTACCCGCATTAGGTCTGACTGACTGGTAGACCGAAGTTATTGGTCTCGTTGGAGCTCATAATGAGAGTCTTTGGCCTACGTTCCATTAAGACTAAAAAGCTCAAACTTGTCGTTATGTCTGGGACCTCTGAACAGTGGTGGGACCCTGGTCTTTTGGTACATCGATAATGTGCCCTGAGTGCACGGAGCGTCAAGCCGTGCGACCGACGTTTATGATATATGGAATTGTGCGTGATTGCATGTTTTTATGATATATCTGCTTGTGAAAATACTATGCCTGCAGGGAAGGAATACCACTACCCCGGGAAAGGGGTAGGGTCGTTATAAATTGGTCAGCTGAATGTTGATCGTTGCCTTGTTTGCCACCCTCATGGTGGATTGTCTCTGTATAGGTGTTGGAGAGCCGAGCGGGAAATAGCGAGATGAAGCCCTTGCTACTATGCTGGCCCTCGAAGGCCGAATGAAAAAGCTTTACTATTTTCATGTATGGCCGGTATGCGTGCCGATGTTTGTAATCCACACTTGTGAAGTTTAACTATAAGACTTTAAGGCCAAACGCTTTTGTGTATTTCTGTATACATTCATGTTATATATATATAAATGTTGTTGTTTATATATATAGTGGACATTCAAGTATAATGAGTTCAATAATAACCCCTAAAGCTTCCTCTAGGATGCTCTGAGTTAGGATGTGTGTATGGGTTTTGATATTCATAAGTAATGTCGTTGACTATCTGTGGAATATGGTGTGGGGCACTGGCCGGACCCTCTGTTATATGTCTTGTGACGGACTGAGGTGTTACAATTTATTATCAGAGGGAGGTTTCGATCCTCCAATCTGTGGGTTATGGGCCCACCACGCTTCCGCTGCGCGAAAAGTAACGTCATTGATTGTCTATGGAATATGTCTGTGGAATATGGCGGAGGGCACATTATCGGTACACCGATAATATGCCCTGAGTGCACAGAGCGTTGGGTCGTACGACCGACGTTTGTGATATATGGAGTTGTGCATGAGTGCCCGTTTTTATGATATATCTGCTTATGAAAATACTATGCCTGCAGGGAAGAATACCACTACCCCGGGAAAGGGGTAGGGTCATTATAAATTGATTAGCTGAATGCTGACCGTTGTCTTGTTTGCCACCCTCGTGGTGGATTGTCTGTGTGCAGGTGTTGGAGAGCCGAGCGGTAAATAGCGGGCTGAAGCCCTTGCTGCTATGCTGGCCCTTGAAGGTCGAATGGAAAAGTTTTACTGTTTCCATGTGTGGCCGACCTGCGTGCCAATGTTTGTAATTCACACTTGTGAAGGTTAACTATAAAGCCTTAAGGCCAAAAACTTTTGTGTATTTCTATATACATTCCTGTTATATATATAAATGTTGTTGTTTATATATAGTGGACATTCAAGTATGATGAGTTCAATAATAACCCCTAAAGCTTCCGCTAGAATGTTATGAGTTAGGATGCGTGTACTGGTTTTGATATTCATAAGTAACGTCATTGACTTTCTGTGGAATATGGCATGGGGCCCCGGCCGAACCTTCTGTTATTTATCATGTGACGGACGGAGGTGTTACAATTTGAAATCTGAGAGAGGTTTCGATCCTCCGACCTGTGGGTTATGGGCCCACCACACTTCTGCTACTGGGGTTCTTATTTACCGTTATAACATACATGAACTCCAGAATGTATACTTAGGACTGCAAATACACATATTTGGGGAACTTTTGCATTCTTGGTATTGCTTTTTTGCAATATTTTAGTTGCGTAATTGTGTGTTTCACGATTATAGGCTACTAGAAGTAATGAGGGGCAGCAAGAACCCAAGTATTCGATGGGTAGTAATGCACCAACTGAGGTGCCAACACCTCCTCCTTCGGTAAAGACGATCTGGTTGATCGCTGATGTGGTATTCACAATGATCATGGCCCAACATGAGAGGCATGAACAACCCTCTGTTCCGGTGGTGAGTTCATTGCCGGTTGGTGTACTTGAGCAGATGGCAAGAGGAAGAGCACCGACCCCGCCGTTGAATATGTGTCTTAGTCAAGGATCGTACACAGTCGAGGAGTACTTTCATGCATTTGTTGTGCTGAGACAACATATAGAGTTTGTGTTTGAAATCGAGGAGACTAAGACCAACAGATTTTATGATGGTCTACATGATGAACTACGATGTCTATTGATGGGTCCAAAGTTAATTGGATTCTATGCCTTGGTAATGACTGCTAGGTCTTTGGAATTGGACTTGAAAAATTCAGGGCAAAGCAAGGGTTCAATATGTCGAACTTGGTAAATGTGTCAAAATCAAACTCTTGCAAGTGGAAGAAGAAGTTACATCTGGTGGAATCAACCTCTTCCACAATAATGGGAACAAAGAAAATGTGTGGTCCATATGTTTTCTTTTCTTGTGGTAAGGTAGGACATCTTGCCCGAGAATGTCATGGTGATGCACCAAGGACAAGGAAAGCTAAGGCTGGAGCAGTTGCAAGGCAAACTCCACGCACTTGCTACTCGTGTGGCAAAGAAGGACATATAGCCTGAGACTGCCGAAGTGGCCCTTAGAAAACACCAAACAAAACGGGACTGTGTAATGTATGTATATAAATAACTGTAATTATGTACCGTACAGTTCCTAGTAAGTAATGATGTTTACAATACTTGTTTTGCGTATATAAACATGTTGTGATGAATTATCAAGAAGTCGTTTGATTAAGGCTTAATATATGCCATGCGTGCTTATCTTGGTATCACAGATAAGAGTGGAATGTCATGGTCGTAGTTATGGGTAGAAAGTGATATGTTAAGATGTCGTTATGATGTCATATCAGGACGTAGGAACGTCTGTGCTGGCAATAGTTGTGTTTGATGTGATCATAGGTATGGACTAGCTCTTGGAGCAACGTACCAGTATAGATTACACCTTCACGGAAGTCACATTGGGAAAGATTACCGAATGAGGGACTAAGTTCACTTGTATGCGAGGATCGAGCAAGATATGGATGTCTGCTCTCCAAGTCGTCAAACTTGTTCAGCTGTGCACGAAGTAATTCTTCATGCCTATAGCGGCCATTAGGCCGAAGCCCGATTGAGTGACACTTCTATTGTGACGGCTTATACAGATGTGTTTCCTAATTACCTCCATGGGTGATGTCCCCACAGGAGACCAATGACACTATTACGGTGATGTCAGGTGTGAAACTTGTAGCCCGCTCACCGGGTCGAGAATAGCTAGAGGAGATGGAAAAAATGAATAGTTCAACTATAAGAATTGCTAAGATAAGGCTATTGGAGTCCCAGGGTGTCACCTTGAGGTGCACTGGTCCCTTTAGGGAAAAGAAAAGAAGGACGGTAGCATGTATCTGTACATCAACTATAGAGAACTGAATAAGCTATCGGAGAAGAACTTGTATCCAATTCCATGGAGTGATAACGCATTCGATCAGGTAGTTGCATCAATGGTATAACCAAAGCTGGAGTTGAAGTCTGGTTATTACCAGTGGAGAATTCTAGGACATGACATTCCCCAAGTTGACGTGTGGAAAACACTACGATCACTATGAGTCCACGATACTGTCGGTTGGGCGGACGAATGCGGCATCAGTCTTTATGGACTGATTACCTTAAGTTTTAAGGAGTACTTGGACTTATTTATGTCATCTTGATTGACGACATATTGGTGTACACTTAGCTAAACAATCACGAAAAAATAGTTTGGCATACCCTGTGAAAGAACAAACTCTAGGCCACGTTCTCAAAGTGCGAGTGTTGGCTATCGTCGGTGGGTTCGTGGTCATGCGGGTAGTGTTGTAGGAATTACAGTAGATCCCGTGAAGAGAGTTACGATACAGTAGTGACATGTGTTGTCTATTGTAGCTAAGTCAGAAATTCCTTGGACTTGCTGGCTACTATTCGCGGATAGCCTTACCTCTCCCCACACTAACGAGGAAAGATCACAAGTTCGTTTGGACGCTAGAGTGCGCGCGAGCTTTTGAAGAGCTAAAGAGTCGTTTGACCACGACGCCTATTTTGACGTTGCCTTGTGGTACGGACAGCTTTTAGATTTATAGTGATGTGTCAGGAAGCGGGTTAGGGTGCGTACTCTTCAGTTTGGAAAAGTGAAAGCTTTTGGCTCACGCCAATTGTAAGTGCATGAGCAAAGCTATCCCGCCCACGACTTGGAGTTGGCGGCGGTCATATTTTCACTTAAACTGTGGTGTCATTACTTATATGGCGTGAAAGTTGACATCTTCACGGACCCTAAGAGCCTTAAGTGTCTTCTGGATCAGAAAAGTCTAAATATGCAACAACGGAGATGGATGGAGTTCCTCGAGGACTACACCTTCAAGATTCATTACACTCCCAGGAAGGTAAATGTGGTCGCAGATGCCTTAAGTCATAGGACTCCGGCAAGGGCAAGTTGGTTGTTGATGCATGATGAACGTCTGATCCAGGAATTGGAGAACCTAGACATTTCTTATGTTGACAAGAATGCCACTGCAAATGCGTTCCTGAACTAGTTAGAGGTTCAATATGACCTTGCAGGTAGGGTTCAGCGAGCAACGGAACTTGATAAGAGTCTACAACGCTATGCAACGGATGCGTCAAATGCCCAATTCTCCTTGGATGACAGACTTTTACGAAAACAGGTCATTTGTGCATCCCGAATGTGGGTAAACTTCGTGAGGAATTGATGTACGAAGCACATTGTACAAAGTACTCAATTCATCTAGTGAGCACAGAGATGTGCATGAACTCAATCCGGTACAGAAGTTCGATGAGGTCCCTGTGAAATTCGTACATGAACTGCTAAGATCACAAAACGGCAATGATGCCAAGGGTGATCGTTGACCGATTGACAAAAGTATCACCCTTCATAGCAAATAAAAGGACAATTTCATGGAAAGTTGGCTATAATAAACATAGACGACCTAGTACGATTGCATGGTGTGCCCGGAGCATCGTTGGTGACCAAAACAGGCGCTTTACTATAGATGTTTGGAGACAAATCTATCAGTGGTTGGGTACTAGACGAAAAGTAAGTACGGCCTTTCATCCTCAATTGGATGGTTAGACTGAAAGGACTAACAGAACTATGGAGGATACACTCCTTATGTGAGCCCTAGATTTAGGAAGAGAATAGAAAACCATCTCGATAAAATTGAGTTCTTCTCCAATAATAGCTATCAAGCTAGCATATAAATGGTGTCCTTTGAAGCTTTATATGGTAGGAAGTACCGTACACCATTAGCTTGGGCGGAAACAGGCGAGTCAAAGCTATATAAACGTAAAGAGGTCGAAGATACAAATTCGACCATACGTATAATATGAGAGCGGCTACTGATAGCCCAAGACAGGCAAGCGAAATACTACAACCCCAAACACCGAAACATGGAGGTTGCGGTTGGCGTTTGGGTATCTTTAACACTCAAGCCCTTCAAAGGCGTATCCAGGATTCGGCGCTTGAAAAAGTTGAGTCCGAGGTATCTTGGTCCGTTTAAAGTGGTTGAGCGAGTTGGAAAAACTACCTATCGGTTAGTTCTATTTGTGAAGTTAAGTGGTTTGCACGATGTGTTTCACATATCGGTGCTGCGAAAAGCTGTGAAAGAGCCAGCTCAAATGGTTGCAGACGATCAAGTACCAGTCGATCGTCGGCTAACAACGAAAGTTTGGCCTATTCAGATCGAGGATCCAGAGTTCAAGCAACTGCGAAACAAGATAATCCGGAAGGTCAAAGTCCGGTGGGACAACTGTGGCCATGAAGAGCTGACATGGGAGCGTGAGCAGACCATGCGTGAGAAATACCCCGAGTTGTTTATAAAATATGTTATAACATATTAATTGCTAGTTTTTCCTTATAGATGTGTACAATTTCGGGACGAAATTTCATGTAAGGAGGGGAGGGTTGTAACACCCCAAAAATGAGAAGTGATCATTGAAGCCCGACGATAGTCTTATCGCCGATGATAGCCTAGTGAATTAAATGACCAAGCGCTCAGGTTTGCTATCGCACCACGCTAGCTGTTCGACGAACTTCGAAACCACTCAACGCTTTCGAAGAATCGTCGAGAGCGCTAAAGCCAGGCGATGGGAGTTACCGCGCCGCGTTAGCCATTTGACGAACATCGAAACCACTCAACGCTTTCGAAGATTCGTCGAGAGCGCTAAAGCCAAGTGATAGGAGTTACCACTTCACGCTAGTCGCTCGATGAACGTCGAAAGGACCGCTCGACGAGCGTTTACCGCCAGGCGCTAAAGAGTTATCGTGGGGCGCTAGCTCTGGATAGCGGCGCAGGCTGGTCAAAGCGGTTACTGCCTATATTACCGCGCGGCTATAGGAGTTACCGCACGGTGGTAGCTTTCAGATAAAGGTTGTACATGAGAATTCATTCTCATTTCCTCTCATACACTCTCTTGCTTAGTTCTGGAGAGGGAAAAGGAGGAAAATTCCAAGAGCTCTTGGGGAGATCGATTCAAGGTGTGCTTGTGCTTGGAATCAAGATCCGATTGTAGATCCGTGAAGAGGAAAGCGACGTGCTCGTTTCCAACCGGATAGAACGCGAACGCCATGGATCCAAAACGAACTACAAGGGTAATGATCTTCTTTCTTGGATAAGTGAAGTCCTTCTTTTGGCATATGCATGGAATCCCCCACCAAAAGGTGGAGAATCGAGGGAATTACTTTGGGTTGATTCATGAAATCCCCAGTGAGTTTGCATATAGATCCGGAAATGTGTAGTACAGAATAGACATGTTGTGTGAAGCCCATATGGACAGGTTGGTCTGGATTGGTGATGTTTATTATGCGTGTCGGAGAAGAGTCCGAGTATAAACCAGTAATATACAGGGTCTGCGGGGTACTAGAGTTATATTTCAGGAAAATACCCTAGAAATCCACGGTTGAAGACCAGTTAGATACCGTCGGGCGACAGTGAGTATCGCCAATGGTGAGCTCTTGGTGAGCTATTTGTGCTGAATGTTATGGAAAGACCAGTGTTTCTGGCACTCCAGGATGCTGCAGGGTTTGGGTTGAGTTTGAGCACAGAAAGAGAGCTTCTGGTGGTCCCGCCAAGCGATTGTACTGAACACTGGCACTAACTCCTTTTTTTGTTTGTGAAGCCAGTTCTTGGAGGACAGTGTGGCTATTGTGAGCTCTTAAAGGCCAGTGTGCCGAACGGGTAAGGGAAAAGCTGACCCGTGTCATTTGACGACTTGAAAAGCGGGCAAGGCTAAACTATACCCGTGTTATGTCTGACCGACTGGTAGACCAAAGTTATTGGTCTCGCTGGAGCGTATAATGAGATTCTTAGGCCTACTTGACATTAAGACTAAAATACTCAAACTTGTCGTTAAATCTGGGACCTCTGAACGGTGGTGGGACCCTAGTTTTCCGGTACACCGATAATGTGCCCTGAGTGCACGGAGCGTCGGGCCGTGCGGCCGATGTTTGTGATATATGGAACTGTGAGTGAGTGCACGTTTTTATGATATATCTACTTGTGAAAATACTATGTCTGCAGGGAAGGAATACCACTATCCTAGGAAAGGGGTAGGGTCATTATAAATTGGTCAGGTGAATGCTGACCGTTGCTTTGTTTGCCACCCTCGTGGTGGATTTTCTCTGTGCAGGTGTTGGAGAGCCGAGGGGGAAATAGAGGGTTGAAGCCCTTGCTGCTATGCTAGCCCTCGAAGGCCAGATGGAAAAGTTTTACTATTTTTATGTGTGGCCGGTCTGCGTGTCGGTGTTTGTAATCCACACTTGTGAAGGTTAACTGTAAAGCCTTAAGGCCAAATGCTTTTGTGTATTTCTGTATACATTCATGTTATATATATAAATGTTGTTGTTTATATATAGTGGACATTCAAGTATGATGAGTTCAATAATAGCCTCTAAAGCTTCCGCTAGAATGCCCTGATTTAGGATGCGTGTACTGGTTTTGATATTCATAAGTAACTTCGCTGACTGACTGTGGAATATGGCGTGGGACCCCGACCGGACCCTCTGTTATATGTCATGTGACGGATGGAGGTGTTACAGCGCGCGTAGTGTCGTGGCAGCCCTGCCGCGCCCGGTGTTGCGCGCGAGTGTCCACACGAAGGCTACTGCATGCAGGTGTCGCTGGTGCCGCGACAGTGCTACTGCGCGCAGCGTTGGAGCGATATGATATGTGGTATGGGAGCGAAATGCCCTGCAACGTAGGGGTAAAATTCCTGACAGCGTGGAAGCGGGATGTTCTACAACGCAGAGGCGAAATGCCCAATAGTGTGGGAGTCGGATGCTCCACAACGCGGAGGCGAAATGCCAGGTAGCGTAGGAGTGGAATGCTCTACAACGCAAAGGCGAAATGCCCAACATCGTAGGAGCAGGATGCTCTATAACGCGTAAGCGAAACTCCCGACAGCAAGGGAGCGGGATGCTCTACAACACAGAGGTGAAATGCCCGATAGCGTGGGAGCGGAATGCTCTACAATGTGGAGGCGAAACACCTAGTAGCGTGGGAGCAGGATGCTCTACAATGCAGAGGCGAAACGTCTGGCAGCGTGGGAACGGAATGCTCTACAACGCAGAGGCAAAATGCCTGACAGTGTGAGAGCGTAATGCTCTGCAACGCATAGGCAAAACACCTGGCGGCGTAGGAGTGTAATGCTCTACAACATGGAGGCAAAACTCCTGATGGCATGGGAGTAGGATGCTCTGCAATACGGAGGTGAAACCTCCGGCAGAGTGGGAGCGGCATGCTCTGCAATACGGAGGCGAAACACCCGACAGCGTAGGAGCGGGATTCTCTGCAATGCGGAGGCGAAACACCGGGCAGTGTGTGAGCGGGATGCTCTACAACGTGGAAGCAAAACACCGGGCAGCGTGGGAGCGGGATGCTCTACAACTTAGAGGCTAAATGCCTGACAGCGTGGGAGAGGAATGCTCTGCAATGCGGGGGCGAAACACCCGACAGTGTGGGAGCGGGATGCTCTGCAACGTGAAGGCAAAACGTTCGACAGCGTGAGAGCGGAATGCTCTATAACACGGAGTCAAAACGCCCAGTATCATAGATGCGCCATGTTTCTTGTCGCTTGCTTGTGATATTCTCCTCAGATCTTTGCTTCGGGGAGACATGTATGTCTGACGGAAGTCAAAAGAAGTTGTCATGTTATACAAAAGGAGATATATAAGCGTGCACGCAAGTTCCACTTTGCGGCTTTGTTAAGTCAAAGGAAAAAACATAAAGTTAAGATGCGAGCTTTGTGCGCGTTAGTGGGGGGAATGACCCCCGCTTGTGCCCCTAGCCTCGCTGTGTTGGGCTACTACTTGGCCATTGGCTGAATTGTTACTTCACGGTGTGGGCTAGTTTGGGGCGGAGTTTTGCATAAATCTTCAGAGGAGACCTTGTTGGATGAGGCGTTCAATCTCGTCCTTCAACCGGTTGCAGCCCTCTGTCTCGTGATTATATCCGTGATGGAAGTCACAATATTGTGACTTATTTTCTCTCTTTGGCTCAAACGGTTTGGGCCTACGAAACTCACTGTTGTCACGGATGGCGAGGAACACGTCGATTCAAGTGGTGTTCAAGGGAGTGAAGTCTTGATGTGGACGAGTTCCTTGTTCCTGTTAGGGATTGTCGCGACGCTCCTCGTTTCCCTTGGGGCCTCGTAGTGGCTCCGGATTCATCTTTCTCTTCGATCTTCCTTTGAATTATTGTCGATGAGTTTCGGTGGTTTCGTCTGTTGTGATTTGATCCTTGACGTGGTAGATAAGGTAATGGTAGCTGGGGCGGTGTTTCGTTCATCAGCATGGAGTAAAATTTTCCTAGTCTAAGTCCTCCGAGGAAGGTTCCTTGCAGGAGCTCGAGATCAACCCTCGGAATATTTCGTGCCTCTACGGTGAGGCGTCAAAAAAAATCCTTGAGCGATTCTCCCTCAACATGCCGGATTTCCTCGAGATGTGAGGAGCCCCGAACGATCCGTTGGTTGGCGATGAACTGATTCATAAAAAGTTGGGTGAGCTACATGAAGTTCTTAATTTCTCCTCCTTTCAGAGAGTGGAACTGTAACACACCAAAATGTTGTAGGAGCGACGGGGATCGAATTTGGCCAAGACAGGATTTTGGTGCAGGTGACACGGCCCCCGACACGGGCGTGTCGAAGGCTGTGTCGGGCGTGTCGAGCCCGGGCCGTCGAGCTGGCCGTGTCGTCGACCAGCGCAGGTCAACGATGGTCGTGTGGTGGAATACGGCCTAGGACACGGGCGTGTCCCAGGCCGTATCACACATGTGCTGTGCGGTTGGGTACACGGGTAATGATACGGGCACGAACACGGGCGTGTCTAGTTTGACACGGGCGTGTCCGATGCCGTGTCACCAAGCCGTGTACCTCTCTGACTGCGAAGTGTTGATTTATTGCACACGGGGGGCGTGACACGGGTCCCGACACGGGCGTGTCGCAGGCGACACGGGCGTGTCGCAGGCCGTGTCACATGTCGTGTGCTGGTTTTCAATTTTGGTCGAGACGGCGAATGAGCTATACGGCCAGGCACACGGCCGTGTGCCAACCCGTGTTCGGCCCAGATTTTATGATTTTGGATTTAATCCGGGCCGTTCGTTTCCTTGGCTTTGGATCCGACGGTGGGGGGCTGCTCCTGGGTGGTTATAGTCGGGAAATAGGGTTTAGAAACCCATTTTCCATTGGTCAATCTCTCTCTAAAAGTTAGAGAGAAGGGAGAGCAAGGAGGAAGGAGGAGTCCAAGATCCGGCCGCCGGAAGAGCTTCGGAGCTCCGAATCGCGATCCGAGTCCAGATCCGCGGAGGCGACGCTGTTGCGGTGCTTTCCAACCGTATAGTTTTCGATGGCGCCGCGAAAGAATGCAAGGGTAACGATTTCTCATCCTTGGGCATGTGAAGCCCTCTTTTCCTTTGCATAGGAAGCCCGCTCTCGCGAGTGAGCGAAGAGTTGGAGCGTTCCTTGGGGTAGATATGTGAAGTCCCCCTTGTGTAGAGTCCGTATGCGAAAACGGACGTAGGCATTGTGTGTGAAGCCTATTCGGACATGTAGAGCCGGATCGGTGATGTTGCATTGCATTTGAACCGGGCAAGAATCCGGATGTTTGGGTGTTTTCGGGTTTTCTACGTGGTAGATTGCATCAGGGAGCCTTGGAGATTAACTCCAAGGTGCACCCAAAAAACTGGGCAAAAGCGGGTTTTGCCAACACGGTGACCGGGGGCCAACGTGAACATAACCGGGTTATGTGATCATTGTGGTGGAAACGGGACTCGGTGAGTCTTGGCCTGCGCATATGGCTTAAATTGTCGTTGCGGTATGAGCATGGGTCAGGCGGAACCGTACCCGGTCTATGTCGTTCGGTAGGACCGTTGGCATGGATGAGGGTCTTCGGCGGTCTATGGCTTAAATTGTCGTGACCAAGGCCAATAAGACAAAATGCTCATATGGATGACCGTCCAAGAGGCGGTGGTGGATTGGGAACGTCTATGGCTTGAATTGACGTGACGTTGGCCGGTTCGCCGAGAATGTGCCCTGAGTGCACGGGGTGTGTGGCCGTGCGAGCCTACGCCTGTGGTGAAGTGCAAATACTTTATATAAATGCCTATGCTAATAAAGTGCAGGGAAAGAGCATCGCCGCCCCGAGTGTGGGGGCGGGATCGTTATAATTTGGTCAGCATTGCTGACCGTTGCTATTGTTTGCCACCGGGCGGTGGTTTGTGACTTGCAGGTGCTGCGGAGCAGAGCGGGAAATAGCGGGCTAAAGCCCTTATTGCTGTGCCGGCCCTCGAAGGCCTAATTGCTTATGTTTGTTTCCCGTTTTCATGTATGGCCGGCCTGCGTGCCGAAGTTTGGAAAACACTTCATTTTGTTAAGTGAACAATATAAGGCCTTAAGGCCAGTTCTCTTTTGTGTATGATTACATTCCTGAGTTTGTAGTGGACATTCATGCTTTGTAGTAGGGTTCTTGTTCTCTTGCAACTATATAAAAATTGATTCCGCTAGGTGTTGTGTAGGACGCGGTGATTGGTTGAATGGTTTCAACGCGTAACCAACCGGTCTGTCCGTAGTATATGGCGTCGGGCCCCGGCCGGACCTACTGCTATATGCTATGTGACGGATAGGGGTGTTACAAATTTGTATCAGACTTCTGGTTTCGGTCAAACTTAAATGAATTCGTGGACGAATTCACTTTAAGGGGTGGTGAGCACATGTGTGCGTCATCGTTATAACAAGAAAAGAACCCATGAATGTCCACTTAGGAATGAAAATACACATGTTTGAGGAACCTGCGTGTTCCTATAATTGCTGTTTGCAGTAATTTTTGGGTCGCTTATTGGTGTTTTGCACGATTATAGGTGACCAGAAGTGGTGTTGGGCCGTCTGAACAGCCAGGTTCTGAGGCGAGCAGTGCGCCAAGCGATGCGCCTACAACACCTCCGTCTGCCGAGACCATTAGATTGGTGGCAGAAGCTGTCTTTGCTATGATCAATGCGCAGCCTGCAAGGCAGGTGCAGCAGCCTGCCCCTGCTGTAGAGCAAGTACCGCTTCAGACGGCAGAGCAAAGGAGGGTTGAGCAAGTAGTTTTGGAGCCAGAGTTGCCTAGGAGAGCAACTGAAAGACAACTGAAGCACGTGATGGGTTTTCATCCACCGGTATTCACGGGGGCAGAAACCCCGACCCAAGCAGAGGATTGGCTCTCAAGGGTCAACAGGGTGATGACTGCGACGGAAATAGAAGAGTGGCAGAAGACCACTATAGCAACTTTCCTTTTGGATGAGGACGCAAGACTATGGTGGGAAGGCCTAGAGCTACATCAGTTGCAGGGAAGGCTCTTGGCCGAAGTTTCGATGGAGGAGTTTGCGAGACTATTCATGGCTCGATACCTCCCCTCGGCGCAGAGAATTGCGCTAGAAAGCGAATTTCAGAAGTTGGTGCAAGGGGATTGCACCGTTGATGAGTACCTCCACGAGTTTACTCGGTTGGGGAGATATGCCGGCGTTACCTTCGCAGACGAGGAGCGCAAGACGAGCCGTTTCTATGAAGGGCTAAGAGATGATTTAAGGTTGCTACTGTCGGGGCCCAAGGCACAGGGTTTCATGACCCTGGTCAGTTCGGCCCGGTCCTTGGAGAAGGACATGAAGAATGTCCAAGCGAAGAAGGAGTCTGGTAGTAAGAAAGCGGAGTTCAAAGCACCGACTACGTCGAAGTCGGGCTACCGAAAATTCTTCAAAAAGGCTAGGACGTCAGGTCCAGCCTCTTCTACGGGTGCCTCGGGGGCAACTACCAATCGAACCCCGGGCGCTTGCTTCACGTGTGGTAAGACAGGGCATTTTGCCCGTGATTGCTAGAGTGGACGCTCAAAGTCCGAAAGGAAACAAGGAGCTACCTACGAGGAGAAGGGCAAAGCGGTGGAGTCGACCGCGTCCCACTATGCTCCGACTCAGCCTAGAGTCTATAACTTGGGCCAGCAGGAGGCCATCAAGCAAGCGGATGTGGTGACAGGTATGAGTTAATTTATAGCAAGTTAGCTTTAATACCGTTATCTATTGCTTGTTAGCCTAATATTGTTTGTATAGGCTTTGTTGTGATTAGTGATAGTCCGGCACGGGCACTGTTCGATACGGGAGCTTCACACTCCTTCTTGTCCGAAAGCTTTATATCGCGCATCGGAGTCCCTTCTTCGATGGCGAAGGACAAGTTGGATGTGCTGCTACCGAATGGGTGCTCGATGCGTGCGGACAGAGTGTGCGCAGTGAAGGTTCGCATTGGGAGCCAAGAGTTCGACTTGCTAGCGTCATTGCTGCCGCTAGTAGAGTTCGACGTGATCTTTGGAATGGATTGGCTTTCGGAGCAGAAAGCTTGGATTGACTGTGACCGGAAGGAGGTCAAGCTGGGTGTAGGGCGGGAGACTACATTCGAGGGGCTAAAGGGGTCGAGCAAGACACTGATGTCTGCTCTTCAGGTGGTGAAGGCGGTTCGTGCTGGTGCAGAGCTGTTCTTCGCAATAGTGGGGGCTGTAGAGCCAAAGTCCACGTTGGATAGCATTCTCATGGTTTGCGAATACCCCGATGTGTTCCCGGATAGTCTTCCCGGAGCCCCACCACAGCGGGAGATTGATTTCACCATCGAACTCGTGCCGGGGGCCAAACCGGTGTCACGTGCTCCGTATAGGTTGGCGCCAAAGGAGATGGCGGAGTTGAAGGTTCAGCTGGAGGAGCTGATGGAGCAAGGTTATGTGCGTCCAAGCTCGTCGCCTTGGAGCGCACCGGTCCTCTTCGTTAAGAAGAAGGATGGTAGTATGTGGCTGTGTATCGACTACAGAGAGTTGAACAAGCTAATGGAAAAGAATAAGTACCCGATCCCGAGGATTGATGATCTCTTTGATCAGTTAGTCAGATCGTCGGTATACTCCAAGTTGGACTTGAAGTCGGGGTACTATCATCTGAGGATCAGGGAGTGTGATATCCCGAAGACGGCGTTCAGTACGAGGTATGGGCATTTCGAGTTCACGGTCATGCAGTTTGGACTGACGAATGCGCCATCAGTATTTATGGACTTGATGAACAGGACGTTCAGAGATTTCCTGGATCGCTTTGTGATCGTCTTTATTGACGATATTTTGGTGTACTCGCAGTGCGAAGAAGACCACTTCAAGCACTTGCACCTGGTATTGGAGGCTCTGAGAAGGAATGAGCTTTACGCAAAGTTCTCCAAGTGCGAGTTCTGGCTACCCTCGGTAGCGTTCCTTGGTCATATAGTGAGTGGGGAAGGTATAGCGGTGGATCCGGCGAAGATTGTTGCGATACGGGAGTGGCCTGCGTTGTCTTCTGTCGCGGAAGTCTGTAGTTTTCTCGGGCTTGCCGGATATTACAGGCGCTTCGTAGAGAACTTCTCGCGGATAGCTTTACCTCTCACGAAGTTGACAAGGAAGGATCAGAGATTCTTGTGGACGCAAGAGTGCGTGCAAGCTTTTGAGGAGCTGAAAAGGCGGTTGACCACGGCGCCAGTGCTTAGTTCGCCGAGTGGGACCGAGGGCGTCGAGGTGTATAGCGACGCTTCGGGTAGTGGCTTGGGCTGCGTGTTGTTGCAGCATGGGAGCGTGATAGCGTATGGATCGCGTCAGTTGAAGGTGCATGAAAGAAATTATCCGGTGCATGACTTGGAGTTGGCGGCCGTGATATTTGCACTCAAGTTGTGGAGGCACTACCTTTACGGCGTAAGGGTCGATATATACACCGATCACAAGAGCCTAAAATACTTGGTGGATCAGAAGGATCTTAATATGAGGCAGAGGAGGTGGATGGAGTTCCTAGGGGACTACACCTTCAAAATACATTATGTACACGGGAAGGGCAACGCAGTTGCGGATGCGCTGAGCCGCAGGGCTCCCGCCCAAGCCAACTGGTTGTCGGTGCATGATGAGCGGCTAGTACGGGAGTTGGAAGAGCTAGAGATCTATTGCGTTGACAGACAGACGAGCGCCAAAGCAATGTTAAACTGGACAGAGGTGCAGTATGACCTGGCTGACCGGGTTCAGCAGGCATTGGAGTTAGATGACTCCATGAAGGAGCTTATGGAGGCAGCGTTGGATGGGTCAAATTCCCAGTTCTCGGTGGAAGATGGTTTACTAAGGAAGGATCATCGGTTGTGCGTCCCGAGTGGGGGTAACCTCCGGGCGGAGTTGATGTACGAGGCTCATCATACCAAGTACTCAATCCACCCAGGGAGCAAGAAGATGTATCGTGATCTCAAAAAGTTGTTTTGGTGGCCGGGGCTTAAGAAAGATGTGGCGTTGTACGTGGCTAAATGCCAAACGTGCGCCTTGGTGAAGGCGGAGTGCCAAAAGCCGGGAGGATTTCTGAAGTCCTTGCCTATACCGGAGTGGAAATTCGACGATATATCTATGGACTTTGTGCACGGGTTGCCAAGGTCGCAGAAGGGGAACGACGCCATCTGGGTGATCGTAGATCGGCTAACCAAGGTGTCGCATTTCATTCCGCATAGGAAGGATGATCCAGTGGAGAAATTAGCAAAGTTGTATGCTGACAATATTGTTAGGCTGCATGGTGTGCCCCGTAGCATTGTGAGTGATCGCGATGGGCGGTTCACGTCAAATGATTGGAGGTTGGTGCAGCAGATGCTAGGAACAAAGTTAAAGTTCAGCACAGCTTTCCATCCGCAGACGGATGGGCAGACCGAGAGGGTCAATAAAACGATGGAGGACATGCTCCGCATGTGTGTTCTAGACTTCGGTAAGCATTGGGAAGACCACCTATATTTGGTGGAGTTTGCGTACAATAACAGCTACCAAGCGAGTATACAAATGGCGCCCTTCGAGGCCCTGTATGTTAGGAAGTGTCGCACGCCGTTATCGTGGCTTGAAGCGGGTGAGGCAAGGTTGTACAAGAAGCAAGAGGTGGAGAGTGCTACCTCGTTAGTGCGGATCATTCGGGAGCGCTTGTTGATCGCTCAGGACCGGCAGGCGAAGTATTACAATGCCAAGCACCGGAACGTGGAGTTCGCGGTAGGCGATTGGGTATATCTGAAAGTGAAGCCGTTCAAGGGGGTTTTGCGGGTGAGACGCTTGAAGAAGCTGAGCCCAAGATACCTTGGACCTTTTGAGGTTCTGGAGCGAGTCGGCGAAGCTGCATACCGTTTGAGGCTATCGGTGGAGTTAAGTGGGCTACATGATGTGTTCCACATTTCTGTGTTGCGGAAGGCGGTGCAAGAGCCTTCGCAGGTGATCGCGGCTGATCAAGTGTCGGTGGACGAAGGGTTGACGACTAGGGTCAAGCCCATTCGTATTGAAGATGTTGAGGTCAAGAGGCTTCGTAACAAGGAGATCCGGATGGTTAAGGTCCGGTGGGATAATTGCGGGCGTGAGGAGCTCTCTTGGGAACGGGAGCAGACTATGCTCGAGGAGTACCCGGAATTGTTCCGCTCAGGTACTGATTTACGTTAAGTCATGTTTGTCCTTTATTAATTTCGTGGACGAAATTCTTTAAGGGGGGTAGAATTGTAACACCCCAAAATGTTGTAGGAGCGACGGGGATCGAATTTGGCCAAGACAGGATTTTGGTGCAGGTGACACGGCCCCCGACACGGGCGTGTCGAAGGCCGTGTCGGGCGTGTCGAGCCCGGGCCGTCGAGCTGGCCGTGTCGTCGACCAGCGCAGGTCGACGATGGTCGTGTGGTGGAACACGGCCTAGGACACGGGCGTGTCCCAGGCAGTGTCACACCTGTGCTGTGCGGTTGGGTACACGGGTAATGACACGGGCACGAACACGGGCGTGTCTAGTTTAACACGGGCATGTCCGATGCCGTGTCACCAAGCCGTGTACCTCTCTGACTGCGAAGTGTTGATTTATTGCACACGGGGGGGCGTGACACGGGTCCCGACACGGGCGTGTCGCAGGCGACACGGGCGTGTCGGAGGCCGTGTCACATGCCGTGTGCTGGTTTTCAATTTTGGTCGAGACGGCGAATGAGCTATACGGCCAGGCACACGGCCGTGTGCCAACCCGTGTTCTGCCCAGATTTTATGATTTTGGATTTAATCCGGGCTGTTCGTTTCCTTGGCTTTGGATCCGACGGTGGGGGGCTGCTCCTGGGTGGTTATAGTCGGGAAATAGGGTTTAGAAACCCATTTTCCATTGGCCAATCTCTCTCTAAAAGTTAGAGAGAAGGGAGAGCAAGGAGGAAGGAGGAGTCCAAGATCCGGCCGCCGGAAGAGCTTCGGAGCTCCGAATCGCGATCCGAGTCCAGATCCGCGGAGGCGACGCCGTTGCGGTGCTTTCCAACTGTATAGTTTTCGATGGCGCCGCGGAAGAATGCAAGGGTAATGATTTCTCATCCTTGGGCATGTGAAGCCCTCTTTTCCTTTGCATAGGAAGCCCGCTCTCGCGAGTGAGCGAAGAGTTGGAGCGTTCCTTGGGGTAGATATGTGAAGTCCCCCTTGTGTAGAGTCCGTATGCGAAAACGGACGTAGGCATTGTGTGTGAAGCCTATTCGGACATGTAGAGCCGGATCGGTGATGTTGCATTGCATTTGAACCGGGCAAGAATCCGGATGTTTGGGTGTTTTTGGGTTTTCTACGTGGTAGATTGCATCAGGGAGCCTTGGAGATTAACTCCAAGGTGCACCCGGAAAACTGGGCAAAAGCGGGTTTTGCCAACACGGTGGCCGGGGGCCAACGTGAACATAACCGGGTTATGTGATCATTGTGGTGGAAACGGGACTCGGTGAGTCTTGGCCTGCGCATATGGCTTAAATTGTTGTTGCGGTATGAGCACGGGTCAGGCGGAACCGTACCCGGTCTATGTCGTTCGGTAGGACCGTTGGCATGGATGAGGGTCTTCGGCGGTCTATGGCTTAAATTGTCGTGACCAAGGCCAATAAGACAAAATGCTCATATGGATGACCGTCCAAGAGACGGTGGTGGATTGGGAACGTCTATGGCTTGAATTGACGTGACGTTGGCCGGTTCGCCGAGAATGTGCCCTGAGTGCACGGGGTGTGTGGCCGTGCGAGCCTACGCCTGTGGTGAAGTGCAAATACTTTATATAAATGCCTATGCTAATAAAGTGCAGGGAAAGAGCATCGCCGCCCCGAGTGTGGGGGCGGGATCGTTATAATTTGGTCAGCATTGCTGACCGTTGCTATTGTTTGCCACCGGGCGGTGGTTTGTGACTTGCAGGTGCTGCGGAGCAGAGCGGGAACTAGCGGGCTAAAGCCCTTGTTGCTGTGCCGGCCCTCGAAGGCCTAATTGCTTATGTTTGTTTCCCGTTTTCATGTATGGCCGGCCTGCGTGCCGAAGTTTGGAAAACACTTCATTTTGTTAAGTGAACAATGTAAGGCCTTAAGGCTAGTTCTCTTTTGTGTATGATTACATTCCTGAGTTTGTAGTGGACATTCATGCTTTGTAGCAGGGTTCTTGTTCTCTTGCAACTATATAAAAATTGCTTCCGCTAAGTGTTGTGTAGGACGTGGTGATTGGTTGAATGGTTTCAACGCGTAACCAACCGGTCTGTCTGTAGTATATGGCGTCGGGCCCCGGCCGGACCTACTGCTATATGCTATGTGACGGATAGGGGTGTTACAGGAACCATGTGTGGCCTTTTCCTCTTAGAGTTGTTGGAAACACTTGGCACAAGAGCGGGTATGCAGTATTGTATATGCACATGATGACTTCAATATGCCTGACGTGTTCTAGAGAGTCGACCGACCCATCAAATGTCTTGAAGTCGCAGATTTGGATCCTGGGCGGAGCGGGATATTCCAGGACCTGCGGAGCTAGGGGAGATGCGTCGCACTTTTGTGTCATGTTGCCCCTTGTGCCTGTATTCCTCCTTGATCATATGCCCCACTTCCTCGCAAGTGAGTCCTCTATCGGTTAGAGTTGTGGCTTCCTTTATTGTATGAAAGTTTCACGCGCGGGCTTGCGAAGTTCGTTAGGGATTGAGGGGGTGCGCGAAGCTGTCAGCGTCAGACGATTCTTCTGCGATGGGATCCTTGGAGCGGGCAGTGTCTTCAGACATTATCTGGCTCGGGATTTGCAACGGTTGGCCTTCAGGAGCGATATCCATGTTGGGATCACGACGAACCCTTAAGTTTCCCAACAAGGCGAGCGTTCTGGTGTGGCACTCCCTTATCATACGCTGACATTCCTCCCTTGATGTGTGGGATGCAGTGACAGTGGAATCTCCCTGAAGCGGGTCGTTGCCTGTGGGCAAGTCGGCGGAGGCTAGAATGGTGTGCTCCTCTAGTGTCATATTACTGGCAGTTTGTGTGCTTCCCTTCGTCATTGATGCTAGTTGGGGATGCTAAAACTTGTCAGAGCTTTTGGGAATAAGTTCCCACAGATGTCGTCAAACTGTTATGGGTCGCCCGGTCTTTCCCTAGTTTGGAGAAATCAGTCCGTCTTAGCTCAGAATCGGATTGAGCGCACAAACAGTCAAAGTGAATCACAACAAATGACAAGAGGCTTTTTTACGTGGAAAACCCGGAAAGGGTGAAAACCCACGTAGCTGGAATTGTGCCGAGCTAAAATCCACTATCTTCTTGGAGTTTTACAGAGTTTGGTTTGATCACAGAGTGCAACAAGCCACTACTCCATTACAGGTGCAGGAAATGAGGAAAAATGACCCGATCCTCGGAACCTCGATGGAAGTGCTCCGGTCTTGGAGTGTTACTGAGCTTGCGGAACCTCGATGAAAGCGTTCCGGTCGAGAAATTCTCTAAGTCCACGAAGCTTCTAGAGGAAGCGCTCTCGTTTGATGTAGAGCCTTGATGGGAGCGCTCTCGCAGATGCGGTAGACGTGACTTGGGGAGTCCTGGAGCTTGATCGCAAGGAGGAGACCATAGAAGATTCCTGAGCGAAGAATCAGTCTAAGTCCTCGATCTTCCCAGAAAACCTCAGAGCTCTCTCTTGCCTTTGGAGTTGTTTTTCATCAAATGAAGGCCCGATGACATATTTATAGTTGTCTGAAGGGTTTTGGTGGTTATTGCGCCGGGAAGTGATTTGTTATTGCGAATGACGTCGCTCCATTTCGATCACATGGATCACCAATTTCACCAAAATGACGGAGATGCCCCCTAGGTCGTTCAGGCAGCTTGGGCAAGGTGCCCGGAGATGGCGGCGGCCTGAGGGGGCTGACAGCGGCGGTGGCGGTGGGAGCCGCCGACGGCGATGGAGGCCACCAGCGCGCGTTCGTTCGGGTGCAACCGCGAGCTGCGCGGCGGGCAGCTGCGCAGGGCTGCCGCGCTGCTGCGTGCGGCAACGCTGCTATGCGCGGGCTGCTGCGCGCAGGCCGCCGCGCGCGGTGCCACGACAGCGTCGATGTGCACGGTGCTGGCCGCGCGCATGCTGCTGTGGGTGGTGTCGCGACAGTACTGCCGCGCGCGGGGCTGCTGGGTGTGTAGTGTCGCGGCAGTGTTGCAGCGCGGGTTGCCGTGCGTAGGCCGTCGCTCGCGTTGCTGCGGCAACGCCGTTGCGCGCGATGCTGGTCGTGCGCGCAGTGTCATGGCAGTCGTGGCATCCCTGCCACGCGCGGGTGGTCACGCGCAGGCTGCTGCGCATGCGGTGTCGCGACAAGGTCGTCGTGCGCGTGGGGCTGCGGCAGCGCCGCAGCATGGGTGGCCGCATCTAGGGCCTGCACGTGCGCGAGGCACGCATGGTCTTTGCGTGCACGCTTGTGTGTGGCACGCACGTGCGGGCTTGCTTGCTCCTGTTGACTCCTCTGCGTGTCTTTGATCGAGCTCCGAATTTACTTAGAAGGTTCAGAGAGCGCCATCAGTTGTTAATTTTGAATGTTTAACAAAAGCTAACTTTTGCATTTACATAGTAAAATAAAGCATAGAAAAATATTATAAATTAAACAAACTATAATTATTAATTTATATTAAAAAACTAAAGTAAAATTTTAAAAAAATCAAAAATATTTTTGAGGACCTAAATTCCGTGGTCCTCGTTTTCCTACTTATCTCATCCTTGCTCGCCTTTTCCCGCTTCTCAACGTTCTCAGACGGAGGAATGGCTGCCGTCGCGTTCAACTTGGTCGGAACCTTCAAGAGCCTATCTCTTTCCAGCTCGTCGTCCTCGTTTCTTCGAGGAGACCTGAATCATGCTACCGCCGGCAGCGCTACTTCCGCCCCGTTTCCGGCGAGATTGCCGATGACCATCGAGTCCGCTCACAAAAAGGGCGCTGGGAGCACCAAAAATGGACGGGATTCGGCGGGCAAGCGGCTCGGTGTCAAGATCTATGGAGATCAGGTCGCGAAACCAGGGGCGATCATTGTGCGCCAGTGCGGGACCAAGGTGTGTTGAGGTTCCTCCCGTTCCATATTAGTATTTTTATGGTACTTCTGATAGGATTGAATATTGAATACTTGCTATTCACATGAACAATAAGAATATATTTACATGTACAAGAGAGGGTGCCCACAACACCCAAAGTGAGCCTAAGTTAACTCAATCACCAAAATATACACTATATCTAACACCCCACACCGCAAACTCACGGGTGATCATACAACGGAGTTTGGACAATAGATAGGCATGATGAGTCCTCGTTTGCGGTTTTGTCATCAAATCTACAATCTGCTGCTCGGAAGGAACAAAAGAAGGAGCAAGAGTGTCATGGCCATAGTGCTCACGTATGAAGATATCATCCACCCCAATATGCTTTGAGAGTGAGTGTTTCACCAGGCTTAGAGTAATTTGAATGACACCGGTGTTATCAAAGTAGAGTGGAGTGAGATCTGGAGAAGAGACATCAAAGTTCTCAAGAAGCCAATATAGTCAAACAATATCCTCAGCGGTGGTAGTCATGACCCGACCCTCAGTCTCAGTGCTGGAATGAGAAATATCAGTCTGTTTCTTGGACTTTCATACAATAAGTGAAGAACCCAAGGACAGACAAAAACCGGTGACAAACCAACAGTCAACGGGATCACTAGCCCAGGTAGCATCCGAGTAAGCACAAAGCTGTAGAGAACTGCTGCTGGAGAAGAAGAGATCATGAGAAGTAGTCACCCGGAGATAACGCAGGAGCCGTAGCAGGTGAATGTAATGCACAGAGGTGGGCGCACTAATAAACTGGATCAACGCAACAACAACGTTGACAATGTTGGGCCGAGTAATAGTGAGGTAGAAGAGACTCCCAACAAGATGGCGGTAGCGAGTAGGATCAGAGAGTGGAACCCCATCATCCAAATGTAGCTGAAGGTAAAGCTCCATAGGGGTGTCCACTATGCGAGAGTCAGGGAAAGCAGCCCAAGCTAGAAGATCTGATATGTAACGCTGCTGATAGAGCTGAAAACCTTGGTCTGTATAGAGTACCTCAAGCCCTAAGAAGTAGCTCAGTTGTCCAAAGTCAGTCATCTGAAACTGCTGTTGAAGGTGATGTTTGACGAAGGCTGCATGAGAAGGATCATTATCAGTAATAATCATATAATCAATATAAAGTAACAAAAGGGTCGGACTATGAGAGGAGGATTGCACGAACAAGGCTAGATCATGTAGACATGGATGGAAATAGACGGCTATAATGGTTGAGCTGAAACGTGCAAACCATGTGCGGGACGCCTTCTTGAGCCATAAAGAGCTCGCCTCAAGCGACAGACAAGGCCTGAAGGAGAGGATAGACCAGGTGAAGGGAGCATGTATACTTCCTGTCATAGTTGTCAAGGCGCGCGCCTGAGGCGCCGGGCGCACCAGGCGCAGCCCGCCGCGCCTCAGCACAACTGAGGTGGGCGATGTGTCCCAGGCGCGCGCCTTACAAGCTCCCAGGTGCGTCCGGGCCTTTCAAGGTATTAAAAAAAAAAAAAATTTGATGAGCAAAAACATGATCTTAGACGCACCCGAGGCACCCTATAGGCGCACTTGGGCGCGCCCAATTCGCCGAAATTGAGCGAACTGGGCGCCCAATTCGCTGAAATTGAGCGAACTGGGCGCCCAGTTTGCTCAATTTCAGCGAATTGGGCGCCCAGTTCGCTCAATTTCGCTGAAATTGAGCGAACTGGTTGGGCGCCCATTCGCTGAAGATCGGCGAATTGGGTGCCAGATTCGCTCAATTTCAGCGAATTGGGCGCCGGATTCGCTCAATTTCAGCGAATTGGGCGCCCGATTCGCTCAATTTCAGCGAATTGGGCACCCAATTCGCTCAATTTCTTTTTTCCCCAATTTTTGCGCCTCACGTGCCTCAGGCGCGCGCCGGCGCCTTGCGCCTAGGCTTCAGGGGCCCTTTGCGCCTCGGTGCGCCTTGCGCCTTTGATAACTTAGCTTTCTGCTGAATATTACCGTGAAGAAAGACATTCTTCACGTCGAGCTGTGATAGAGGCCAGTGACGAACAACTGTAACTACAGTAAGAGTCCGAACCGTAGTCATGTGAGCGACTGAAGCAAAGGTCTCGCCATAATCTCTCCTCTGCTCCTACTGAAAACCAGGTACAACTAGTCGAGCCTTGTACCTCTCCACAGAACCATAAGAGCGAGTCTTGATCTTGAAGACCCACTTGTAAGTAATATGAACAACACCAGAGGGAAGAGGAATCAGGTCCCATGTACGAGTGTGCTCAAGTGCCTCTAACTCAACAGACATAACAACCTGCCACTCAGGTATCTAGGTAGACTCATGGTAGGAAGTCGGTTTTAGAGTACTACAAACAGCAGCAGAAAGGGCAGGTAGGTCCAGCAGTAGGGTAGCAAGAGTAAGGCGGTCGGGTGGACGTCTCTCATGAGGTGGGTTGCGGCGCACAGGAGGATCATCCATAAGATACTCGCTAGAAGAGACAGACACCGAATCTGAGGGCACTTGAGGCGAGGGAATAGGAGGAGGACGGTGAATGTAGTGATAGAAATGAGGGACACGATCCCAAGTGGACAGCTCATCAGAGGAAGAAGTGTGTGACAGAGGGGAGGAGTGAGGAGGTGACAGAGTAGACTGTTGCAAGGTAAGGGGAGGTGACAGGGTAGACTGTGGCAAAGGAAGAGGTGGACATATCGGAGGAGAGGATACATGTGGCTGAGAGATAAGAAGAGTGAGAAACTGCACGTCAGAGGGAGTAACAGATGAGTGTGAGTTCGCGGAGACAGATGACACGAAGAAAGGGTGAAACTCGTCAAAAGTGACATCACGTGAGATGTGAAGTCGACATGCAACATGGTCATAACATCGATAGCCCTTGTGCTCAGTATTGTATACAAGAAAAGCACAAGGAACAGACTGAGCAGAAAGTTTGGTACGCTCACGTGGAGGGAGTAGAGCATAACACCGACGACCAAAAACACGAAGATGAGTATAACGTGAGGGTCGAGAATACATACACTCACCAGGACTCTGACCCTGGAGGAAAGTGGAAGGTTGCAGTTTAATGAGATAGACAGCGATGGAAACAAGCTCAACCTAAAATGAGGAGGAACGTGGGACGAGATAGGAAGGGTGCGGGTTGTATCAATAATATGACAATGCTTTCTCTTAGCGATGTCATTATGAGCGTGAGCAGCTGGACAAGCAAGCTGATGGAGAGTGTCGTGGATAGCTAACACATCTCAAAAATCATGAGAGAGGTACTCCCCCCGGAATCAGAACGAAAAATATGTATAAAAGCAGAGAACTGTGTGCGCATCATAGCAGAAAAAATAATATAAATCTGAAAAACTCAGAGCGAGAATGCATAAAGTATACCCAACAATAACGTGAATAATCATCAACAAAAATAACATAATATCGGTGTCCGCCTTGATAGAAAAGGTGTGGGACCTCATACATCAGAATGAACTAGATCAAATGGACGTTGAGACGTAGACTCGCTAAACTGATAGGGGAGTTGTAGTTGTTTACCAAGCTTACAACCCGTACATGAATAAGACCGATCAACAGAAACATGACCAAGGAAACTATGACTGATGAGGGAAACGGGACGGGAGCCACTGCGATGACCGAGACGATGATGCCACTTAGAGAAGCCAACCGAAGGAAGACATAGCGTAGAAGCACCTATGGCGATAGAGTGGATGGAAGATGAATGGGATCAAGGACGTACACGCCACTACGACGACGAACAGCTTTAAGTAGTGTCCCTGTCAGACGATCTTGCATACAGCATGCAAACTCATCAAAAATAACAAAACAACCGTGAGATGTGTGTTAGCTGGCGGATATAAGGTTCATGGACAATTTGAGTATGTAGGTAATATCGGGAATATGAAAATGACTGGTAGGAAGAAGGGCACGACTGGTGATGGGGAGAATAGTATCGTCTGCTACCATGACGCTAAGGGCGGAAGAGACGGGCTAGCAGGACAAGAGGTGGGTGACATCATAAGTCATATGAAAAGAGGCTTCAGAGTCAAGCAACTAGTCGAAAGGAGAGATATCTGTAGGTGCGGAGGCAACATAATGCGGGGTAGAGACATCAGAAGCAGCCGATGAGAGTACAGAGACAGGAGCGATGCAGTGAACCATGAGGAAGGGCACGACTAGTGATGGGGAGAATAGTATCGTCTGCTACCATGACGCTAAGGGCGGAAGAGACGGGCTAGCAGGACAAGAGGTGGGTGACATCATAGGTCATATGGAAAGAGGCTTCAGAGTCAAGCAACTAGTCGGAAGGAGAGATACTTGTAGGTGCGGAGGCAACATAATGCGGGGTAGAGACATCAGAAGCAGCCGATGAGAGCACAGAGACAGGAGCGATGCAGTGAACCATGAGATAGCTGCTGAGCAATCTGCTAGGCAAGCTCAGAGACAGAATGACGGTGCCATAGCAAAGAAGTGAGCTGAAGGAGCACCAGAAGCACGTTGCTAACCAGACTGTTGAGCCTTCTCATGATCAAATTATTTGACTTAACAACTCCCGGCTTGAATTCTTTCTTGAATTGTAAAGAAAATATAATAAAATGAATGTAAGTTCAAATTGAGTCCCTTAAAGTTTGAATGGATAGAGCTGTGTCCTAGGCTTAGTTTGACACAACTTATTTGTTAGTTTGGTCAAAAATGTCATTATCATAGCATGTATGTTTGGCAAGTCAAAGGTTATGACCACTATTAAGAAAATAAGCTAGTTTTGAGCATAAAATGCATGAATTCTTTTAGGTAAGGTCGGGCGTTCACGAACGACGATTCATAACCACTGCGTTCAGGACCGCCACCACCGTGCCAAACGAAGCCCTAATCTAGATTGAGCCAGATCGACCTAAGCTAGTTGTCTACATTGCATGAACGATCAAAGCATGATGACTCCCAACTAATGGGAGTAGTGGCTGACAACTGGACACCACGACATGGAACAAAAATAACGTGACGACACAAGTTGAGAAAATGAAAACTCGATCAAGCCAAGTAGAAAAAAAACAAGAGATCTTGAGCATCAAGAGAGGGAGGATAAGGTTGATTTCTTGAATTGTAAAGAAAAATGTAGTAAAATAAATGTAAGTTCAAATGGAGTCCCTTAAAGTTTGAATGGATCGAGCCGTGTCCTAGGCTTTGTTTGACATAACTTATTTGCGCAAGTGAGTTTGGTCAAAAACGTCATTATCATAGAATGTATGTTTAGCAAGACATAGGTTATGACCGCTATTAAGAAAATAAGCTAGTTTTGAGCATAAAATGTGTGAATTTTTTTAGGTGAGGTCGGGCTTTCACGAACGACGGTTCATGACCACCGTGTTCACGACCCTCACCACTGCGCCAAACGAAGCCCTAATCAAAACTGAGCAAGCTCGACCTAAGCTAGTTGTCTACCTTGCATGATCGATCAAAGCAAGGCAACTCCCAACTAATGGGAGTAGTGGCTGACCACTGGACACACGACATTGAACGAAAATAACGTGACGACACAAGTTGAGAAAATGAGAACTCGGTCAAGCCAAGTAGAAAAAAGACAAGACAACTTGAGCATCAAGAGAGGCAGGATAAGGTTGATTTGATTTTTTGGGACATTCGGGAAAGGAGGCAAGAGGATAAGGAAGAAGTAGAGAAACTGCCGACCAATGACAAAGAAGTAGGCAGCCCAACATTGCTTCCTCTTGAAGAGGATAAAGCTAGCCATTCAGCCCAATTCAAAGAATCGAATTTTTGCGGTCCACATTGTTTTCTGCGGGTCAACTTCAAATGCTTAACCAAGTTTAAGTGATTTGAGAGTTTATAAGAGTTAGAAAGAAGAGGAAGCAATAAAATTGACATGTGGGCAAGGCACAACTAGTTTAATTTCGTTTATGAGGCATCTGAAGAAGTAATCTTGTTTGAAGAGTATATGTTTGTATTGAGTAGTCATTTCCTAATCCAAAAATAATATTAGGCATCATGCTTGGTCAAGCGAGAATCCATTGTCTTTTGATTTATTGCTCAAGCACCTTTCACTCATCACTGCATTTAATATTATAATTATGCAATTGAATTTTATCATTTGAATTGCGTGAGTAGATTAAGGGTCTGCTTGGCACGGATGTGCCGATTGTGAATGCAATGATCATGAACTGTGGTTTGTGAATGCTCTACCTCACATGTGCAACCACGTTCATGTTTAAATTTAAAATGCGGTTTATTTGCGACATTGATAACAACTGTTGTCATGCCAAACATATGTAAAATGACGATGACGCTTTTGCCCAAACACCTTTGAACAAAAATACAGTGCCAATCAAGCCCTAAGGCATGTGTATCATGTAATTATTCCACTCTCAATGTTGAGGAGGATCTGAGTTTTTTTTAATCCTATAAATCACACATCAATCCTCTGTAGTTATGAGCCTATAATCCTCTTTCATAAAGAAATAAAGTTCTCTTCTACTTATATCTATCAATCATGCATCTTTTTCCTTTATTGCAAGTTGTGTGAAAGAGCCAGAGATATAGCTTTATACCAAAATACACAACTTTCCGTTAGCACTTTGCATCATCCAATCAACTTACCAGTTTTCTTCTCGCGACTTCAATGCCATAGCCATCAGATATTTTTTTGGATCAAACTAATCGTAAAGCTTCAAAATCTTCATATTTTGACTAAGAGCTATTACCAGAAGATGAGAGAACATTTATTTAACTTTTAAAACTTCCAACCAAAGAAGTAGAAGGCCCCAACCACATCAAACCACAAAGGAGAATTATCAGCTAAATTGGCCAACAAAATTTACCTCCTTTAAAAGTAGATGATGGAAATGATGAATTATTCTAGACATCGTCTATTCGCCACCAAAGAAGATATGATCTGTCAAGAGGAGCATTTACCTCTAGATAGGGAAATGACTGCCAACTTGATGAGACATTGAAGGTCATGCTGAGAAACATGCTAATTTAGAAGATAAGGCTATAGTTTTACCCTTCAACGAGCAGATCAATTGAGGCCCTTCACGGGGGAGATGAAAATTAATGTCTCGTAAAATGGTGGAATCGTTGATTCCTCGGAACTCAACACTTTTATTGACTAATTAGTAATTAGGTACTTTGGTCTGTATAGATGCTTATCCTAGGATAAGGTTTTGTTCTTCTCTCTTAAATTGCTCAACATGGGTTGACATGGTGGATCGCCCACTTGCGGGCATCAATATGTTATTTAAAGAACAAATGTGGATTGCCCACATGGTGGATCGCCCACTTGCCAAACATGGGTTGCTCCCTAGTTTTTCATCTCGTTCCCTCCTCCTTCCTCTTCCTCACCTCCGCCAGCCCTCTCCCTTGCCGGATTTCTCTCGGGTTCGTATCAGTATCCAACATCAACTAAGTAATATTTACCTTGAAAATTTTATAATTTTAATTAAAGACTTTTGCTACACATGAAAGTACAATAGTATTTTAAATAGAACTGCCTTGCTGGGGATATGAAAAATGAAGGCTATAGTCTGTAAGTTCGCGTGCAAATATGCGACTATGATGATTTGATCCTTCCCACCCAGCGAGCACAAATTTGAAGCACGCGTTGAAGTGGCAAACCATCATAACATTATGAGTTGTCGTACCATGATGACCAATATATCGAACTTTATCTTCTACATGTATCCTTACATCAATATGTTTACTATCAATCGCGCCTATGCAATCCTTAAAGAGAGGCATATATCGTTTATTATATCTTTTTCCGCTGGTATATCTCTAAACTATCGATCAGTTGATTTTATAACATCTATCGTTATAAGCAATAGTGCTCTTATGCCCTTTCAAAATTATCTACTTATGATTTTTGCTAAATGTTGGAAGTGTTCACGTGTTTGTCTGATTGATCAATGTTGCGCTTGAATGTACAATGTAATAGCTAATATTTCTCTTCATGTCCTCAAGCTTCCTAAGAAGATCAATAAATATCTGATGGAGCCTTCTAAATGTACTGTGAAACTTAGTTGGATGCCCATTTAACAATTCTCTAACCCATTTATCCTTTGTCTGAGTAGACGTCACGTATGGTGTTGGTTCACGAATACTATCATGTTACTATTGTGCTATAGTTGACATTATTTTGTTGTAATATTGAAGATATTTAACGTATTTAGGAGAAGCACTTGTAGAATTATCATCTTCATCACTGGAGTAATCATGATTGTAGTCAACCATTGCAATGTTGTAATACATCATTTGGAGTATTAAAATAAAATTCAAGAGTGAACACAATACATACTTGAAAAAGATCACAGTACATATAAAGATTCCATTAGAAGATGACATCACATGTAACATAAAAAAGGTTCAATTAGAAGATGGCATCACATGCTGGAGCTACAAAGCTCTTGAAAACAGCATGAGCAGTTGAAAGAAGTACAGATGCCATGGGCAGCTTGAATGTAGCTGGATAGGATGCAGTTTCTATAATTACTGGGTGCAGTACAAACAACACAACACTCAAGCCTTTATCCCACTATGGGTCGCAGTAGCATGCAAAAAAATTTCATGACTACTTACATGATAATAGTACCAAGTGATAACCCTACTACTAGAAACTCTAGCTGGAAATAAGACGGTAACGAACACACCCATGAATCCTCAACACAAAGAAATTTAACTTAATAGACAATGGAGAAACATCGAAAGGTATCAGTGGAGATTAAATTCATAGTGATTTGTAATTTACCAAATTCTTGAGTCTAGAGGAATGCTCATGAAGGCCTCTCTATTGCTCTTGTCCCTTATAAAGTATAGAGCAAAAAAGTATAAAGGTGGATTCTCTTTAATATCCTCAGTGTTTGAAATCAATTCCCCAGTTTCTTTGATAGAAAGTCCGGTTTGAGGCTTTGCTGCAATTGCTACTTCTTTTAACTCTTGCATGCACGATGGTGTCACCCCTTTCTTCTTTTTGTATTTCTTTTTTTTTTGATAGTCGATGGCGCATTCCCTATGGTTGTTGATGCAACCCCGCTAAGATCTTCGTTCCCACCAACTGGGGTAGTCGGAGCCTCCGCCAAGCTATCATATTCTACACAAATCACCACCTCTGATGGTAAATTGCCTACCGAAGGTGCCCATCCATCCTCAGCAGTGGCTACTACTTGTTTATCCTCCAAATTAGGAGCTATGCCCGCATGGCAAAATTTCTTTGTTTCAGGAACCACCTACAATAACAACATTCAAGCCTTTATCCCACTATAGTGGGGTCGGCTATATGCATCTTTTGTCTCTATTGTGCCTTATCTTTAGTCATAATCTCACTAATGCCTAAGTACATCATGTATTTCCTTATAGTTTCATTTCAAGTCTTTATTGGTCTATCCCTCCCCCGTTTAACATGCCTAGTGACTAAACTCTCACAATGCCTAACAAGTGCCTCTAATGATTTCCTTTGTACGTGTCCAAACATCTTAGTCGAGCTTCTCGCATCTTCTCTGCAATTGGTGACACTCATTTCTTATCCCTGATACATTCATTCCTAATTGTATCCAATCTCGTGTGTCCACACGTCCACCTAAGCATTCTCATCTCCGCAACTCCCATTTTTTGTTCATGTACACAATTGACTGCCCAACACTCAGAACCATAGAGCATTGCTGGTCTAATTGCAATACGGTAAAACTTGCCTTTAACTTTTAATGATATTTTACGATCGCATAAGATCCCTGACCAACCTGCTTGAAATCTATGTATCACATCTTTATCAACACCTCCATCTTTTTGAACTATCAATCCAAGATACTTAAAGCAGTCACTGCGGGAAATATCTTAATCGCCCAATTTAGTAACTGTTAGAAAAGCTCATGTAAAGGGCCCATTAATGGGCCCCTTTTATTGTATTTCCTTCTTCTCTTCTTAGTCCCACATCTTGTATAGGATTTCTTCTCACCTTCTCTCTCCTATATATTTGTATTATTTCATTGTATTTTGATACACAAGCAATACATACAAGTTTTGAGTTCTCTCTATATGGTATCAGAGCCAGGTTCCGGTACTGGCGGTTTCCCTGTTTTTACCCGCCCACAGACCTCCTCCCTCTTCTGTTCGCCACTTGTTCTGCGGACTCTCCTTTTCTACCCGCTTTCTATCTGCGGGTAGTCTTTTGGTTCTCCTCGTCGGTCTCCCTGCGGTCTTCTCTCTTCTAACCACGCTTGTTCTCCTGACCTTCTCCCTCCCTCCCTCTGGCTCTCCTTTTATAACTCTCCACCCTCTGCCAGGTGGGCCCCTCCTTCTCTCGCTAGTCGCTCGGTCTACCCGCGCTAGCCGCTGCCTGGTCTTGCCGCTCGAGTTTTCCTACTCGCGGCCTATTCTTCTCGCGGCTTCTCCTAGCCGTTGTCGTCTCTTTGCCACTCGGTCTACCCACGACCTCTCCTTCTCGCTGGTTCTCCTTGCCGCTCGAGTGTCTTCTCCCTTTGTCTTCCCGCGCGGTCTCTCCTTCACCGTTGCGACCTCTCTCTATTTCTGTTCGAGTCGACCTCTCTTGTCGCTCCTTCTCTGGCCGCTAGTGTGCTCACTGTGACCGTGCGGTTTGTTTCTCCGCACTCAGGTCGCGGCCTCCCTTTCTCTCTTTTGCTACCCGCTGCTTGACTACCCGCTGCGGCCTCTCGTGTAACCGCGCGGGCTTGTTGTGCAAGAGTGCTCTCCCGCGGCGATCTCCTCAACCCGTAGCGACCTCGTCAACCCGCGGCGATCTCCTCAACCCGTGACGACCTTGTCAACCCGCGGCGACCTCTTCAACCCGCAGCGACCTCGTCAACCCGCGACAACCTCTTCAGACCGCTGCGCCCTTTCCTGCTCGCTGCGGCCTCTCCAGTCTCTATGAGCTCCTCCGTTGACTCCACCGGCCAGGCGGCTAACCCCTCTGCAGACCGTCCGGCTCCTCCTCCTGACCTCCGCGATGAGCTGCGAATCACTACCATTTCCCTGTCTGGAAAGAAGAATTTCATCCCATGGGTGCACTCGGTTCGCCGAGTTCTTCAGGCCAAGGGCCTTGTGCTTCATCTCACTCAGGGACCTCCTTCTCCTCCTACCGACGACTGGCTGCGAAACGACGGTCGCGTTCCGACGTGGCTCCTCAACTCCCTAGAGGGTGAGCCCTACCAGATGATCATGTATCATGAGACGGCCAAAGCTATGTGGGATGAGCTCCACTCCTTATACTCGGGCAAGGACAACCTCCAGCACCTCTATGTCATTATTACCGATCTTCAGGATCTAGACGCTGGCGGGACTGCGGACATGACCTCGTTTGTTGCTCGTGCTAAGACTCTTGCGGAGGCCTGGATCCAGCATCAGCCATCTACCACTGATCTTGTCGCTCAACGAACTCAAAAGGAGGCCGTCTGCATCGCTATGATGATGGCTCGTGTCCCGCCACACCTTCAGAGTATCCGGGCTCAGGTTCTTGCTTCGGCCACTACTCCTTCCTTATCTGATGTTTCCTCTATGCTCCTTCGAGTGTCACCGCCCCCGGATACTCCTGCACCCTCCTCTCCAGCCCTTCTCCAACAGACCCTTCCCCCCTTACTTCCCCCCACCGTCTTCTGCTCGTGGTGGACGTTCGGGCTACCACGGAAGGGGGCGTGGTGGTCGGGGCCGCCCAAAGTGTTCCTATTGCGGTCGGGACGGCCACACTGAGACAGTTTGCTACAAGAAACATGGCTACCCTCCTCGTCTGACCGCTGTTGTTGCAACTGACGGCTCTTCTGCCACAAGTGTCGACCTTGAGGTCGTTCGCCTCCAACTACAACAACTCCATGGGCTGCTCAGCCCTCCTTCTACTTCTGTTGCCTCCACCTCCACTGCAGGTATTGCATGTTTTTCTTCCGGTCCGCGTTGGATCTTGGACTCAGGTGTCACTCATCACATCACCTCGCTGCGGCCGCTCAAGTACTCGGATGCTCCTCATCCGAAGTGTATCATCGTGGCTATTGGGGCGATTGTTCCGGTCTCCGGCTGAGCTAACCTCTCCCTCAACCCCTCCATCTCTCTTCGCTCGGCTCTTTATGTTTCGGGCTCCCCGTTTAATTTATTGTCTGTTGGTTGTCTTACTAATGATATGGATTGCTCTGTCACATTCACCTCTTCTGTTTTTTTGATACAGGATCAGCAGACGCGGATTACCATTGGAAGGGGTCGACTGCAAAACGGGCTCTACCTTCTCGATGTCTCTCCTACCGTCCTCTCCTCCGTCTCCTCAGTCTCCTCCGTTGATTGACAACGCCGTTTTGGGCATGCCCCCGTGTCGGTCCTCCAGAAGGCGCTCCTTGATGTATCTCTTTCTCCCTTTCAGTGTGATTCTTGTATTTTCGGCAAGCAGTCACGTTTTTACTTTCCCGCACATTGTACTCGGAGCTCGACTCTTTTTGATTTACTGCACTCCGATGTTTGGGGTCATTTCAAAATTACTAGTATTTCTGGTTATCGCTACTTTATCACCTTTATTGATGATTACTCTCGCACGACGTGACTTTACTTACTTCGTGATCGCTTTGAGCTTCCTCGCGTGTTTCAGGCTTTTGTGCTAGAGACTCGTACGCAATTCTCCACTACCATAAAAATGTTGTGCACCGATAATGCTCGCGAGTACACTAGCCACGAATTTGCATATCTGTGCGCGGTGTTCGGTATTATTCATCAGATATCTTGTGCCTACACCCCCCAGCAAAACGGCGTTGCTGAAAAGAAGAATCGACACCTGCTCGACGTTGCCCGCTCCCTCATGATTCACATGCATGTTCCCAAAGTCTACTGGAACTTTGCAGTCTCCACTGCTTGTTTCCTCATCAACCGTCTCCCTTCCTCTGTTCTCCACCATGCCACTCCGTTCAGCCTCCTATTTCCCTCCGCTCCGGCCTTCCCTCTCACACCCAGGGTCTTTGGCGAAGCAAGAAACAAGCGGTGGTTGCTCGATCCTCAGCTGAAGCAGAATATCGGCAATGACATCTGTGGTTTCAGAACTCACGTGGCTTGAGAGTCTTCTTGCTGACCTTGGGGTAAAACTTTTTTCACTGGCTCTCCTCCTTTGTGACAGTCAAGCTGCCATACATATAGCCAAGAACCCGGTCTTTCACGAAAGAACGAAGCATATTGAAGTGCATTGTCATTTCATCCGGGAAAAAGTTCACATGAAGAAGATTGAACTAAAGCATTTTCCGGGTACTGAACAAGTTGTGAATGTCCTCACGAAGGCTCTACCTAGTACCCTCTTTTATCAGTGCCTATCCAAGCTTGGCGCATACGACTTGTACGCTCTAGCTTGCGGGGGAGTGTTAGAAAAGCCCATGTAAAGGGCCCATTAATGGGCCCCCTTTTATTGTATTTCCTTCTTCTCTTCTTAGTCCCACATCTTGTATTAGATTTCTTCTCACCTTCTCTCTCCTATATATTTGTATTCTCTCATTGTATTTTGATACACAAGCGATACATACAAGTTTTGAGCTCTCTCTACAGTAACGAAGTCATACGTCCTTCTTGCACTGCTAAATGTAAGCTCCATATACTCCATCTTTGCCCAGCTCAACCTAAAACTATTTTTTCAAAAGTGTTTCGTCAAAATTCAAGTTTTGCATTTACACCCTCGCATGTTTTATCGATCAAAACGATATCATCCACAAATAATAAATATCAAGGTATTGCTTGTTGGATATGTCCGGTGAGCTCATCTAAGATAAAGGTAAAGAGATAGGGGCTTAAAGCTGAACCTTGATGTAAGCCAACGGTGATAGGAAAATCTTGTGTTAATCCTCTAAATGTCCTCAACCTCGTCATTGATTTTGTATACTTATATTTGATTATGTCAATGTATGATATATTTACACTTTTCTTTTCTTAGACTCTCCATAAGATCTCTCTTGGAACCCTATCATAAGCCTTCTCAAGATCGAAAAATAGCATATGGAAATCTTGTTTTCTTTCCCGATAGTTGTCAATGAATCTCCTTAAGAGATGTATAACTTTCATGGCCGACCGCCCCGACATGAATCCAAAATGACTCTTCGAGATGCTAGTCTCTCGTCTTACTCTTCTTTCTATTACTCGTTCACATAGTTTCATGGTACGACTCATTAATCGAATTCTTCTGTAATTAACAAAATTTTGTATATTTCATTTATTTTTATATAAAGGTACCAAGATACTTTTTCTTCATTGGTCTGGAATCCTCTTTGACTTCAGTATCTTATTGAGGAAATATGTAAACCACAAAATTTCTTCTTTCCCTTGACATTTCCTTACTTTGATAGGTATATTGTCTAACTCAACCGTCTTTACATATTTCATCTTTTTAGAACATCATTTACCTCTGATACTTGAATTTTACAATAAAACATTATATTTCTATACTCCTCTAATTTACTTAACTTTTTCAAGTTCAATTCATTGTCTTTTGTTTCATTATAGAGTTGATAAAAAAAAAATTTGCATCGCTCTTCAGTAGTCACATCATCCGTCAAAACTGTATTTGTATCATCATTTATGTCTTTAACTTAGCTTCAAAGTAGGGGTATGCGTGAAGTTAACACTAGCCCGGTGGGCTTAAGATGTCTGTGTGGATGATTTTTGGTAACTCTTACAAATTGTAGCATGGAAGTATGTGCGCGATTATTTATTCGAGATAGACATCTATTATGTTTCGTTTTAAAAATAAAATTTGACCAAGTCTATTCATTTCCCCAGTGGTCTTTTGCGGGTTTTAACTTGATAATTAGAGATCAAGCTCTCAGAAGAAACCTCTACCCAAAGCATTAATATACTTGTTGGACTGTAGATGGTTATTCTATCTATGGGGAGGATTTCTTTGCTAAAAGTCGGAGAGATTGCTCTTTGAAGCATCAGAGTTCTAGAACTCACCTAACCGGATTTCAATCAACTGAAAATCTTCTTCGTGCGTTGATGACCAATCATATTTCTCTCTCTCTTTCTTGATGACTACTTGATGCCACTTATCAGCATGGATATTCTATAGATCGCCTTTGACAAGAAAAATGTATTCTGTGTTAGGTGATCCATGTTACTTGACATCTTCCTGCTGCAAACATTTACGTCGAAGTAGCACCTCTTGATGATTAATTTTGGTGCAGTCCTTTTGTTCATTATTTTGTATTTTCTTCCCTCCCACTGTTCAAAGATGAACAAAAACATGTACTATTAACCTTTTTCTACTAGTAAAAAGTGATTTTGGGCTTGGTGCCATGGTTTTCTCCTCTCGAGTTTATCGTATAAAAATATCTGGCTAATTGCATAATCATATACTGTCAAACAATGTGATGTTAAATCAAATAATTATGCTCTCCTTAGTCCTCTTCCCTCAAGTTCCTCATCCCTTGTCATCTTCTCCAATTGAAACATCCAAATAAGATGTAGGAGCAGGTTGAGATTTTGCAAAGCAAAAAAAAAAAATTGAAGACAAATCCAATGCCATGATTGGAGAGTGGCAAAGGCTTAAGGCTTCAATGTTCTTGTGAGTTTGTTGGAAATAATGAATTCTATTATTTTGGAAATGAAAATGCAAATATTTTTTTCGTCAATGGGGATTTATTTGGCGTAGTCTAAATGTTGTAATATGATATGAAATATATTTTAAGTCAATTTATTGCCCCCTCCAAGGGGGTGAAGATGGCATTCTTGGGCAATGTCCTGGCTTGTAGGTAGGGCTATTATTTGGCTCAGCTCAAAATTTTTAGACACCAGACAAAAAAATTTGACAATGTATTTCATGAAAATAGTCCAACACATGTAGATATCAACAACTCCTATATTTAGTTCAAAATTAAAAAAAAACTCTATTTTGAATTATCTTCTTGTGCGACTATTAAAAATTTGGGGTCATCTATTCTGAAAATTTTGAGTCATCGGGAAAAAAACCCATTCGTACACACAGACACAAGCGTCTATATTGAGTTATTTTCCGGGTTCTCCCCTCTAAGTTTGCAAATTACAGATTGCATTTCTCTATCTTTTGTAATTACAAAAATCTCTCCTATAAGTTTGCATTTCATAATATGCATGCGTAAAAATACCCCTACAGGAAAGTGCTTGAGAGAGATTATTGTGCATGCATGTTATGAAAAGTAAATTGACAGAGAAGGTTTTTGTAATTTGAAAAAATAGAGGGGCACAATTTATAAGTATGCCAACTTCTATGGAAAATTTGAGTAATTAATAGTATATATATGTACACATAGTTGCTCATGTAGCCCCTGCCTGCTTCTTGCATCCTCTCTCCCATCTCTCTTTTTGCCTATGCGATAAATAAATAAAAACGTGGTAAAATGGGAAATCCCCATGAACAAACATTTGTTCTAAATGTTGCATGAAAATGTAAATTCTTTATGTACAAAGGAGATCACTAGATGCACATGTTAGGCATTGTGAGAGTTTAACCATTAGGTGTATTAAACTGGGGAATGGTAGACCAAAAATGATTTGGAATGAAACTATAAGGAAAGATATGATATACTAAGACATTTGTGAGATTATGACTAAAGATAGGGTGCAATGGCGACAAAGGATCCTTATAGCTGACCCTACTATGATGGGATAAAGGCTTTAGTGTTGTTGTTGTTGTAATCTTCTTTGTCAAGGAAACCCCACCTCTTACATTATAACTGGCAACTAATTTTCAGTTCCACCCTGGAAAGAATGTTGGCTTGGGGAGGGACTTCACCATCTTCTCTTTAATTGACGGACTTGTAAAATTCGAGAAGTTCGGCCCAGACAGAAAAAAGGCGAGTGAATCAGTTATCTGTTTATGATCCGTCGCTCTCCAATGACGCCGCCAATAATCCGTTGGTCTTTCTTTTATCCTCAGATCAGTGTTTACCCGCGGGTAGAGCAGCCCGAGAACCCGAATAGCCACAAGGCGAGGAAAAGGGAGTACTTCCGGGCGCAGCGGGAGCGCAGTAGGGCTCGGCGGGAAGGCGTCGTCCCTCCACAGTTAGTATTGGCTTCTTCTGAAGATCTTTCAGAAGCTGCTCCTCTTTGCTGAGAGATTTTGATTGTATCTGTATATTTTTTGTTTCGCGGCACTGTTTTCCTTTGTTCTTTTGTTCTTCTTTTGTGCCCTGAGATCTGCATGAAAAAAATATTACAAATTCTTCATTTATGGGGGAAATCTATATTTGTTTGCATTTATGATGATGATTCTCTTCTGGAAATGGTTTTTTTGGTGAAGCATTAGTAATAGAAGGATGTTGACATTTTGATAACTTTTATATTTATTCTGTACTGTATTAAAAATAAATTTTGGTTGTATCAATTGAATCTCAGCTTTTCAGTTTTACTTTCTTAATCTAAGAGATAGCTTAATCTTTTTAATACATAGGATCATCGTAAAATCATAAAATAATGGCCCTCGATATCCTATCGCACGCGTGGTAGTGTTGACGAGCACGGCAAGGAACCTGTGATGTCGAGCAAAGAACGAATTTTGTTGGGGTCATATACTGTGGACTGGGGCTTCAAGTGGTAATAAAGTACCGACGCAGATGCCCGCGGCTCACTGAGACGGTGAACAGTGGGGGCATTATCATGGCCAGGGTACTCTCCCGACCGCAGGAGACTCTGCCTAGTTAATGAGAAAATAATAAAAAAAAAGTTAAAGTTTTGAGAGAGTTGAGTGACATCAATCACAAAATTTGTAATATATCACTTGGCCGAGCCTAAAATATGTTTTAAATTTTACATAAATTTTAAGTCATGCTTTCACAGATAAACATAAATTAATAAATAATAAAACAAATATATTTCATAGACATCACAATTTTGGCTAATTACACTGCACTTTTTTAAATCTAACATTAAAATTACTCCCCAAAAATACTACTGGCATCACACTAACTTGCATCGAACTAGCTTGAAAAGTGAAAATTGAGTTTATTGTGATGACATCAGGCTCGCCGGATCAACCCTTTGCCTATGAAAGGGGTAGAACAATCATTATTTTGTACTATTTCTTTTTTATTTGATGTTGATTTTGATTTTTTCATAGGAATATGAAGATCATGATGATCAAAGAAGATAAAATTAATGACTTTTGTTCACAATAATTTATCTTTTTTGCTAAAATGGGGGTGGAGCGCCATGTTTCTCTCTGGTATGAGGGGAAAGAAGAGGGGAGGGAAGATAAATAACTAGTGGGGGAGGAGAAGGAAAGGGGGAGACAGGGAGAAAGATAGAAGAGAGAAAGGAAGAAAAAAAGCAAGAGAGGGAGAGAGAAAGTAGACAATGTTATAAGCAATCCTATAATGGCTAATCGTAATCCATTGATATTCACAATCCATTAAATTTATTCGCAGCCCAATTTCTTTATTCGCAGTCCAAAAATTTGCAAATTAAGAATATTTTTAAAAAACATCACACCAATAAAATATATAATTTCAATTTACCATATATTTCAGCATCCGTTTTAAAAATACAATCAATCATATTTCAATGACTAATAATTTACAGCTAATCTTACGATCAAAAAAATAAAACAAAAACAAGATTCTCCTTAAGGAAGAACATGACAACTAAAAGAAGAGTTTTGTGCAATTTCTTGTGTTTTCCAAGCCAAATCTTCACACAAGATCTCTTGAAACATACAAATGTGAAATACCCAAACACCACACTCATATGCTAAAAGGAAGGTTGATTTTTATGAATGCTTCTACAAGTTTCAGCAAAACAAAAATATCACAAAATTCAAATAACAAATGAAATTTCTCAAATGACAGCTTACAAACCTCTAGAGAAGTAATGCTTGCTCCTAGCTCAAGATCCATCACCAATAGGATAGGTTATTGTCCATAAATTTTTAAGTGTTATAAATATTCAAGTTTCTTTGTTTTGCAAGCTGCAGTAGCTAACAGAGATGCAACTGACCAGTCCACATATTGTTTTAAAGAGAAGTTTGACCTCTTCATGGGTAACTTGCAAGCATTGTTTCAAAGAGAAGTTCGACATGTGTGTGTGTCTACGAGTGACAGGCACGGGGCTCTGCCCCTACGGCCAGCCGCGACAGTACCTAGACAACGACAGTACATAGACCATGACAGTGCACAGGGGATTGAGCCTCAAATAGGACTTAACACCTCTTAATGCCTTTGAACCAGTGCAGAGCTAATACACCAAAAGAGAACCCCTAGGTTGTCGTTCTCCTAAGAGCGTGATTATGTGATGGGTAGAAGCTTCACAAATTCTGAGTCTATACTTGTACTTTAAGTTTAGCTCCTTTTTGGGCCCAATTGTTCACTACTTTGTGCGAACCAGTGCTATTTATATATTTTTTGGGGGCGGTCCGGTAATTTTAAAGAATAACTACCGGACTGATGAATAGGAATGTATGTATCTAAGCACGCGGATCACCATTTTTTGGATATATGCCGACTCAACCCCCCTTGCCAAAAAAGCCCGCCCAGGGAAACGAGCAGCCTGACGAGCCCGGCGATCGGACGAGGCATGCGACCAAGGCCATTGTCGCCCTTGTGCCAAGCATCCAAGGCTTGGACGACCTCGCAGATGCCTGTCGAGGTCGTCCGGGGCGTCGGGCGGCCGCGGGGCGGTCGATATTGTGGAGGCCAACCGAGGCTACTAGGGCGTCGGGCGGCCTAGGCACGGTTGGCCTCGCGAAGGCCGGGTGAGGCCGCTCGGGGGACCGGGCGGCCGTGAGTCGGCCGACCTTGCAACGGACAGCCAAGGCCGCCCGGGCATCGTGCAGCCTAGGCACGACCAACCTTGTGGAGGCCGGCCGAGGGCGCCCGGACACCGGGCAGCCAAGGGGGCGGTCGGCCTCGCAGGGGCCGGCCAAGGCCGCTCATTTTTCGGGCGGCTAAGGGGTTGTCGGTCGAAGCCATGACCGCTCGTGCGTCGAGCGTCCAAGGGGACGGCCGGCCCTGCGGGGGCCGGTCGAGGCCACTCAATCGTTGGGCGGCAAGGGGGCGGCCGACACGCGGTATTCTATGTGGGATCCCGTGCGCGTCGGTTGGGATCCCATATGTGGCGGTTAGGATCCTGTGTGTGGTGGTTATCGTGTGGATCGGGCGATGATCAAGCACGTGGATCACACATAGGGTGATTTTGCTTGTAACTCCCAACTTTGTTAGTGGGGAATAGGGGAACTCCGATAATTTATAGCCTGGAATTCCCTATAAATTGGGTGTGACCATCTCATTTGCCTCCCAAATCCACCGGAGTCCAGAGCCAGAGCGTGTGGAGTGCGGGGGATTTTTTCGTGGAGGGTGACTTTTGACGACCATGGCAGAAGCAAATGAAGGAGCATGAGAAGAGGCAGGGGAGCTGAAAAGGTATAACCTGATCAGGATAAGAGGTGTATGAGGGAACAAGCGCCCGTGGGCACACGGTGCTCAACCGCTCCCTACGCGCGCAGACACTAATGGGCGTGCATGGGGGGCACGTTGCTCGCGCGTGCGCGTGTATAGGGCATGCTTGTGCATGGGGTTCACCTGCACGTGGGGCATACATCCCTGTGTTGTTCAAGGTTTGTTTTGCGACACATTTCGCCTATTTGTCTTGTTAGTCTTGTCGACTTCTACATTTCTTTTTGGAGTAAATTTTGACGTATATGTTTTTATACATGTTCTAAGGCGTGTTGCACGAGATCATCCGATGCAGATGTGCTCGTCACTCACTACGGAGCAGGTTGTCGGTTGGAGCGGACGATATAATATACCTGCTGAACTAGAGATAAGGATTCCACGTGGTGAGGAGCGAGTGCAAAATCCTCTAGTGGGATGGATGATGATGTGCGAGTCATCGTTATGACTCGGGTTCCGCTTGCCTCCATCCGATGAGGTGGTTGAGATTCTAAAACATTACGGAGTGCTTGCGTCGCAATTCACTCCGCTGAGAATAACATGTACTATGAGCATGATAGCTTTCTTTCAGGAGCATGGCTCGAGATTTGCCCTTGATCTTTTTAAAGACTGGTGCGAGGTGCGTACCGATAGTGGTGGTCATGTTGAGATCCATAGCAACAAAAGGTGACTAGAATTTGAGAATCGGGTGGACAGACGCCTTGGGCATATCGTGTATGGATACATCCGGAATTGATGGGGCTTGTCGGAGCTTTGGAGTTCCCTCCCAAACCATTGTCGTCGAGTGAAGGGGTGTGAGCGCAAGTTCATGCAAATATTGGGGTTTATCGAGCCTCATGAATTGGTGAATCCCCTATTTAGTATTTCTTTATTTGTAGATGAGAAGTGTTTACTGCTCTGCAAACTTTATGTTGATCCGGAGCATTCCTCTACGATGTCGTTGTCTTGTGACCGCAGGAGAAAGTTGATATTCGAGGGTCGTGACGACTTGGTTCCTGCACACCGTCCACCTTCTCAGTTGAATGCACCTCTCGGATCTGATCCTTATTGTTCAAGAGCTAATGAAGTTACACTAGATGATCCAGATCTTAAGGTTTTGGGATCTTCTGCCCCCGAGTTCCCAGCGAGGAGGCTCTGTCTCCGCCCTTGGTGAAGGAAAAGCGCTAATCTTCCTCCTTAGCGGCGATGAACAATGTGGTAAGTATTGCATTTTAACTTTGCTTCGTTATTTATTTATCCATTCCTGACTTATTGCTGCTTTGTATTGCAGATTTGTGTTTAGACACAGATTGCCCTTACATGGAATGATTACTACGTGTGGCTGAAGCATGGGTATTTAATTCTTCAGGAGAAGCTTCGGGAGACGGAAAGCTCCCTTTTTGATTTAAGAGGAAAGCGTGACTGCAACATATCTCGCTTTCGGCAGATCTAGGTAGAGGTTAAGGTTGAGGCTGCTCGTCTGCGGGAGGAGCTTCAGACTGAGAAATCCTTGGTGGAAAAGACGGCGTGACTTATAGAGAGCGCTCAGGGGGACATTTCTCGCTTGGAGACCGAAGTGGAGAGCTTGTCCTCACAGGAGCGCCTTGCCGAGTTGAAGGCTTCTGGAGTAGCCGAGTATAAGGATTCCATCGACTTCATGCGAGATCATTGCCTGCTTTCTAAGGAGATCCACAAGAAGGTATGGACGAAAGAAGTAGAGCCAGAGAGGGCAGAAGTGCGAGAGGTGGCATTCCGTCGCAATATAGCAAAGACTCTCTGGATGATGGCTTGGAAGCGTAAGTGCGATGTTGTCGACATCGACTTTGATGATCTTTCTGAGGATGAGTGTGTTGACTTTGGTGTTGACGGCGATGAGTAGCCTTTGTATCTTGTACTTGTGTTTGACCTTGTATTTTTTATTCTATAGTGATTTTGTTCGCGACGCCTTGACCCTTTATTATTGTATCTTTGTCTCTAGATTTTCCAAACCTTAGAGTATTTGCTTGTAATGATGTTTAAGGCATTTGCACCGACGCTTTTTGCGAGCAGTCATGCCTTATTTCTTTAGTGTTGGTAGTTGGAGGATGAGACCCAAGTGGCATCGTAACCTACTACGTGGGCGAAGGGTGTACGCTTCAAGCCGAATAGTGCAAGGTTTGGATTATCGAACTGGGGAATATCGCTGAGAGTGGTGGTGAAAGGCAGACCTTCGAACCTGGGCAACCGCAAGTGGGCAGGCCCTGACGGTGACCAATCGTGGCGGAGAAGGGCAGACATTCGATCTGCGGTAGTGGGAGGACACATAGGCTTGGCCCCGAGGGAACATTGAAGTTTGGGGGTATTGAACCGCTAACAAGCGTGAGGGGACAGGCGCTGAAGACTCCGCAACTTACTGCAGGGGATAAGGGAAAACCTTTGATCTGTGGTAGTGGGAGGCCGTTGGGGGTGGGAGCCCCAGAGATACGGTGAATTTTGGATGCTTAAAACCACTGGCGAGCGTGAGGGGATAGGTCCTAGCGACGCCGTAACCTACTACATGGGATAAGGGCGGACCTTTGATCTGAGGCAGTGGGAGGTCACTGGAGTCGGGATGTAACACCTCGAAATGTAGAGTTGAAACGGGCGGTGTTTGTACCAAGTTTGGATCTTGGTAGGGTGAACACGGCCTGTGACACGGGCGTGTCACACGACTGTGTCAGCCTCAGGTCGTCCAGTGAAGGACACGGCCTGGGACATGGGCGTGTCCCAGGGCATGTCAGTGCACACGGCATGGAACACGGGCGTGTCACCTGGCCGTGTACTTCTCTGGAATTTTCTGAGTTTTGCATCGACTGTCGAACACGGCCGTGTACTGGTTGACACGGGCGTGTCAAATCTGACACGGGCGTGTCGTCACCCGTGTCCACCAAGCGACGTGGCGGTTGGCGTGACGGTTATCCGTGACACGGCCCCTAGACACGGGCGTGTCGAGGACACGACACGGGCGTGTCAGGTTGGGACACGGGCGTGTACCAACCCGTCCTTTTCTGTGCTCGATTTGGGTGGCTGTATCGAGGCACACGGCCTGGAACACGGCCGTGTGCAAAGCCGTGTTCGGCCCAGGATGAAAGTTTTCAGGCTAATCTGAGCCGTTCGTTTTCTTTAAATAAGATCCAACGGCCCAGATGAGTTCCTGCTGATGTTTAATCCGGGATTAGAGGTTTTATTCCTCATTTTCACCTTTAAATCCTTCTTTCTAAAAAATAAGAGAGAGAAGAGATCAAAGGAGAAGGAAGGGAGGAATCTGGCCGCCAGTGGAGCATCAGAGCACCAATCTGAGAACCGAGACCGGATCCGTGGAGAGAATTCCTTTGCGAAGCTTTCTATCCGACTAGTTTTTCATGGCACCGAAGCGGACTTCAAGGGTAACGATTCTCAACTTGGACATGTGAAGTCCTCTTCCTTTGCATGGGAAAACCCGCTCCCGCGAGTGTGCGGTGAGTGCGCGGTGTTCCTTGAAGTCTGAAATCGAAGTACGGGCATAGGCATTGTGCGTGAAGCCTACCCGTACGTATTTGTCTGGATCGGTGATGTTGCATTGCATGAATAGCCAGAGAAGACCCCGTGCGTTGTTTTCGGGTTTCTACGCGGTAGATTGCGGTAGGGATCCTTGGAGATTAGCTCCAATGCGCACCCGAAAAACTGGGCGGAAACGTAATTCTGCTAACTTGGCGGCCGGGGAGTCAGCCTCGAACATAACTGGGTTATGTGTTGTTTGGAAATGATTTAGGATCCGGGTGAAGCTTGGCCTACACGTACGTCTTAAAGTGACTAGGCGGGGTGAGCAACGGGCAGGTGGATACGGACCTGGGCTATGTGGTTCGGTGCTAGAGGTCCTAAAGTGGAACTGGTCGTTGGCATAGTCGGGAGCCTTGGACTACGGTCGGAAGGACTCAAAAATGCTCACATTGTTTGTCATCTAAAGGATGGCGGTGAAGCCACAGAATTGACCGGATTCACCGTGAATGTGCCCTGAGTGCACGGGGTGTTTGGCCGAGCGAGCCTACACCTGTGGCGAAAGTCTTTTTATACATTCCTATTCATCACACAAGATCTCTTGAAACATACAAATGTGAAATACCCAAACACCACACTCAAGCTCTGATATGCTAAAAGGAAGGTTGATTTTTATGAATGCTTCTACAAGTTTCAGCAAAACAAAAAAAAATCACAAAATTCAAATAACAAATGAAATTTCTCAAATGACAGCTTACAAACCTCTAGAGAAGTAATGCTTGCTCCTAGCTCAAGATCCATCACCAATAGGATAGGTTATTGTCCATAAATTTTTAAGTGTTATAAATATTCAAGTATCTTTGTTTTGCAAGCTGCAGTAGCTAACAGAGATGCAACTGACCCGTCCACATATTGTTTTAAAGAGAAGTTTGACCTCTTCATGGGTAACTTGCAAGCATTGTTTCAAAGAGAAGTTCGACATGTGTGTGTGTCTACGAGTGACAGGCACGGGGCTCTGCCCCTACGGCCAGCCGCGACAGTACCTAAACAACGACAGTACATAGACCATGACAGTGCACAGGGGATTGAGCCTCAAATAGGACTTTAACACCTCTTAATGCCTTTGAACCAGTGCAGAGCTAATACACCAAAAGAGAACCCCTAGGTTGTTGTTCTCCTAAGAGCGTGATTATGTGATGGGTAGAAGCTTCACAAATTCTGAGTCTATACTTGTAATTTAAGTTTAGCTCCTTTTTGGGCCCAATTGTTCACTACTTTGTGCGAATCAGTGCTATTTATATATTTTTTTGGGGGAGGTCCGATAATTTTAAAGAATAACTACCAGACTGATGAATAGGAATGTCTGTATCTGAGCACGCGGATCACCATTTTTTAGATAAATGCCGACTCAACCCCCCTGGCCAAAAAAAGCCCGCCCAGGAAAACGAGCAGCCTAACGAGCCCGGCAATCGGACGAGGCATGCAACCAAGGCCATTGTCGCCCTTGTGCCAAGCATCCAAGGCTTGGACGACCTCGCAGATGCCTGTCGAGGTCGTCCGGGGGCGTCGGGCGGCCGCAGGGCGGTCGATATTGTGGAGGCCAACCAAGGCTGCTAGGGCGTCGGGCCGCCTAGGCACGTTTGGCCTCGCGAAGGCCGGGTGAGGCCGCTCGGGGGACCGGGCGGCCGTGGGTCGGCCGACCTTGCAATGGACAGCCAAGGCCGCCCGGGCATCGTGCAGCCTAGGCACGACCAACCTTGTGGAGGCCGGCCGAGGGCGCCCGGACACCGGGCAGCCAAGGGGGCGGTCGGCCTTGCGGTGGCCGGCCAAGGCCGCTCATTTTTCGGGCGGCTAAGGGGTTGTCGGTCGAAGCCACGATCGCTCGTGCGTCGAGCGTCCAAGGCGGCGGCCGGCCCCGCGGGGGCCGGTCGAGGCCACTCAATCGTTGGGCGGCCAGGGAGCGGCCGACACGCAGTATCCTATGTGGGATCCCGTGCGCGTCGGTTGAGATCCCATATGTGGCGGTAAGGATCCTGTGCGTGGTGGTTATCGTGTGGATCGGGCGATGATCAAGCACGTAGATCACACATAGGGTGATTTTGCTTGTAACTCCCAACTTTGTTAGTGGGGAATAGGGGAACTCCGATAATTTATAGCCTGGAATTTCCTATAAATTGGGGGTGACCATCTCATTGCCTCCCAAATCCACCGGAGTCCAGAGCCAGAGCGTGTGGAGTGCGGGGGATTTTTTCGTGGAGGGTGACTTCTGACGACCATGGCAGAAGCAAATGAAGGAGCATGAGAAGAGGCGGGGGGGAGCTGAAAAGGTACAACCTGATCAGGATAAGAGGTGTATGAGGGGACAAGCGCCCGTGGGCACGCGGTGCTCAACCGCTCCCTATGCGCGCACGCACTAATGGACGTGCATGGGGGCACGTTGCTCGCGCGTGTATAGGGCATGCTTGTGCATGGGCCGGGTTCACCTGCACGTGGGGCATACGTCCCTGTGTTGTTCGAGGTTTGTTTTGCGACACATTTTGCCTATTTGTCTTGTTAGTTCTGTCGACCTTCTACATTTCTTTTTGGAGTAAATTTTGACGTATATGTTTTTATACAGGTTCTAAGGCGTGTTGCACGTGGTCATCCGATGCAGATGTACTCGTCACTCACTACGGAGCAGGTTGTCGCTTGGAGCGGACAATGTAATATACCTGCTGAACTAGAGATAAGGATTCCACGTGGTGAGGAGCGAGTGCAAAATCCTCTAGTGGGATGGATGATGATGTGCGAGTCATCGTTATGACCTGGGTTCCGCTTGCCTCCATCCGATGAGGTGGTTGAGATTCTAAAACATTACAGAGTGCTTGCGTCGCAATTCACTCCGCTGAGAATAACATGTACTATGAGCATGATAGCTTTCTTTCAGGAGTATGCCTCAAGATTTGCCCTTGACCTTTTTAAAGACTGGTGCGAGGTGCGTACCGATAGTGGTGGTCATGTTGAGATCCATAGCAACAAAAGGTGACTAGAATTTGAGAATCAGGTGGACAGACGCCTTGGGAATATCGTGTATGGATACATCCGGAATTGATGGGGCTTGTCGGAGCTTTGGAGGGCCCTCCCAAAGCATTGTCGTCGAGTGAAGGGGTGTGAGCGTAAGTTCATGCAAATATTGGGGTTTATCGAGCCTCGTGAATTGGTGAATCCCCTATTTAGTATTTCTTTATTTGTAGATGAGAAGTGCTTACTGCTCTGCAAACTTTATGTTGATCCGGAGCATTCCTCTACGATGTCGTTGTCTTGTGACCGCAGGAGAAAGTTGATATTCGAGGGTCGTGACGACTTGGTTCCTGCACACCGTCCACCTTCTCAGTTGAATGCACCTCTCGGATCTGATCCTTATTGTTCAAGAGCTAATGAAGTTACACTAGATGATCCAGATCTTAAGGTTTTGGGATCTTCTGCTCCCGAGTTCCCAGCGAGGAGGCTCTGTCTCCGCCCTTGGTGAAGGAAAAGCGCTAATCTTCCTCCTTGGCGGCGGTGAACAATGTGGTAAGTATTGCATTTTAACTTTGCTTCGTTATTTATTTATCCATTCCTGACTTATTGCTGCTTTGTATTGCAGATTGGTGTTTAGACACAGACTGCTCTTACATGGAATAATTACTACGTGTGGCTGAAGCATGGGTATCTAATTCTTCAGGAGAAGCTTCGGGAGACAGAAAGCTCCCTTTTTGATTTAAGAGGAAAGCGTGACTGCAACATATCTCGCTTTCGGCAGATCTAGGTAGAGGTTAAGGCTGAGGCTGCTCGTCTGCGGGACGAGCTTCAGACTGAGAAATCCTTGGTGGAAAAGACGGCGCAACTTATAGAGAGCGCTCAGGGGGATGTTTCTCGCTTGGAGACCGAAGTGGAGAGCTTGTCCTCACAGGAGCGCCTTGCCGAGTTGAAGGCTTCTAGAGTGGCCGAGTATAAGGATTCCATTGACTTCATGCGAGATCATTGCCTGCTTTATAAGGAGATCCACGAGAAGGTATGGACGAAAGAAGTTGAGCCAGAGAGGGCAGAAGTGCGAGAGGTGGCATTCCGTCGCAATATAGCAAAGACTCTCTGGATGATGGCTTGGAAGCGTAAGTGCGATGTTGTTGTCATCGACTTTGATGATCTTTCTGAGGATGAGTGTGTTGACTTTGGTGTTGACGGCGATGAGTAGCCTTTGTATCTTGTACTTGTGTTTGACCTTGTATTTTTTATTCTATAGTGATTTTGTTCGCGACGCCTTGACCGTTTATTATTGTATCTTTGTCTCTAGATTTTCCAAACCTTAGAGTATTTGCTTGTGATGATGTTTATGGCATTTGCACCGACTCTTTTTGCGAGAAGTCATGCCTTATTTCTTTAGTGTTGGTAGTTGGAGGATGAGACCCAAGTGGCATCGTAACCTACTACGTGGGCGAAGGGTGTACGCTTCAAGCCGAATAGTGCAAGGTTTGGATTATCGAACTGGGTGATATCGCTGAGAGTGGTGGTGAAGGGCAGACCTTCGAACCTGGGCAACCGCAAGGGGGCAGGCCCTGCTGGTGACCAACCGTGGCGGAGAAGGGCAGACATTCGATTTGCGGTGGTGGGAGGACACATAGGCTTGGCCCCGAGGGAACATTGAAGTTTGGGGGTATTGAACCGCTAACAAGCGTGAGGGGACAAGCGCTGAAGACTCCGCAACTTACTGCAGGGGATAAGGGCAAACCTTTGATCTGTGGCAGTGGGAGGCCGCTGGGGCTGGGAGCCCCAAAGAGACGCTGAATTTTGGATGCTTCAAACCACTATTGAGCGTGAGGGGATAGGTCCTGGCGACGCCGCAACCTACTACATGGGATAAGGGCGGACCTTTGATCTGAGGAAGTGGGAGGTCACTGGAGTCGGGAGTCCTGGTGAGACGCTGAAGTTTGGACGCTTCGAACTGCTGACGAGCGCGAGGGGGTAGGCCCTGGCGATGTCGTGCCCTACCACAGGGGATAATGGTGGACCTTTGATCCGCGATAGTGGGAGGTCGCTGGGGTTGGGAGCCCTGGAGAGATGTTGAAGTTTGGATGCTTTGACCCACTGACGAGCACAAGGGGGCAGGCCCTAGCGACGTCGTGACCTACTACGGGGGATAAGGGCAGATTTTTGATCCACGACAGAGGAAGGTCGCTGGGGTCGGGAGCCTTGAAGAGATTCTGAAGTTTGGATGCTTCGAACCGCTGGCAAGCGCGAAGGGGCAGTCCCTAGAGACACCGCGACCTACTGCGGGGGATAAGGGTGGACCTTTGATCTACGATAGTGGGAGGTCGTTGGGTGCCCTGAGGAGATGGTGACGCGAGCAAACCCTGGCATATGCTTTGACCTACTATGAGGGAGAAGGGGGCCTTCGATCCGCGGTAGTGGGGAGTTCACAACGGCTCGTCCCTGGGAGGTTGCTGATGCAAATCATAGCATAGGATTCGACCCTACTGCAGGAGAGAAGGGTTGATCTTCGATCCACGATAGTGGGGAGTTTGTTAGGGCACATTTCTGGGAGGTTGCTGGGGCAAACCCTGGCGTAGGCTTTGACCTACTACAGGGGAGAAGGGTTGGCATTCGATCCGCAACAGTGGGGTGTTCGTGAGGGTTTGTCCTTAGGAGCGATGAGGGGAAATTCTTGCATTATTGGACTCCCGAATGAGGCTTTGGGGACTGCCCCCGATGTGTACTTGCGATTGTAGCGTTAGGAGTAAACATATCATCTTTTATTAAAGGAAATAGTAGCAGTTTATGCACAAACACATGCTTGCGACTTTATATTGTCAATAGTTGTTGTTATAATAGATAAATAATAGTAAGGTTTTATGGTGGTAAAAATATAGTTAGGCTCAATTGCCTCATTCCTGTCTTTGCTTCAAGTTGTTCTCCCCTGGGGTCCTCCTGTCCTGTCTGCTTGATCTGTGCTAGTGACTCTGCTTCTCCTGATTTTGCTGACATACGGGGTTGCTCCTTATCAAAGGAACATTTGTTGTAGGTAGCATGTCTGTGTTGCTTCTTGGTTTCCCCGGGTGACTCCTATTCCTGCTGGCATGAAGAACTTCATGGCGAGATGGGGAATGGAGTGAACAACTCCAAATGTCATTTGTAGCAGGCGGATGAAGATCTCGTTGTATGGCGACTCAGATTCCACTACCACGAACTGGATCTGGTGCATTGCCTGCCTCAGGAACTCTCCCAGAGTGGCCAGGAGGGTGATCGTTCCTTCGACCGGGACTGGACCTCTGTTAAAACCATAGATCGACCATGTAGCTGGTTGAAGCCTTTCCTTCGGGATTTTCATTCCACGACCGACATAAACATAACGTTCACCGAGCTGCCATTGTCTATCAGTATCCGTTTGATGCAAAACTCGGGTCTCTAATTTCTGATGTAATGATTAGTGGGTTTTGGTGGGGTATGAGTAATCCTTTTAAGTCTTCATCCCCAAAATAGATATTTTCTTCCACTGGAGTGCTCTGGCCTTCCTGGTGCTGGGCGATGGAGTTTACGGTGGTGAACGGGGAGCAGCGATGGTCTTTACCATTCCCACAACCTATATACCCCCTGCCATCCTAACACATAAGTGGCTGCTCCATTCTCTGTTGGGTCGGCTGGTTTCTTGTTTGGTCCTACAAGAATATCCCCATTGCTCTTTGACGGATGAGTTGTTCGATTTCGTCTTTTTATCTTAATACACTTCTCGGTGGTATGGCTCGTTCCTCTATGGAACCTGCTGTATTTCGCCTGATCCCCCTTGCCTACGGGGACCTCCCGCGGTACTCGTAATACTGGATCATCCTGGATAGCGTAACGTATATTTGTACACGAGGTATTGAGTGGTGTGAACTGGGAGGAGGGTCCCTGCACCGCTCATGTTGATGGGGGTTTGCCATGCGCTCCTCCTAGCGCCTCAGTATTGTTTCCTCTCTCTTCCTCTTCATTCTTTCCTCAAGATGTCGTTATTGGGCTTCTATCGCTTCATCGATCGCAATTTGGGCTTCGACTCTGTGCACTAGATCCGTATAACTAGGGATTGTTTCCCTTATTAAGGAAGAATACAACCGGCTAGGGCAGAGTTCCCCAAGGAAGACAACTCGTGGGAGTATGGGATCCACCTTAAGGATCTGCCTTGCCTCCATTATGAACTGATAGAAGAACTCTTTAATGGTCTCCCCCTCACTCTGATGGATCCCGGAGAGATGTGACGAGCCCTCGATGATCCCGCGATTAGCGATAAACTAATCCAAGAATTGTTGGGTCAACTGAGCAAAATGTCGGACCGTTCCTTCCCGTAGCGAGTGGAACCACGTTCTCTCCTGGTGGTTGAGCGATTGAGCGCGAAAATAGTCAGACAAAACACAGAACTAAGAAAAAATCCGTTTTGACGTGGTAAACCCCTAACTAGGTGAAACACTAGGTGGTCGATTCGACATTGACCAAACTTCCACTAAGTATATAACATTGTTTTATAGGTCTTTGAAGAGAATCAAGGGAGACAGATCGCTGCTCGTTAGAACTTGTGAGGTGAGAGAGGGGAAGCACTCAAAACACATTTAGACACTACTCGTGAAAATGTGGTATTGCTTCTACACACGGCGAGGAGTGCTTGGTCTTGGGTGCATTGGCAGACTTTGAATGTTGACACTGAGAAGCCTTGCGGATTATTTGGACCAGCAGGGACGGAAAGTGGCGGCTGACGGTCTTCCTACGCTCTTTGAAGTGCTCGAAGGAATTCGAGGGCAACTTCAATGGACAATTAGATCTTTGGTGGGAAACCTGCGGAGAGAGAGAGAGAAACGCACGAGGAAATTCCGGAGAGGGAAAAATATGGAAATGAAGGGAAAATGAGGGCTATTTATAGATTTTTAGGGGGTGGTCCAGTAATTTTATTGAATAACTATCCGACGAATGAATAGGAATGCCCAGATCTGAGCATGTGAGTCACCATTTTTAGGGAAATGTCGACTCTGCCACACGGGTCAAAAACGCCCGCCCGAGGAAACGCCCGCCCGATGAAACAAGCGGCCCGACGATCCAGGCGACTGGATAAGGCCGGCGACCAAGGCCACGACCTCACTTTCTCCAGGTAGTGAATGATTGAACGGGTTAGCGGATGCCGGTCTAGGCCGCGCGGGGCTGCCGCTGGGCAGCCAACCTCGTGGAGGCCGCTTGAGGCTGCCCGGGTGTCGAGCAGTAGCCTCGTGGAGGCCCGCCAAGGCCACCCAGGCGCCGGCCAGCCTAGGCACGATAGGCTTCGTGGAGGCCAACCGAGGTCGGTCGAGACCGCTCGAGGGATCTGTGTCTGGGCGCGGGTCGAACTCGCTTATTGTGGGGCACCGGGCGGTCGCTGGTCAGTAGGTCTCTCGAAGGCCGGTCGAGGCTGCCCCATCGCAGGGCGGCCACGACACAACTAGCCTCGTCCGGGAACCAAGCAGCCAAGGGGGGTGGGGGGGCGGCCGACCTCGCTGGGGCCGGTGGAGGCTGTCCGTTCACCGTGCAGCCAAGGGGCGGCTGGCCTCACAGCGGCTGGTCGAGGCCACGATCTCCCGTGCACCAATGGCCAAGGGGTCGGCCGGCCGCTTAAGAGCTGATTGAGGCCGCTCGGTCGTTTGGCGGCCAACATGCGGGATCCTACTATTTGATCCAGTGGCAACCCTTAGAGGGGAGTGACTAAGGTTTGTGTCACTAATCAAAAATTTTAATTGTTTTGAACCAGGAAGAAGCTAGTTCTGGAAGCTACCGCGGGGCACTATGTAGTTAGCGCGCGACGGTTTGTCACAGAACTCATTTTCCTGGGCAGATTCTCCCTTGGAGATCTATGCACACTTCAGGACAACTCAAACTAACATTCACAGCAGTACAAGCAAGTAAAGAAAACAACGAATGAATTTCATTAAAAAACTTAATCAACAGTTTACAATAACAAAATCTTGATCTCTATGACGCGGAGATCGAAGGCGGTGAATGAAATAGCTTTTGGTTTTCTATACCGACCCTCTCCTCAGACCAGTTGGCTCTCTCTCTCTCTCTTCCCTCCAAGAAAGGTCTTCGAGCCGGATCTTCACCTCCACGCAAGGAAGGGTATTAGAGCCCCGCTAGATCACCCGATCTAGACATCCCTTCCCTGGAACGATTTCTCACGGAATCCTACCCCGGATTCCGACGACCTTCCCCGGTCGATTTCCCTCACCACAAGAATAGAGAGAAAAATGAAAGATTACAATAAAGAGTTTGAATGATTTAAGATTAAAATCTCCCTCTTGACGATTCCTCCGTCGAGCGATCTGCGGCCGGTGCTTGAGATCTTCGTGTGCTTGCAACTGGTCGACTCTTCATAGTCGATGTAGTCCTTGGCTCTCCGGAGTTCTTCCTGCGCGAACGGAAGGGAGGAGGCTTTCTTTTCCTTCGATGAGCACGATGGAACGGACATGAGAGAGGCGGTCGAAACCCGGGAATCACATAACTCTGTCTATTTTAGTCATAGTTGGGAATCCAGAAAGCGAGATGCCTTTTATACGTCTTTGTAAAAACAGGCTACCGCCGGCGGTAAGGCTAGCGCCCGGCGGTAGCTTCACACGCTTGATATGACAGCTGTCCTCCAATTTTGGAAAGATATTCAAAATAAATATTTTCCATTTTTCAAGCCTAGCGCGGCGCGGTAGGATAAGTAGCGTCACGCGGTAGGTCAGCTGTCTCGACGAATTAGTCTCGACGATCGTTGAGTGTCTAGCGCGGCGCGGTATAATGATAGCGCTCAGCGGTAGCATCTCGAGCGCCTGGTCCAATTAATTCTTCGAGCTAACACGGGTGGTAGGCCTAGCGCGGCGCGGTAGAAACCCGAGCGTCATGTCCTTTTAATTCAAGCTATCGCCCGGTGGTAACTACTATCGCTCGACGGTAGGTTCCAGAATAGAGCTCCTTGTATTTCTTGGACCTGTAAACCTGCCCACTCTACCAAACAACAAAGTGTGATCAAATACATCATGAGAATTGATATTATCAAACTAAGGATATGTGAACCATCGGTTCTAATAAACTCTCCATTTTGATAATATCAAATCCCGTTCATGAGATATACTAATGAGATGCATGATAGAGCGCATATGAGAGATACACGCAAAAGTGTATAAAGTCAGATTTCAAGTTACATATTGATTTCCTTACACACGTGCTCCCCCTATATGCGTGTTCTACGAGCTCCCCTATCTACGTGCACACAGTGAACTAAGCTCCACCTACATGTGATCTTCCCTATCCCATGACTCATAACCAATCTATTCTCTCCCTTTGATATTATCGAAAGGGGGTAGGATTGGCCAAACAAAAACAAACATGTGCATACACGGGAGAGACGGAATACAGTGTATAATGAGCATGATAAAAACAGATAGTGCAAGGTAGAGAAAGAGCAATAGGGGTGACCAAAACAAGAAAGCAGAGAATATTAAGCATAGTGGTCATCTTGATGAGAGTAGTATGCAAAAATAGTTTTCAAGAAGCGTTCAGAGTGACAAAAAAATTGGACAACACAGGTAAACTAAACACACAACGATGTAGAGTACAATGCTACAAGAGGTATAGAATTAAGACATAAGAACATTGTACAAGTCATGAATAGAAATCGTGTGCTAGAACTTATGTGTTATAGCCATATAGTGTCGTATCAGCCCAATTCTTATGTGTGGAAGCGTTAGATAGAGCAATGGCGCGTGAGCGTGTAACATCAGAAGATAAATGCCAAGTTGAGTGAACATTCATGACATGGTTTATCTCAGTAAGTAAAAATGTTATCGCGGGAGAAATAAGGTGAAAAATCACGTCACGGTGCTATCTACGATATATCAAGAGTAGAACTAGGGGATATAAGTTAAGGGTACTAGTCTGTGCACAAGATTGAAATGATTTTTTTGGACCAAGGTGCTCATCCTCATAATACTCATAAAGACTTATCAGGAGAAGTGAGTAGTGCTTGGGGGGGGGGGGTATCCTTGACTCAATGCTTGATATCATTCATGTTTTTCTTCAAACGCGTTGAGCTATAAATTTTTTTATATATATTTTGTTTGTTTGAATTTCAAGATCCCCAAATCAATCGAAATCTACCAACATAGATAGATACACTTTAACTTGTATACACAAGATTTGACCATTTAGAGATTTGCCCAAAGTTCTACTCTTTATTGAGGTGCATATGTATCGTGACATCGATTATTCAAGTTATTTCTAATATGGTTGACATAATATCATGAGTTATAGCATGTAAGCATATAAATTCTACAAGAGTGCTCCGTCTAGGGATGTGTGCATAGTATAAAGTCATTCCTCTACCTAAATACTCACACATACCTAGAGGCATAGTCAACAAACACTAGCATGTCTAAGCGCACTCAGTTGAAGCACCTATAGATTCGACACATCATGACATAGGTAGACAATGTTCACAGGGATTAACAAGCCTAACTCAAACATTGTGCATAAACATTATGCTCTAAGTTCTAGTCATGTGTGTCCTAAGAGTTAACAATCCCCAGTTTTTTTAATTGTTGGGTTTTATAATTTTTTTTTTGTATTTTCTGATTTAGCAAAAAAAAAAGTAAAGGAAATAAACAACAAATCAAACAAAAACAAAAGTAAGAGGAAATAGGACAACACGATAGAGTATTATGCATGAGACTGAGTACGATGAGGCATGAAATAACGTTTGTGCTGTGAAGGAGTATCCATGAGAATGCTCAAGACACAATGGACCCAAGCATTGTGTCATCACTCTAGCCCCGTACTAAGTGATAGATGGGCATGAGGAGCTGCACAAGTGTCGTAAGGTGGGGTGTTAATCTCATATGCCCGCATAAGAACCCGTTTAACCTAACAGTCTTTTCTTCCAGTGCCACCCAAGGATCCACTAGAACCCTCCCCAGTTAAGAACAAGGCGTGGTTTACAGGTTAGTGTTTCTAAGGCACACATACCTACGCCCCCGCTATTGTGAAACACACCATTGGGAAACTTGTGTTGTCGTTTATATTAACACAGTAATGAAGATATTGGGGCAGATAGTCAGGGAATCGTAAGAATAAGAGTACTACCGCCGACGGTATGGTTACCGCATCGCGATAGCATCGGGATATAAATAACACCCGTCTAGGTCTAGTTCCCCACTCTCACTCGCTTGCTCTCTTGCCTCCGCCTACAGTTCTTCGCTGGTACTTTCGAGATCAAGGTAAGCTCCTCTCTCTCTCTCTCTCTCTCTCTATCTCTCTCTCTCTCTCTCTCTCTAATTCCTAGTGCGATGAGTTTTGGAAGTGCAGGTTGTAGATTTCAAGTTGTTTTGGACTCGATCCGTTGTGGTTTCACGATGATTTTACATTTGATTTTGAATTTTTGCTACAGGTCATAGTCTTTTTCATGGATCTAGCTTGTGTAATCTTGGATCTCGCATCCTTGATGTTTTCAAGTGAAATTTTTTTAAAAAAATTGAGTTTTTTGTGAGATCTGGACTTGAATCCTAATCCGGAGAGATTTCAACTATTTTCTATGTTTGATTTGTGATTTTCCTGCACGGATCTCATTTGTTTTATCTGATCTACTTTGCATGATCTTAGATCTCTCTCATCTACCCGTTTTTGTGCGGAAATCGTGGGAAAATGGAATTTTGGGGAAGATCCGGCAGAGGAAGACAGGTTGCAGTCCCTCACGCTACCACGCGACGCTAACAGATTACCGCGCAGCGGTACCTTCCAGAAGTCGATTGTTCTACCCTTTTTTACTGAAGAATTTCGTGTTTTCTTTCAGGTTATGGCTTCATCAAGCTCCCAACCCCTCGCCACATTTCTCAAAATGCTCTCGAGTGCCCGCATCGACCTTTCCCGCTATAGATGAGGCAATAGTGAGTGTGCCAATGGTCATCGATATCTATGATTGGTATGCTCACATTTATGGTTATTTGGAGAACTCGGGCGTACTCTCGGTGATTTCCTCTGGTGATCCATTTTCCTCAGTCCTCACTCGGGAATTTTACAACAACCTCAGGAATCCTGCTGAAACACAGCTGGATGGAGGAGTGCAGTCTTGTATTAGGACTGAAGTCATGATGATAGTCCATGCGGATCTCGAGCGGAATATGTCTGGACTCCCAATTCTCCGCGCCTCGACATCATGGAGTCCTTCAGAACCAACCGGAACTGGAGAGATGTCAATGAGGTCCTCCACGGTATAGAGGGGTGTGCAAAACTCATCACTATAGTGGATACGCTCACTCCTGATGCCCGCATCATCCAATATGTCATTTGTCACTCTCTGATGTTCAAGGCCAGGGATACCAAGAAAATCACGGCTCAACTCTCTATGTTCACATACTGCATCCTAGCTGAGAGATACTTCAGCGTCTCGGATCTCATCCTCTCGATGTTGCGCTATACCTATCGCCTCAAATCCCCGACCGCCAGTGGGTGAACACACTGCCTTTGGGCAGTGTGATCCAGACCATCCTGATGGAGAAGTACCCGACCATCGACTAGTCAGCGTACCCTACAGATAGTTTCCCTCCGATCTACAAAGTAGGTGAGATTCCTACTTCCTCACGAGCGTGGCCACCTGCACCACAGCCTCTGTTACACCGTACAGAGTACCTCAGGGAAACCAGCAGGGACATCTACAGTATGGTGGAGGATTACGGTCGCGAGATCAAGCAAACGGTGAAGGAAGTAATGGGAATGAAGAAGATGCTCAAGAAGATAATTAGCAAGTTCAACATTTCTCCTACTTCTTCAGAGGAGTAGCTTTCTTCGTTTTATTTATATATATTTTATTTTGTAATAAAGCAAGTTGAACTGTCTTGCCATTGGTTAATATCAGTTATGGAATTAGCTTTATTTCTATTGATTGGATTTGTGTCAATACCCATGCTTATCATGACTATTATTGTTCTTCTTATTCTCGTGAGACTATCTATCATGCTATTTCAAAATATAAAACAAAGACAAAAAATGCACTACGATAAACCTATTTACGAAAATAAGAAAATGAAGAAGAAAAACAAGACAGCCTAGTAGGCATATCGTGAAGTAAGATATCATGTAGTTCTTTTGGAATTTACTTCATGCAGATTGTGGGTGATAATATATAAGAGATTTAGGTATTCGAAAGGAGACAGAGTTGACGGTTCCTTTGGGTACCCAAACATAGCGTGATATACCGTGGGGAGGTGAGGATGAATGGACCCTTTTGAGTGGAATGCGTGCTCTATTCTGAATGATGGGTCTCAATTCATATTTTGGTTTAACGTTATTCTTATGTTGCAAATTTTCATCTAGATTTCTATGAGTCTTTCTGTGATGATCTTCAGTTGAATAATATTGCATTGGAGGTTTACATATATTGCAATTGTTTTTCCAGTTAACATTATTTTGCTTAACATAGAGACTCTATTGGATCTCTAGTTTTGATTTGGGCTATGTCATCTCTTTTAGGCGCAATTGACCCAAGATTTATCTATGGTCAATGGTTAGACTAAATATTAGTCTACCCTCAGGCTAGGCCAGTTGAGAAAGGTTTGGAATGAGAATTTGTTTTAGTAGTTTTGTGTTCGACGATAGTCAAACTTCACTCGACGATCTTCGTTTGATGATCGACGATCTCAGAGTCATATGAACTCTGGTGTGGGATCGACGATCTACTTGCTCAGATCGACAATCTACTTGCTCAGATCGACGATCGTGTTGCTCTGGTCGACGATTTCTGTGAAGATAGTTTTTCTTCAGGTCGACGATCTGCTTGTTCAGATCGACGATCTTCGTTCTCTGGTCGACGTTTTCTGTCTGCTATTATCTGTATTCTTTTCATTTGAATTATTGATTTATTTCCTCATGTTTAAGACATATGTTATTCAGATATTCTGCTTGAGTTAATGCCTATATTCCTTTGCTTATTTGCAATATTCCATGTGCATTAATTGAGAGATTTGACAGAATAAAGTCGTTTGTTTTATTAGAGGAAATCGTGTTTTTCTAACAGCTGTAATATAGCCGTTATGCCTTGCTTCCTGTGCCAATTTATAAAGTCAATTTGATAGGATATTTTAATATCCTTAATTCCTTTTTGGGAATGACAGAGAAGATTTATGGCGCAGTTTCTTTATTTGTTTTATTGTATTATTTGGAAAGATCTTTTAGTGCAGGGCTCGAGGCATTATTCAAAGAAGAGAAGTTTCTATATTATCAGAGTAGTCGGTTGAATATAATATACAACAACTCAATACAATTCAAAAGCAGACACAGAACTAGAATTCTCAAGAGAGAAAAAGAAAAGTTCTTCTTCTTCCTGAGTTCATCCTGTCTTCAGGAAAATCAACTCTCAGTGCTCAATCTTTCGAGAAGAAGATCACTCCCAGATTGCTGAACATCATTGATGTAGACTGCAAAAGCTACTGAAGAAGAACATTCATTCAAAAGCTAGAGTCTTCTTCAAGGCTGCATCAGAAAGTCTACTCAAGCAATTTAGAGATCCTACACCCTGAAGCAAAGCTTCTTCCTGGACATTCTCTAAGCCAGGGGGAGCTTTGATATATTCAGAGCAATCCACTAGCTTCTCTGAACACAGAGAAGACACATTCAACTCTTTCCCTTAACCTCCTGTAAAATGGTTATTACTCCCTTCAAAAGTGAACCTTTAGTGACAGGGCACCTGATCAAAAACCTGTGTGTTTGGTTATTAGGCACCTGATCAAAAGCCTGAAGGGTTTCTAGATCTACCTGTAGCAGATCTTGTGGTGGCAGGGCACCTGATCAAAAACCTGTAGTGGATTCCTACCAGGGTGGTAAAAGAGTGGATGTACCCAATTGGGGAACCACTATAAAGCTCTTGTGTTGTCTAGTTGTTTACTTTAATTGATGCACTGTGGTTGTGATAGATATAACTAGGTTGTTATTTGCCGTGTTAGGACATATGCTCAACTAAAACTTCAGTTAGCATCCTCTGTTTTTCACCACACTCTTTTAAGCTTTAAGTATAAAGCTTTTAGTTTTTATATTTCGCAAATAGCTCAAGAGAAGTGTTTAGAGTCTCTTTATTTTTGAATACTCTGTTCACCCCCCCCCCTCTAGAGTAGTAAGTATCTTATCCCCTCACTTTCAATTGGTATCAGAGGCAGGTTGGTTATTCAACAGCTTTACCATTCCTAGGTTGATTGGTTGAACAGGCTAACACCTGAACCATAAGATCTTGTGATAAGATACTTTGATACCATATACACTCACATTAGATTTATAGCCCAGTACAAAGACTATTCTAGTACAAGACCTCCAGTATGCAACTTAGCCAAGTTTGGCATCTAGAAGGCAAGAATCCGACTTTAACTTGAACTCTATTGATGAAGATATTTTTTCCTCTATTTTAACAGGGCCACCAACACCACATGCTGCAGCTACTGCTACAACATCTGCAAATCTCAGTGCAGTGCCATCTCCTGACTATAATGAAACTTACAAGAAGGCCAAGATAGCTGATGCCAAAGCTATGAATATTCTTGCTCAGACTATGTCTGATGAGACATTCCAGAAAGTGGCTGATTGCACCTCAGCAAAAGCCATGTGGGACTCACTGAATCAGATTGTAGCTGGTTTAGCTGATGAGAGGAAGGACAGAAGGTCCAATCTCATATCCCAATATGAGAACTTCAAGAAAGAAGAGGCTGAGATTGTAGAAGCCATGTACACAAGGCTCAGTTCCATTATCAATGAGCTGAGGACACTTGATAAGGAGATTACATTGACAGAAGTCAATGATAAAATACTGATGTGCTTCCCCAACACATTGGATCTCAGAATCTGGCCAATCAAGAAGTCCAGAAGTACAACAGAGATATCAACTGAAGCTCTCCTTGGCAAGCTCAAATCATTTGAGCAAGTACTGAAGACCAGGGAAGCTAAAGCTAAAGCCAAAGCACTTACTCCAACAAGGAAAGAGCAAACCCTTGCTCTTAAGGCTGATGATGAGTCAAAGGTGACTCAATCAAATAAAGAACTGATGGCACTCTTTGCCAAGAGGTTCTACAAGATGGGCAGAAAAGACAACAGAAGAAAGCCATCAAAATATGATGACAAGCCAAGGTATGATAAAACCCCATCTAAAGAAATTGTTTGTTATGGATGCAGGAAGCCTGGAAACATTCTCCCTGAGTGTCCAGAGACAAAGCACAAGGAAAGAAGAAAAGAAAAGGAGCATGAGAAGCACTACTCCAAGACATCTTCTCACAAACATAAGAAGAAAGAGAAAGGTCTTGTTGCAAAGACCTGGAGTGATACTGAGGAAGACTCATCTTCCTCCAGCTCCAGTGAAGATGATGAAGAAGAGAAGAAAGCTAAAGAGATTTGCCTTTTGGCAATCAATGCCTGCAGCAGTAACTCAGCTGCAGAGATGACTGAAGATGAGGAGGATGAATTATCTAATGAATACCAGGTAATTGCATCCTATGATTTCACATCTGCTAAATTTAAGCATGATTTTAAAACTCTTTGCCTAGATTTACTTAGCTCAGAAAAGGAGATAAAATTGCTTAGAGATAAACTAGCTGGATCTGAATCTCTATCTAGTGAAAACATTAGGTTAGAATCTGACCTCACTAGAGCATCTGAAGAAATTAAATTTCTTAAATTAGAGCTAGCTAAAGCTAAGAGGTTAGAAGATTCACTTAATGGCAGAAGCCTTAAGTTGCTAGAGCTCACAAGCACTACCAACACTAGGACAGATAATAATAAGTTAGGCTTAGGTACCTCCCCTAGTGAACCCCCATTGCTCCTTGAATACAATCTATCCACTCCAGTAAAGTTTGTTTCTGAAAAGGGAATACACAACACTGAAGTTGTTCAAAAGGCTAAGAAAATTTTAAATAAGGTTAAGAGAGACAAAAGGAAGCAAAAATTCATAGAAATACAAAAATCGTCGAATGCCCATCGATGATCGCTGCACCCATCGTCGAACTACAATCGACGATCTCTGAACTCACCTGCTAGGTATAATTACTCAGCAAGTAGGGATCGACGATCTCAGCCTGAGTCGTCGAACAGAGATCGACGATCGTGGAACCCAGAATTCTATTCTGTGAACCAGGATCGACGATCTGGGTACCGATCATCGACCACCGATCGACGATCAGAACTAAATTTTCAGAATTACAACAATGCTTACAGGAATAATAAGTTTTATAGCAACCATAGGTCTGCTAATCTATCTTCAAATTGTTTTATTCCACCTAGGAGATCTCATCCCTTAGGATATCATCCTCAACCTGCATACTCTTTTATTTCTAGTTTTTCCTATGTGAAGAACAATGGATCCAAGGTTACCTGGGTCCACAATGTTTAATCTATCTTATTGCAGGTGAAGATCTATCCTATCACTCAGGACAAGTGGTATTTGGATAGTGGATGCTCCAAGCATATGACAGGAAATAAAGATAATCTATCAAGCTTCAAAGCCAAGTTGGGACCAAAGGTGGTCTTTGGTGATTCCAGCTGTGGTCAGACTGAAGGATATGACAAATTCATCTTAGGGTCAGTAACTTTCAAGAAGGTAGATTATGTCACAGGACTAAAGAACAATCTCATTTCTGTAAGTCAGCTTTGTGATGCTGGCTATCAGGTTTGGTTTTCTAATACTCTGTGCAATATTACTTTAAACAATAAAGTTGTGTTAGTAGGCATTAGGCAAGGAAATATTTATCTTGTAGATTTTAAATCCACTTCTTCTGAAATTTGCTTATTTAATGAAGTGAGTAGCAATAATACTTTGTGGCATAGAAGGCTAGGTCATGTTAACCTTAAAAATATATCTAGGTTATATAAATACAACCTTGTTAGAGGTTTACCCTCTTGCCCCTACATGAAGAAAGGCCTATGCAAGGCTTGTCAGCTAGGCAAGCAAACCAAGAATAGTTTCAAAGCTGTAAATAAAAGTGATTCACCTAGAATCCTGTACCTATTACACTTGGATCTCTTTGGTCCAATAGCTGTACCGAGTCTAGGAGGGAAATTTTATACCCTAGTTATTGTAGATGATTACTCCAGGTTCACTTGGGTGTTCTTCTTGAGAACTAAATCTGATAACTTTAAAGTTCTTACAGACTTTCTACATTGTATAAAGATTGAGTTCAATACTCATATTTCCCTTATCAGAAGTGATCATGGGATAGAGTTTGATTCTCTTCTTATGCAAGAATTTTGTGAGAAAGAAGGTATCAGGCATAGCTTCTCTGCTCCTAGAACTCCTCAACAAAATGGGGTAGTTGAAAGGAAAAATAGAACCCTGATTGAAGTTACAGGAACATTGTTAGCAGATGCTAATATGCCTCTATTCTTTTGGGCAGTAGCAGTTAGCACAGCTAACTATGTACTGAATAGGAGTTTGATACATAAACTAAAGGAGAAGACTCCTTATGAATTGTTTAAAGAAAAGAAACCTAAAATAGATTATTTTAGAATTTTTGGCTGTGTAGTTTATATTCACAACAATAACAAAGAATACATTAGAAAGTTTGAGGCAAAGGCTTCAATGGAAATCTTTCTAGGATATTCCCAAGTATGCAAAGCCTATAGGGTTTTTAATCAATCCTCATTAAAAATTGAAGATTCAGTACATGTATCTTTTGATGAATCCAAGATGTTTTACAGAGAGAAGGAAACTTCCTCCAGTAGTTCTTTGCAGGTACCTGAATTATGCAAGAATTTGGATGAGCTGAAACTCACTCAGGGGATTCAACCAGCTCCTCAGTTATCTGATTAGAACAGTGATGAAGAACTAGTAGAAGTGATTGCAGTTTTACCAACAGCCAATCTAATTCCACCTGAGGAATTAATTTCAACTATTGTTGAAGATCACATACCACCAACTGATTATGTCACACTTAGAGATCATCTTACATCTCAAGTGATTGGAGACATTTCAACTGGTGTGCAAACTAGACATCAACTAAGTCAAGATGTGATGCTTGCTTGTTTTCTTTCTCAAGTTGAGCCCTTAACCATAAAAGATGCTGAGCAAGATCCCCACTGGATCATTGCTATGCAAGAAGAGCTAAACCAGTTTGAAAGATGCAAAGTTTGGAATTTGGTTCCAAGATCAAAAGACCAACTGATTATAGGCACTAAATGGGTATTTAGAAATAAGTTGGATGCTCAAGGAATTATTATAAGGAATAAAGCAAGGCTTGTAGCACAGGGCTACAGACAGGAAGAAGGAATAGACTATGATCAGACTTTTGCTCATGTTGCAAGGCTAGAGGCAATAAGAATTTTTCTAGCATATGTAGCCTACATGAAGTTTAAGGTGTTCCAGATGGATGTAAAGAGTGCATTCTTAAATGGTGAGCTAAAGGAAGAGGTATTTGTTGAACAACCCCCTTGTTTCATTTCTTCAACTTATCCCTCACATGTTTTTAAGTTGGAAAAAGCTCTGTATGGACTTAAGCAGACTCCTAGAGCATGGTATGAGACTCTAACTAATTTCCTATTAGAACAAAAGTTTGTTAGAGGCATAGTTGATAGAACATTTTTCATTAAGCACCACAAGGACAAAATCATGTTAGTTCAAATCTATGTGGATGATATTATATTTGGTTCCACTGATCCCAAACTATGCAAAAGGTTCTCAGACCTAATGCATTCTAAGTTTGAGATGAGTAGTATGGGTGAGCTATCTTATTTCCTTGGTATTCAAGTGAAACAAGATGCTGATGGCATCTTCATCTCCCAATCTAAGTATGCCAAGGAATTGGTAAAGAAATTTGGGATGGCAGATGCTTCAGCAATGCACACTCCTATGGCTACTAATGTAGTTATTAATTCTGATGAAAAGGGCAAGTCTGTTGATTAGAAATATTATAGGGCCATTATTGGTTCCCTATTGTATCTAACTGCAAGTATGCCTGATATAATGTTTGCCACATGCCTTTGTGCTAGATTTCAGGTCAATCCCAAGGAATCTCATTTAACTCTTCTTAAAAGAATCTTAAGATACTTGAAGGGATGCCCAAATTTAGGACTTTGGTACCCAGCTGAATCAGAATTTGAGTTGATTGGATACTCAGATGCTGACTATGCTGGCTGTAGAGTTGACAGGAAGAGCACCACAGGGACTTGTCAGTTCCTAGGTGAGAGATTAGTCTTTTGGTTTTGCAAGAAGCAGGCTTCTATTTCAACTTCAACTGCAGAGGCTGAATATATAGCAGCTGCTAGTTGCTGTTCACAGATTCTGTGGATTCAAAATCAACTCTTGGATTATTGGTACACACACAAAACACCAAAATTATGTGTGATAGTACCAGTGTTATTTCCATAGCACAAAATCCTGTGCATCATTCTAGGACTAAGCATATTGACATTAGACATCATTTTTTTAGAGACTGTGTTGACAAGAATAAGATAAATCTCGAGTTTATACTCACAGATCTTCAGAAAAGTGATATTTTCACAAAGCCTTTAGATGAACAAAAACATATATTCTTTTTGAATCAACTAGGCATGATGAATGGATCAGACTAAGTGCAAAAATCTTCTAAGTTGAAATCTGTTCTGAAATCGTCGAACGGCGTTCGAAGATAGTCAAACAGGTTGAGCTAAATCGTCGACCCTTGGTCTACGACAGCTCTTTGCTTTGAGAGACAGAAATCGTCGATCGACGATCGACGACTCTGCTTCGGAAATCGATCGTCGAACGACGATCGACGATCGATTCTCCTGATCTTCATTCAGAGATCGACGATTCTAGTTTATTTCTAAACGATCGTCTATTTAGGTCTGAAGATCGTCGACGGAGCTCGTCGTTTCATATTCTACTTCCAGAATTGTTTCGAGCTCTCGTCCCGCGCTTTCTCTTCTCTCTCTGTGTTTGTTCTTGTTTCAGGTACTCTCATCGATCAAATGGCGATTTCCTCTGTAACCCTGTCCGTGATGAAGTTCGATGTAGGCTTCAGTGTTGATTTCGAGTCTTTCAGAAACTCCGAACAAGTTTTTCAGGAAATGCTGCAATTGTGTGAAGATCAAGGTCTTAAGAAACTCATGTCCTCAAAGCTCAAACTGCACCTATCAGAAATGAAGGAATGGGTTTATACACCGTCTTCTGATGACAAAGAGATGAAAGGATCAATCAGTGGCGTGGAGGTAACTCTTACTTCAGAAATTCTGACTGAAATTTTTGAGTTAAAGAATGGCTCTGATGAGTACGAGCAAGATTCTGCTGAGTACGGAAGGATGCTGTTGGAAATGGGTCATGCAGAAGGCATCCCATCCAAGCTCCTAAAGGTAAACTTATCTGTCGGATTCAAGTTTCTGGCTGATCTAGTTGGAAAAGTGTTGCTTGGAAAGCATTCCGCCCATGATAACATCAACTGGCATCAGTTTGCACTGATGTCAGCTCTCGTGAATAAGAAAGAAATCAACTGAGCTGGTCTGCTGTTTGATTTGATCAGGAAGAAGAACAACAAGAAAGAGGTAACGCAAGGAAGGCTGATCGGGTTCTTTCTCTCTAAGAAAGCTTCCCAGCTGTTAGGCTCTGCTCCTACAGCGATCAATGCCAGCAAGAGAATAGATCCTTCTCTGTTTATTAAGTGGAAGAGGACTATTCAGAAGCCTTCAAAGGCTAGGTATGCCCTTACAACGTCTGAGGGCACAAGGGCTCTTGAAGCCGCTTCCCACCCTACTAAAGAAATCCTTGCTTCCTCCTCCTTGTCATCCACCTCCATTGACATTCCTTCTTCTCCTGTGAACCATCCATCTCCACCTGCTTCTCCAACACCAGCTCACATAACTGAGATTCAAATCTAAATTTAGAATCTTTGTTCAATCTACTTTCTCCATCTCATTCCCCAGCTACCTCAAATCATCCCTCACTAGCTGCTGATCATCCATCTCATCATAATTCTCCAAATACTGAAACCCCAGTTCAGAAGAATATTAGTTCTGATGATTCCTCCTCCATCATTCCTCCATTGTTTCAAATAACACCAGAATTCATTGCAACTGTCCTCCACCTCATAACTCCTTCCATCAAAGCCATGATAGTTGAGGCCATTGCCCCTCTTGCTCTATCTATCTCTTCTCTTGCTGCCTCCATTTCCACCCTCACAGTCTCTTCTTCATCTAGGGGCCTGGGTTTAGTTATCACTGAACCCAGGCAGGGGGAGATGCTTGATGAAGATGATTCAGGCCCTGCTATGGAGTTAGAAAGATTTTCAGAGTTAGAAAGATTTTCAGTTTCAGCTCCAGATGCAGTTGTTCCAGATTTTGTTCAAAGGATAGTTGAAGATTCAGATGCTCCAGTAGTTTTGGAAGAGGAACTGGATATATTCCTTGACTCAGATGATGAGTCATCCTGTGGAGACCTTTATAATCCGATCTCCTCCCCGTGTTCTTTTGATCCTCTTCAGGCCATTGTGTGCTACCAGAGACCAATGTGCCTTCAATTTTTGGACAGTGTTATTATTTCTGAGACTATAGCTGAAGCAGCTCTTGCTTTTAAAGTTTGTCTTGAGGAACTTTCTACCCCTATCATTGCCAGATACTTAGAAGGAATCATTACATCCTTCTTAGAATATAAGTTGACTACTGTTCAATCTTCAGATTTTGCTACTGAGAAAAATTCTGAAGCTGTTGGATCAGTTGAACATATGCCAGTTGCTCCAGAAAATATTTCAGTAAGTACAGATGCTGTCTCACCTGAGTCCTCCAAAGTCTGGGATGATACCCCAGGTCCAGACTTGGATGATATCATAGTCCAAGACATTCTAGAAGAAGAAAAAGAAAAAGCTCTCCTACAAGTTAAGGAAGTTGTATATCAACAACCCACCTTCTCTCCTCCTCCAGCCTCTAGATCACCTTCAAAAGAAAAACCTGCTCAGGCCAAACCAGTAAATTTCAAAGGAAAAAGAGTTATATATTCTGATAAATCAAGCAAAAAGTATGCTGAGTTTGCTCCTCCATCCAGTCTTATAATTCAAGAGCCAGCAGATACAAATGTCAAGCCAGTTCAAGTGCAAACTGAGAGTTTCTTAACTCAATCAGTAAAATTCAAGACTTTAAATCCATTGGATCCTTCTGATGAACATGCCTATGGAAGTCAAGAGCTTGATCCAAACTTTAAAATGGATAGACTTCTAGAATTGGTTGGATCTGCACAAATCAAGAAAGCTAAAGAAGAAGGAAAAGACATTACAGGATTTTCTACCATGTCAAAATTCAGAAAGAAAGAATTGGACAGATTTCAAGTCAGTTCAGAGGTTTTTGATGCTTCCAAGTATATGGAAAAACACCCTGAAGTTGTTCTGCCTAAATCAGTGGAACTAAAGATTATTGGAGAACAGGACTTGAAGCTATCAAAGAAGGATGCATCTGATCCAAGAAGAAAAATTACTTTCTCTCCTGCTACTTCTATTCTTCCTTCAGACTCTATTGACAATTGACTGTGTTATTTATTCATATTTGCTTGCTGTTATATCTATTATTGTTTATTCTCATCTGCTTGTATTAGATTTATTTTATTTGAGTGACATCACCCAAATAGGGGGAAATTGTTGGATCCCTAGTTTTGATTTGGGCTATGTCATCTCTTTTAGACGCAATTAACCCAAGATTTATTTATGGTCAATGGTTAGACTAAATATTAGTCTACCCTCAGGCTAGGCTAGTTGAGAAAGGTTTGGAATGAGAATTTGGTTTAGTAGTTTTGTGTTCGACGATAGTCGAACTTCGCTCGACGATCTTCGTTTGATGATCGACGATCTCAGAGTCATATGAACTCTGAAGTGGGATCGACGATCTGCTTGTTCAGATCGACGATCTTCATTCTCTGGTCGACGTTTTCTATCTGCTATTATCTGTATTCTTTTCATTTGAATTATTGATTTATTTCCTCATGTTTAAGACATATGTTATTCAGATATTCTACTTGAGTTAATGTCTATATTCCTTTGTTTATTTGCAATATTCCATGTGCATTAATTGAGAGATTTGGCAGAATAAAGTCGTTTGTTTTATTAGAGGAAATCGTGTTTTTCTAACAGCTGTAATATAGCCGTTATGCCTTGCTTCCTGTGCCAATTTATAAAGTCAATTTGATAGGATATTTTAATATCCTTAATTCCTTTTTGGGAATGACAGAGAAGATTTATGCCGCAGTTTCTTTATTTGTTTTATTGTATTATTTGAAAAGATCTTTTAGTGCAGGGCTCGAGGCATTATTCAAAGAAGAGAAGTTTCTATATTATCAGAGTAGTCGGTTGAATATAATATACAACAACTCAATACAATTCAAAAGCAGACACAGAACCAGAATTCTTAAGAGAGAAAAAGAAAAGTTCTTCTTCTTCCTGAGTTCATCCTGTCTTCAGGAAAATCAACTCTCAGTGCTCAAGCTTTCGAGAAGAAGATCACTCCCAGATTGCTGAACATCATTGATGTAGACTGCAAAAGCTACTGAAGAAGAACATTCATTCAAAAGCTAGAGTCTTCTTCAAGGCTGCATCAGAAAGTCTACTCAAGCAATTTGGAGATCCTACACCCTGAAGCAATGCTTCTTCCTGGACATTCTCTAAGCCAGGGGAGCTTTGATATATTCAGAGCAATCCACTAGCTTCTCTGAACACAGAGAAGACACCTTCAACTCTTTCCCTTAACCTCCTGTAAAATGGTTATTACTCCCTTCAAAAGTGAACCTTTGGTGACAGAGCACCTGATCAAAAACCTGTGTGTTTGGTTCTTAGGCACCTGATCAAAAGCCTGAAGGGTTTCTAGATCTACCTGCAGCAAATCTTGTGGTGACAGGGCACCTGATCAAAAACCTGTAGTGGATTCCTACTAGGGTGGTAGAAGAGTGGATGTACCCAATTGAGGAACCACTATAAAGCTCTTGTGTTGTCTGGTTGTTTACTTTAATTGATGCACTGTGGCTGTGATAGATATAACTAGGTTGCTAGTTGCTGTGTTAGGACATATGCTCAACTGAAACTTCAGTTAGCATCCTCTGTTTTTCACCACACTCTTTTAGGCTTTAAGTATAAAGCTTTTAGTTTTTATATTCCGCAAATAGCTCAAGAGAAGTGTTTAGAGTCTCTTTATTTTTGAATACTCTATTCACCCCCCTCTAGAGTAGTAAGTATCTTATCCCCTCACTTTCAGACTCATAGAGTAGTAGTTTTTAGAAGGGAATTTACGTTCGTTCGATTTTAAGAAGAGAGTAATTTGTTTTTGCAGGTAGAAGTGATTTGTATGTTTAGGAGCTTCACCTGCTTGAGCTAGGGGTTTTCTACTCCTGTTGATTGACTCAGTTACTATATGACCGTTCATATTCAACATGCTTTCGGGTTTTACTTGAAACTTAGGAGTTGTGTGTTGTGAGCTTTTCAACATAATTTCCTTCAGTATGTTGATTTTTGCAATTAATTCTTTGTTTTTAATTTTGAGATTATGTCTAGCTCTAATGTACGCGATTGTGCTATTCTTAAGAACGGAGATGACCGATTCAATATGGGCTTCATACTTACTCTTGAATTCATTAAACGTCTCATCCATCTCCTCAATCTCATTTTTATAATCATTGTATCTAGCCCAATCTCCTTTTAACGATGATTCTTCTAGACAGAGTTTCTCAGTTTGTTCTTTTTTAGAGAGAGGCTCTTTTTCAAAAACCTTATGCGTTTTATTTGATTTATTACAATATATATAAGGTATAGAGTTGTTATCTAAAGAATATGCAGGAGAATTAGGCACGACAGCGGTAGATTCTACATTTACACTAGCTCTTAAGCGATTGTTTTCTAAACGTAGTTTTGAGTTAATACTTTTTAGTCTCTTAATTCTACGTTTAGCGTCATCTAGCATATTCAATGTAAAAATAAAATTGCATACAAGATGAGAGTTTAACTTTCTTACAGTGCTTTGGATGGGGCAAGATTGGAACATAGAGTTTTTTACGCCCAGACTTGAGAGTTTAACTTTCTTACAGTGCTTTGGACGGGGATAGATTGCATACAAGTTGAGATTTCAACTTCCCCTTTCTATGATATTGCCATGTCTTTCTCCAGGAGCAGATCTCCATTTGGTTCTTCACTCAGATCCATGAGAAATTGCTCAGTCTCATCAACTGCAAAAAGTGAACTGTAAGTAGACTCAAGAGACTTCCATATATCATAGGCAGTGGGTAGAGAATATATGAGCTTGAAGATTTCTTGACCAAACCCACAAAATAAGCTATTCATATCTTTAGCGTTTATGTGACATTCGTTCTTAGTTAGGTCATTTGGCGGCTTGATACATGTTATGTTCCACACGTCCATGTCTAGACTTATAAGAAATTTTTTCATCAACACTTTCCATCCTTCATAGTTTTCGCCTAAAAATAATGGTGGTGCTAGTGATTTTTCTATGTATAACTTTTCATCCCCACTCGTCGATTCGAGATCATGGTTGACCATTATTCCCGGTAGTGAAACCGTTTTGGAATAACCTACCTCTGATACCACTTGTTGGATCCAGTGACCAACCTTAGAGGGGGTGAATAAGGTTTATGTCGCTAATCAAAATTTCAATTATTTCGAACCAGGGAGAAACTAGTTCTGAAAGCTATCGCGGGGCGCTATGTAGTTAGCACACGACGGTATGTCACAGAACTCGCTTTCTTGGGCAGATTCTCCCTTGGAGATCTATGCACTCATCAGGACAACTCAAACTAACATTCACAATAGTACACACAAGTAAAGAAAACAGGGAATGAATTTCATTAAAAAAACATAATCAACAATAGTTTACAATAACAAAATCTTGATCTCCGTGATGCCGGAGATCGAAGGCGGTGAATGAAAAAACTTTTGGTTTTCTATATCGACCCTCTCCTCGGACCGATTGGCTCTCTCCCTTTCCCTCCAAGAAAGTTCTTCGAGCCGGCTCCTCACCTCCACGCAAGGAAGGGTCTTAGAGCTCCGCTAGATCACCCGATCTATATGTCCTTTTCCCGGGACAATTTCTTACGGAATCTTACCCCAGATTCCGACGAGCTTCCCCGATCAATTTCCCTAACCACAAGAATAAAGAGAAAATGAAATATTACAATAAAGAGTTTAAAGGATTTAAGATTAAAATCTCCCTCTTGACGATTCCTCCGTCGAGCGATTCGCGACCGGTGCTTGAGACTTTTGTGTGCTTGCAACCGGTTGACTCTTCATAGTCAATGTAGTCCTTGGCTCTCTGGAGTTCTTCGTGCGCGAACGGTTGGGAGGAGGCTTTCTTTTCCTTCGACGAAGAAGATGGAATGAACACGAGAGAGGCGGCCGAACCCTAGGAATCACAGAACTCTGCCTATTTTTGTCGTAGTTGGGAATCCAGAAAGTGAGACGCCTTTTATACGTCTTTGTAAAAACAGGCTACCGCCCGGCGGTAGCTTCACGCGCTTGATGTGACAGTTGTCCTCCAAATTTGGAAAGATATTCAAAACGATTATTTTCCATTTTTCAACGCTAGCGCGGCGCGGTAGGATAGGTAGCGCCACGACGTAGGTCAGTTGTCTCGACGATCGTTGAGTGTCTAGCGCGGCGCGGTATAATGCTAGCGCCCAGCGGTAGCATCTCGAGTGCCTGGTCCAATTAATTCTTCGAGCTAACGCGGGCGGTAGGCCTAGCGAGGCGCGGTATAAACCCAAGCGCCATGTCCCTTTAATTCAAGTTACCTCCCGACGGTAACTAGTATCACTCGATAGTAGGTTCTAGAGTAGAGCTCCTTGTATTTCTTGGACTTGTAAACCTGCACACTCTACCAGACAACAAAGTGTGATCAAATACATCATGGGAATTGATATTATCAAACTAAAGATATGTGAACCATCGGTTCCAACACCTACGCTGTTGTTGAGATCCCGCACGCGGTGGTTATAATGTGGATCAGGCGGAGATCGAGCGCCCGGATCGCGCGCGGGGCAGTTTTGCTCGTAACTCCCAACTTTATTAGTGGTGAACTGGGGAACTCCGACTATTTAAAGCCAAAAATTTCTTATAAATTGGCGGTGATCCCATCACAATTTTATTTTTTCATATAAACATATTTTATACCATGAAATAGGGGTCTGAGTTCGGTATGAGCAACTTACGTAGAGGAAGATAGGAAAATAAATACAAGTTTTTTATTCGTTTGTGTTTACATTTCTCTCCTCAGTGCAATCAAAAATTTCACTCCTCCTTCCCACCGAATATGATTTTCTTTCTTCCCACTCGCCGAAGATGATTAGGGCTGAAATAAGGAGGTTTCTTTGCTAGAAAGAAAAAAACATGTCCTACACGAGCTATATCTCCTCAACTCCGACCAACATCCTTTTTGTGCAAGGGTGAAGACCGCATTACTGACTATTATGCAAGGGTGAAGATCTGCTAACATCGTTTTTGCACAACAACAGTACTCAAGAGTTCTTTTGAGTTCAAACAATGCAGATCTTGATTCCGCAAAAGTCGATCAACGATGATCTACCTGAAAATGCAACTAAGGACACAAATATTATAAGAATCTCTTTCAATTTTCTCGTGTGGTACGCCCACCTATTTTTTTGATGAAATAAACATGTGTCATTTTATCTATACTATATATGCAAATATTTATCATCGGTTGTTGCGATTGCACAATGAAACACCTAAGATGTAACACCTCTACCCGTCAAGAAGAATATAATAGAGGGTCCGGCCGGGGCCCCACACCATATTCCACAAACAGGCGGAGACGCTACTAAATAATATCAATGAACCAACGCATCCTAACACAGAGCATTCTAGCGGAAGTTTCACGGATGAAAACTTGAACTCAAGTACAACAAGAACTGTCCACTAAAAACATAGGAATGTATACAACCAAAGTATCTGGCCTTAAGGCCTTACAAATTTCTCTTAACAAGGTGTGGTTTACAGACATCGGCATGCAAGCCGGCCACACATGAACAAGAAGAAACAAAAAAAAGCCTTCGAGGGAAGCAACGCAGCTTGGGCTTCAGCCCGCTAAGTCCCGCTCGGACCAGCACCTCCTGCACCTGCAAGAACCAATCCACCAAGCGGTGGTAAACAAGGCAACGGTCAACATTCAGCTGACCAATTATAATGACCCTGCCCCTGGCATGGGGCAGCGGAATTCCATCCCTGCATAGCATTTTTCCAATTGTATGTATAGCCAACCATGCAAGACGTGCACGACCGCACAACCAATACATATCACAAACGACGGCCCGACGCTCCGTGCTCTCAGGGCACATTTGGGTGTACCAGAAACACCGGATCCCACCAATGAGCATTCTAGTATGGCACGTAGGTCCAAGACTCTCATTATGTCGCTGACAAAAGCCCAATGCCTTGGCGCTCTCATGTCCAGCCTACATAACGCAGGTACAGATCAGCCACCCCCCGTTGCTCAAACCGCCTTGCCACTACCAAGTACATCGTACCTGAGGCCACAAATAAAGGCGCGGGTCGGTTTCACCTTGCCTGTTCGGCACGGAGCCTCAATTTATATAGGTGCATCCCAACGGCTCAACACCACGTAAAGTGACAACTCACGGTCACAAGAGTTGAACCAACTCTCACAATTTCCTGGACTTCCTCCAGTACTTCCTGCTGCACCAAGCAACAGGTATGCACCACAGATTGCACACAAACAATCAAATACTCGGAGATTCCTCCGAATGCAAACAAACATCACCAATCCAGACCAGCACGACCAGATGGGCTTCACACAGCATGCCTAGATCCGTACTCCAATTTCGGACTCTAACAAAGTGGACTTCACATATCTACCCTAAGGGACACCACAACCCACCGCACACTCGTGGGGACGGGTTTTCCCTATGCAAATGCAGGAAAGTAGGACTTCACATGTCCAAGATGGAAATCGTTACCCTTGTAAGTCGCCTCGGAGCCATAGAGAGAATTGAGACGGATGAAAGCCTTCACAGCAGCCTTGCCTTCGCAAATCCGAACTCGGCTCGCGATTTGAACCACCGCAGCACCACCAGCGGCCGGATTCCTCTTCTTCTTCCTTGTCTTGCTCTCCTCTCTCTCTTAACTTTAGAAAGAGAATAATGAAACTCAAATGAACTTTCTCCTCTTCAATCCCGGCCTTATCAACCCAGGGAAGAGCCCAGACCATTGGATCTTGGTCAAAGAAAATGAACGGCTCTGATCAGCCCTGAATTTGATTTCCTAGGCCGAACACGGGTAGTGACACGCCCGTGTCACAGGCCGTGTTCCTGAAGCGGCCAGCAACCGACTTAAGCCAAACCAGAACACGAGTGTCGACATGCCCGGGACACGCCCGTATCGACACCTGACACGCCCGTGTCGAGGGGTGTGTTCCCCCATCGAGACGAAAATCGATATTTTTCCCGAGAACCACACGGGCACTGGACACGCCGTGTGACATTTTGACACGCCCGTGTCATAATCGACACGGCTGGGCCTCCAAGCCGTGTCCTTCACAGGACATTCTGACTAAAATTTGGGCATGACACGCCCTGGGACACGCCCGTGTCCCAGGCCGTGTCGACACTCAATGATCGCCGGCTCAACGATCGTCGACAAAGAAGAACATGCCCTAGGACACGCCCGTGTCCCAGGCCGTGTACCCTAGACACGCCGTGGGACACGCCCGTGTCCTAGGCCGTGTCAGCCAGCCTGAACCTCAATTTGACCTTTTGAGATTTCTGGGGTGTTACAATCCTCCCCTCCTTAACAAAATTTCGTCCCAAAATTTTAAGACAACAGGGAGATGACAACATAACATAATAAGAGACATATATGTTTCTATCACGTATATAAACGAGCGAACAGGTTACAAAAATAATTCGGGAAACTCGGCTCGTATGGTCTGCTCTCGCTCCCATGTTAGCTCTTCTCGGCCAAAATTGTCCCACCGGACTTTGACCATCCCGATCGTTTTGTTCCGCAACTGTTTCTCGGCTCAATCCTCGATTCGAATGGGCCTCACCTTTGTCGTTAGCCCATACTCAACCGGCAACCGATCATTCTCAATCACTTGAGCTGGATCCTTGACTGCTTTTCGTAGTACCGAGATGTGGAACACATCATGCAGTCCACCCAATTCCGATGAAAGAGCTAGCCGATAGGCAGCTTCCCCAACTCGCTCCACCACTTCAAACGGACCTAGGTATCGCGGACTTAGCGTTTTCAACCGCCGAATCCGAGATATGCCTTTGAAGGGTTTAATCTTTAAATAGACCCAGTCACCTACCGCGAACTCCACGTTCCGGTGTTTAGCATTGTAATACTTGGCTTGCCGATCCTGGGCTATTAGTAGCCTCTCTCGGATAGAGCGTATTGTTGAGGTAGCATCCTCGACTTCCTTTTTTCCCAACAGTTTGGACTCGCCAGTTTATGCCCAAGCTAGCGGTGTACGGCACTTGCGACCATACAGAGCTTCAAACGGTGCCATGCCGATGCTCGCTTGGTAGCTATTATTATAGGCAAATTCCACCATAACAAGATGATCTTCCCAGTTCTTACCGAAGTCGAGGGCGCACATACGGAGCATATCCTCCATTGTTCTGTTGGTTCGTTCAGTTTGGCCATCCGTTTGCGGGTGAAAGGCTGTACTGAATGCTAACTTCGTGCCCAACAGCTGATGAATTAGCCTCCAATCCTTTGAAGTAAATCGCCCATCACGGTCACTGACGATGCTTCGGGGGATACCGTGCAATCGAACAATCTGCTCCACATAGAGCTTTGCCAACATTTCCACTGAATCGTCCCGCTTGTTTGGTAGGAAGTGAGCCACCTTTGTTAATCGGTCTACAATCCCCCAGATTGAGTCATTTTCGCGTTGCGATCTCGGCAATCCGTGCACGAAATCCATAGAAATATCCTCAAACTCCCACTGCGGAACTGGCAATGATTTCAGGAAACCACTCGGCCGTTGACATTCTGCCTTTACCAAAGCACAAGTACGACACTTAGCCACATATTCAGCGATGTCCTTATTTAAACCGGGCCACTAGAATAATTTCTTCATGTCCTTGTACATTTTTGTGCTCCCAAGGTGAATTGAGTACTTTGTAAAGTGCGCTTCGTATAACAATTCTTCTCGCAATTTACCCGCACAAGGGACGCACAATCGGCCATCCTTCCGTAATAAACCGTCATCCCAGGAGAATTGGTCACCAGACTCTTCCTTTGCGTAGCGCTGGAGACTTTCATCCAACTCCGTTTCCCGCCGAACTCTGTCCGCAACAAGCGTGCATCGGCCGAAGAATCCCTTTCAACACAAGATATCTCCAATGCTTCTAACTCCTGGATTAGACGCTCGTCATGTATCCACAACCAACTTGCCCGCACCGGAGTTCGACGACTCAAGGCATCAGCGACCACATTTCCATTTCCGGGAACATAGTGAATGTCGAAGGTATAATCCCCTAGGAATTCCATCCACCTCTTTTATCGCATATTCAAATCCTTTTGATCAAGCAGATACTTTAGGCTTTTATGATCTGTATAAATATCTACCTTCACGCCATAAAGATAGTGCCGCCACAACTTTAGCGAAAAGATCACTGCCGCCAACTCCAAGTCATGGACGGGGTAATTACGTTCATGCACTTTCAATTGACGTGAGCCATAAGCGATCACCTTGCCAAACTGCAGGAGAACGCAGCCTAAGCCGCTTCCTGATGCATCGCTGTATATCTCAAAACCGTTTGTACCACATGGCGACGTCAAAACAGGCGTCGTGGTCAAACGACTCTTTAGCTCCTCAAAAGCTCGCGCGCACTCCTGCGTCCAAACGAACATCTGATCTTTTCTCGTCAACGTAGTCAAAGGCAAAGCAATCCGGGAAAAGTTCTCCACAAATCGTCTATAGTAGCCTGCCAGTCCAAGAAAACTCCTGACTTCGGCCACCGAAGACATCACTGGCCAATCACGAATGGCACTTATCTTTGCCGGATCCACCGTTATGCCCTCTCCACTTACCAAATGGCCCAGAAAAGCTACCGACGAGAGCCAAAACTCACACTTAGATAACTTGGCATACAGCTTATTCCTCCGCAAGGTGTGCAATACCAACCGCAAATGGTTTGCATGATCTTACTCCGATTGTGAATACACGAGGATATCATCAATGAATACGATCACAAACAGATCCAAGTATTCGCGGAACGTTCGGTGCATGAGATCCATGAATACCGAAGACGCATTACATAAGCCGAACGGCATCACTATGAACTCATAGGGACCGTAGTGTGTGCCAAACACTGTCTTGGGAATGTCACCTTCTCTAATCCGCAATTGGTAGTACCCGGATTTCAAATCTAACTTGGAATAGACGGTTGAGCCCGCTAGCTGATCGAACAAGTCATCGATCCGTGGAATCGGATACTTGTTTTTCTCCGTCAGCTTATTCAGTTCACGATAATCAATACATAGCCGCAAACCACTGTATCAACACTGCTCGCGCCGGATACTCTCGAATAAGGACAAAACCTAAAACATCACAATCAAAACAAGCACAATACACAGTATAAAATAACATTAAAAATTGTGCGCACCTGTGACGACATCAGCCTGCTTAATGGCCTCCTATTGTCCAAGGTTGAAGACCCTGGGCTGCGCGTGCGAGGCAGAAGACTCCACCACAGTCTTCCCTTTCTCTGCATAAGACGCTCCCGTCTTCTTATCACCCTTTGGAGGACCAACTCGGCAATCACGTACGAAGTGTCCCAACTTCCCGCACGTAAAACAAGCACGAGATCCACTCCCAGATGTCTCTGTCACAGTCATAGAAGGAGCTTGTCCAGTAGACTTGGACTTCTTTCCCCATCTCTTACGGTACCCAAACTTCTCCTGACGCAGCGGCTTGAACTCTGGCTTTGTCATAGTCAAGGTCCCCTTTGCTTGCCCCCTTTTTATGTCCGTCTCCAAACACTGAGCCGTACAGACTAAGACTTGAAATCCCTGACTCACAGAACTCGAGAGCAAATACCGCAGCTCATCTCGCAGTCCCGCATAAAACCTACTAGTCTTACGCTCTTCTTTGGCAAAGATTGTACCCGCATATCTTCCCAAACGTGTGAACTCATGTAGGTAATCATCCACACTACGATCTCCTTGAGTTAACCGTTGAAATTCCATTTCCATCGATATTCTTTGCTGCATTGGTAGATGTTGTGCCAAGAATAACCGAGAAAATTCTTCCATCGAGACCTCTGCAAGTTATCTATCGGCCAAGTGATGCAGTTCAATCTCATCCCACCATAAACGAGCCTCTCCTTCCAGTAGGAAAGTGGCCAACATAACCTTCTGTCCCTCCTCAACCTTGATCGCTCTAATGATCCTCTTGATCCTTGCAAGCCAATCCTCTGCTTGGGCCGGCAACCCAGCCCCAGTAAATTGCGGAGGATTGAAGCTCAGGAATTGCTTTAATTGTTGATCTGCTACCCGCGGATCAACTACAGCTTCTACCGGTTCTGGCCGTACCCCAGCATGTGTTGGCACCACTGTAGGGCGTGCATGCTCATCCTGCTGAGCATTCATCACAGCAAGTACCGTTTCCGTGATAAAACGTACAGTGTAACACCCCTATCCGTCACATAGTATATAACAGTAGGTCCGGTCGGGGCCCAACGCCATATACTACGGACAGACCGGTTGGTTACGCATTGAAACCATTCAACCAATCACAACGTCCTACACAGCACCTAGCGGAAGCAATTATTAAGTTGCACAATTAAGAACCCTGCTAACATAAATGTCCACTGAACCAAAAACAAAGGAATGTTTAATACACGAATATTGGCCTTATAGCCTTACAAGAGTTTGCTTAATAAAAAGTGTCTTCCAAACCTCGGCACGCAGGCCGGTCACACAAGAGTACAAAAAATCAAAACTTTGCCTTCAAGGGCCGGCACAGCAACTCGGACTTTAGCCCGCTATTTACCTCTCGGCTCCGCAGCACCTGCAAGCAACAATCCACCGCACGGTGGTAAACAAAGGCAACGGTCAGCTATGCTGACCAAATTATAACGATTCCGCCCCCAAACCGGGGTGACAAAGCTTCTTCCCTACACTTGTTAGCAAAACAAGCAACATAGCGAAATAAGCATCACATCACAGGTGCACGCTCACACGGCCGTACACCCCGTGCTCTCAGGGCACTTACTCGGCGGGCCAGTCCGAATCCCGTCCGGTCCTTGACTCCGCCACCACCCCCAGGGTGGCAACCTCGTGAGCATTTAGTCCTTTCAGCCGTAGCCTATAATCGATCTCCAAACCTCGGTAAGTCCCACGTAAAACTTTAGGTCGCTTTAACCAAGCAGATGGAGCGGGTAGGGGTTTACCAGCCCATTGCTCACCCCGTCGTTGCCATTTGGCCTTTGACGTGGACTAAGCTTCCCCAGTCCCAAATACCGTTCAAATACGGTACATAGCCCCGCTATGTACCCGGTTGGCTCCCAGGCCACCGGTATGACAGAAATGCATTTCCGTCCAGATTTCCGGGTGCACCTCGGGGTTAATCCCCCAGATTCCCTGATGCATTCTACCGCATAGCAACCCGAAAACAATCAAAACGCTCGGAGTCTTCTCTGGCTAAAAATGCACAGCAAATCATCACCGATCCAGACCAACACGTTCGGGTAGGCTTCACACATCATGCCTATATCCGTACTACGATTCCGGACTCTAACAAGGGGGACTTTACATATCTACCCCAAGGAATACCACAATCTCGCCGCACACTCGCGGGAGAGGGGTTTTCCCATGCGAAGGAAGAAGAGCTTCACATGCTCAAGAAGAGAATCGTTACCCTTGCGCTTTTCCTCGGCGCCATGACGATCTAGCCAGATGGAAAGCACCGTATCGGCCTCGCCTTCGCGGATCCGGACTCGGATCGTGATTTGGAGCTCCGAAGCTCCGCCGGTGACCGGATCTTGGCCTTCTTCCTCCTTCTTGCTCTCCCTTCTCTCTAGATATTAGAGAGATAAAGCCCAAGTGAAATGAGGGATTCTAAACCCTATTTCTGGGTTTTAACCACCAGCACCAACTCCCCACCGTCCGATCCCATCAAGAGAAAACGAACGGCCACGATCGGGGCCAAGAAATACAAAATCTGGGCCGAACACGGCCTGCGACACGCCCGTGTCAAGGGCCGAACACGGCCTGCGACACGCCCGTGTCCAGGGCCGTGTCGCCCATTCGCCGTCTCAACCAACGCGAAAACCAGTACACGGCATTCTACACGGCCTCCAACACGCTCGTGTCGCATGCGACACGGCCGTGTCACGACCCGTGTCACGCCCCGTGTACAACTACCAACACTTGTTTCCCGAGGAGGATACGGCCTGCGATACGGCACCCGACACGCCCGTGTCTGTGCCTGTGTCATGGCCCGTGTGCAAGCCTCAGAAAACTCCCTAGCGTGACACGCCCGTGTCCCAGGCTGTGTGCCACAACTCAACGATCGTCGATCATCAATACGTCGACCACATGACCCGTGGCCGAACACGCCCGTGACACGCCCGTGTCATGCCCGTGACACGCCCATGTCACGCCCGTGACACCTGCTCCAAAACCCAGGCTTGGCTTAAAACGTCACCCGTCCCTCTTTTGAGTTTCGGGGTATTACAACTCTCCCCCTCTTAAAAGAATTTCGTCCACGAAATTACTAAAGGAGAGAAAACAGAAACTCTCAGCGGTACCCAGGCGGAACAACTCCGGGTACACTTCCAGCATAGATTGAACTCACTCCTAAGAGAGCTCCTCACTATCGCACTTATCCCACCGGACCACGACTATCTTGATCTCCTTGAGACAAAGTCGCTCGACTTCACGGTCTCCAAAACGAACGGGTTTGACCCTAGCCGTCAACCTTTCATCCACCAAAACTTGATCACTCACGATCAAGTTCGAAGGCTCTTGTGCCGCCTCACAAAACCGCTCCAAAAACCTCAAGTGGTCCAAGGTATACCGGGCTCAGCTTCCCCAAGCATCGCTCCCGTGAAACACTCTTGAACGACTAAAACTTCCAATACGCCATCCGATATCTCCACCTTCCGATACGTGGCGTTAAAGTACTTAGTCTGCCTCCCCTGAGCGATTAGCAACAGCGCTCATAAGGTTCGCACCAAAGGGGTAGTGTTTACCACCTCTTGCTTTAAATACAATTTCGTGTCATCCGTTTCTAGCCTCGACAACGACATGCGACGACTTCTACCAAAAAGGGCGTCGAAGGGCGCCATTTGTATGCTCGCTTGGTAGCTAAAGTTGTACGCAAACTTTACCAAAATAGATGGCCTTCCCACTGCTTCCCGAAGTCCAGAACTCACATGCGAAGCACGTCCTCCAACATCCTGTTGATCCACTCGGTCTGCTCATCCGTCCGCGGATGTAAGACTGGACTAAACTACAACTTAGTCTCCAGCACTTTCTGTAACCACCTCCAATCATTGGACGTAGAACGCCCACCTCAATTGCTCACGATGCTGCGGGGCATACCGTGCAATCTAACTATGTTACCCAAAAACATTTGCCAGTTACTCCGCCGAATTATCCTTCCTATGCAGAATGAAGTGCGACACTAAAGTCAACACAATTACGATCATCCACACGACGTCGCTTCCTCACTGTGACCTTGGCAAACCATGCACATAGTCCAGTCGAACTTCTATTCCGAACTAGGCAAGGATTCAAGAATCCCCCGGCACTTGGCACTCTGCCTTCACTAAGGCGCAAGGCTGGCATTTTGTCACACATAGTGCCACGACCTTCTAGAGTTCTGGCCACCAGGGCACTTCTTCAAATATCGGCACAACTTGTGCCTCCTAAGCGAGTTGAGTACTTGGTATAACGTATCACAACTCCACCCATAGGTTACCCATGCTTGGGATGCACAAATGATTGTCTTTCCTTGGTAGCCCACCTTCAATCGTCGATTTGGGACTTTGACCCATCGAAGCTGTATTCATGATTTCCTTCACGCTGCTTCCCAAACCATAGTCTGCCAAATATGATCAGCCAGGTCATACTGGTCTTCCGACCAGCTCAATTACGCTTCGACGCTAGTCTGCTTGTCAACGCAAGAGATAGCTAACATCTCCAACTCCCGGGTCAAACCCTCAACATGAACCTACAACTAGTTGGCTCGGGCGGAAGCCCTGCGTCTCAACGCATCCGCAACTACATTGCCTTACAACGAGCACAAAATAACTTTCGAACGTATAGTCCCCCAGGAACTCCATCCATTTTTGCTGCCTAAAATTCCGACCCTTTTGATCCAACCGATATATCAGACTCCTATGATCGGTACAACCATCGACTTATGCGCCGTACGAATAATGCCTCCACAGCTTAAGCGCAAAACACACGGCCGCTAACTCCAGATGGCGGACCGGGCAATTCCCCTCGTGCTCTTTCAGCTAATGCGAGCCATAAGCCATAACATTACCACGCTGCAGCAGCACGCAGTCCAATCCACTGCCCAAGGCAGTGCCGTAGATCTCACAGCTTTTGGTTCCACTCGGCGAACTTAGCCCCGGCGCCGTGGTTAACCAATTATTTAACCCTTCAAAGTTTGGGCGCACTCGCGCATCAAAACAACCTTTTGAGCTTTTCCTTGACAACGTTGCGAGGGGTAAATCTATCCGCGAGAAGTCCTGTATGAAGCGCCTGTGGTAGCCGACCACACCAGAAACTCAGGACTTCCGCTACCGAGGCACATAGGCCACCCTCGTATTGCGACTAACAACGCTGGACCCACACGCTCTCACTCTACCAACTATAGGACCGAGAAGCGCTACAAGGATAACCCAAGACTCGTGCTCGGAGAACTTGGTGTATACATGGTTCCTTCTTAGCGTCCACAAAACCAAGAGTAGATATTTAGAAGCGATACCCTTCGCACTATAATTACCCCCAATGTGTCGTCGATGAAGACGATCACAAAATGGATTAGGTACTCCACGAACGTTCCGTTCATCCGGTCTATGAACACTGATGCCACACTTGAATGCCAAGACAGCACGATCGTAGACTCAGATTGCTCATCACTAGTGCTTAACACCGCCTTTGCGATAACACTTACCCTTATTCTCAGATGAGAGTAACCGGACTTACCATCCACTACTGAGTCCACCGAAGACCCGACTAACTGATCAGAAGATCATCGATCATTTGGATCGATTACTTGTCCTATTTCTGCAAACTTATACAGCTCTCTGCAACAGATACAAAATTGCAAGCTCCCGTCCTTCTTCTGAGTAAAGAGGACCGGTGCGCTCCAGGGCAACGAGCTTGGACGCACATACCCTTGCTCCATCAACTTTTCTAGTTGAACCTTTAACTCTGCTATCACCTTAGGCATCAGCCTATAAGGAGAGAGTGACACTGGTTTGATACCTAGCACAACTCAATCGTGAAATCGATCTCTCGCTACGGTGTGGCTCTAAGGAGATTGTTCGGGAACACATCGGGATACTCACAAACCACTGGGATACTACCCAGAGTGGACTTAGGCGTTACAGCCTCCACTAACGTGAAGAACAGCTTTGCGCCAGCACAAACTGTCTTGACCACCGGGAGGGAAGACGTCAGTGTCCTGCTCGATCCCTTCGGTTCCGCAAACGTTGTCTCCTGCCCAACACCCAGCTAGGTCTCTTTACGGTTGTAAACGATAAAAGCCTTATGCCCCGAAAGCCAGTCCATACCAAAGATGACGTCGAACTATATTAGCGGCAACAGCGACGCTTGCAAGTTGAATCCTTAACTTTCAATAAGACTCTTACCGCCAAGACTGTATCTCCGCGCGCATTGGACGACCACTGGGCAATAACCCATCTGAATTGTTCCTTTACCATCGAAAGGAAAACTCCGATGCGCGATACAGATTCTTCGGATAACAGGAATGTGAAGTTCCCGTATCGAAACTATGCTCTCTCCGGATTACCAATATTCCAAAACAAAGCCTAAAACTTCCAGTTCTAAGTTACCACGCATAAGGTATCCGGCATAAGGAACTAGTTTGCTAACAAGAAGAACCATACCTGACATCCCGACGGTCGGCCACATGGCCTCCTGCTGGCCAAGGATGTTCACTCCCGGTTGGGCCGGAGTAAATAGCGGTGCGGTGGACGCCACCGCCTTGCCTTTCTCTACAGATATCTCCCTCGGCTTCTTTTCGGACATTAGGCGTCCACTCCAACAATCCCGGGCATAGTGCCCCGGCTTTCCACAAACAAAGCATGCATCCGGGGTTTGAACTGTAGTCGCTCCGGATGTGCTAGAGGAAGGGACTAGACTCGACCTCCTAGCCTTCTTGTACCACCTACGGTACCCAGATTTTGAGGTTGTCATCTTGACCACCGAATCCTTTGCCATAGCATCTTTGATTGCTCCTGCCAAAACTTTTCTTGTCTTCTGAGCACTCTCCCAATAATCTCTGGCGAGGTGCCCTTTCTTGCCACAAGAATAACAATTGAGGGTAGTTTGGGTAGTAGATGACCCAGCCTCTTTTCTCGGCGTCTTTCGATAGACAGTCTTTATAGGATCTGCAGGGTTTGGTACCCTATTCACTGGTACTTGGTGAGTTTTCCCCAACTCCACCTCCAAAGCTTTGGACGACTCCACCAAAGCTCGGAATCCCAATAACTTTGGTCCTAGCAGTAGGATACGCAACTCGCTGCGCAGACCGTTATAAAATCTATCAACTATAGATTGCTTGCTTTCCCATTCAAAGCCTGGGTAGCGCCTTAACATAAGGAACGTCTGCAAATATGCGTCAACTGAATGCGCTCCCTGCACCACAGTCATGCTCATCTGCTGCCCTAATTGCCCTCCAAATGCCCTTTGCTCCAACATACCGCCCGATGTTGGGGCCAACTCAGGGACAAAGTGTTGCACATTACTCCCATGTTGTGCGTTGGTCACAGCGAACACCGCTTCAACCACCCTTCTTATGGTTTCCAAAGACGTAAGGGTCTCAGGAACGTTACTTGGTGCAGTACTTTGCTCAGCAAACGTGTGTTCAGACTGTCACGCTCCACTTCTGGACACCTATAGCCGTTCAAAACACCATAAGTGACTGAACGAAATTGCAAAAAGCAATTATAGGAACACGCAGGTTCCTCAAACATGTGTATTTTCATTCCTAAGTGGACATTCATGGGTTCTTTTCATGTTATAACGATGACGCACACACATGTGTTCACCACCCCTTAAAGTGAATTTGTCAACGAATTCATTTAAGCTTGACCGAAACCAGTAGTCTGATACCAATTTGTAACACCCCTATCCGTCACATAGTATATAACAGTAGGTCCGGCCGGGGCCCAACGCCATATACTACGGACAGACCGGTTGGTTACGCATTGAAACCATTCAACCAATCACAATGTCCTACGCAGCACCTAGCGGAAGCAATTATTAAGTTGCACAATTAAGAACCCTGCTAACATGAATGTCTACTGAACCAAAAACAAAGGAATATTTAATACACGAATATTGGCATTATAGCCTTATAAGAGTTTGCTTAATAAAAAGTGTCTTCCAAACCTCGGCACGCAGGCCGGTCACACAAGAGTACAAAAAAGGAAAACACTCAAAACTTGGCCTTCAAGGGCCGGCACAGCAACTCGGGCTTTAGCCCGCTATTTACCTCTCGACTCCACAGCACCTGCAAGCAACAATCCACCGCACGGTGGTAAACAAAGGCAACGGTCAGCTATGCTGACCAAATTATAATGATTCCGCCCCCAAACCGGGGCGGCAAAGCTTCTTCCCTACACTTGTTAGCAAAACAAGCAACATAGCGAAATAAGCATCACATCACAGGTGCACGCTCACACGGCCGTACACCCCGTGCTCTCAGGGCACTTACTTGGCGGGCCAGTCCGAACCCCGTCCGGTCCTTGACTCCGCCACCACCCCCAGGGTGGCAACCTCGTGAGCATTTAGTCCTTTCAGCCGTAGCCTAGACTCGATCTCCAAACCTCTGTAAGTCCCACGTAAAACTTTAGGTCGCTTTAACCGAGCAGATGGAGCGGGTAGGGGTCCACCAACCCGTTGCTCACCCCGCTATTGCCATTTGGCCTTTGACGCGGACTAAGCTTCCCCAGTCCCAAATACCGTTCAAACACGGTACATAGCCCCGATATGTACCCGGTTGGCTCCCAGGCCACCGGTATGACAAAAATGCATTTCCGTCCAGATTTCCGGATGCACCTCGGGGTTAATCCCCCAGATTCCCTGATGCATTCTACCGCATAGCAACCCGAAAATAATCAAAACGCTCGGAGTCTTCTCCGGCTAAAAATGCACAGCAAATCATCATTGATCCAGACCAACACGTTCGGGTAGGCTTCACACATCATGCCTATGTCTATACTACGATTCCGGACTCTAACAAGGGGGACTTTACATATCTACCCCAAGGAATACCACAATCTCGCCGCACACTCGCGGGAGAGGGGTTTTCCCATGCGAAGGAAGAAGAGCTTCACATGCTCAAGAAAAGAATCGTTACCCTTGCGCTTTTCCTCGGCGCCATGACGATCTAGCCGGATGGAAAGCACCGTATCGGCCTCGCCTTCACAGATTCGGACTCGGATCGTGATTTGGAGCTCCGAAGCTCCGCCGGTGACCGGATCTTGGCCTTCTTCCTCCTTCTTGCTCTCCCTTCTCTCTAGATCTTAGAGAGATAAAGCCCAAGTGAAATGTGGGATTCTAAACCCTATTTCCGGGTTTAAACCGCCCGCACCAACTCCCCACCGTCCGATCCCATCAAGATAAAACGAACGGCCACGATCGGGGCAAAGAAATACAAAATCTGGGTCGAACACGGCCTGCGACACGCCCGTGTCCAGGGCCGTGTCGCCCATTCTCCGTCTCGACCGATGCGAAAACCAGTACATGGCATTCGACACGGCCTCCGACACGCCCGTGTCGCATGCGATACGACCGTGTCACGACCCGTGTCACGCCCCGTGTGCAACTACCAACACTTGTTTCCCGAGGAGGACACGGCCTGCGACATGGCACCCGACACGCCTGTGTCATATGTGACACGCCCGTGTCTGTGCCCGTGTCATGGCCCGTGTGCAAGCCTAATAAAACTCCCTAGCGTGACACGCCCGTGTCCCAGGCCGTGTGCCACAACTCAACGATCGCCGATCGTCAAAACGTCGACCACATAACTCGTGGCCGAACACGCCCGTGACACGCCCGTGACACGCCCGTGTCATGCCCGTGACATGCCCGTGTCACGCCCATGACACCTACTCCAAAACCCAGGCTCTTCTTAAAACGTCACCCGTCCCTCTTTTGAGTTTCGGGGTGTTACATACCATTTCAGTCGATGGAGGAGGTGTGGGCACCTCAGTTGGTGCCGCACTTTCTACAGAATGTTGAGGTTCGGATTGACCCACAACACTTCTAGTCACCTATATGTGTAAAACACACAATTTAGCGACCAAGTAAAACGGCAAACATACAAAAAGAATACACAAGTTCAACAAACAAGTGTATTTACATTCCTAAGTGGACATTCTTGAGTTCAAGTTAAGTGTTATAACGACAGCACTGACACGTGCTCGCCACCCCTCAAAAGAATTCGTCCTCGAATTCAGAAGAGATCGACCAACAAGCTGATACCAAATTCTTACCGAAGTCTAGGGCGCACATATAGAGCATATCCTCCATTGTTTTGTTGGTTCGTTCAGTTTGGCCATCCGTTTGAGGATGAAAGGCCCATAACCCACAGGTCGGAGGATCGAAACCTCCCTCTGATACCAAATTGTAACACCTCTACCCGTCAAGAATAATATAATAGAGGGTCTGGCCGGGGCCCCACACCATATTCCACAAATATGCGGAGACGCTACTAAATAATATCAATGAACCAACGCATCCTAACACAGAGCATTCTAGCGGAAGCTTCACGGATGAAAACTTGAACTCAAGTACAACAAGAACTGTCCACTAAAAACATAGGAATGTATACAACCAAAGTATTTGGCCTTAAGGCCTTACAAATTTCTCTTAACAAGGTGTGGTTTACAGACATCGGCATGCAGGCCGGCCACACATGAACAAGAAGAAACAAAACAAAGCCTTTGAGGGCAGCAACGTAGCTTGGGCTTCAGCCCGCTAAGTCCCGCTCGGACCAGCACCTCCTGCACCTGCAAGAACCAATCCACCAAGCGGTGGTAAATAAGGCAACGGTCAGCATTCAGCTGACCAATTATAACGACCCTGCCCCAAGCACGGGGCAGCGGAATTCCATCCCTGCATAGAATTTTTCCAATTGTATGTATAGCAAACCACGAAAGACACGCACGACCGCACAGCCAATACATATCACAAATGTCGGCACGACCGCCCGACGCTCCGTGCTCTCATGGCACATTTGGGTGTACCGGAAACACCGGATCCCACCAATGAGCATTCTAGTCTGGCACGTAGGTCCAAGACTCTCATTATGCCGCTGACGAAAGCCCAATGCCTTGGCGCTCTCATGTCCAGCCTACATAACGCAGGTACGGATCAGCCACCCCCCGTTGCTCAAACCGCCTTGCCACTACCAAGTACATCGTACCTGAGGCCACAAATAAAGGCGCGGGTCGGTTTCACCTTGCCTGTTCGGCACGAAGCCTCAATTTATATAGGTGCAGCCAACCGGCTCAACATTACGTAAAGTGACAACTCACAGTCACAAGAGTTGAACCAACTCTCATAATTTTCTGGACTTCCTCCAGTACTTCCTGCTGCACCAAGCGACAGGTATGCACCACAGATTGCACACAAACAATCAAATACTCGGAGATTCCTCCGAATGCAAACAAGCATCACCAATCCAGACCAGCACGTCCAGTTGGGCTTCACACAGCATGCCTAAATCCGTACTCCAATTCCGGACTCTAACAAGGGGTACTTCATATATCTACCCCAAGGGACACCACAACCAACCGCACACTCGCAGGGATGGGTTTTCCCTATGCAAATGCTGGAAAGTAGGACTTCACATGTCCAAGACGGAAATCGTTACCCTTGGAAGTCACCTCGGAGCCATAGAGAGAATTGAGACGGATGAAAGCCTTCGCAGCAGCCTTGCCTTCGCAAATCCGAACTCGGCTCGCGATTTGAACCACCGCAGCACCACCAGCGGCCGGATTCCTCTTCTTCTTCCTTGCCTTACTCTCCTCTCTCTCTTAACTTTAGAAAGAGAATAATGAAACTCAAATGAGCTTTCTCCTCTTCAATCCCGACCTTATCAACCCAGGGAAGAGCCCAGACCATTGGATCTTGGTCAAAGAAAATGAACGGCTCTGATCAGCCCTGAATTTGATTTCTTGGGCCGAACACGGGTAGTGACACGCCCGTGTTCCTGAAGCGGCCAGCAACCGACTTAAGCCAAACCAGAACACGGGTGTCGACACGCTCGGGACACGCCCGTGTCGATACCTGACACACCCGTGTCGAGGGGCGTGTTCCCCCATCGAGATGGAAATCAGCATTTTTCCCGAGAACCACACGGGCACTGGACACGCCGTGTGACATTTTGACACGCATGTGTCACAATCGACACGGCTGGGCCTCCAAGCCGTGTCCTCACGGGACATTCTGGCTAAAATTTGGGCATGACACGTGATGAGTCCCCATTTTATACCGAATTCTGGACTCATCTAGGCTTCATTTCATGACTTTGCACTACCATTTAGCGTCATTAGCACTCCTTTTGGTTCGCTGCGACATTCCACGTCTTTTGCACTTTATTAGCCTATTTCTGTGTGTGTGTGTATTTCCCTCTTGCTATGCATTTTATTAATATCTGTGACTGCCATGATCGACAACCCTTCCAGTTTTCCTGCAGGTTCGGGGATCATGTGGGCGTCCGGGATAGGGCTTTCACCATTTTTTGGCAAAGGAGTCAATGGTCGTGCGTTTTTACCCACGCGCGACCATCGACCTCTTTGGCGCACGATCATCGGTCGTGCGCAGTCTGGCTTCTCTTGTGAAAGTTCTGCCCCGCCATATCGCACGGTCACCAGCTAAACCGCGCACGATCACTGCTCGTGCGTTGTCGGTCGTGCGCAGTCATGCCCTCTTTTGAAAAGTTCTGCCCCGCCATATCGCACGGTCACCAGCTATACCTCGCACGATCACTGATCGTGGGCTGATGATCGTGCGCGAGCTTTGATTTCCTGGTGCAGCTTCTACAGGTTGTTGCCGCACGGGCGCTGACTTTGTTCGCGCACGACCACTGGTCGTGTGCCAGTGGTCGTGCGCGCTACTTCACTCTGCTTCTATAAATCGGCCTGTTCTGCGAATTAGGGTACGGACCTTGGATCGATCTTTGCCGCCACTTCGTCGTTCCGCATCCCAGGAGTTCCATCCATCTCCACCTTCATCCCTACCATCGGGAGGTCATTTTTCGGCGATTCTAAAGCGTTCTGCATCCTCCGGTGATCCTCCCGGCCATTAAAGACCTCTTCTCCGAGCTTTCCACCGAAGAAGATGATGAAGACAACCTAGAGAACGGACTTAAAGGCCCTCGAGGTGATAGCTCGTCGGTACCGGAAGCCTCCTCGGACTACGCGTGGAAGCGGATTGACAACCCGCACCTCCGGCCAACAACCGCGATGGATCTTCACTTTCTTGGTTTAGTCTTTCTCCATCTCTTTTGTTGTATGAAATGACTTAAGCTTGTAATGAACTTCGATTTCTAGTTGTTTTAATTAGATTATTGTCGTTTAATCTTGCTCGTGAGATTTGTGATTTGATGTGCCTCGCCCCATCTCACTTCACTCCGTTCCTTCGTTCCATTCGATTGCACTCCGCACTAAACACCTCACTCACTGGCTCACCGTCCATTCGCCTTATCGAAGTACGACATCGCGGCCGTTACACCCATCTCGCCTTGTGAAGCGGTGATTGCGACCCGCATATTTCGCTTTAGTTTATTTGTTTGCAAAACCACCTTCAAAGCCCTTTATTTTTCCTTTATTTAATTAACTCTCATAACGATAATTTCGGATCGTTCGTTGTTCTACGCTAATTGCATTCCTCAAGAGACCGACACTCGGGGATTCATTCCCAAAACTTTATTACTTGTGCGACCGGTGCGCTTGCCGTATTTACATGCATCAAGTTTTTGGCGCCGTTGCCGGGGAGTGCAACTGTAGAACGATCCATGATTCTTAAAATTTTGTTATTAGAGTTATTTCGTTTTGTTTTATTTTTATCCCTTTTCCCCTATGTTGTTATTTCATTGTTGGAGTTGTTAGCTTTACTCGAAGAATTTATGCAAAGTAGTTTTACCCGCTATTTTTGATACTTCTGCAATGTGGGCCAATTTCAATATTCGTTGCCCTCATTGTGGAGACATTTCTCATGCTAGCGATAGATGTCCTCAGAAGTATAGTACCCAGGAAATTCACGACTCTACATTACGTAGATATAAGCCTGTTATCCACTGACCCGTGGAGCCATTACCACACTACTTATTTTCGGCTTCAGCTGTCGCTGCACCGCTAAAGCCGGCCAAGCAGTGCATTTTTTGTCGAAGCTGGGATCATGCATTGAAGGATTGCACTGCTTATCTAGTTGAATTGGAAGTGGATGATGAGCCAGATTTTAGGATTATTCCCACGTCAACCTTGAGCAGCAACACTTCAGCCTCGGTATATGCACCATTGTTATCTCCATGTTTCGGAGAAAGCATTTCTGGTACATGCACCGATGCTTGTGTTGATCCCCATACCTGCATGGATATCTATACTTCTGATGAACATTCATTACCTAGCATTGAGTCTGGTTGCGAAGAGCCAGTTCTTGACTGCCTGTCGAGTTCTGTACCTTCACCTTCTTCTTTGCATAATATTCTGTCTTTTTCTGATATTTCTGTTGAGGTTGATTCGCAGGTGGAAACTAGCATTTCCAGCTTTCTGTTAGATCCTGTTGTGGAGGACAATTCCGTGGTCGAGGTTGCTACTTTTACCCCACGTGAGGATGTTCAATGCACGAACGAGGTGGAGGCTGCGCTAGGAACTTCTTGTACCATCCTGGACAGTGGTGTTCAATTTTCTGCAATTCCACCAATGGGGGATGATTCCAGAATCATCTCCAAGATTGAGGATCCTTTATGTTATTCTTCTAATTTATTTCTTGACCCCGTTCTTGTTTCCACATCCCTTCAGGACCCCATCGTGGAACCGGTTCGATCAGTACAAGGGCCTGTAATGCGGCCTGCGACTGCTAGCGACCATATGCAGGTGGAGTTGGAAATGACGAGCTTCACAAGTTATGTCTTGCCCATGCCTGACATTCATGACAGGTATACTTATACAGGTAGTGGGGCGTTTGTTCTGTCTCCATACCGGTACCCACTACCAAAATGCGAGCATGAACAATTGCCTGAGCACTTCTATTTTCATACGCCAATCAGCTAAGAAATGTTTAGAATTTGAATAAGTCCTGTTGGGAGACAGAAAACCCAATAATTTTATTTTTCTTTATTTATCTTAAACTGCAAGAACAATATATAAACTGCTAATACAGGTATTTGGTCCACCTTAAGGACGGTAAACAAAAGGTCTATTCGGGAGACAACCCAAGCTTGGACCTTTTTGGTCCCTCTTTTTTGTGTTTTTTACTTTGCTCTTCTATTATATTTTCTGTTATTTGTCTTTTCTTCTGTTCAACCTAATTCGCAGGTCCAGCATACTTTTGTGCGATGCAGCAACCTCCGCCTTCTGGTATGCTCATTCTTTGGAGCATAGGTACCCTTTCTCCTCAGCCCTCTTTTTATTTTAGATGTCTATTTTCATTTCTGCCTATGTTTTCATTCAAGTCTGGGGGGAAGAGCCGCTTATGCACTCCACGAGCACATTGATAGCATGCTAGTAGTTTTATTTTATGCTTCATTATTGTAGAATCCTGCTTCACACACCTTGCCACCCACACAAGCGCGCACTTAACCACGCGCGCGGCTCGAGTCAATGCTGTCATTTTGTGTTAATTTTAAAATGGCGGTGCTGACTTTGGATTTTAATTTAGAGTAGTTCGAAACTCGTGCAGTGCTCCTAATCGAGTACTCACGTGGTGTAGAAATTGTATAGGTTTAATTTTTCTTTATGCTTGTAAATTTATATTTTTTCTGCACTCGTAAATCATGTTTGTCCTACTCAAAATTGTGAATCCGGAGCAATCTATCGGTAGCGTAGGAATGTGTGTAGGCATCTCTAGCTTTGTATTGCTCGAGTCGGGAGGACGGATCATTTCTCTCAGTGGCTAAGAACTTGCCCCAAGCTATTTTTGAAGCATTGGTGCATGGTTAGTCTAGCGTGAGAGTGATGTAGGTCATCATGTTGGCCCGGTTGAGCTTTGTACCCTTTCCTAACGTCGCCCTCGCTAGCCCCTTTGTGCCTACCCTTCCTTTTGATTCAGCTTCACTATATTCGCCAAAGCCTTATAGCCGATCCTAGTCGCACGCCCAATTCGAGCATTAGTAGTTTACATTTTATGTTGGATTGTGATGTGGTGATTCATTTTTGTTATATGTGGATGTGCCCAAAAGAACAATGTGCTGATTTTGTAAAATAAAAATGTGAAAGCTTAAAAGAAAAATCTATAAAAAGAAAAGAAAAAAAAGAGGAAAAGAAAAGAAATAAGAAAAAGTTTAAATGAAAAATCTTTTTGAGATGAGATTGTTGTTTGGAGTAGGCGGTGCACACACCCATTTGTAAAAGTAAGTCTGGGGGTGTGGTGCACCTGCGTTTATTTGGTGGTTAGTGGTTACTATTTTTTGTACGTTAGCTCATTTGGGTTAAATGCATTACACATCTTGTTTATCCTTGTTTTCCTCACCGTAACCCAAGCTCCATTATTACCCGAAGTCCTACGGACTCACGCTAGAGTCAAACTAGTGTCGTGGAGAGAGTGCAAATGTGCAAGCATATTGTCCCCGACATTGGTGGATTCCTTTGGAGGTGATCACGAGCCCCGATCTTTGGCAATGCTTAGCCAAGCGACTTGCCTATTTTCTTCCTACACATGACCGAACGATACTCCACCATTCAATTTTTGAGTAGTGACAATATCTATTTACGTTTGTCGAAAGTTATAAATTTCATAGTATAATTAAAAATTTCTTCTATTATATTTTCTATACACTTGAGTTTTCGATTTCTCGTTCTACTTTAAATTGAAGTTACTTCGTCAGCTAGCTATTTTTGAGTTCACGAGATGATTATTTCCCGGGACGTGCAAATGGTTAAGTCTGGCGGTGTGATGAGTCCCCATTTCATACCGAATTCTGGACTCATCTAGGCTTCATTTCATGACTTTGCACTACCATTTAGCGCCATTAGCACTCCTTTTGGTTCGCTGCGACATTCCACGTCTTGTGCACTTTATTAGCCTATTTTTGTGCGTGTGTGTATTTCCCTATTGCTATACATTTTATTAATATCTATGACTGCCATGATTGACAACCCGTCCAGCTTTCCTGCAGGTTCGGGGATCGTGTGGGCGTCCGGGATAGGGCTTTCACCATTTTTTGGCAAAGGATTCAATGGTCGTGCGTTTTTACCCACGCACGACCATCGACCTCTTTGGCGCACGATCATCGGTCGTGCGCAGTCTGGCTTCTCTTGTGAAAGTTCTGCCCCGCCATATCGCACGGTCACCAGCTAAACCGCGCACGATCACTGCTCGTGCGTTGTCGGTCGTGCGCAGTCATGCCCTCTTTTGAAAAGTTCTGCCCCGCCATATCGCACGGTCACCAGCTATACCTCTCACGATCACTGATCGTGCGCTGCTGATCGTGCGCGAGCTTTGATTTCCTGGTGCAGGTTCTATAGGTTGTTGCCGCACGGGCGCTGACTTTGTTCGCGCACGACCACTGGTCGTGCGCCAGTGGTCGTGCGCGCTATTTAACTCTGCTTCTATAAATCGGCCTGTTCTGCGAATTAGGGTACGGACCTTGGATCGATCTTTGCCGCCACTTCGTCGTTCCGCATCCCAGGAGTTCCATCCATCTCCACCTTCATCCCTACCATCGGGAGGTCATTTTTCGGCGATTCTAAAGCGTTCTGCATCCTCCGGTGATCCTCCCGGCCATTAAAGACCTCTTCTCCGAGCTTTCCACCGAAGAAGATGATGAAGACAACCTAGAGAACGGACTTAAAGGCCCTCGAGGTGATAGCTCGTCGGTACCGGAAGCCTCCTCGGACTGCGCGTGGAAGCGGATTGACAACCCGCACCTCCGGCCAACAACCGCGATGGATCTTCACTTTCTTGGTTTAGTCTTTCTCCATCTCTTTTGTTGTATGAAATGACTTAAGCTTGTAATGAACTTCGATTTCTAGTTGTTTTAATTAGATTATTGCCGTTTAATCTTGCTCGTGAGATTTGTGATTTGATGTGCCTCGCCCCATCTCACTTCACTCCGTTCCTTCGTTCCATTCGATTGCACTCCGCACTAAACACCTCACTCACTGGCTCACCGTACATTCGCCTTACCAAAGTACGGCATCGCGGCCATTACCCCCATCTCGCCTTGTGAAGCGGTGATTGCGACCCGCATATTTCGCTTTAGTTTATTTGTTTGCAAAACCACCTTCAAAGCCCTTTATTTTTCCTTTATTTAATTAACTCTCATAACGATAATTTCGGATCGTTCGTTGTTCTACGCTAATTGCATTCCTCAAGAGACCGACACTCGGGGATTCATTCCCAAAACTTTATTACTTGTGCGACCGGTGCGCTTGCCGTATTTACACGCATCAACACGCCCTGGGACACACCCGTGTCCCAGGCCGTGTCGACACTCAACGATCGCCGGCTCAACAATCGTCGATAAAGAAGAACACGCCCTGGGACACGCCCGTGTCCCAGGCCGTGTACCCTAGACACACCCTGGGACACGCCCGTGTCCCAGGCCGTGTCAGCCAGCCTGAACCTTAATTTGACCTTTTGAGATTTCTGGGGTGTTACATAAGACCCGTCAAATCAATCTTGACCACTTGTGTAAGGATCCCTCCTTTCAAACACCATGGGAGATCCTTATGCCCAGGGTGAGCATCCCCCCAAAAGGTTCGTGTGTCCGAAGAGGTGTCACCCTCTTTCCTGACCCATGACTCAATTGGCGGAACGTTCGCTCTGTAAGGCTACACATCATAATAAAACATTCACGGATAAAAAGATTTATGCGGAAGAAATTCATCACATGGTATCTCAGCATGAAAGGGAAATATAAATCATGAATGAAAACCCACGAAGGCGTATACAGAGTCCAATAGAAATAAACATCATAATCATTAAATGACCAAAATAAATAGTCCAAACAAGAAAGTAAAAAATCTCTCCTCCTCTCCTCTCCTTAGAGTAGTACCCTCATGTCCTCATAAATCTCTCGAGCGGGCTCAGGGAACTCCTCTCCAATGGGTGCACGTCTACTCTCCTCCATCCGCTCTTGCTCCATCGGTAGGCGCATCGGGTCCTAAAATGATACGTACAAAAGTACGTTAGTCACATCATGACCAAGTAAATCTCACGCTCCTTCCCATCCCCCTAGTGGGTACCAGGAAGGAAACCTGCAAGAAGAGTTAGCACAATAGTCGAAGCATTATATACATACTAGTAACCAGTAAGAGCAGCAGTAATATCAACCATTAATTAAGCTAGTTTCTAGCAATATAAGTGTATGAGCATCAACGAGAGAAGCAGTAGCACCAACAATTGAACAAGCATGACTTTCTAGATTTATAATATTTTTCTTCATCGTATAATTCATCCTACGGTAGTTATACGATGTCAGACCAAGGTGTGAGTACAGGTAACACACTTGAGTATATATATATGTATATATGGTATGTTGTGTATGCATGCTTAAACTCTCTCACTCATATGATGTGTCACAATTACTTTCCCCTATATCAACATTGTGACCTGTTAAGAGAAGGAGCTCACTTATCAGGCCTCATCGTCGTGGCCAGACGATGACAGTGGGTCGGTGGCTCCCACTTCTAGGTTATGGATACACCCCAACTCTCTAGGCCTTCATACCTCTATGCAGATTATGTACTCTCGGTGGGAACACATCCTCACTCGTGTAGAGATCAACCCTCTCGGCACATAACCAAACATGTGCGAGACGAACCTATGTGAAAGGGGTAGCTAGCCCCCGATCCTCTTCACCACCCAACAACCGTAGAGTTCGTCGTCACAACTTCTCATGTAGTGTATAATAGGGGAAGTCGACGAACCCGCAACATCGGTATCCATGCACCCTCCCATATTCTCATGCATTAGTAATGAATGACATGCCATTATGCTTGTACTCATACAGTTAATAAGTATTCACGGATCGACTAGCAACTTGAGGTTTATCATGTGATAAAACTAGGAATGACGTCAAACCAATTTCATGGACTACACTTTCACGAATAATTTTAACTAAGTAGGTATGTTCATGCCAAGTTTAAATATACTCACAAGCTCCAAAGTAGAAATATTGAAACATGAATGTTGTAGATAAAATATTAGTCTACAATAGTGTTTCTAACATGTATCATCTGATTTGGCCTCTAAGACCTCCAAAATAGGGGTTAGGGTTTACCAATAATATTTGTTTTACAAGTAAACATCAATCACAATTTATTTGGTTATGTTTGAGGCTAATTTAAATTAATCTAGGTTCACTATTTCAAAAAACTTAAAACATAAAAATTGTATAGAAAATATTATTCTACCAAAGTGTCTCTAATATGCATTTTCTGATTTGGTCTCTAAGGACTCCAAAACAGGGGGGTCAAAGTTCACCAAAAATATTTGTTTACAAGTAAACATCAATCACATTTTATTTTGCTATTTTTGTGATTTATTTAAATTAATCTAGGATCACTATTTCAGAAAACCTAAAACATAAAAAATATATAGGAATAATTATTATATAAAAGTGTCTCTAACATGTCCTTTCCAATTCGGCCTCTAAAGCTACTAAAAAGGGCTCAGAGTTTGCCAAAAATATTTATTTCGGGACTAATATGTATTCTGGGTTTCCAAAATGATTAAATATACTTTTCGGGCTCAAAATTAAATTGGTTAGAGAATCTAAATTAGAAAACTTTTAACATTAAAGTTGTAGACTATAAAATTATCTACAATATTGTGTCTCATAAATTTTTCTCAAATCTGCTTCTAAGTTAAATAAAAATTTATTTGAAGAATGATAAAAATTTCCAAAAGCGGCCAGATTTCGGCCCAAGGAAAGAAGAACCTTGCGCACGATTCTTGGCGCAGATCCGATGACTGCAACCTGGAAGGATGGGCGAGCTAGCTCCGGCCACCACCTCGAGTGGGAGCACCCAGGGAGGGCGCTCCGGTGGGGTAGCTGTCATCGGCCAGCGATGGCCGGAAAAAAGAGTATTGCACTTTTTTTCTATTTATTTTTTGGATGAAGGGGGCCACCGGAGCGGATTCCAACGGCTTCCTCCGCCTCAAGGGCTATGAGAGAGCATCGTGGAGACCCTCTCTCCCCTTCACACGCCCCATGCAAGGTCAAAACCCACGATGGTAGTGGAGATTGGTGTGGGTGATCCAAATCTATCCAAGGCCGGGATCGCCATCTCCGATGATCGGAGATGGAGAGGATCGATGAGAAATAGATCTAGGGCAGAGAGGAGTCGTAGGAACTTACTTGCGCGCCGTTTAGGCGAGGGGATCGACGGGTGGCCATGGGTGGTGGAGATCGCCGGAGTTGGGGAAGAAAGCTTGCCCGGTGGTTTTCGGGGCTCCGGTTCTTGCTGGTTAGAGGTCTAAGGTGGTAGGGAAAATGAAATCCAACATCTGTTGGGTTCATATAAGGGTAGTGGTGGATTTAGGCTTTTTAAGTAGATAATTCCCTTTCCTTGGGGAGAAATGCCTCCCCCCTAATTACTGTCACATATGTCTCCTCCCTAGGCTTAAAAGGTAAGAAATAAACTCCTCCCAACTCGCCATTAGCATGGTGATGGAGGTAATCAAAATTTATGGGGGGGGGGGGGGGGGGGGGGGTTATTACCTATTTGGGCACCAAAAACGTAATAACTAATTAAATACAAATAAATTTGATTTCAAATCTTAAACACAGGATTCTAGTATCTTCAGGAAGTTTCAAAAATTATTTCATAATTTTTGGACGAATTTTTATATTTTATTTCATTTTATTCGTGTGTTTAGCATGATTAAAATAAAATAAAATAAATTTAAATTAAAAATTTATTTTAATTTATAAAATCAATCTTACTATTTTAAGAGTGTCTTGGTAAAAATTTGAGATTTTTCGGAGAACATTTGCTATTTTTATTAATTTCCTTCTTATTTATTTAATTAAATTATCTAAATAATTTTTAGATGTCCTCCCCCTATTCATGCGGCATTATGCAGCTACTCAAATGATTTTGCGGCTCAAGGGTATCTTGCGTTGATGAGCTAGTAGAGTCGGGTAGCTTGATAAAATATGCACATATAAGAGTCTAGTATTCGTTCAAATCGAAAATTGCTCAAAAGACATGGTGGGTGGATTGAGTGACTTATTAGGTCAACCACACCCAATAGGGAATTAACCTATTATCTGGGTTCCGAACAAGCCCGCGGAACCCTAGTGGGTCAAATAACACCACGGGGGTGTAGAAACTGAATTGGGATGTTACAACCCGTTCTCTACTACGCAGAAAAAGGCTCATTTAGCTCAACAACAAGCCTGCCAACACTTGAGGTGAAGCAAGCCTAATAACAACAAACTAAGAACCCACAATGCATGCTCCTTGAAAACAGCAAGAAATCATATTGATTCACGATGTGAGACTATTAGGCACACACCAATTTAAAAATAACAACAACACTCTAGCCTTTATCCCACTATAGTGGGGTCGGCTATATGGATCCTTTGTCGCTATTGTGCCCTAACTTTTGTCATAATCTCACTAATGCCTAAGTACACCAAGTCTTTCCTTATAGTTTCATTCCAAGTCTTTATTGGTCTACCCCTCCCTTGTTTAACATGCCTAGTGACTGGACTCTCACAATGCCTAACATGCACCTCTAATGGTCTCCTTTGTACATGTCCAAATCATCTTAGACGAGCTTCTCGCATCTTCTCTACAATTGGCGCTACTCCTTTCTTATCCCTACAATAATTTTAAAATAAAATAAAAAATTTAACGCCATCACCCGATATGGGCCTTTGGATTCTGTTGTTCTTTCGCGCATCGTACGGGTGAAACGAACCTCGATATCTTATTACATCGTTTGTGTAGCAACTATAACTAAATTTTCAAATTAATCATCATTCTTAAACTATGTATATCTCTAAATACAAAGTCCGGCGATGTGGGACAAAAGAATGCTCACGGGGAGGTGATGGTGGCTCTGCCCACTCGGCGTCGGACAACCCCCTGCAGGTATGTCGGGGTGCTACAAATCCACAGGTGGACTCTGGGCAGGCCGGCGGCGGCGGCGGAGCCTCCCAATGAGCACCCGAGGATTTTTTTCAATTTGTTTCATTAATTCTTAATATTAGGTGAAATATATTATACATGCACCACCTCCCAGGCCTCATGACACTCACCACATGCTCTCTATCCACCCTCCCACGTGTCACGGTGGAAAAGGCAAATTTGTGAGCAGAACCTGCCCTGTCCCGTTTAGACCCAAGATTCCGACTACCTGATGATGCATAATTTGACCTAAATTATTAATATAAAAATCTAAATAATCTAATATAAATATATTTATAATGTTAATTTTATTTGCTAAATCGTATCTTTTTATAATTCTATCCTAATGATGCCTACTTTATTATATTTTCTGCGCGCAGCAAACTTCGGGACAACTTTTGGGCATGTTACGGCCAGAATCAGATCTTGGGCTGAACACGAAAGTTGTAGCCCTCAGAAAGACCTTTCCAACGCATGGTTACACGTCTTCATCGGATTTGTGTAGCTTCGGGAATCTGCGTTTAAAGTTGCTGTCCAGCAGATTTCCTGCATGTATGATTCTTTGGTTTGAGCTAGAACCGAGGATCCCGCGACAAATGGCAAAAGAACACGACTTCAGTTATGACGTGCCAACCAAAATGTCAAGTGCAGCCATGCCACCATATTATTGAACTATTTTCAATAAAGAGAATGAAGCCACAATGGTCCAATGAGATATTTTCTCATAAGTGGGAAAGAGGCTAGCCACCTTTTGACTTTGTATTCAACATGTGTTCTTAAAGGAAGCTTCTTGGAAAGAGAGAAAGAAAGCCAACTTTTATCATACTTTTCATGACAAGTATGAAAGAGGCTAGCCTCCATTGGACTTTATATCCAACATGTGCTTTTTGAAAAAGGGAAGGTTCATGGAAGCTTCATCCTCATGCCAAATTCCAACTCTACCCCCTTGGTTTTGTACCTATAAATAGGCAAGAAGGAAAGGGGGAAAGCATCCATCCTTCCTACTTCATTTTGAGCATTGTAGAGAGCCATTGGAGTTTGTTTTTAGAGTATTTTAGTTTAATATTTTCATGCTTTAATGTTCTTACAATTTCTTTTATCGTACTTGTAATTTTCTTGCAAACTCTCTTTATAATGTCTTTTTTGAAATCTTTTGTAACTTCTTTTCAATAAGAAATAAATTAGTTTGTTATTCCCTTTCCCTCTTTCTCTTTCTTTTTATGCATATTCTTAACATGATTTTCATTTCCTATATTATGAGTAACTAAACTTTGTTTAGTGCTTGATCGAAATGATCCGAGGAATGAAATGATCTCTTTTTCTGAATCCATATCTTCTCTTTCTCTTTGAACAAATGTTTAGGATTTACCCTTGATTAATTTATAGAGAGGTCATATCATCGATATATGATTTTCTCTTCTGTTTCCATACTCTAGTAGCCGAAAGGATCATGCGTATGGATTGATCGCTCATGGGTAAAGGGAGTTGAATGCAATCCTTGAAAGAGGACGACATAAATTTCCCGGATTGGAGTCAAATCCAATAGAGGGGTTCACTACATAAAGCGAGTTTTAGGGGTTTCAATTATAGAATGAAAGTTCGGTTGATCAACCTAAACTCAGTTGGGCGTAGCCTTGAAAGAGGTGCGTTCATATTTTGGGAACCTCCACGGTCCAAGCATCTTCGTTAAAAAGAATTAGAGATTTATCTATTTTTTTGGTCATTTTCATTCCAAGGTGATTCAAGATCAAGTACTAACCTTTTAAATTATTGCTTAATCATCCTCTTTTATTGTATAACCGTTCTCTCATTTGCAAACAAAATCAAAGTATCTAATTGATAAAATAACAGAAATCTCTTTGAAGTAGAAGTAATCGATGCGCCTTGGTTCTAATACGACCTTGATATTATATCCTATGCTATAAGCGATAAGGTACACTTGCCTTTATCGAATATAGATTCGGAGAACATCATCTTCATCTTCATCTTCTCTTTTTCATAAAACACCTCCGGGATTTTCTCCATCAAGTTTTTGGCGCCGTTGCCGGGGACTTGCGTCGATATTTCAAAAAAAAAGATAACTGTTAATTTTATCATTTTTCCTTTTTTTTCTAAAAAATATATATCTTAATAATATACCTAAAACCGCCTAAAAAAACAAAAAGAAAAAAATCCATAATTAATTTTTAAACTCATCTTTAATGATTTGTCTTTTTTTTCCTTCTAGTATATGACCCGAGCAAGTTCTTCGAATAATCCTGAATCCCATTTTGATCCAGAAATTGAGCGCACCTTTAGGCGACGCCTTCAATCTCGTGGACAGGATTTACCAATTATTTTTGAAGAATCTATCGGAGATACTAATATAGCAACTATGGGTGACCCCAATCCTAATGAAGCCCAGCAACGGACCATGTCCTACTATGCACGGCCGAACTTGGAAGGGACACAATCTAGTATTGTTCGCCCTACTATAGCTAATAATAATTTTGAGATCAAGTCTAGCATCATCCAAATGGTGCAACAATCGGTTACTTTTGATGGTTTACCAGATGAAGATCCAAATCAACATCTTTCAAATTTTCTTGAAATCTGTGATACCTTCAAAATAAATGGCGTTACTGATGACGCCATTCGATTACGACTATTTCCCTTTTCTTTGCGGTCAAAGGCCAAGCAGTGGTTAGGCTCTCTTCCTAGAGGATCTATCACTACATGGGCCGAAATGGCGGAAAAATTCATGACTAAATATTTTCCTCCTGCAAAGACCGCCAAATTACGTACTGATATCTCTTCATTTATGCAAATCGACTCAGAGACTCTCTACGATACATGGGAGCGCTTCAAAGAGCTTTTGCGTAGATGTCCTCACCATGCACTTCCTACTTGGCAACAAGTACAGATTTTTTATAATGGCATAAATTTCCAAACAAGGCAGATGATTGATGCAGCTGCTGGGGGTACTCTCAATAATAAAACCCCAGAGGCCGCTCAAGAGCTTTTTGAGGAAATGGCCATGAATGCCTATCAGTGGAATGTGCCCCGAGCGCGCCCTAGCAAGCCGGTAGGACTTTATGAAGTTGATATGACAGCTAATTTAGCTTTACAACTTGAACGTTTAAGCAAGCAAGTGGCAGAGATGTCTGCTTCCTCTGCCACTCCTTCTTGGGCAAATAATACTAATAATACTTTTATTGAAGAACAGGTTGATTTCATGGGGAATCTTACTCGTCCTTCCTTTAACCCGAACAACGCTCCGTATAATAATGCTTATAATCCAGGTTATAGGAACCACCCGAATTTCTCATGGAGCAACCAAAGTAATGCCCAGCGCCCTCCTAATATGAACCCACCTGGTTTTCTTCCACCACCACCAAAGCCCGCTTCGATTGAAGAGGTATTTTCTAAATATGTTGCCTCGAACGAATCCAACATCCGGAATCTCACCGGATCTGTAAAGAACTTAGAGAATCAAATTGGCCAGCTTGCCAAAATGATTGCCGAGCGCCCGCATGGAGCTTTGCCGGGCAACACTGAGACGAATCCAAGGGAGAATGCAAATGCCATCAACCTTCGCAGTGGAAAGGAGGTAACCTCTCCAAGTAGGATTGAACCCGAGGTAACTGTTTCTATTTTACCCCCTCCAGTTTTATTTTCTAATTCTCCGAATGCTTCAAAATCTCCTCTTGTTTCTACTTCTGCACCCCCTTATCCATCTAAAATTAAAAATGAGCGAGTAGAGGAGCAATACAAAAAATTTTTAGAAATTTTAAAACAAATTCATATAAATGTTCCCTTCTGCGAGGCAATCTCTCAAATGCCTAAATACGCGAAATATCTCAAGGAGTTACTCTCCAATAAAAAGAAACTTGAAGATATCTCACGTGTTTCCCTCAATGCAGAATGCTCCGCAGCTTTATTAAATAAATTGCCTCAAAAATTGAATGATCCGGGACGGTTTTCTATCCCGTGCCTCTTTGGCAATTTATTAGTAAAGCATGCCCTCGCCGACCTAGGTGCTAGCATCAATCTAATGCCTTACTCTTTGTTTAAGAAATTGGGGTTAGGAGATCCAATCCCAACTAAAATAAGTATACAACTAGCGGATCGTTCTGTTAAGTATCCAGTAGGGGTAGTGGAAGACGTGTTAGTCAAGGTTGACAAGTTCATCTTTCCGGTGGACTTTGTCATTCTTGACATCGAAGAGGATGCTGAAGTACCACTCATACTCGGCCGCCCCTTCCTTGCCACCTCCCGCGCAATAATAGATGTTAGTAACGGAAAACTCCTCCTTCGTGTTGGAGATGATGAAGTTACTTTCAGTATCAACCCCTCAATGCGAAATTCTCTTTCAAATGATGATTCTTGTTACCATCTAGATGCATCATTTGAAGAAGATTTTTCATCATTTTCTAATTTGTGTCCCACATCTTGTGATGATGCAGAACATGATGAATTATTTTGTTTTAAGGAATTATCTCGTTCTTCGCCTCCTGAGCCAATTGGCTTAGAGAGTATTAAAATCACGACCTCTTACGAAGTACCACCTACTCTTGAGCTTAAGCAACTTCCAGAGCACCTAAAATATGTCTTTTTAGAAAAAGACTCTAAATTGCCGGTCATCATTTCATCTACTTTGCGTGATTCGGAAATTTTTGAATTAATTCAAATCTTAAATAGGCATCGCCGAGCTATAGCTTGGCAATTATCTGATATTAAAGGGATAAGCCCCTCCTTCTGCACACACAAAATATTACTTGAAGATAATTCTCGCAATAGTGTACAGCCTCAGCGACGACTTAATCCCAACATGAAAGACGTCGTTAAGGCTGAAGTAATTAAACTATTAGATGCAGGAATTATCTACCCGATTTCGGATAGCCCGTGGGTTAGCCCCGTACAAGTAGTACCAAAGAAAGGCGGCATGACAGTAGTGGTTAATGAGAACAATGAACTAATTCCAACTCGTACTGTTACGGGTTGGCGGATGTGCATCGACTATAGAAAATTAAATGATGCCACCCGAAAAGACCACTTTCCCTTGCCATTCATTGATCAAATTTTAGAACGCCTTTCCGGTCACTCCTACTATTGCTTTCTTGATGGTTTATCGGGATATTTCCAAATACCAATCTCACCCGAGGACCAGGAGAAAACAACCTTTACTTGTCCCTTCGGCACCTTTGCTTATAGAAGGATGCCATTTGGCCTTTGCAATGCACCAGCTACTTTCCAAAGATGTATGTTGGCCATCTTTGATGAGTTGGTTGAGGATGTGATGGAAGTCTTCATGGATGACTTTTCCGTATTTGGAAATTCTTTTAAATCATGCTTAGCTAATCTTGAACGTGTTCTTCAACGTTGTGAAGATACGAATCTAGCCCTAAATTGGGAAAAATGTCATTTCATGGTCCGAGAGGGGTTGGTACTCGGTCATAAAATATCGGGTAAAGGAATCGAGGTTGATAAGGCCAAGATCGAGGTGATTGAGAAACTTCCCCCTCCCACAAATGTAAAATCTATTAGAAGTTTCCTTGGTCACGCAGGTTTTTATCGGCGGTTTATACAAAATTTTTCCAAAATTACAAAGCCGTTAACACACTTGCTAGAAAAAGAGTCTTCTTTCATTTTTGATAATGAATGTTTAGCAGCTTTTAATATTATCAAAGATAAGCTTATCAACTCGCCAATTCTAGTAGCACCAGATTGGTCCTTTCCTTTCGAGATAATGTGCGATGCAAGCGACATTGCTGTAGGCGCAGTGTTAGGCCAACGGGTGAACAAGTATTTTCACCCAATTTATTATGCAAGCAAGACACTCACATCCGCACAGGCCAATTACACAACTACAGAGAAAGAACTTCTGGCAATTGTTTTTGCGTTTGATAAGTTTAGGTCTTATATTACACTCTCTAAAGTCATTGTGTTTACTGATCATTCTGCCCTTAGGTACCTACTAAACAAGGCAGACGCCAAGCCCCGATTATTAAGATGGATCCTCCTACTGCAAGAATTTGACTTGGAGATCCGGGACAAGAAAGGAGCGGAGAACTTGGCGGCCGATCATCTCTCCCGCTTAGAAAACCCTGCTGCGGATACGCTGGTGGAAGCTGATATTGATGATAAATTCCCTGAAGAGCGCCTCCTCACCATCGAAAAATTAACGAATTCTTCTACCCCTTGGTTTGCGGATTTGGCCAACTATCTAGTGGCTCGGGTCCTGCCAAAAGGTTTTTCAAGTCAACAAAAGAAGAAATTCTTTTCCGACGCGAAGAACTACTTTTGGGAGGACCCCTTCTTATTTCGTATCTGCGCAGATCAAGTGGTAAGAAGATGTGTATCGAGCGAGGAAGGCTTGCAAATATTGCGGCACTGCCATGAAGGACCAACCGGCGGACATTATCAAGCAAGCCGGACCGCAAGGAAAGTGCTGGAGGTCGGTTTCTACTGGCCCTCGATCTTTAAGGATGCTCACTCTTTTGTAAGTGGATGCGACAGGTGCCAAAGGTCAGGTAACATATCTCGCCGAGACGAAATGCCCCAAAACTCCTTTATGGAGTGTGAAATTTTCGATCTATGGGGTATCGATTTCGTAGGTCCTCTCCCTCCCTCATTTAATAATAAATATATTCTCGTCGCAGTCGACTACGTGTCGAGGTGGGCGGAAGCACAAGCTCTCCCATCCAACGATGCAAGAGTGGTCATTAAATTTTTGAAGAAATTATTCTCTCGTTTTGGCACGCCTCGTGCTATAGTTAGTGATAGGGGCACACACTTCTGCAATAGCCAGTTTGCTAAAATTTTAGCAAAATATGGCGTTACACACAAACTCTCCACCGCCTATCACCCACAAACTAGTGGCCAAGTGGAGGTAGTGAACCGCGAGCTCAAGAGGATTTTGGAGAAGACTGTCTCTTTTAATAGGAAGGACTGGTCTTTGAAGCTCGATGATGCTCTATGGGCTTATCGGACGGCATACAAGACCGCCATTGGTTGTACACCATACCGATTAGTCTACGGCAAAGCTTGCCACCTTCCAGTTGAGTTAGAGCACCGTGCCTATTGGGCGCTAAAATTCCTCAATCTTGATTATACTTTGTCCTCCGAGCAAAGAAAATTCCAACTGAACGAACTAGATGAATGGCGTGCTAACGCATATGAAAATAATAAGTTTTATAAGGAGCGCTCAAAGTTCTACCATGATAAAAATATTAAAATTCCTAAAAGTTTTTCACCGGGGGATCTAGTCCTTCTTTACAACTCACGCCTTCGTCTTTTTCCAGGAAAGTTAAAATCTCGATGGTCCGGCCCCTTTGTCGTCAAAGAGGTTTGGCCATATGGGACCGTTCTTATTTCCCACCCGGAACTCGGCTCCTTTAAAGTGAATGGCCACCGATTAAAATTTTATTTCTCTAATGATACTTCGGCCACCAATATTGAGACCCTCACCATATAATCTTCCATGCCAATTAGTCAAGCTACGCGACGGTAAACAAAGCGCTTTTGGGAGGCACCCCAAACTTTATCTTCTTATTATTATTTTCTTTGCTTTAACATGTATTTGCAGGTTTTCTTCTAGCCTCCTCGATTTCACCATCAGGGATGTCCTCTTTCCTCACTTCTTCTTTTATAGCATTTTTATTACTTCATACTTAGTTTTAAACATTGGGGACAATGTTTAACTTTAAGTATGGGGGTATAAGTCCTTAAATAATAAAATTTTAAAAATATATAAATTCCAAAAATTCAAAAAAAAAAATATATTCTTTCTTTTGTCTTTAATATATATACAAAAAAAAGAGAAGATAAAACTTATATAAAATAATTAATAATTTGAGTTAATCTTTGCTAAATCTTTTAGTACCCCATGACTTTGCATTTTCTTGTTTTTAATCATTTATGTACTTGTTTAGTTGAAATAAATTAAATTAAATTTCATTTTGTCTATGTTTCATGAGTAATATGTTGACTCATGTAGTGTTCCTAATTAAGGTAGCATGTTATTTTTGAAAAACATTCTTAAATATTTGCACTTTTTCATAGCCATTTTTTTATGTTTTTCACTTTTATAAAATCTACCATCCCTTGTTTTCTCTTTTAAAAATTTTTGAAATGATTGATTAGTGTTAAGTATAGTAGATGCGAACTAATCTAAGATGCTTATTATCTTCATTTTTCATGAAAAGTCAATTATCTCTATTTTCTATCGGGAATTTGCGTCTCTTGAATTTTTTTAATACCTTGCTTTAAGTAGACTTAAGAGCATGAGGATGATCTAGGCAACTTTTTGATTAGTTTGAGCTTTTGCATCCCAAACCTTAAATTCCTAACCATTGCTAGCCACGTTGTGCCTTTTCCATTTTCTTTTTATAAGTCCCACTTATTTTTCACCAAAGCCATATAGCTTACCCATGTCGCACACTTAAAACTTTTTGAGCTTTATATCACTTGTGTGTACTATATTTTGTGAAAATGGTGGAGATTTGTATTATATCTCAATTGCTACAAAAGAGGAAAAAGAAAAAAAAAGGGAAAACTCAATTGTTTCAAAAGAAGGAAGAAGATATGATATATATTTATATATATATGCAAAAAAAAAAAATTTATGAATGACCTTTTAACCCCAACTTTATATTGCAAAATGACTTGGGGTGTCAAAATTTTATTTTCTAGCAACAAGTTATTTGCAAAGCTCTTCTTTTTTGTTTTAAGTGTGCTTTACCCATCATGTTTATCTTTTGAACTCCACACCCTTAAAACCTAACCCAAAAATTTACACCTAATGAAAGTCCTTTTGATTCATGCTTCTGAGGTTTATTTTTAGTACGGTAGCGAGAAAGTAAATTGAGTAAATTCTTAGGTAGCAGTATTGATCTTTGATTTAGATTGGTATGAATATAAAATGTCTCTTAGATTTTAGTAGCAACTCAATATCCTTTTCATTTATCACATTACTCAATTTTTAGTTTTGCTTAAAAACATGGGATGATTTATTTTTTTTATGCTAGTGAAAATTGTAAAATTCTATGCCAAGACTAAGTAAAAATATTTCGTTTTCTTTTCATAATTCCTCTACCTTAATTTCACATCGTACTTGTGTTCGGCATAGCCAATTTGTTTGGTTTGTTTTTTTTATTTTTTCTAGCTCGTATGTCTTTGCTTGAGGACAAGCAAAATAATAAGTATGGGGGAATTTGATGATGCATAATTTGACCTAAATTATTAATATAAAAATCTAAATAATCTAATATAAATATATTTATAATGTTAATTTTATTTGCTAAATCGTATCTTTTTATAATTCTATCCTAATGATGCCTACTTTATTATATTTTCTGCGCGCAGCAAACTTCGGGACAACTTTTGGGCATGTTACGGCCAGAATCAGATCTTGGGCTGAACACGAAAGTTGTAGCCCTCACAAAGACCTTTCCAACGCATGGTTACACGTCTTCATCGGATTTGTGTAGCTTCGGGAATCTGCGTTTAAAGTTGCTGTCCAGCAGATTTCCTGCATGTATGATTCTTTGGTTTGAGCTAGAACCGAGGATCCCGCGACAAATGGCAAAAGAACACGACTTCAGTTATGACGTGCCAACCAAAATGTCAAGTGCAGCCATGCCACCATATTATTGAACTATTTTCAATAAAGAGAATGAAGCCACAATGGTCCAATGAGATATTTTCTCATAAGTGGGAAAGAGGCTAGCCACCTTTTGACTTTGTATTCAACATGTGTTCTTAAAGGAAGCTTCTTGGAAAGAGAGAAAGAAAGCCAACTTTTATCATACTTTTCATGACAAGTATGAAAGAGGCTAGCCTCCATTGGACTTTATATCCAACATGTGCTTTTTGAAAAAGGGAAGGTTCATGGAAGCTTCATCCTCATGCCAAATTCCAACTCTACCCCCTTGGTTTTGTACCTATAAATAGGCAAGAAGGAAAGGGGGAAAGCATCCATCCTTCCTACTTCATTTTGAGCATTGTAGAGAGCCATTGGAGTTTGTTTTTAGAGTATTTTAGTTTAATATTTTCATGCTTTAATGTTCTTACAATTTCTTTTATCGTACTTGTAATTTTCTTGCAAACTCTCTTTATAATGTCTTTTTTGAAATCTTTTGTAACTTCTTTTCAATAAGAAATAAATTAGTTTGTTATTCCCTTTCCCTCTTTCTCTTTCTTTTTATGCATATTCTTAACATGATTTTCATTTCCTATATTATGAGTAACTAAACTTTGTTTAGTGCTTGATCGAAATGATCCGAGGAATGAAATGATCTCTTTTTCTGAATCCATATCTTCTCTTTCTCTTTGAACAAATGTTTAGGATTTACCCTTGATTAATTTATAGAGAGGTCATATCATCGATATATGATTTTCTCTTCTGTTTCCATACTCTAGTAGCCGAAAGGATCATGCGTATGGATTGATCGCTCATGGGTAAAGGGAGTTGAATGCAATCCTTGAAAGAGGACGACATAAATTTCCCGGATTGGAGTCAAATCCAATAGAGGGGTTCACTACATAAAGCGAGTTTTAGGGGTTTCAATTATAGAATGAAAGTTCGGTTGATCAACCTAAACTCAGTTGGGCGTAGCCTTGAAAGAGGTGCGTTCATATTTTGGGAACCTCCACGGTCCAAGCATCTTCGTTAAAAAGAATTAGAGATTTATCTATTTTTTTGGTCATTTTCATTCCAAGGTGATTCAAGATCAAGTACTAACCTTTTAAATTATTGCTTAATCATCCTCTTTTATTGTATAACCGTTCTCTCATTTGCAAACAAAATCAAAGTATCTAATTGATAAAATAACAGAAATCTCTTTGAAGTAGAAGTAATCGATGCGCCTTGGTTCTAATACGACCTTGATATTATATCCTATGCTATAAGCGATAAGGTACACTTGCCTTTATCGAATATAGATTCGGAGAACATCATCTTCATCTTCATCTTCTCTTTTTCATAAAACACCTCCGGGATTTTCTCCATCACTACCTCAGTCAGTAGATCAGGTCAAAAACGGCGATACAACATTTATGAGTGTTGGTGTTGTGGCAAGGTGGGTCACTTTGCCGTAGATTGTTGGCACAATCCCTCTGTGCCAAGGGCAAGGGTATGTCCACTTTCTATGGGTAGAGTTAGCCTTCCTGACAGGATTCCTGTAGGAAGGCATTCAAGATTTTATTCTGACAAGAACCTAGGACCCAATACATATTGGGTTCCTAAGGAAAGGTAATTCTTTTTTGCAGGATAGTCTAGGTACCCAGGTACATGATGGGACCTAGACAAAAGATGTTCCAGGCTTGCCATGGAACAAGATTAAGGGAAAAGAGATAACGCTAACTACGGTGAAAGTCTTGAATAGCTAAGTTTAGATGAGACTGCTAAAGGTGCAACTCCCAAGTACGTCAAGGTTTCCACCTCGACGTCAGCTGGAGAAGTTGACGAGCAGGATGGAGAAAATCTTCCGGAAGAAGGAGAAGTCCGAGAAGATGTCAAAGCTCCAGATGCCAGACTCCTAGAGCTCCGACACGTGAGGGATCATCCTAGAGATCAGATCATCGGAGATCCTCGTGACGGGGTAAAAACTCGAAGAGGTACCATTAACGAGATTTTGCATCTTAGCTTCCTGTCACAGGTTGAGCCAAAGAAGTTCGACGAGGCGAACAAAGATGCTGCATGGATTTTGGCCATGCAAGATGAATTGCATCAATTCGAACGATGCAACGTTTGGACGCTGGTTCCCAGACCACAAAAGCAGAATGTGATTGGCACCAAGTGGATCTTCAGAAACAAACTGGATGAACATGGTGTCATCATAAAGAATAAGGCCAGGCTAGTGGCTCAAGGTTACCGACAGGAGGAGGGGATTGACTTCGACCAGACCTTTGCACCAGTGGCAAGGCTCGAGGCCATCAGATTGTTCCTGGCATATGCTTCGCACAAAGGATTCACTGTCTATCAGATGGACGTTAAATCGGCTTTCTTGAATGAAGACTTGAAAGAGGAAGTATACGTCGCTCAACCTCTAGGTTTTGTCAATCCTACTTATCCTAATCATGTATATTTTCTTAATAAAGCGCTATATGGCTTAAAACAAGCTCCTCGAGCTTGGTATGAGATATTGTCTAGTTTTCTTCTTGAGAACAAGTTCTCTAGAGGAAAAATAGACAAGACATTGTTTCTCAGGGAAGTCAAAGGCAAGATTTTGCTGGTACAAATCTATGTTGATGACATTATATTAGGCTCAACGGACAACAATCTTTGCAAAAAGTTTTCCAAACTTATGCAAGGAAAGTTTGAAATGAGCAGTATGGGAGAGCTGAAGTATTTCTTGGGACTTCAAGTGAAACAGTCTGAGGAAGGAATCTTCATTTCTCAGACGAAGTTCACAAATGAACTCCTCAAGAAATTCGAAATGGAGAATGCAACCTCTATGAGGTCTCCAATGGGATCCACCATGTCTCTGGATAAGGATGAGAAAGGGAAACCTTTTGATGAAACCAAATACAGAAGCATCATTGGATCTCTGCTCTATCTTACTGCGAGTAGATCGGATATCATGTTCTCCACATGTGTCTGTGCCAGATATCAGGTGAACACTAAGGAATCTCACTATGTCGCTGCAAAGCGAATTCTAAGATACCTTAAAGGTACCTCCAATCTTGGCTTGTGGTACCCGAGAAACAATGATGTCGAGCTAATAGGTTTTTCAGATGCTGATTTTGCAGGGAGTAGGGATGACAGGAAAAGTACCTCCGGGACGTGTCAATTCCTCGGAAGAAGGCTCATCTCATGGAATAGCAAGAAGCAGAATTGTGTTGTAACCTCCACAACGGAATCAGAATACATTTCGGCTGGGAGCTGTTGCGCACAACTTCTATGGATCAGAAATCAGTTAGCAGACTATGATCTCCAGTTCAAGGAAGTACCGATGTACTGCGATTCCTCCAGTGCAATTGCTATTGCCAACAATCCGGTATCGCACAGCAGAACGAAGCATATTGAAGTGCGTTACCATTTCATTCGGGAGCACGTGGAGAACAAGGACATCTCTCTCTGTTATGTTCCCACTGACAAGCAGATTGCAGACATTTTCACAAAGCCCCTTGACGAGGCCAAGTTCAGTATGTTCAAAACTGAATTGGGGATGCTAAACTACGAGGAATGAAGACTACAGAAGCTCAAGGCTCATGCGTCTAGGGGAGCCTCTGCTAGGTATTTAGTGAAACCAAAGGTACAAGAACTGAGGGGGAGCATGGTGTCTCATGCTTCAGTCCCCGATTTGCAGAAGCCAAAAAGGGGGAGATTACCATTACCCTCTCGGCTAAGGTGCTAAGGTGATAGCTCCACAAGCTCTAAAGATAACGGTATGGAATTTCAACTTTTTATTTTAAGTTCTATTTTTCCAAGCCGTTGTATTCACCTTAGCTTGTAGGGTTTAGGCTTCTTCAAATAGGGGGAGATTGTTGGGTATTGTATCCACAATATACCTGATTTGAAGAAGCCCCTGAACAAGCTAAGGTGAATTCACTATGTATTTGATGAATTTCTTCTAGTTGTGCTTGCAGCTTTTCATTGCTAAGTACACACCAATGTCAGGGTGCAGTAGGTCAATATACACGGGTTTGTGCAACGTAATCCCTCGTTGAGCAGATCAGTGTGTTGGCTTACGTGTACTCTCTCTATTGGAGTGTACTTATTTCCAAGCACAGGGTCATGAAAGATCATGAGCAGACAAGGAGCAAGGATGGGCCAAAGACCTGCTCACGGGTTGAAAGACGAGAATCGTCTAAGTGTAAATCGTCGAGAATCACTAGATGATTCTCGCTGGGTTGGGCCGGCTGTCTCGACGCAGTCAGAAAATTCTCTAAGGCAGAATCGTCGAGAATCACTAAGTGACTCTCGCCGATTTGTCGAGAATGACTTTGCATTCTCGACGATTCGGCGAGAATCAAATGTGATTCCCGTCGATTCTCCCCGGCCTCTATAACCTATGCAGCCAGAATTCGCCAAGTAGAATTCGGCGAGAATCGTAAGTGATTCTCGCCGATTCGTCGAGAATCACCTACGATTCTCGCCGATTTTGCCTTGGGCGATTTTTCTGAATTCCTGGACCGGTCCATGTTACCTGCAGCTATTTGAACCGGACTTTGGTCTTTGCTTTTGTGGGGCCCACAACGGTCATCTCCATGACCTATTGTATAAATACACAGGTATTTGTGTACAGTGGTTGACGGATACAGTATACGAAAGCCGAGCCGCCGACTAACCCTAAAATCGCGAACCAGCTCCACCTCCGTCGCCGCCGCTAGTGCAGTGGTCACCGTAGCTGATCTCGATCTCCTCCAGATCCCTGGTGACAGAAGCCAAGTCTTGCACAGCGTCTTACGCGTCTAACCAGAGATCTTTTGTCTCTTGATTTGAGATAGGGAAATCCATCCCCGTCCAAATCGATCGAGACGATCGATCCTAGTGTGACCGTTGGAAGACCTTGTCGACTTTGCTAAGAAGATTGAATCTCCAGTGCATCGCTGCTGTTTTCAGTTGCCGCCGTTAACACCGAGAGCCTCGCCGCCACTTATTCCATGAACCTAGCCGCCGCTCCAAGCCGTTGCCGGTTTCGGGAAGGTTCACTCCAAGAGAGATTTAGGGTTGTGGACTCTTCGTTGACTTCAAGATCACGTCGTCGAACGAAGAGGGACACCTTAGTCTCCATAAGTTGTTTGTATTTCTTACAAGCTATTTTCAATTTCTTTGTAAAGGACCGATTGGTCTCTAGTTATAAGGGTTGGGTGCAACCCGTGTTGTGGGAGTGGTGACTCCTACGTGTGGAAGGGTTCCTTCCGTTAGTGCAAGGATTGGATTTCAATCCTGTTGGTGAAGTGACCGAGTCGTCCCTGGTTGGGAGATAGGTCGAAGGGGGAAAGTGGACGTACCCAAATCAGGGAACCACTATAAATTACTTGTGTCCTTTCCGTGCTGTGTTATTTTGTTTTCTTGTGCAGGTACAATTTTAATTCCGCAAATACGCTACAAGTCACCTATTCCCCCCCCCCCCATAGGTGGAGGTAGTTGGCACTAGGTGGACTTTCAAGTGGTATTAGAGGGAGGTTGCTCAGCAATAAGGTTAACACCTTGAGTAAGATCCTGCCTCTAGTGTCAACTAGAAGACGAGACTCAAGCATAGAGCTGGAATTTGATGTCCCTCCTCTGAGACTCCCTGCGTGCACAACAGAGTATTACCCCATCTGGAAGATGAGAGTTATATTTCATCTAGAGGCCATCGACCCTCAGGCGTCACTCATCTTGGAAGAGGGTCCCTTCATTCCCATGAAGGCTTCCGGTTCAGGAAAGGATATCCAAATCCCCAAGAGTCCCGAAGAGATGTCTGAGACCGAGCTCTCACTGTTCAACTTGGACAAGTTAATACGTCAGATCATCACTGACGTCTGGTCTGGTGTATCTCGTTCAAGAGTGGACAAGTGTAGGACGGCCAAGTCCATGTGGCAAACCATCTCAAACCTCATGGAGGGATCAGAGAAAGCAGGGACCAGTTGTCAGCAAGAGGATGAAGCCTATGTGGGGGTCCTCATTTCTGAAGATGAAGGGCATGATCAATCTGTCAGTATCAGGGCTCCTGTGTCCTTGTCAGAGACTGAAGAAGAAGCTGAGGAAAGCAGTTTTGATGAAGCTGACTCAACATTCTCTGCCGATCTTGACGGTAACCCTGAACAGCAAAGCCAGAAGCAGGTAACTTCTTCCTCAAGCCCCTCTCCTCTTGAAGTTCCTGAAGACAGGAATAGTTCAGAGGGTAGTCCTTCTAGTGATGCAAGAGATATAGATAGCTTCAATCAAAAGATTGAAAATCTTGACTCCCTTGAGAGTGCCCTTCAGACGAGCAACTTACTTGTTGAGGAACAAGCTAAGGAGATTGCTCAGCTGAAGATCTTGATGAATCTCCAACTGGAATCCATCAAGGTAAAGGACTCAAAGATCTCGGATCTAGAGAGTCGTCTAGAGACCGAGAAGAGGATAGTTTTTAACTTTTCCAAGATAGATGCTATCAAGAGAAAAGCAGAAAAGGGGTGGATCTCCCAAATTATTAATTCATGGAGAAATGGGGAAACTGTGTTCAGACCCCCCACCCCGAGTAGGAAGGGCACTCATCATGCTTTCAGGTATGACCACAGAAACAACGTTGGTCACTGCAAGAATGATCAGCCCTCAGGTGGAAATACCCACAGTGCTAGAGCTGTCATGGCTACCCATGAGAGAATACCCAAGGCTCATTCTGAACCCTTTGTATTCTCAGCCTCAGCCCCAACTCATCATGAATATGCAGGAACCAGCTCTCACTACAGTACTTTTCACCCTAGGACACAGGAAAGGGGGGACAGGAAACATGTGGTAAGTACCCATGGGGCCTCTAGAAGTGTGCTGACTGAAAGGAAGGCACCACCTCCCAGGCCTCATGACACTCACCACATGCTCTCTATCCACCCTCCCACGTGTCACGGTGGAAAAGGCAAATTTGTGAGCAGAACCTGCCCTGTCCCGTTTAGACCCAAGATTCCGACTACCTCAGTCAGTAGATCAGGTCAGAAACGGCGATACAACATTTATGAGTGTTGGTGTTATGGCAAGGTGGGTCACTTTGCCGTAGATTGTTGGCACAATCCCTCTGTGCCAAGGGCAAGGGTATGTCCACTTCCTTTGGGCAGAGTTAGCCTTCCTGACAGGATTCCTGTAGGAAGGCATTCAAGATTTTATTCTGACAAGAACCTAGGACCCAATACATATTGGGTTCCTAAGGAAAGGTAATTCTTTTTTACAGGATAGTCTATGTACCCAGGTACATGATGGGACCTAGACAAAAGATGTTCCAGGCTTTCCATGGAACAAGATTAAGGGAAAAGAGATAACGCTAACTACGGTGAAAGGCTTGAACAGCTAAGTTTAGATGAGACTGCTAAAGGTGCAACTCCCAAGTACGTCAAGGTTTCCACCTTGACGCCAGCTGGAGAAGTTGACGAGCAGGATGGAGAAAATCTTCCGGAAGAAGGAGAAGCCCGAGAAGATGTCAAAGCTCCAGATGCCAGACTCCTAGAGCTCCGACACGTGAGGGATCATCCTAGAGATCAGATCATCGGAGATCCTCGTGACGGGGTCAGAACTCGAAGAGGTACCATTAACGAGATTTTGCATCTTAGCTTCCTGTCACAGGTTGAGCCAAAGAAGTTCGATGGGGCGAACAAAGATGCTGCATGGATTTTGGCCATGCAAGATGAATTGCATCAATTCGAACGATGCAACGTTTGGACGCTGGTTCCCAGACCACAAAAGCAGAATGTGATTGGCACCAAGTGGATCTTCAGAAATAAACTGGATGAACATGGTGTCATCATAAAGAACAAGGCCAGGCTAGTGGCTCAAGGTTACCGACAGGAGGAGGGGATTGACTTCGACCAGACCTTTGCACCAGTGGCAAGGCTCGAGGCCATCAGATTGTTCCTGGCGTATGCTTCGCACAAAGGATTCACTGTCTATCAGATGGACGTGAAATCGGCTTTCTTGAATGGAGACTTGAAAGAGGAAGTATACGTCGCTTAACCTCCAGGTTTTGTCAATCCTACTTATCCTAATCATGTATATTTTCTTAATAAAGCGCTATATAGCTTAAAACAAGCTCCTCGAGCTTGGTATGAGACATTGTCTAGTTTTCTTCTTGAGAACAAGTTCTCTAGAGGAAAAATAGACAAGACATTGTTTCTCAAGGAAGTCAAAGGCAAGATTTTGCTGGTGCAAATCTATGTTAATGACATTATATTCGGCTCAACGGACAACAATCTTTGCAAAAAGTTTTCCAAACTTATGCAAGGAAAGTTTGAAATGAGCAGTATGGGAGAGCTGAAGTATTTCTTGGGACTTCAAGTGAAACAGTCTGAGGAAGGAATCTTCATTTCTCAGACGAAGTTCACAAATGAACTCCTCAAGAAATTCGGAATGGAGAATGCAACCTCTATGAGGACTCCAATGGGATCCACCATGTCTCTGGATAAGGATGAGAAAGGGAAACCTTTTGATGAAACCAAATACAGAAGCATCATTGGATCTCTGCTCTATCTTACTACGAGTAGACCGGATATCATCTTCTCCACATGTGTCTGTGCCAGATATCAGGTGAACACTAAGGAATCTCACTGTGTCGTTGCAAAGCGAATTCTAAGATACCTTAAAGGTACCTCCAATCTTGGCTTGTGGTACCCGAGAAACAATGATGTCGAACTAATAGGTTTTTCAGATGCTGATTTTGCAGGGAGTATGGATGACAGGAAAAGCACCTCCGGGAGGTGTCAAATCCTCGGAATAAGGCTCATCTCATGGAATAGCAAGAAGCAGAATTGTGTTGCAACCTCCACAGCGGAATAAGAATACATTTCGGCTGGGAGCTATTGCACACAACTTCTATGGATCAGAAATCAGTTAGCAGACTATGATCTCCAGTTCAAGGAAGTACCGATGTACTGCGACTCCTCCAGTGCAATTGCTATTGCCAACAATCCGGTATCACACAGCAGAACGAAGCATATTGAAGTGCGTTACCATTTCATTCGGGAGCACGTGGAGAACAAGGACATCTCTCTCTGCTATGTTCCCACTGACAAGCAGATTGCAGACATTTTCACAAAGCCCCTTGACAAGGCCAAGTTCAGTATGTTCAAAACTGAATTGGGGATGCTAAACTACGAGGAATGAAGACTACAGAAGCTCAAGGCTCATGCGTCGAGGGGGAGCCTCTGCTAGGAATTTAGTGAAACCAAAGGTACAAGAACTGAGGGGGAGCATGGTGTCTCATGCTTCAATCCCCGATTTGCAGAAGACAAAAAGGGGGAGATTACCATTACCCTCTCGGCTAAGGTGTTAAGGTGATAGCTCCACAAACTCTAAAGATAACGGTATGGAATTTCAACTTTTTATTTTAAGTTCTGTTTTTCCAAGCCGTTGTATTCACCTTAGCTTGTAGGGTTTAGGCTTCTTCAAATAGGGGGAGATTGTTGGGTATTGTATCCACAATGTACCTGATTTGAAGAAGCCCCTGAACAAGCTAAGGTGAATTCACTATGTATTTGATGAATTTCTTCTAGTTGTGCTTGCAGCTATTCATTGCTAAGTACACACCAATGTCAGGGTGCAGTAGGTCAATATACACGGGTCTGTGTAATGTAATCCCTCGTTGAGCAGATCAGTGTGTTGGCTTACGTGTACTCTCTCTATTGGAGTGTACTTATTTCCAAGCACAGGGTCATGAAAGATCATGAGCAGACAAGGAGCAAGGATGGGCCAAAGACCTGCTCACGGGTTGAAAGACGAGAATCGTCTAAGTGTAAATCGTCGAGAATCACTAGATGATTCTCGCCGGGTTGGGCCAGCTGTCTCGACGCAGTCAGAAAATTCTCTAAGGCAGAATCGTCGAGAATCACTAAGTGACTCTCGCCGATTCGTCGAGAATGACTTTGCATTCTCGACGATTCGGCGAGAATCAAATGTGATTCCCGCCGATTCTCCCCGGCCTCTATAACCTGTGCAGCCAGAATTCGCCAAGTAGAATTCGGCGAGAATCGTAAGTGATTCTCGCCGATTCGTCGAGAATCACCTACGATTCTCGCAGATTTTGCCTTGGGCGATTTTTCCGAATTCCTGGACCGGTCCATGTTACCTGCAACTATTTGAACCGGACTTTGGTCTTTGCTTTGGTGGGGCCCACAACGGTCATCTCCATGACTTATTGTATAAATACACAGGTATTTGTGTACAGTGGTTGACGGATACAGGATACGAAAGCCGAGCCGCCGACTAACCCTAAAATCGCGAACCAACTCCGCCTCCGTCGCCGCCGCTCGTACAGTGGTCACCGTAGCTGATCTCGATCTCCTCCAGATCCCCGGTGACAGAAGCCAAGTCTTGCACAGCGTCTCACGCGTCTAACCAGAGATCTTTTGTCTCTTGATTTGAGATAGGGAAATCCATCCCCGTCCGAATCGATCGAGACGATCGATCCTAGTGTGACCGTTGGAAGACCTTGCGGACTTTGCTAAGAAGATTGAATCTCCAGCGCATCGCTGCTGTTTTCAGTTGCCGCCGCCAACACCGAGAGCCTCGCCGCCGCTTATTCCGTGAACCTAGCTGCCGCTCCAAGCCGCCGTCGGTTTCGGGAAGGTTCACTCCAAGAGAGATTTAGGGTTGTGGACTCTTCGTTGACTTCAAGATCACGTCGTCGAACGAAGAGGGACACCTTAGTCTCCATAAGTTGTTTGTATTTCTTACAAGCTATTTTCAATTTCTTTGTAAAGGACCGATTGGTCTCTAGTTGTAAGGGTTGGGTGCAACCTATGTTGTGGGAGTGGTGACTCCTACGTGTGGAAGGGTTCCTTCCGTTAGTGCAAGGATTGGATTTCAATCCTGTTGGTGAAGTGACCGAGTCGTCCCTGGTTGGGAGATAGGTCGAAGGGGGAAAGTGGGCGTACCCAAATTAGGGAACCACTATAAATTGCTTGTGTCCTTTCTATGCTGTGTTGTTTTGTTTTCTTGTGCATGTACAATTTTAATTCCGCAAATACGCTGCAAGATACCTATTCCCCCCCCCCATAGGTGGAGGTAGTTGACACTAGGTGGACTTTCAAGTGGTATCAGAGGGAGGTTGCTCAGCAATAAGATTAACACCTTGAGTAATATCCTGCCTCTAGTGTCAACTAGAAGACGAGACTCAAGCATGGAGCTGGAATTTGATGTCCCTCCTCTGAGACTCCCTGCGTGCACAACAGAGTATTACCCCCATCTGGAAGATGAGAGTTATGTTTCATCTAGAGGCCATCGACCCTCGGGCGTCACTCATCTTGGAAGAGGGTCCCTTCATTCCCATGAATGCTTCCGGTTCAGGAAAGGATATCCAAATCCCCAAGAGTCCCGAAGAGATGTCTGAGACCGAGCTCTCACTGTTCAACTTGGACAAGTTAATACGTCAGATCATCACTGACGTCTGGTCTGGTGTATCTCGTTCAAGAGTGGACAAGTGTAGGACGGCCAAGTCCATGTGGCAAACCATCTCAGACCTCATGGAGGGATCAGAGAAAGCAGGGACCAGTTGTCAGCAAGAGGATGAAGCCTATGTGGGGGTCCTCATTTCTGAAGATGAAGGGCATGATCAATCTGTCAGTATCAGGGCTCTTGTGTCCTTGTCAGAGACTGAAGAAGAAGCTAAGGAAAGCAGTTCTGATGAAGCTGACTCAACAGTCTCTGACAATCTTGACGGTAACCCTGAACAGCAAAGCCAGAAGCAGGTAACTTCTTCCTCATGCCCCTCTCCTCTTGAAATTCCTGAAGACAGGAATAGTTCAGAGGGTAGTCCTTCTAGTAATGCAAGGGATATAGATAGCTTCAATCAAAAGATTGAAAATCTTGATTCCCTTGAGAGTGCCCTTCAGACGAGCAACTTACTTGTTGAGGAACAAGCTAAGGAGATTGCTCAGCTGAAGATCTTGATGAATCTCTAACTGGAATCCATCAAGGTAAAGGACTCAAAGATCTCGGATCTAGAGAGTCGTCTAGAGACCGAGAAGAGGATAGTTTCTAACTTTTCCAAGATAGATGCTATCAAGAGAAAAGCAGAAAAGGGGTGGATCTCCCAAATTATTAATTCATGGAGAAATGGGGAAACTGTGTTCAGACCCCCCACCCCGAGTAGGAAGGGCACTCATCATGCTTTCAGGTATGACCACAAAAACAATGTTGGTCACTGCAAGAATGATCAGCCCTCAGGTGGAAATACCCATAGTGTTAGAGCTGTCATGGCTACCCATGAGAGAATACCCAAGGCTCATTCTGAACTCTTTGTATTCTCAGCCTCAGCCCCAACTCATCATGAATATGCAGGAACCAGCTCTCACTGCAGTACTTTCCACCCTAGGACACAGGAAAGGGGGGACAGGAAACATGTGGTAAGTACCCATGGGGCCTCTGGAAGTGTGCTGACTGAAAGGAAGGCACCACCTCCCAGGCCTCATGACACTCACCACATGCTCTCTATCCCCCCTCCCACGTGTCACGGTGGAAAAGGCAAATTTGTGAGCAGAACCTGCCCTGTCCCGTTTAGACCCAAGATTCCGACTACCTCAGTCAGTAGATCAGGTCAGAAACGGCGATACAACATTTATGAGTGTTGGTGTTGTGGCAAGGTGGGTCACTTTGCCGTAGATTGTTGGCACAATCCCTCTGTGCCAAGGGCAAGGGTATGTCCACTTCCTCTGGGCAGAGTTAGCCTTCCTGACAGGATTCCTGTAGGAAGGCATTCAAGATTTTATTCTGACAAGAACCTAGGACCCAATACATATTGGGTTCCTAAGGAAAGGTAATTCTTTTTTGCAGGATAGTCTAGGTACCCAGGTACATGATGGGACCTAGACAAAAGATGTTCCAGGCTTGCCATGGAACAAGATTAAGGGAAAAGAGATAATGCTAACTACGGTGAAAGGCTTGAACAGCTAAGTTTAGATGAGACTGCTAAAGGTGCAACTCCCAAGTACGTCAAGGTTTCCACCTCGACGTCAGCTGGAGAAATTGACGAGCAGGATGGAGAAAATCTTCCGGAAGAAGGAGAAGTCCGAGAAGATGTCAAAGCTCCAGATGCCAGACTCCTAGAGCTCCGACACGTGAGGGATCATCTTAGAGATCAGATCATCGGAGATCCTCGTGACGGGGTCAAAACTCGAAGAGGTACCATTAATGAGATTTTGCATCTTAGCTTCCTGTCACAGGTTGAGCCAAAGAAGTTCGACGAGGCGAATAAAGATGCTGCATGGATTTTGGCCATGCAAGATGAATTGCATCAATTCGAACGATGCAACGTTTGGACGCTGGTTCCCAGACCACAAAAGCAGAATGTGATTGGCACCAAGTGGATCTTCAGAAACAAACTGGATGAACATGGTGTCATCATAAAGAACAAGGCCAGGCTAGTGGCTCAAGGTTACCGACAGGAGGAGGGGATTGACTTCAACCAGACCTTTGCACCAGTGGCAAGGCTCGAGGCCATCAGATTGTTCCTGGCGTATGCTTCGCACAAAGGATTCACTGTCTATCAGATGGACGTGAAATCGGATTTCTTGAATGGAGACTTGAAAGAGGAAGTATACGTCGCTCAACCTCCAGGTTTTGTCAATCCTACTTATCCTAATCATGTATATTTTCTTAATAAAGCGCTATATGGCTTAAAACAAGCTCCTCAAGCTTGGTATGAGACATTGTCTAGTTTTCTTCTTGAGAACAAGTTCTCTAGAGGAAAAATAGACAAGACATTGTTTCTCAGGGAAGTCAAAGGCAAGATTTTGCTGGTGCAAATCTATGTTGATGACATTATATTAGGCTCAACGGACAACAATCTTTGCAAAAAGTTTTCCAAACTTATGCAAGGAAAGTTTGAAATGAGCAGTATGGGAGAGCTGAAGTATTTCTTAGGACTTCAAGTGAAACAGTCTGAGGAAGGAATCTTCATTTCTCAGACGAAGTTCACAAATGAACTCCTCAAGAAATTCGAAATGGAGAATGCAACCTCTATGAGGTCTCCAATGGGATCCACCATGTCTCTGGATAAGGATGAGAAAGGGAAACCTTTTGATGAAACCAAATACAGAAGCATCATTGGATCTCTGCTCTATCTTACTGCGAGTAGATCGGATATCATGTTCTCCACATGTGTCTGTGCCAGATATCAGGTGAACACTAAGGAATCTCACTATGTCGCTGCAAAGCGAATTCTAAGATACCTTAAAGGTACCTCCAATCTTGGCTTGTGGTACCCGAGAAACAATGATGTCGAGCTAATAGGTTTTTCAGATGCTGATTTTGCAGGGAGTAGGGATGACAGGAAAAGTACCTCCGGGACGTGTCAATTCCTCGGAAGAAGGCTCATCTCATGGAATAGCAAGAAGCAGAATTGTGTTGCAACCTCCACAGCGGAATCAGAATACATTTCGGCTGGGAGCTGTTGCGCACAACTTCTATGGATCAGAAATCAGTTAGCAGACTATGATCTCCAGTTCAAGGAAGTACCGATGTACTGCGACTCCTCCAGTGCAATTGCTATTGCCAACAATCCGGTATCGCACAGCAGAACGAAGCATATTGAAGTGCGTTACCATTTCATTCGGGAGCACGTGGAGAACAAGGACATCTCTCTCTGCTATGTTCCCACTGACAAGCAGATTGCAGACATTTTCACAAAGCCCCTTGACGAGGCCAAGTTCAGTATGTTCAAAACTGAATTGGGGATGCTAAACTACGAGGAATGAAGACTACAGAAGCTCAAGGCTCATGCGTCTAGGGGAGCCTTTGCTAGGAATTTAGTGAAACCAAAGGTACAAGAACTGAGGGGGAGCATGGTGTCTCATGCTTTAGTCCCCGATTTGTAGAAGCCAAAAAGGGGGAGATTACCATTACCCTCTCGGCTAAGGTGCTAAGGTGATAGCTCCACAAGCTCTAAAGATAACGGTATGGAATTTCAACTTTTTATTTTAAGTTCTGTTTTTCCAAGCCGTTGTATTCACCTTAGCTTGTAGGGTTTAGGCTTCTTCAAATAGGGGGAGATTGTTGGGTATTGTATCCACAATGTACCTGATTTGAAGAAGCCCCTGAACAAGCTAAGGTGAATTCACTATGTATTTGATGAATTTCTTCTAGTTGTGCTTGCAGCTATTCATTGCTAAGTACACATCAATGTCAGGGTACAGTAGGTCAATATACACGGGTCTGTGCAACGTAATCCCTCGTTGAGCAGATCAGTGTGTTGGCTTACGTGTACTCTCTCTATTGGAGTGTACTTATTTCCAAGCACAGGGTCATGAAAGATCATGAGCAGACAAGGAGCAAGGATGGGCCAAAGACCTGCTCACTGGTTGAAAGACGAGAATCGTCTAAGTGTAAATCGTCGAGAATCACTAGATGATTCTCGCCGGGTTGGGCCGGCTGTCTCGACGCAGTCAGAAAATTCTTTAAGGCAGAATCGTCGAGAATCACTAAGTGACTCTCGCCGATTCGTCGAGAATGACTTTGCATTCTCGACGATTCGGCGAGAATCAAATGTGATTCCCGTCGATTCTCCCCGGCCTCTATAACCTGTGCAGCCAGAATTCGCCAAGTAGAATTCGGCGAGAATCGTAAGTGATTCTCGTCGATTCGTCGAGAATCACCTACGATTCTCGTCGATTTTGCCTTGGGCGATTTTTCCGAATTCCTGGACCGGTCCATGTTACCTGCAGCTATTTGAACCGGACTTTGGTCTTTGCTTTGGTGGGGCCCACAACGGTCATCTCCATGACCTATTGTATAAATACACAGGTATTTGTGTACAGTGGTTGACGGATACAGGATACGAAAGCCGAGCCGCCGACTAACCCTAAAATCGCGAACCAGCTCCGCCTCCGTCGCCGCCGCTCGTGTAGTGGTCATCGTAGCTGATCTCGATCTCCTCCAGATCCCCAGTGACAGAAGCCAAGTCTTGCACAACGTCTCACGCGTCTAACCAGAGATCTTTTGTCTCTTGATTTGAGATAGGGAAATCCATCCCCGTCCGAATCGATCGAGACGATCGATCCTAGTGTGACCGTTGGAAGACCTTGCCGACTTTGCTAAGAAGATTGAATCTCCAGTGCATCGCTGCTGTTTTCAGTTGCCGCCGCCAACACCGAGAGCCTCGCCGCCGCTTATTCCGTGAACCTAGCCGCCGCTCCAAGCCGCCGCCGGTTTCGGGAAGGTTCACTCCAAGAGAGATTTAGGGTTGTGGACTCTTCGTTGACTTCAAGATCACGTCGTCGAACGAAGAGGGACACCTTAGTCTCCATAAGTTGTTTGTATTTCTTACAAGCTATTTTCAATTTCTTTGTAAAGGACCGATTCGTCTCTAGTTGTAAGGATTGGGTGCAACCCGTGTTGTGGGAGTGGTGACTCCTACGTGTGGAAGAGTTCCTTCCGTTAGTGCAAGGATTGGATTTCAATCCTGTTGGTGAAGTGACCGAGTCGTCCCTGGTTGGGAGATAGGTCGAAGGGGGAAAGTGGACGTACCCAAATCGGGGAACCACTATAAATTATTTGTGTCCTTTCTGTGCTGTGTTGTTTTGTTTTCTTGTGCAGGTACAATTTTAATTCCACAAATACGCTGCAAGACACCTATTCCCCCCCCATAGGTGGAGGTAGTTGACACTAGGTGGACTTTCAGTTGCACCTGCATAATCCAATTAAAAAAATATTGTAAATTATATTTTATTACAAAGGAGCTTTCAAATTTATCAAATGTTAAAAACTTACAATGTCTTGCACTTGTGATATAAATGTAGTTGGAACGGCCTCCAAAAATTTGTAATTTATACCTGTGATATAAATGTTTTATTACAACCAAATGTATTGTCAACAAATTGTAAGGAAAAAGATAACTATGCATACCATTTTAATCTTGCAGACGCGCAATGTACGAAATGTCTCATTGTTCTGCAACCACCGTACGAAATCTTGCCCAAACAGGGAATATCGGCGGTAATGAGCATTCTTCACTCAACTTCAATTGTATGTAATGATTTCCATTTATAAAACCTATGGAAATAATCCTTTGAGATTCAGTAGGATCTGAATGTAGTGGAAGGAAAGTAAATGATTGCTCGCATGAGACATGCACAAGCTGAACGTTGTAGCAAGAAGCAATTACCAAACTCATGTCCGACATAGACATCCACTTCTCCACCGGTGCTGGAACAATTTAACAATCTAGTGAGCTCAACAATTCACCTCTCCTAGCCATTCTAAAGATGTCAGTATACAACTCCCTTTGTTGTTTTATCTCTTGATAAAGATCACGTCGGACTTGACGCAATTATAATCCATGTCAACGGAAGCACTAATGACCATGTATCCGCAATGACTATCACCAATCACATCAATGGCACCTAAAATATGTGGAGAGATGTATATAGACATTTCTTCTTTGATCCTTTCTACAAAATTTCCTCCTCTAGTTCTTCGTACCTTTCTTGTCGTCCTCTTTATGTTGAGATTTTTGGTTTTATCTTCAAGCATTAGGACATGTTCAAAGTGCGATGGATCTCTCTTTGTTGATTTGTAGTCATCCGTGAATTTTTTCCAACTACCTTTAGGACGACCCTTTGATTTTCCCGGCATTTTGGGCTCCAACGTTTGCGTAATTGGGGGGGGGGTTAATAAGATCTCGCAACTTGGATTTCATTTCCTTCCTTTGTAGTTCGCTAATGTTATTGTACCTTTTTAACAAACCGTCAAGTTCAATCTCTATATCATTAGCCTCATTTGCTTCCGGCGTAGATGCATACTTTTCTGTATACTCGTTCAAACATAAAACTCGCCAATGTTTATGAATTAAACATAATGGAATCGGAGAACACTGAGATATATATTGAGCAAGTTCGTGTGCGCATGGAAGACCATGTGTATAACGTGTGTTATGACGACATAAATGTTGTTCCGCACTTGAAGATTTAAGTGAGAGCTCCTCTTTCTTAATAATCTCCAATGCCGCTACGGAGACTTTGTCAACCAATTTGGAGTATAACAAACTCTTATAATCGGTGCGAACATGAATCTGACTCCGCCCTAACATTTTCTTAATCTCTGTATGTTGTATCAAAATCATCTGGTTGAAAGTTTTTTCATACAGTGGAAAGACTACCGATAGAAACTTCGAGAAACTTCTTCAGCAAACTATGCCTGCCTTCGACCCGATTTGTGCTTGTGTTGCCCAAATGTAAATACATATTAATCCAACAAGAGACAAAATACTCTTTGTATGGATCCAACCATGTAGAGGTAACATATGCAATAACGGAAGAATAATTCGCAGCATAATCATTCACCATATGATTAAATCGCATGTTGTACTCATTTTCGGTCTCCAAATCAACCAAATGTTTCCATTCGTCCAAAAAATTGTCGCAATCCTTACCGGTTTTGAAAAACTTCTTGCAATGCGTCAAAATATTTCTACTAATATGTACTCTACATAGTAGATGTTTAGTTTGCGGGAAAACAATCTTAAGTGCGTTCATTAACGCAATCTCTCGATCCGTTACAAAAACATTTGGCAAAATATTTTCATTAAAAAGACTCTTAAAACATTGCAATGCCCACATGTAACTGACCTCTGTCTCATTTGGTAAAAAGGCAAAACATGAGAAAAATGTCTGATTTGTAGAAGTGACGCCAACAATGCATAGAAGCGGCATCCTGCAACGGTTGGTCTTGTAGGTGCAGTCAATCAAAAAAGTATTTGAAAACAAGTTACTCACTAGAACAATAGTGGGATGGACAAAAAATATAGTCTCCAAGTGATTAGTGATTCCATTCACTTCATTGTAACTTGTATAACCAGCTTCACTAATGCACTTATATAAATATTGAATCGGGGTACAACCCGCCAACTCATTTCTAAGGATCTTCGCATTCTCATTGTAAATAGTCCGCATTGATGTGGCGTTTAATGGATCTCTACTCTTTAGTGCAGACAATACCTTCCTTGGTTTCACCCCTGAATTAAACATTTCTTTAACAAATTCTGCCTCACTTTCATCTAGCTTACCCGCATATGGGTGCGCTTCAAAATGAACTAAACTGTGATTATGCACGCCACACATAACTTCAACTTTCCATTCGTCACCAGCTTCTCTATGACCTCTAAGAGAAAATTTACAACCGCACTGTTTTGAACTTGATTTTCTCAGATCTTTTTTAATGAACCCCAGTATTTTGACTTGCTCTTGCAAACCCAGACCGGTCACAACCAAACATAACCCTAGATCTTGTCATTGAGTCAATTTTATCGGCCTTGGTAATGATTATGATAAAACCCAAATCTTTACCAATTTTTCTCGCCCATTCAATCTTCTCCTCTTTGCTACTAAATGACTGATTTGTAATGAAATGCGAACCAACATCGATTGAAGTTTGTTTTGAGCAATCTTCATACGTCAATAATTTCATTTCTCCATCGGAACTCATTTTAATCTAAATAGTAAGCGAAAAAAATTTAAAAACCACACAATGTACATGCATAGTTCCTATATCTAAAGTTTGTAATTATACCTTGAGCGAATTGGAAAAAAGTGTTTCCGCTTGAAGAGGAGATTACAACAGCACAGGGCACGGGGGTTAGGTTGTGTTGGCGTTCTTCAATCTGTAGAAAGAGATCAAAAAAATTTCGGCTAAGTCATTGGAGCATTTGAACAAACACATGGAGTGCACTAAAGCTAGGAGAAAAGAAGCAAAAAAATTATGTTGCCACCGCCAAGAAATCAAACCAAAAAGGAGAAAAAAATCTCCATCCCCACTTCCATAGCAAATGTCGGAGCAAAATCTATGGCGGAAACAAAACCCTAATGCCCCGGAAGAGACACGAAAAACAGACTCTAAAATAGTGCAAAAGACTTTGAGAGAGAAGATCCAACCTTTCAGAGTAGCTCGCCGGCATCCGTCGTGCTCCTCCGGCGGTTTTTTCCTGCCGGCGTCGGGGATTTGCGGGGGCGGAAGAAGCGAGGCCGAGCGTCGGGCGGGATTGTGGAAAAAAGAGGGGGGATGCTATTAGAGAGAGGATAAGGTTATAAAATTAGACTTTGTTTTAAAATTTGGGGCTACCAATATCGATATGTGAGCTGCCAATATAAACGCCTTAATAATAATAATATAAATTTTATTATATAATTTTATGATTAAAATGATTCATTTATATAATAATGATATAAAATTTAATTTGTCGGCTGCTGTCGCTACCGGTGTCTATTTCGGCCTCCGCCACCGCCACTGTCTCCGTGCCCCAGTCAAATCCACCTCCACCGCCACCCCCGTTCATGGCTTCCACGGCTCTGTAACATTGACGACGGGCTGGGCTTAGAGGATCTCGCCGGAAGCATCGGGGGAGGCGGCCTCGGGCGCACCCGCGTCACCCCTCCGCCACTTGCCGCTCCCCAATCCTCCTCCTCTGCCAACTCGCTATCTTCCTTCTCCTCCTCCTTTGCGACCTCTACAGCGCCCCCATCCTTCTCCTCCACCAGCCTGCAACGCCCACCATCTCCTCCTCCTCTGCCCTCCAGCGCCCACGTCCTCCTCCGCCACCTCCGCAGAGCCCACCTCATCCTCCTCCGACACTTGCAGGGCCCCTTCCTCCGCCACCTCCAACGCCCACGCCCTTCTCCACCACCTCCGCAGCGTCCACCTCATCTCCCTCCCCCGCCTGCAGCGCCCACCCCGCCCCGATTTTTTTTTATTAAAGTGGCGAGAAGAAGCGGAGGTGGCCCTACCGGGCCGCCTACAGCTAATCCCCGCCGAGATCGCCGACGGTGGCATGTTGTTTAATTTTTTTTAACTGCATCTCACGCGAATTAACTGTAGCAATCAAGATTTTGCTTATAATATATTATAGATAATATTTTTTAGTTTAAAATTAGATGATAAAAATATATTTAAAATGGCATTTGGCGGGCAAAGCTTGCCAAAGACGGGCGAAACCCGCCGTCACCGCCCGGATACGAGGGGTAGGAGGGGCTTAGGGGCCCCTTGTGCACTCTCACTTGTTTTTCATATAAAAATATTTTGATGATTGTTATGTGCAAATCGATTTTGGATAGGGCAAACCGAGATATTATACGTGCAAATCAATTATGCTGGCAAACCAAATTACTGTCGCCGCCTCCCTAGCTCAGAGATCTCCACCGCCAACGCAACACACACTTCACAACAAGCTCACATCCGTCTCTCTCCCCTCATTCCCTATCTGCATCATCCTCCCCACAACCACATCCACACACCTCACTGCTTCAGCACAGATTGCCTCCTTCCCCTCGCCGCAACCCGCCATAGTCTCCATCACCTGCATCGCTTTTTCCGCAATCTCCGCCGGAAAAGGCGGCATCCATATCTGACAATAGAGCGGAGAGAAACACCCTTTTGTGCTCCCCGTCGACAACGACGACAAGAGCGGACAAAATGATCCTGGTTTGGTCCTATCAATTTCACGTCATAAAGAAATTACTTATTTAATATTTTTAATTTTAAAATTTGATTTGCTGTTAATACTTAATACCGATATTTTCCTCCAAATCTCCGTCCTTTTTTCAAGTTTTCGCGCCGGGAAGATGCAAATTCTCATACCCCGCGCTTATTTCCCCGCCCCGCGCTCTCCCGCATAGTTTCTTTAATTAAATTGTAGATACATAGATTCCTCTCTGCTAGGGTTTTCTTTCGAACCGACACTGCCGAAGCAAAGCTTGCTAGGGTTTGCAATGGCTTCCGAATTTCCTATCGAAGAAGTACACAAAGAGAGCTCGTTCGACCCCTCCTCCCCTGCTAACCCAGAGGTTCTGCCGCCGGAGGAAGAGCCCACGCTCGGAGGAGATCAGGCGGTGCTGAAAAAGAGGGGAAGGAAAAGGCGATCGGAGGTAAAGGAGGGCGATCGAGAGGAGGTGAAGAAGAGGGCTGCGCCCATCGCTTCGCCATTGGATAGGCCGTCGAGGGAGAGGAAATCCGTACAAAGGTTCGCTGCTCAGTCGCCGCCGGTTATTTCTGCGACTAAGGCTGTGGTCATCGAGCAGGTGAAACTGCTGCTTGTTCATGTATCTTGGGGCTGTTGGGCTTGTTTTTCTTGTTAATACATTTCTTCCTCGTTTGGTGTTTTAGGGTTCCGGTGAAAAGCTGAAGGACATCCCCAATGGTTTGAACTCTCCTCCACTGAAAATTTTCTTCCCCACAGTTTTTATTGTTTGTATTCATGTCTTAATTTTTTTTTTGGTGAAAGAGATTATTGAGCAAAATAAAAGGAGATAATTACTTATAAACTATGTGAAATTCAATCTGTTTGTATTTTTTAAATTCAAATATCAAATTTTATTGTTGAATTCCATCCTAAAGCTGAATAACTAATTTGCTAGTACACCAATGCTTCCTGGATGTTATCCTGCAAGACTGAAACCAAACAACAGAATCAAAATTTAGAACAATTTCAATTTTTATGATATTTGGTTTTGAAGCCATTCCAATTCCTTCCACCCAATTCATTCCAAATGAATGCATACTTATATGTGAAATATTTGCACCTTCATATGCAGTGAGCCTGAGTTAATTATAGTCTAATTTATTTAAAGAACTCAGTTATGGATACTTATCACTCTGTAATTTGCTTAAGCAAAAATTACCAGCTTGGCTAATTATCAATTTTAAATAGGATTGGTTGTTGTTGACATATTTCCATAAATATGAGTATGATTTGTAATTTAATAACTTGGATCTTGAATAAGGGCTATAAATAAATAATTTTTTTGTCTGTTTGATCCCATGTTGTTGGGTGCATCTCAAAAGATACGAAAAATCTCCCTCCAAGTCTTTATGTATCTATGAGATCGAGTATATAATTATATTTCTCACTTTCATTTTAAATTAAATATCTGTTTCCCTCCTTTTCCCGCTAGGATTGAATTCCACGTACTTCTTAATTTATTTTCTTTTCACAGATATCTCGATATCTGCACCCGTCTTGTGTGACTGTCAATTCAACCTGATTTTAGCTTACTTTATAGTATCAATGGAATATTACTTGGTAATAAAGCTTAGGATTCATTATAAACTGATTTTCTTAGGGAATAAATTATAGTATTTATCTAGTCAGTCCATTTCATTTTAACCCACTTTATAGTATATAAGAATTTCCATAGGAAAGAAATTTCAGGACCCATTATCAACTGGCTTTCTAAGGTAATCTTAGAATTCATTTGGTTAATTATGCTTTGGTTTTTAGCTTTTTATATTATTGATGAACTTTGTTTGATAATTAATCTGAATTCATAATGATACAATGAGAGTTATGCACATCTTTATATATCTGGTTCCACTAGCTAATTGTATTCTTTTGATGAGTTGTATGAAATACTATTGTAATAACCTTTAAAAATGAGGTACTCTAAATACTAATTTACATGCTTATTTAGTATTATCCCATTTATTTACATGCTTAGGATAAGGTGAAAGTCGTGATGTTGAAACCGAAAATTCCGTCTCTGTGGAGTTCACCCTTGGGGAAGGGGTGATCGCGCACCTACTTCTCTCCTGCAAGCTAAATGACAAAGGAAAAAGAAAGGAGACTGACCCAAGGGCTCGGTGCAGAGGTCCCACCACACACCTTAGTTATTAAAGGCGCAAGGCGCGTCAAGGCGCAAAGGGGTCTTGGAGCCTAGGCGCAAGGCTCAAGGCGCAGGCGCGCGCCCGAAGAAGACAAGGCGCAACCACATTCATTTTAAATAATTGACATTAAACATCAATTCATCTTCTTGAACATAATCTTTATATATTCTACTCATTAATAATTCATTACTATCATTTATATCTCTTAAAAAATAAAATCAATATGATCGTCTGCGTCATATCTAATTCTCAATGATCGATTATGTATCAAAAACACTAAATCATATAAAAATTATTGAGTTTTTGTATTATTTTTTTCATTATTTTGAAAAAAATAGGTTTACAACAAAAAACACACTGAGGCACGCCTATAATGTCCAAAGGCGCAAAAAAGGCGCACGAAGGCGTAAACCTCTGAGCCTGGTGAGCCTGGAGCCTTAGGCGCGCCTGAGGCGCGCCTTTAACAACATAGCCACACACCCAAAAGATCTTAGAGCGCTTTCCCTCCCTTAGCCAAATACCGAGCTAAGGCTACCTCAGAAAGCTCAAGAAAGTCTGAGAGCAAAAAAGCATGCCTTCTGAGGTGCCCCTTGGGTCTATTTATAGAATTCTGAAATCGATCTGCAAATAGCCAATCTCTGCTGTTCCAAACAGCTATGTGCAACCCAACTGGTCTGCCAACAGCGCAACTCCGTTGTTCTAACTAGCTATGGGCAGGTCAGCGAGGGCGAAATGGTAAAAAGGCACATCATATGAGGCTAAGTGAGTGGTCCTTGAGACCTCCACTCGCCTGGGGCGGCGAGTGCTCGAAGTGTCATCGCTTTCCTCGGACCTTGGCGGACACGGGCCCGACCGATCCAGCTCGCCTATTGTCTGCCGAGCTCCCTTGGGGGAGTACGAGACGGCGGATGCCAAGGCATTCTCCGGCGCTCGAGGCGGACGCGACCTGGTTCCCCCCCCGCCTTCCTTCTGTAGGCGAGCGCGAGCCAGGCCACTCTGAGATTGTTACTTCCGAAGCCCAGAGAAATTGAGTTCGACGAACTCTAGACGGGCGCGAGGCTTAGGTCGACGAAAGCCAAGCTCAGCTCGACGAACTCCAGGCGGGCGCGAGCTGGGCGAAAGAGAAATTGAGTTCGACGAACTCCAGGCGGGTGCGGGCTGCGCGGACCAGCTCGCGCAGCTTTTCCGCCTAGCTTTAGCGAGAGCGAGTTGGTCGTTCTGAGTCTGCCTGCTTGCTATTCTGACGCGGGCGGGCTCCCCCGGTCTGCTCACCTGGGTCGTGGGCCCACTTGGCGAACACGGGGTTGTACACGTGAGATGATTATGTCATAATGAGACTTTAACAAATGAATGCAAGTGTAGCAGTGTAGGTAAATCTAGATGGATGTGATGCTCATACAATAGTTCACGCTCAATTGCAATATGCTTAAAATTACAAGAGGAATTCACAAACATACACACTTTAGATTAGATCTTAGATAAAACAAGCAAAATTAAGTTAAAATTAAAGTAAACGCGCTTTAATTAAACACTTGACAAATATTTTCTTTATGTCGAACAAAGAGATTAAGCAAAAATGTACAAGTTGCAATCCCAAATAATTTGTTTTTCAATATAAGATTCAACAATAAGTAAAGAATCTTCAAATTAGAATTTGCATAAGTGGGTTCTGATGAGCATATATGTTAGAGGATTTGGTGTAAGGAAGTGGAGTTGGTGTGATTCTATCACAGAAAAGACAAATTTATACTATGATTTGGTCTACCAGAAGGGCCGATTGCTGTGGGAGAGTGTAGGCTAATTGAATTAGGGTCTGTTTGGGGCAGCTCTGGCGGTTGGAAAATCTCTATTCCAATCGCCAGAGCTGCTTTCAGTCTGTTTGGGACAGCTCCCTGTGAAGAGCTTTTCAAAAATCTGGAGCTGTTTTGCAGCTTTTCAGAAATCTCTCCCTCCCCAGCTTTTGCTCCCGCAAAATAGCTTTCTCTCTCACATGTTTTGGAAATCTAATGGTTTCTTCAGTTGGAACATGCTCAGAGGCCGGACGGCCTTCCTCCGGCGATTTCGAGTCCCGGACGGCTTTCCTCCGGCAATTCCAAGCCCCCGACGTCCTTCCTCCGGCGATTCCGAGCGCACTTCTGCACAGAACACCCAAACAGTCTGCAGCTTTTCAAAACTGCTCCCCAGAGATCTATTTTAAAACAGCTCTATCCGGACAGCAGCTTTTCAATCCGCCAGAGCTGTCCCAAACAGACCCTTAGTGATGTCGAGGTTGAGCGTCTGGATAGGGGGTCGAATGCATACTGGAATCCTTCAGGATGATGATTGGCAGATGTGACTATATGATAATCTCTGTTTTGAACCATAGGGGATCAATTAGTTGTTGTGAAGGTGTTTACTGCTCCTGAACGAGATTCTCAACTAGGTTGTTGGTCGAATGAACGCAAGGATCCTTCAGGGAAATGACTGGCACCTGCAACTTCATGGTAATTGTTGTCTTGTTCTAAGGGGTGATTGATTAGCAGGTTGGCATGAAGGTTACTTTGCCTGGAAGTGGTTTCCACCTCTGAAATTACTTGAGAGGAGGTGATCAACCAACAACCTTACTATTCTACAATCCCTGAAATTGGACTCCCAAAACCTATATATAGGCTATAGAAAAGTATCAAACATATATGATTGACTGATACAAAACACACATAAAAGGTATTGCGAGGTCTAAGTTGTTAGCCTAAATCACCTAGAGGGGGGTGAATAGGTGAAATGCGTGTCAAAAGCGGAATTAAAATTTAACGCAGCGCACATCAAGCAATCACAGAAGACAAGAGATTTATAGTGGTTCCCCAACCTTGGGTACGTCCACTTTCCTCACCGATCTAGCAAATCACTAGACTCGGCTACTCCACTATCTCGGATTGAAAACAATCCTACACCTCGGAACCACGTTCCTACAAATCTCGATCCAACTGGATCTACAAAACTCGGAAGAAAGATCTTCCTACAAATCTCGGAGAAAAACTCCTACAATGAAATTTAGGTTTGAGAATAAAAATCAACACAACAAATTTCAGATCTGGATCTTTGACAGTCTTCTTCTTTAGGAGCTTTGACTTGATCAGAAAAGGTTGAAGATGACTTGAGAGAAAGATCCACAAATCTGAAAACTAGAACCACCTCGATCGAGAAGATAGATCTGAAATCCTTGAGGCTCGGCGAGATCGAGTGATTCACTCTTGTCTGGATCGCTGGAGAAATAGTTCCTTGAAGACGGAGATCGACGATCCAGGATTTCTTCCGTGAACAACGATGGCGGCGGCGGCGGCGTGAGAATTAGGGTTCACGGAATTTCCTTTTTCTTCAAAAGAATATCTCTGTAATCTTGTTAATTAGTCAATTCTGAAATGACCTATTTATAGGTGGACTCCAACGGTCATAATCTTAATTAAGGATGACACGTGGACCAATCAGAAATGACGGATTCAAAAAAATACTTAGCGAATTCGAACTTAGAAGAATTCTGGAATAGGGAACTGCTATACTCGAGTAAGAGAAGATATACTCGAGTATGGGAGTTTAGATACTCGAGTGACAAAGAGACATATACTCGAGTATGAGAATAGAAATTTACTTGATAGAGAAATGAACTACTCGAGTATTAGAAGAGATATACTCGAGTATCAGAAAAGATATACTCGAGTATCAGCAAAGATATACTCGAGTATCAACATATGAATCCAGGAAACATTCACCTACTCGAGTATTAAAATCAACTACTCGAGTATAGAATAATTTACTCGAGTATCAAAATCAATTACTCGAGTATCAATACTTGAACTTGCAGAAAAGAGAAGAAAAGGATCTACTCGAGTATGATATATGATTTACTCGAGTGATTAACTTACTTACTCGAGTATGAAAACACCTTACCCGAGTGACTGACTAACTACTCGAGTATAGAAGTATATACACGAGTATTCAGAGCCTACTCGAGTAAGTCTAACTGATTACTCGAGTCAGTCTAATTAACTACTCGAGTATGGAAATATATACACGAGTATTAAGTCTGATACTCGAGTATAACAAAGGGGTTACTCGAGTATTTTGGACTTAGAAATATTTTTGAGGAAATTAGTTCCAATGCTTCTGTCCATCAATCCAAGTGCATATAGGAAGTGTATCCCAATTGAGAGGCTATACATGGGCCAACACTTTGGATCACACAATGAGGGATTACATTGTATGGTCCTGTGTTTGGTGACCCATTATAGACTGACATTGGTCTACACTTGGCAATTAGAATCTGCACACATACAATCTAAACACAGCATCAAATACACCTTAATTCATCTTAGTTCAAGGTCTGACCTCCTACAAATCTGAGGTATTGTGGAGACAAATCCCAACAATCTCCCCCTATTTGTAGATGTCAGCATCCTCTATACTAAGGTGAATTATACAGAGTAAAAAGAACAATGCACATATACTTGAAAAACAAAACATAAGTTAAAGCAGGTTAGTTAATGAAATAGCCATAACCAGAATTAAATATATATATATAGAAATGTTTTAAGCACAGAAACAAAAGTCCAATTCCACATTCTTAGTTCAACTCAAGATGGGGTATCCTTGTTCATCCTTTCTCTTTTCAAGTCTTGCCTTTCTAGGTAGCTGAAAGGTTTTGGAAAGTAAGTCCTGGGCCTGGGAGGAGCAGCTGGGTTGTTATGCCCCCAATTTCTGTCATGCAGCCTGATCTTTATCTGAGAAGCTTCGTAGGCTTTCCACTCTGAATAACTGTAGTAATTATCTCTGTTCTCCCCAAGATCAGTCACTAACCTCAGAGTATCAAGAATTAGGGACTTAGAGGTAGGACTCCACACTTCAGCATGAACAACAGGTGGTCTACCTTCAGAAGCTGGCTCTTTCCTTGGTGCAGAACGGCTGGCAGAAGCGCCGTCACCATATTTTCTTTTCTTCTTGGAAGGGCCTTGAGAACTGGAAGGGAAATCATCTTGCCATGCTTCAGTATAGGATAGGGGAGGCTCAGTCACATCACCCTCAGCTCTAGGTGAGAAAACTGGCACACCTCCTTGAAGGGTTGCTTGAGCTGAGACATCTGCTGGAGGCTGTTCTGCAAGAGGATTTAGATGCTGAGGAATAATGGTAGGGTCCAGTTGAAACTCAGGAAAGTTTTGATTATGCAGCCAGACAGCAGTGTCATAGGTATAGAATTTGACTGACTGGAGCTGGGAAAGAATGGATTCTTTCAATCCTTTTACTAGATCACTTATAGCCTCTTGAGATTGGGTAGACTGTTGTTTGACCTGGGCTTTAGCTTGTTCAGAAAGTTTTTCAACTTGTTCTTTTACAATCTTCTCCCCCTTGCTGATATCTATGGATAGCTTGGCAATAGCTTCATCCCTGAAGGTGCTTACTTCATCACATACTTTCACAACATTGGTTTCAGCTCTCTCATCTAGCTTGAGCTGATTGTGAGCTACTGTCTCTGCTTGGTTTCTTAGCTCACCTATGCTCGTGATGGTGTGATCTATGGCCTTGCCTCCAATCTGGAACAATTTTTTCAGTTCATCAGTATTTGCCTGGATTTCAGCAAAGCCTCTGCTCATCTCCTTTTCAAGAGCAGAGACCTTGGAGTTGACTGACTGCAGAGAGGCATCAAAGTAATCTCTCTGTTCTTTGAGCATGAGCTCAATCTTGCTGACTAGATCTGAAGAGGAGGAGGAAGAGGGAGCTGAGGTTAATCCAGGGACTGGTAGAGCAGTAGCAGTCCAAGGGGCGATCTCTTCCACAACCACTGAGCTTACAGCTCTCTTGGTTTGGATTAACTCAATGGAGTCACAGGGATCAGAGAAAGAGGGGAGAGAGAAATCAAGTGTCTTCAGAGGAGGGTCAACAGGGTCTGGGGAATCCTCCTCGTCATCGGACAGAATGATATCATCATGAAGATCTGTGGCACCCAAAGGGGAGAGAGCTGGAGACTGAGCAGGAGACTGGGGAGGAGACTTGGCAGCTGAATCATTTTGAAAAGGAGGAGCATCTGAGCTTAGCTCATCAATGAATCTGTCTATATCTTCAGCTGTAGACAGTAGGTGAGCTGTATCTGGAATCTCAGAGTCAGGAATTTCTGATTGAAGATGAGCTGGAGTAGGGGAAACTGGAGGAGTAGCAACTCTGACTTCTTCTTGTGCTGGAATCACTGATTCAGAAGTAACTTGAAGCTGAGAAAGAGAAGTGGCAGGCTCCCCCTCAACTAAAGCACCAGAGGTAGCAATAGTTTGATGTAGAGGAGGAGATGGGATCCTGACTTCAGGTAAACTGCTGTCTTGCTGTTGTGCTGAGATGGCATCAGCCTTGGAGGCTTGGGCAGGGTTCATGATCTTGAGGTCATACCTCTGAATGGAAGATATTGAGACTTTCTTCATGTGGTGAAGAGGAGTCCCTTTAGAGAAGTCAAACACTGTAGGATTGATCTCATGGAGGAGGAGGGAGATAATCCTGGCAAAACTGGGATGTTTGACGCTTTCTCTGATCTTATCCAGTATCATCATTCCAAACTGAAATTTCTTCCTGCAGACAATAGCTTGCATAACGTCAAATAGATTTTGGGATACATCTCTAATGGAGTAAGTCTTGCACCAGAGGATTTTGGCAATGATGTCAACGAGAAATTTTCCTTCTGAATTGAACAAAGAACGATTCAGGGTTTCACCTCCACCTTCTGGATCTCGACCACAGAATAAGGAGGTGCGGTCGGCATCTGCCTTGTCTAAGTCATCTTCTTCGTCGACCACTGGCATCCGAAGCAGAGTGGCGATAGAGGTTTTATCTAACCGAATTTCAACTCCCCTGACCTTTGATTTCAGAACTGTACCATTGTGCCTAACCTTCAAATTTTTGTAGAACTCTTCAACAGCAGGAAGCAAGAGGCGGCAGGGTTCTTGAAGAACGAAGGTCAATCCGGCCGTGTCCAGGAGAATCAGTAGGTTCTTGAAATCATCCGAGATATCTTCAATGCCATCTGTCACTAATTCAGAGCCGATTCCAAACTTGGAGGAGGGAGGAGCCATCAGCGATTCGGAAATCTTGCGGTGAAGGAAGACGAAGAACAGTAGTCGGGAATACGAGAAGTCGGCGGCTACTCGAGTGAATGAGAAGTGGAAAGGACTTTTTCGTTTTGAATATATATATAAATAATCCTAATTAGGTTTAAAGAGAATTAAGTATAATGGCATACCTGAACAAGGCGGCAATTTGCTGGGTGCGAGTAGAGATTTTGAAAATCCAAAATACTTCCGAATACTCGAGTAGTAGATGACAGCATACACGTGTGTTAGGTTTAGTATACTCGAGTAGGTACATCATACACGAGTAATCAATCATACATACTCGAGTATGTAATCAGCATACACGAGTATTAGCCGTTTACTCGTGTAAGGTAGCGATGCTCGAGTCTCTAATACTTGAAGGAGTTGCCCTGGTAGATGTCTATTTCCACTGAGAAACTATACCTCTGAGCAGCCAACATTACTGATATCTTCTTAATTTGAGAGTCCATCACTGGTCTTCTTTGTTGAGCAGTCCAAGCTCAGTTTTGAAGAACGAGAACTTGGACTCGTCCAGCGGCTTTGTAAAAATATCTGCAACTTGCCTGTCTGTGGAGACATACTGTAGATCTATATCTCCATTTTCCACATGCTCCCGGATGAAATGATAGCGAAGCTCTATATGCTTGGTCCGGCTGTGGGAGACTGGATTGTTGGCTATTGCTATAGCGCTGGAAGAGTCACAGAACAGGGGAATGTTCTGGAACTGTATGTTGTAGTCTTCAAATTGATTCTTGATCCATAAGAGCTGTGCACAACAGCTGCCTGCAGAGATGTACTCTGATTCAGCCGTTGAGATGGCTACACAGTTTTGTTTCTTACTGCTCCAGGAAATGAGTCTCCTTCCGAGAAATTGGCAAGTCCCGGAGGTACTTTTCCTGTCATCTTTGCTACCTGCAAAATCTGCATCTGAAAATTCAATTAGTTCACTATCATTACTTCTTGGGTACCATAAGCCAAGATTTGGTATACCTTTGAGGTATCTCAAGATTCGCTTTGCAGCGATGTAGTGAGATTCCTTAGAGTTCACCTGAAATCTAGCACATACACATGTTGAGAACATTATATCTGGTCTACTTGCAGTGAGATAGAGCAAGGACCCAATTATGCTTCTGTACTTGGTTTCATCAAAAGGTTTCCCTTTCTCATCCTTGTCCAGAGACATAGCTGAGGCCATTGGAGTCCTCATAGAGGTTGCATTCTCCATTCCGAATTTCTTAAGTAGCTCTTTGGTGAACTTGGTCTGTGAGATGAAAATCCCATCTTCAGATTGTTTCACCTGAAGCCCTAAGAAATACTTTAGCTCTCCCATACTGCTCATTTCAAACTTCCCTTGCATAAGTTTAGAAAACTTCTTGCAGAGGTTGTTATCCGTAGAGCCGAAAATAATATCGTCGACATAGATCTGCACTAGCAAAATCTTGCCTTTTATTTCCCTAAGAAATAATGTTTTGTCTATCTTTCCTCTTGTGAACTTGTTCTCAAGAAGAAAGGTAGACAGCGTCTCATACCAAGCTCGAGGAGCTTGTTTAAGACCATATAGTGCTTTTTGCAATAAGTACACATAATTAGGATGGGTTGAATCAACAAAACCTGGAGGTTGCTCTACGTACACCTCTTCCTTTATGTCACCATTTAGGAAGGCGGACTTAACGTCCATTTGATAGACGGTAAAGCCCTTGAGTGCAGCGTAGGCAAGAAATAACCTGATCGCTTCCAGTCTCGCTACTGGAGCATAAGTCTGGTCGAAGTCGATTCCTTCTTCTTGATGATATCCCTTGGCGACAAGTCTGGCTTTATTCTTTACGATTATCCCGTCTTCATCCATCTTGTTCCGGTAGACCCATTTAGTCCCAATGACATTCTTACCTTTGGGTCTAGGAACAAGTGTCCAAACCTTGCATCGTTTGAACTGATTCAATTCTTCTTCCATGGCTAGAATCCAGGATGCGTCGGAGTTGGCTTCCTCAAATTTCTTTGGTTCAACCTGTGAGAGAAAGCTTAAGTGTAAATTCTCGTTAGTTGTACCTCGACGAGTTCTGACGCCATCCCGAGGATCTCCTATTATTTGGTCAACAGGATGATCCTGCAAGTATCTGAACTCTAGAGTCCTTGCATCTGGGATCTCTTCCGCCACTGGAGTTGCCTCTTCAGCTGGGATGTCTTCTTCATCTTGATCATCCACCTCTCCAATGGTGGTTGGAGAGGGGATCTTGATGAATGTCTCATCTTTATCTTCACTAGGTTCATCCAAGCTAAGTTCTTTCAACTTTGTACCTGCATCTACAATAGGCACACTCGACGAGTTGCTTTGCAACAGACTCGTCTCATCAAATACAAGATGTATCGACTCTTCCACCACCAGAGTTTTTCTATTGAATACTCTATAAGCCTTACTATGGCTACTATATCCTACGAAAATACCTTCAAAGCTTTTCTCGCTAAACTTGGTAGAGTGATACTTGCCATTGTTAAGTACGAAGCACTTACAGCCAAAGATTCTAAAGTATGAAATGGTTGGTTGCCTGCCTTTTAGAAGTTCGTAAGGAGTCTTATCATGGTTCTTGTTGATGAGTGCTCGATTTTGTACGTGACAAGCGGTGTTGACTGCTTCAGCCCAAAAATACTCCGGAAGTGAGGCATCACTCAACATAGTCCGACAAGCCTCTATGAGTGTTCTGTTCCTTCTCTCAGCTACTCCATTTTGCTGTGGAGTGCGAGGAGAGGAAAACTCATGAAAGATACCTTGACTTTCACAAAATTCTGTCATGGCTCCAGACTTGAATTCCGTTCCATTGTCACTTCTGATTTTGACTACGGAACAGTTGTATTCATTCTGGATCTGCCTCACAAAATTAGTGAAAATACCGAAGGTATCTGACTTGTGTTTCAGAAAGAACACCCACGCAAAGCGCGAGTAATCATCCACAATAACCAACGTATATTCCTTACCTCCCAAACTTCTAACCTGCAGTGGACCAAACAAGTCCATATGGAGAAGCTGCAAACTTCTATTGGAGTCCTTGCCTATTATGCTTTTAAACGAACTTCTTGTTTGCTTGCCTTTGATACAAGCGTGACAAGGACTGTCCGTAACGCACTTGACATTAGGTGCATCACGCACTAAGTTTTGAGATAATAATTTATTAATAGTTTTGAAATTAATATGTGCTAGTCTCTTGTGCCATTGGTCAGCAAGAGATGCACTACTTTTTGTCAAAAGACACACTGGTGTCGAAGAGTCTATACAAATAGAATTCAGAAAGAAAATATTTCTGCTTCGAGTGCCTGATAAAATAGTTTCCATATTGTTAACCGATTTTATCAAACACTTGTCAGCATGAAATTCAACTACGTATCCTTTGTCGCATAGTTGGCTTATGCTAATGAGATTGTGTTCCAATCCTTCAACATAGGCTACATCCGAAAAGGATACACTACCGTTAGAGATCATACCATAGCCTTTAGTTATTCCTCGATCTGAACCTCCAAAGATGACCTTTGGTCCGTTGCAGACTGAGGTGTAATTCTGTAGTAGGCTCCTTGTCCCGGTCATATGCCGAGAACATCCACTGTCCAAGTACCAGATTGGCATTTTGGTGGCCTTTGGACATACCTGCAATTACAATCATTTAGCCTTAGGAACCCAAACAAGTTTGGGTCCTTGGTCTCGAGTTAGAATACTCCCCCTACGAGTATTAGCCTCATGAGTGGTCACTCTCACGTTGCTAACCTTAGGGGTTGCAGCATTTTCAGGATTGAACCAACAATCACTGGCAAAATGACCAATTCTGCCACAGCACCAACAGTTGAACCTGTTGTATCTTTGCCTTGTGTAGTCCTGCTTGACTTTCTGGAATGAAGGTCTGGCAGGAGCTTTACTCTTGGAGGAGGAGGCTTCATGATGATGGCAGTTACATGAGGTCTTCTCCTTCATAGGCTTTTCTACAATGGGTTTTACTTTTGGTGTCTTTTTGAAATTATGACCATGAGCATAAGGTCCATAGCTTTGAAGCTGAATCTCCTCATAAGGTGCCTTGAAGACACTCTCGCCAAAGTTACGAGGACGAGTCCAACCTTGGTATCTTGACTTAGGCTTCTCAGGGATCGGCCTAGAAAAGTGTCCGTAGGTGGACTCATAATCGAGTTCGTTCGTGGGAAAGATAACTTTCTTGAACACAACAGGTTCCAAGGGAGCTTTCCCTTTTTCTTCAGCTAGAGCCTTCCGGGCAGCCTTATTCTTTCTCTTGGCCTTGTTTCTCCTAGAGGATTTACTAGAAGAGACAATGTGGCCTAAACCAGCACCCTTGGCCTTAGCAGAGAATTCAGCAACGATTGGAAGAACTGTCTTAGGCTTAGAAAAACTCTCAACAAGCTTCTTTTCAGCCTCGAGTTGTCGTTCCAATTCTTTGATGATTTCCTCTTTAAGGTCGATGTGCTTGAGAGCTTTATTGTATCCCTCCATAGCTGCATTGAGGTTCTCTTGAAGAGAGTTAGTCTTATCGACTTCTTCTCTCAAGCTGCTCTCAGTAGCTCGTAGAGAATTTATCTCTTTGCCTTGAGTTTTCATTAATCTACGACATTTTTCGTAAGCGGTGAGTAACTCCTTGTGCTGACCCATGAGCTCAGATTCATCTTCAGAGGAATATCCCTCTTGCTCATTGTCATCATCAGAATCAGAGAGAGGAGTGTGAGATTTTACCTCCCCAGTAAACTGGGGGACTTGTTCATCATCCGAATGAGCCATGAGCCCAAAGTAAGCTTCCTCTTCTTCACTCGACTCAGATGAGTCAGAGTCGCTGAGAGTTTTGCTCTTTTTGGCTACTAAGCTTTTCTCTGTCCTCTTCTTGTGGTGTGAGGATTTCTTTTCCTCTCTTCTTCCACCCTCTTTCTTTTTGTGAGGGCAATCGGCGATGATGTGACCTGGCTTATTGCAACAGTAACAAATGATGTCAGTAGAAATCTGTTTGTTCGGTTTAGAATTATACCTATCATGGCTACTTGAGCCTTTCTTCCGATGATCACTGTCATGTCGTGATTTTCTATATGAGGCATCCTTGCCTCTCCATTGCTTCTTCTTGTTCAAAAATTTCTTGAACTGCCTTGAGAGTAGGGAGAACTCTCCATCAGATAGTTCTGAGCCAGATGAGCTGGGCTCAGATGATTCTTCTTCATCAGCCTCAGGAACTGGGGCAGGAGAGCTAGCCTTTATCTTCCTTGAGCTATCTGCCTTTAGAGCGACAGATTTCTCCTTGGATGCAGACCTGCTTGTCTCTTCTTCAGCTTTTCTTGAGTTGATTTGTAGCTCGTAAGACATAAGCTTTCCGAACAGATTTTGCGGGTCCGTCTCAGCTAACCTTCCAAACTCCCGAATGGCACATACCTTATTGTCCCATTCCTTGGTTAGGGATCTTAAGAATTTGTCATTGAGTTCCCCGTTGGTGAAGACTCGGCCATACACTCTTAGGCCGTTCACTATCTTGAAGAAGTTCTCGAATGTGTCAGCTATGGCTTCCTTGTGACCTTGCCGGAAGGCTTCATACTTTTGATTCAGAAGGGATCTCCGATCATCCCTCACCTCTTCAGTGCCTTCCATCAGAGTCACCAGGGATTGCCACATCTTCTTGGCAGACTGGCAATGAATTAGATTCTGCAGCATTGAGTCATCGACTGCACTTGCTATAATATTTTTAGCCTTCTTGTCCAGAGAGACAAGTGCAATCTCATCCTTGTCTAGATCCATCAACTTCTTGGGAACTTGCTTGTTAGGATCTATGGTGGAAGTAGTCATAGGAATGTGGGGACCTTCTTCAACAATCATGAAGATCCGGGGATCTACTGCTTCCATGAAGAACTTTACTCTTTCCTTCCACATAGGAAAGTTGTTCTTGGTGCAGATAGGGAGTTTAGCAAAATCCTTGGTCTTACTCATGCTTGATACTTTTCAGAAAACAACTTAGAAGGATAAGATCAAGGTGTTAACCTTTTAACGATCAACCTCCCTCTGATACCAATTGCGAGGTCTAAGTTGTTAGCCTAAATCACCTAGAGGGGGGTGAATAGGTGAAATGCGTGTCAAAAGCGGAATTAAAATTTAACGCAGCGCACATCAAACAATCACAGAAGACAAGAGATTTATAGTGGTTCCCCAACCTTGGGTACGTCCACTTTCCTCACCGATCTAGCAAATCACTAGACTCGGCTACTCCACTATCTCGGATTGAAAACAATCCTACACCTCGGAACCACATTCCTACAAATCTCGATCCAACTGGATCTACAAAACTCGGAAGAAAGATCTTCCTACAAATCTCGGAGAAAAACTCCTACAATGAAATTTAGGTTTGAGAATAAAAATCAACACAACAAATTTCAGATCTGGATCTTTGACAGTCTTCTTCTTTAGGAGCTTTGACTTGATCAGAAAAGGTTGAAGATGACTTGAGAGAAAGATCCACAAATCTGAAAACTAGAACCACCTCGATCGAGAAGATAGATCTGAAATCCTTGAGGCTCGGCGAGATCGAGTGATTCACTCTTGTCTGGATCGCTGGAGAAATAGTTCCTTGAAGACGGAGATCGACGATCCAGGATTTCTTCCGTGAACAACGATGGCGGCGGCGGCGGCGTGAGAATTAGGGTTCACGGAATTTCCTTTTTCTTCAAAAGAATATCTCTGTAATCTTGTTAATTAGTCAATTCTGAAATGACCTATTTATAGGTGGACTCCAACGGTCATAATCTTAATTAAGGATGACACGTGGACCAATCAGAAATGACGGATTCAAAAAAATACTTAGCGAATTCGAACTTAGAAGAATTCTGGAATAGGGAACTGCTATACTCGAGTAAGAGAAGATATACTCGAGTATGGGAGTTTAGATACTCGAGTGACAAAGAGACATATACTCGAGTATGAGAATAGAAATTTACTTGATAGAGAAATGAACTACTCGAGTATTAGAAGAGATATACTCGAGTATCAGAAAAGATATACTCGAGTATCAGCAAAGATATACTCGAGTATCAGCATATGAATCCAGGAAACATTCACCTACTCGAGTATTAAAATCAACTACTCGAGTATAGAATAATTTACTCGAGTATCAAAATCAATTACTCGAGTATCAATACTTGAACTTGCAGAAAAGAGAAGAAAAGGATCTACTCGAGTATGATATATGATTTACTCGAGTGATTAACTTACTTACTCGAGTATGAAAACACCTTACCCGAGTGACTGACTAACTACTCGAGTATAGAAGTATATACACGAGTATTCAGAGCCTACTCGAGTAAGTCTAACTGATTACTCGAGTCAGTCTAATTAACTACTCGAGTATGGAAATATATACACGAGTATTAAGTCTGATACTCGAGTATAACAAAGGGGTTACTCGAGTATTTTGGACTTAGAAATATTTTTGAGGAAATTAGTTCCAATGCTTCTGTCCATCAATCCAAGTGCATATAGGAAGTGTATCCCAATTGAGAGGCTATACATGGGCCAACACTTTGGATCACACAATGAGGGATTACATTGTATGGTCCTGTGTTTGGTGACCCATTATAGACTGACATTGGTCTACACTTGGCAATTAGAACCTGCACACATACAATCTAAACACAGCATCAAATACACCTTAATTCATCTTAGTTCAAGGTCTGACCTCCTACAAATCTGAGGTATTGTGGAGACAAATCCCAACAGGTATAAATAATGTGCAGAAAAATACGGAAATACATGATGTCCATACGATAATCCTAACTCGTACGAGTGTAAACCCGAGTGGGATCTAATATGGTTCGTCCCGCCCATGAATATGATCCCTATTAGCTTGCTATCTTTAATTACATGATATTAATGGATCGAAGGGTTTAGAGTCACATTGATATTAGAAATCCATTTGTTTTGCTTTCTCTCTCTCTCTCTATATATATAACACCCCTACCTAGTATATATATATACACGCAGAGAGAGAGAGAGAGAGAGAGAGAGAGAGAGAAAGAGAGGTATAAGTATAGGCATAGTGATGCAGAACACTTTTGTGGATCCGCGACAAGGAAGAGTTTTGGGTCTGTTTGGGGCCAATTGGCTACTTGCCATATTTAGCATTTCCAGATCGACGATCCGACTATGCGTATGCGTTTGGAATTTTGTTTACTTATATTTTCACATATTATATTGTATTTTCTGTTTTTATTTAGTGTAATTGTGTCTGTTACATTAACGGTTAATCATAGTCGTTGATGTAAAGGATGTCCTAATGCTGTTTTAATATAAATAAGAGTAGGGTCTGCTTAGAGGCTATTGCAGATTTTGGAGAGATCATTCCCGGAATTCGGTGATCCCCTCGTGGTGAAGAGTCTGTGAGACCTTAGGTGATGACTCCTAGGTGGTTTTCTTCCTCCCCAAGGTGTCTACTATCCCTAGCCTTCATTTTTCTTCTCCCAAAACCCTATCCGTCCCTCTCCAACTTCCCCAAACAGCAGCCCTTTTCCCCATACCGCCAATCGCCATATTTCCCTATACCTTAGGTGATGACTTCTAGGTGGTTTTCTTCCTCCCCAAGGTATCTACTATCCCTTGCCTTCATTTTTCTCCTCCTAAAACCCTAGCCGTCCCTCTCTAACCTCCCCAAACAACAACCTTTTTCCCCATACCGCCAATCACCATGTTCCCCCATCCCCCAAACCGCCCAACCAGCCCCCACCTATCTAGATCTAGCCATACTCGCCTTGGTCTGGGTGCCCAGCTGCTGCCTGGACGTGCTACTATCTGTTTCCCTCTGCCCCCATTCCAAACATCCGCCCAGATTTCACCAACAGGGGCCCACCTCCCTTTTGCCCTCCCTCTCCTCGAATCTAGTCCCTACCATCCACTCTCCTTGGATCCCTGCCCCCTCCATCGGATCCAACGACTTTCCCCCAGATCCAACCATATTATTTCAGATTTCTCGCCACCGCATCATCGTACCTTACCGGATCTCCTATCCTATGAAAGTCCCCCTTTGTGAGTTTTATTCATTGTATGAACTTTTGTTTTCAACATTAATATATGGTGTTGTGATTTCTCATGTGCTAGAATATTTAGTATTGTGGAATCTTGATCTGGATGCGCTTGTGATTCGCAAGAAGGAAGTATTCGCCGCGTGCTTAGCTTTGTCCCTCCACGCGGAGGAAAACCAAAGGTTGTTCGCTTAATGAAATAATTTCACATTACTTCAATTATCTAAGCACAATTTAATTATTTATTGCTTAATTTGATATTCGTCGCCGGAACTTGCATCTTACATATAGTAGTTTAGGGTTGCTGAGTTGTTTCCCCAACACTTGACCTAGGATTGCATGTTAGTCGTACAACCACGTAGCCTACCCTACATCACATAGCTTAGATATGTATATAAATTGTGGCTATAATAGCATCTGATGTTGCAATTGTACTTTTGAAAATTTACTAGCTAGCTTGCACATGTGCACATTTATCTGTCAGAGCATGTTCGCCCACTTGTTGATTTTTTCAAGTTTTAATGTAATGTAAGTGCTATGGTTTCTTTTAGCGATATTTTACCAGTGTTCAACTTCAATTTAATATTTTATAAGTTTCAGCCACACCTGTTTATGATATTGTAAATAGAACAATAAATTTTTTGTTTGCAAAAAGTTGCAAGGTTATTCACTCGGTTGCTTTTCTTGTTTTTTAAATTTCTCTTTAGATTAGACAAAAAGTATTTGCAAAATATAAACAGATTGTAACATGGAAAACTCTGTATATCATGCATTTTTAAGAGCAGACAAACTGTTTTGGAAGTAGAAAAGATCTGTTTACACGGTAAAATAAACTTGTTTGTGCTCTTCTGATTTAAATTTTTATATTTTTGCTGCTTCAGTGGTTTTCAGACTGTCAAAAAGGAAGGTCGATGAGAGTCTTAAAGTACTTCATAAAGTTCTTTTTGGAAGAAAAGCAAATGTAAATGCATTCTCTGCCATGTTTTACTATTATTTTGCGCCTGACTGAGATATACAAATGTCTCATTACTTTTCAAAACCTTGTTAGGTACATTTTCTGAAGAGGGATATTCTCCAGTTCTCTGGTTTTGTTTGGTCTGAGGATAAGGTAATGTTGGATTCTAATGCACAATTACATACAACCATGATCAACGATTTTTTGATATAGGACTGTAATAACCAAAGTTGTAAATATCGGATATCGGCGACATGTTAGATTGAGTTTTTAAATTTTGGATATCCGAAGTCGGATATATGTTGGGGATATTTTAAGATATCGGATTTTCATCCCTTATATTGATTTCAACATATATAATATCATACATATAAGTGAAATATGCATTGGAAACATAATATAAAATAAAAATTGTGCGATATGTTGAATTTTTTGTGTTGACCAATATGTTGGAGAAAATCAAATATGTCGGCCTATATTTACAAAGGAACATAATTTATTTTTTTCGAAAAAATTTCATTTTCTCTCAAAAACGACATGTCGGACTTGTCGGTGGACATTTAAAACAGTGGTAATAACAAACTTGAGATGGTATGTTTGGTCTGAGGACAAGGTAATATGGGATTCTAATGAACAAATGCATACATGCATGATCAACGATTTTTTGATGTAGGACTGTAATAACATACTACAGATGCTATGCATATCATTGCACTCAGGCAATGATTGACTAATGTTACTTATATTATTTTGGGGACGATTGTCGTGTGTGAGTAATGATGGTGTAAAGCAGTGGTAGTAAACAATGTGATGATAGTTTACCTGCCTTTTGACTTCTCGTAATTGATTTTCTTGGTCAAATTTCACTTTTTGGGTTTTGGGTGCTCATAACTGCTAAACTTGACCCATTGGTGCAAGACAAATGTAATATGAGTGTAAGTGTAGTGTCATGTTGGACTCTAAATAATGTGGTGCTTATACAATTTCCCAACAAATAAATAACAATAAATTTTGATTATAATAAAGAAATCTGCAAACTGCAAGCAATCATAATTGATTTTGTAGTAGCAAATTAACAAACAATTGTTGGCAGAATTAAAACACAGGATTGAATAAGCTTTGCAAGTAAGACAATTAGTTGACAAATTTGTATGAAACAATATACCAAATAAATGTTTCTTCATCAAATAATCAACACTAAGCAATATAGACTTTTTCTCAAAAAAAAAAGCAATATAGACTTCAAATTAGGACTTACTGTTACAATATTTGCAAAAAACTTGAAATACATCACTTTTGTTTCGCCACAAATATAATCAGTTAGTACGAGAAAAACAATCGATTAAAGTAACAAACCACACACCATTAGAGATAGAAGGTATAGGGCAAGACCCCCAGATATCAGTATGAATAACTGTAAAAAGGGTTGAACTAGGTAATGAAATATGATCAAACATAGTACAATGATGTTTGTTAATAGTACAGACATCACACACAAAGAATTCAAAAATAACAACAAACATAGCAAAAAAAAAGCAATTTCATAACAGGAGTAGACGGGTGACCCAGACGACAATGTCATAAATATAATGGATGGGTAGTGCTGAAATGAAGAGCCAGAGGAGGTTGAGCTGGGCTGGAGTTGAGCACATAGAGTCCATTGACCATGCTACCAGAGACAATCACCTTCCCCGTTGTCAGGTCCTGAAAACATAAGAGGAAGGAAGAAATGTCACTGAGCACTGCATGAAGTTAGTGAGATGACTAGTAGAAAGTAAATTATGAGTGAAATTGGGAACATGAAGGATAAAGGATAAGGTGAGAGAGGAGCAAGAGATGGAATTCTTTCCGACAATTGATGAAAGTGAGCCATCTACAATGCTCACCTTATCGCTACCAGAGAGAGGGGTATATGAGATGAACTTGAAGCGGATCAGTCATATGATTTGTGGTCTCAGAGTCAATGATCCACTTGGTGGAAGGATGAGAGGCAACAGAGTGAGCACCTGGAAGTCCTGTGTGAGCATTGGAGGAAGAGGCAGAATACTACGCAAAAAGGCCCTCCATCAAGCGTCATAGGGAAAGGACTTCATTCGCCGTGAATGCGCTTGGAAGAGCAGAGCCATCAGTGCTGGAATGGCTAGGAGGAATGTTCGCAGTAGCATCAGTGAGATTAGCAGAACGATGAGAAGCATGATGACCAGAAGATATCCCAAAACCACGGACGCCACGAGGTGGATCACCCCCTCTTTGCGGAGGGAACCCATGAAGTCTGAAGTGTCCCGAGTATGACAGTTCTTTCCACAATGGAGATGGTCTTTAGCGAAGACCTTCAACTTTGAGTCACGGGATTGACGACCACCAAGAAGTGAAGGGGAAGCAACAACAAGAGTAGAACACTCAGGTGTAGGATCAGAAAGTAAAGTCTCGCGGCTATCGAATTCCCGCTGCACAATGTTGCAGACCTCAGGAAGGGACGGTAACTGTGGACACCTCAAAATCTAAACACTGATCTGATCAAAGTCCCGATCGAGAGCATAAAAAAAATTCAAAAATTTGATTGCGGTCTTCTCTGGCACGAACCATCGCCTCATCGATAGAGCTAACAAAAGTGAGAGAATCAAAATGATCATATTCCTAATACAGCTGTGTGAACTCCAAGTAGTACGCAGAAGAAGGGCAGTCACCCTATCAGAGTAGGGATATCTTCCGTCGCAACTGGAAAATCTGAGCGACATTACCTCGATGAGAGTATGTAGACTCCGCTCTTCTCCAAATGTCTACAACATTGTCGAGAAATAAATAATTACGAGCGATGGACTCCTGCATAAAATTAGTAAGCCAAAACATGACTAAGGAGCTCTCCGACTCCCACTGTATCCACGAAGAAGTCTTGGCTGGTTCATTAATTTGTCTAGTGATATAGCCAAAGAGTCGATGAATTTTGAGCGCCAAGGTGATAGATTGGGATCATGAAAGGTAATTAGAGTCATCCAGACGAATGGTAGTAATCTGAGGAGTGTTATGATCATGGTTCCCACAGAGAGAACTCGTTGGAGGGACAACTACTGACGAGCGAGCGGAAGAATCATCAACGCTAGACATAGTGGTTCAAGAATAGAAATCCGGAGACCATCCAAAACTTAGGGCAATAAGAAACGACAGATTACACCGGGAAAAAACCGAATCTGGAAGGGAGTGGAAGAAAAATCCACTCCATGCGATTACCAAGAAGCGCCCATGACGTCGGAAGGGGCAGACACTCTACTGCATTGAGTATGCAACGTCGGACAGTGACTGAAGAAGAAGAAGGGACGACAAAGGAGGCACTGGCTGTTGTGGCCAAGAGCGAGAGGCACAGGAGGTGCTAGAGACGGTAGTGGGAAGAGTGGCCTGCAGTGGTGGGAACGACAAACAGAGCGACGATGTGCGGGAAAGGCGCGGATGCAAGCGGGATTGAACGAGAGCGGAAGGCCAGACGCGAGCGGTAGGCGACGAGAGCGGTAGGCGACGAGAGCGGAAGCGAGTCAGACGGCTACGACACTAGGAGAATGTCCACGAATATATGGATTCACAGTTTGAGCAATATCTTGCGAATCATGGCATCCTCCACCAGACTACTTGCGCTTATTCCCCAGCTCAGAATGGTGTTGGCATTTGCTGGAAGTCGCTTGTTGCCTTTTGTCCACCATAAATCTTCCCAAATTCTATTGGGGAGATGCGGTCCTTACTGCGACATATATTATTAATTGTATGCCCTCGCGGGTCCTTTGGAATGCCAGTCCTCTCAGCACTCCATGTGCCTCTTACTCAGCTTTCCCCTAAGATGTTTAGATGTGTTTGCTTTGTTCACATCCACCACCCTCGTCCTACCAAACTTGATTCCCACACACTCAAGTGTGTTTTTATTGGCTACTCTGCCACACAGAAGGGCTACAAGTTCTTTCACCCACCTATGAAGAAAGTATTGTCACTATGGATGTCACGTTCCATGAATTTGAGGCATATTACCCTGCCTCGGGGGACCCTCCCCCTTTACCCCCTCTTACTGTGCCTCTGCCAATTACCTCCATTGTATCCCGAACTTCAGGAGGAGTATACACCAGTGGAAGTGAGTCCTACTATTTCTCTACCTCTTCCATCTACTGCTCTGAGCTTGCAGGTATATACTCGACGCACAAAGAAGACAAGCACACATGAATCGGCTATGCAACCAGAACATCATCAGATCCTGACTCAGGGCCTTCTGATCCACCAATTGTCTTTAGGAAAGGTATTCGATCTTGTACTCAACATCCTCTTTCACATTATGTATCTTACGACTCTTTTTCTACTTTTCACAAGGCCTTTGTATCTTCTCTTACTTCTCTTTCTATACCTGCATTTTGACAGCAGGCCTTGGAGGTCCCTATGTGGAGAGAGGTGATGTTTGAGGAAATGAATGCCCTTGAGAAGAACCATACACGAGATTTAGTGCATATTTCCTAAGGAAAGAAGACTGCTGAGTGCAAATGAGTGTTCTCTGTCAAACAAAACTCTCAAGGGATTGTCGAAATGTCTAATGCAAGGTTGGTGGCAAGAGGTTATACACAAATCCCTTGGAATTAACTATTGGAAAATATTTGCCTTGGTGATAAAGATGAACGCTATTACGGTCTTATTATCCTGTGCTGCTTGCAAAGGTTGGGATCTTGGACAACTTGATGTGAAGAATGCATTCATTTATGAGGATCTGGATGAAGCAATCTACATGTCTATTCCACCAAGCCTCATTCCTAAAGATGCAAAAAAAGTCTGCAAATTAAAAAAGGCCATATATGGGCTGAAACAATCCCCAAGAGCCCGATTCACCAAGATATAATGTCATTTGGGTATCACTAGAGCAATGCTAATCATACATTGTTCATCAAACATAGGACTGAGAATCTAACTATCCTTATTGTATATGTTGATGATATAGTAGATGATGACGTGGAAGAAATCAAAAATCTAAAATAGAAATTAGCCAGGAAGTTTGAGGTCAAGGACCTTGGAAAACTTAGGTATTTCTTGGGTACTGAGGTCGCAAGGTGTAAGCATGAAATTTTCATCTCTCAGAGAAAATATACTTTGGACCTCCTTGAGAAGGTGAGGATGAGTGGATGTAGATTAGCTGACACCATAATTGTAGTAAACCACCGATTGGAGCGTAATGATGGAAATGATTGTAGACATCTCTAAATTTCAGAGATTAGTAGGCAGATTGATCTAAACACTCTCCCGGATATTTTACTTGATTCCAGCAGGTCAACTTTGTGTGAGACATCCCCATATGTGGATTGTCTTCTGTGACCCGTCTACTGATTAGTCCCACCACGCATCACCCTAAGCCTCGTCCCACTCCTCCTATCACTTCAGAGTTTGGGATGGAGGTGCTAGTTTCTTAGATGATATCAAAGCGTTGGTTTAACCCACTACATGAGCATGTTGGTTGACCTGATTCCAGTGGGTCCGTCTTGTGTGGAATCACCCCAGGTCCAGATTATCCACGATGACCCATCTATGGATTTATCCCATTTTGTCTATCGCGCATTAACCCCTTGTTCTTATAAGACCAGTCCCACCGCTCCTATCACTTCAAAGTTTTGGGATGGAAGTGCAAATTTCTTATAGAAGCAACAAAGATGAGAAAATTCTATTGATCGCAATAAAAATAACTTAAATTATTCGTAAGAATTTTATTTTAATGTCTAGATGCGTATGACATATTATTAAATACGATTGAGATTCTGAAATAAGCAAACAGTTTCTGTAGGAAATAAAATTTGCTTACCTTTTCATTAATCTGATTATTATATACATATTGTTAGAGAAGCCAATTTAATTTAGGCCAATCATGTATTTTTTATTGTTATTCTCTCTCCTCTTTAGTCCCACATCATGTATAAGACCTTCCTCTCTCTTTCTGTCATCTATATATTTGTACTCATTCTTTGTATTTTATACAAGTGAACATATACAAGGTTGATTTTTCCGTTCTCTACATGGTATCAGAGCCACGGTTCTCCTTGGGCTGATTCCCCCTTCTTAACCGCCTATCCCGCGTGGTCCTCTTCCCTGCTTGCGGCCTGCTGCGGATTGCTCTTCTGTCCGCTGCCCGCCCTTGCCGCTCGGTCTCCTGCGGCCTGTCTCGCCTCTTCTTCCGCTTCCTCTTCTCCCGCTTCCTCTTCTCCGTGGTCCTCTCCCTCCCCTCATACTTCTTATAGCCTCCCCTCTCTCTCCCGTGGGGTCCACCTCTCCCTGATTCAGACCGCTTCGATCTCCTCCAAGACCGCACTCTTTTTTTTTCACGCAGCCTCCCTCTTCTTCCCGCTGCGAAATACGGTTTTCTTTAGTCCGCCGCGACCTCCAGCAGTCTGCTCTCTTCCTTGCGCGCTTCTACTGCTCTTGCTCGCCGCGCTCTCTTCTCGCAGCCTGCTCCTGCTTGCCTCTAGCGGCCTGCTCCTCCTCTAGCGGCCTGCTCCCGCTCGCCGCGCTCTGCCCCTTCATCCGCTCGAGTTGTGGTTTACTCGCGATCTCTTTTCCCCGTCCGCTCGCGACCTCCTTTCTTCTTTGACCGCTGCTAAGCTCAGCCAGACCGTGCGGATTGTTGTCTTCCCGCATTTAGGTCGCGGTCTTCTTCTGCCCTCCCTGCAGTGTGTCATTTTCAGCCCTGCTCTTTACTGTCCACGCAGTGTGTCTTTGTCCGCTGCGATCTTCTCCTGCTGTCCGCTGTCGTTTCTCTCGGCCGGGCTCCTCTCGCGGCCTCCTGCCGCTGGTGTCTTCACATCGTGACCAGGCAATCTCCGCTCTATTCGCGCGGTCTTCTCTGCTTGGCGGTCTGTTTTCCTAGCCGCAGTTTCTCTTCATGACTTCTTTTGCTGACTCCACCGTCACAGCGGTTCCTCCCGCAGACCGGCCGACCTCTCTTCAGGAAGTACGTGATGAGCTCCGTATTTCTACTATATCTCTGACCGACAAGAAGAATTTTGTGGAATAGGCGCACTCTGTCTGTCGGGTCCTGCAATTCAAGGGGTTTCTTCATCACTTAACCCAGGTCGTTACCGATACTCCTACTGACGATTGGTTACGCAATGATGGTAGTGTGCAGACATGGATCCTTAATTCTCTTGATGGCGAGTCTTATCGCCTGGCCATGTATCACGAGACGGCCAATGACATGTGGGAAGAGCTCCATACCCTTTACTCCTGCAATGATAGTCTCCACCATTTGTATGACATTATCACTGCTCTCCAGGCCCTTGATTGCGGTGGCGCAACCGATCTGACCTCTTTTGTTGCCCAGGCTCGGTCTCTGGTCGAAGCTTGGATCCAACATCAACCTCCTACTGTGGACCTTGCTGCCCAACTTGCCCAAAAGGAAGATGTGGGTATAGCCATGATGATGGCTCGGGTACCCCATCACCTTCACAGTGTACGGGCTCACATCCTCTCCTCTATGGTTACCCCATCCTTCTCGGATATGCGCTCAATGCTTCTCAAAGTCTCCCCGCCTCCGGATGTGTCTGGACCTCCTTCTCCGGCCCTTGTCCAGCAGGCTCCTGCTCCTTTACTGCCTCTTCCGTCTTCAGCTCGTTGAGGCCGCTCTGATTCTCGGGGACGTGGTCGGGGTGGACGGCCTCGGCCTAAATGCTCGTTCTGCGGTAAAGACGGGCATTTTGAAGCCACGTGCTATCGCAAGCATGGTCTGCCTCCTCGTCCGCAGGCATCTGTTGCTGCCACTGACTCCTCTCCCACTCGTACTGACCTCGACGAGGTTCGCCTTCAGCTCCAGCATCTTTATGGACTGCTCAGCCGCCCGCCAGCCTCGGTTGCCTCCGCTGCCTCCATTTCCAATGAAGGTGTCGCCTGCCTCTCCTCTGGCCCGCGATGGATCCTCGATTCTGGTGCCACTTATCATATCACCTATGTTCGACCGCCTCAGTACTTGTCTTCCCCTCACCCGAAGTACATTACTGTGGCCAATGGGGTATCTGTCCCTGTCTCTGGATGTGCTGATATTCCTCTCGCCTCCTCTCTTCTCCTGCGCTCGGCTCTTCACGTTCCGGGCTTTCCTTTCAATTTACTTTCTGTTGGTCGCCTTACTACTGATTTAAATTGCTCAGTGCCCTTTACTTCCTCTTCTTTTATGATACAGGATCAGCAGACTCGGACTATCATTGGTAGGGGGCGGCTGCAGAACGGGCTCTACCTTCTTGATGACTCTCCTACTCTCCTCGCATCTGTAACCTCTTCAGATTGACATCGACGTCTTGGTCATGCTCCTCTCCCAGTCCTCCAGAAGGCTCTCCCAGATATATCTCTTCCTGCTTTTCAGTGTGAAACATGTATTTTTGGCAAGCAGCCACGTTCATCTTTTCCTTTTCATTGTACTCGGAGCTCCGCTCTTTTTGTTTTAGTACACTCCGATATATGGGGTCCGTACAAGATTACTAGTATTTCTGGCTACTGTTACTTTCTTACATTTATTGATGATTATTCTCTCATGACATGGTTGTATCTCCTTCGCGATCGTTCTGAGCTTCCCCGCGTCTTCCAGACCTTCATTCTTGAGACTCACACTCAATTCTCTGCGCCCATTCGAACTATTCGTACTGACAATGCACGCGAGTACACTGGTCATGACTTCGCGACCCTCTGCTCTGAGTTTGACATTATTCACCAAACATCGTGTGTGTATACTCCACAACATAATAGTGTCGAGCGCAAGAATCGTCACCTTCTTGATGTAGCTCACTCCCTTATGCTTCAAATACAGGTTCCCAAACCATACTGGAACTTTGCGCTCTCCACGGCCTGTTTTCTTATCAACCGTCTATCATCTTCCGTCCTCCAGAATGCTACTCCTTTCGGCCTCCTATTTCCCTCCACTCCGGCTTTTCCTGTTACTCCCCGAATTTTTGGGTGCACTTGCTATGTTCACCACCTCGGTCCATCCACAGACAAGTTGGATCCCCGTGCAGCCAAACATGTTTTTGTAGGCTACTCGCGCACTCAAAAGGGTTATGTGTGTTATTCGCCTACTACCCGCAAGGTGACTGTTTCTGCGGACGTCACTTTTCGGGAAGATCTTCTCTTCTTTTCTTCTCTGGATATCGCTCCTATTCTAGAGACCGTCGTTCGTTCTGTCATCTCTGTTCCCCGTTCACCACTGTCTCCTCTTCCTGCCCAGCCTCAGGTCTGTCCACCGCCACCTGTTATCCGGGTTTATTCTCGTCGCTCTCCTCATCCCGTTGCCCCACTGCAGTCGACTTCGACCTCTGATGCTCCACTACCTGCTGCTCCGGCTCCAGCCTCCACCGCTCATCCGATGGCGAATTATGTCTCTCTACATCGCCTTTCACCGCCACTTCTTCACTTTGCCACATCATTATCCTCTATTTCTGTCCCTAACTTTGTGCAGGAGGCGCTTCAATATCCAGGTTAGCGGGCTGTCATGGACGAAGAAATGACGGCCCTTTGAGCCAACCAGACCTGGGTCCTTGCCCCTTTACCTCATGGTCAGCACCCTATTGGGTGTAAATGGGTTTTCGTCATCAAACATGCTCCAGATGACACTGTTGCCCGACTGAAGGCCCGACTGGTGGCCTGTGGCTTCACTTAGCAGCAAGGCCTTGATTATGAGGAAAGCTTCTCTCCGGTGGCCAAGCTCAACACCGTTCGTGTTCTTCTCTCCGTGGCCGTGCATCGCCACTGGCCCCTTCATTAGCTGGATATCAAGAATGCCTTTTTGAATGACGATCTTCAGGAAACCGTCTTTATGCACCAACCGCCCGGGTTTGAGACCACGGGGGAGTCTCGTGTGTGTCTTCTAAAGAAATCCATCTATGGTCTCAAACAATCCCCTCGGGCGTGGTTTGACAAGTTCAACAAGGTGGTTCGGGACATGAGTTTCACTCGGAGTTCTGCAGACTTCTCTTTATTCACCCGACACCGGGCAACTGGAACCGTCCTTCTGTTGGTTTATGTTGATGACATCCTACTTACTGGGGATGACTCAAAGAGGATTCAAGCGGTCAAACAACATCTGAGCACCGTGTTTCAGACCAAAGACTTGGGGCATCTTCGCTACTTCCTCGGTCTTGAGGTCGCACGACAGCCGGATGGGCTTGTCCTCTCCCAACGAAAGTATTGTCTCGATCTTCTCAAAGACGTTGACCAGTCTGGTTGCAAGCCAGCTAATACCCCGATGGAGGCAAATCACAAACTATGTGCTCATGCCTTTGATGATGATTTGCATCTCCAGAACCCGGAATACTATCGATGCCTTGTGGGAAAGTTGATCTACCTTACGGTCACGAGGCCTGATATATCGTTTGTTGTTGGGGTTGTCAGTCGGTTCATGCATGCTCCCCGGGTTTCTCATCTCCAGGCGGTTGAACGGATTCTCCGATACCTTAAGGCAGCTCCGGGTCAAGGACTTGTTTACAAAACCTCCAACTCTTCTCCAGCATTGATTGCTTATTCTGATGCCGATTATGCTGGTTCCCTGGATGATCGGCGGTCAACCAGTGGGTTTTGTACTTATTTTGGTGGTCATCTCATTACATGGAAAAGTAAGAAACAAGCCATGGTCGCTCGATCCTCCGTGGAAGTTGAATACCGATCGATGACATCGGTTGTCTCAGAACTCACATGACTTGAAAGTCTCCTTACTGACCTGGGAGTAAAACTTCCTTCATCTGCTATTCTATTTTGTGATAGTCAAGCAGCCATACACATAGCAAAGAATCCGGTGTTTCACGAGCGCACGAAACATATCGAGGTCGACTGTCACTTTATTCGAGAGAAAGTCCAAATTGAGAAACTTGAATTAAAGCACCTTCCTGGCACTGATCAAGTTGCTGATATTCTCACGAAGGCTTTATCTAGTACCTTGTTTTACCAGTGTTTGTCCAAGCTGGGTGCATATGACCTATACGCTCCAGCTTGCGAGGGACTGTTAGAGAAGCTCATTTAATCTAGGCCCATTATGTATTTTTTATTGTTATTCTCTCTCCTCTTTAGTCCCACATCATGTATAGGACCTTCCTGTCTCTTTCTCTCATCTATATATTTGTACTCATTCTTTGTATTTTATACAAGTGAACATATATACAAGGTTGATTTTTCCCTTCTCTACACATATTAACCTTGAGGGTAATGAAGACCAAACTACCCTCGCATAATAATTACTGACACTTAAAACATGTTATTAGCAATTTAGTTATTTCTATTTTTTTTAAACTTGAGAAAGCTTCTTTTTCCTATTGTGACGTTTCTTCTAAATATTTTTACTTTAGTATTTGAACACTTTATATTTGTCTTCCTTGTGCAATCTTTCCGCGGGTAAAATATAATTATCATAATCTGTTTTTTAAGAGTTATTAGGCACTTGAATTACCTATAGATACATGTGTGGAGCCAATCTCATTGGACTACATGCCCTTCATTGTGCAATCTTGGCCATGTGGCATTGTGTTGTTGGCTTCCTGCAGGGGCATCTCATGCATCTAATTGCTTAATAGTTTCTTGAATTTCTAGACCTGTTTTTTTTCTTACACTTCCCTTGTCTCTTTACAGGAGAAAAAAAGATCAAAAATCAGAGAAAAACTCAATAAGTGCCCTAAAGATAGGTTGCTAGATTTTTGCAATATACTAGATATTTATGCATTAAAGGTTGCCACCAAGAAGGTAAGCTGTGTGCATTACTGTTTATTTTTTCCTTTCACAGCCTTCATTTTTGCTATGCTTAAGAGTTTGAAAATGATATTTCACTTTATATATTCCAGGAGGATGTCTTATTAAAGTTGCTGGAATTTTTGGAATCTCCACATGTTACTCGAGAAGTTGTACTTGCTGAGAAAGACAAGGTCTGTGCCTCCATTACTATTTAAACTAATGAATTAAACTAATAATAGATAAGTAAAAGAATATATTCTTGACTCTTGCTTTCTTCGATTCATCTTTAGAAAGGTACAAAGCGCAAAAGGGGTGCAAAAAGAAACGTTAAAAGAGCACTTGAGGAGACATCACCAGATAAACAAAGAAAGGTTTTCATACGTTCTTACATGTTGGTCCCCTGTTTCTTACCTATATATCATTGGTTTCAATGATGATTTGTTTTGCAATCTTGACTCAATTCTTTTACTAATATTGTATTTTGATTTCGATTAATCTTCTTCATGTTTGGTTTGACGATAGCAAGTGTCAATCAGACATACATTCATGACAATCATCACCCACAAGAGTATCTGACGCATGATTGATGCAGGGAGTGTAATCATGTCGTTTATGCTTAACGGTTGATGCAAGGTAGGCTTGTTTGTGTGTGTGCGGGGGGGGGGGGGGGGGGGGGGGGTAGAATGCAGTTCTAATGTGGAATGTAAAAAAGAGGCAACTCTCTTTTCCCTATCCCTAATGTGACACATGCCATTATCAATGACGATTTCACATATAGTAATAGATAAATAAATCACATGCAAATATTTTAAAGCGAAGAAAAATAAAATTTTTAAACAAACAGGTTTTGGCTTTCCTCCACGTGGAGGGCCAAAATGCGAGTGCACGGTGAATGATATATGCAAGTCAAGGGTTAATCCAAACAAAGTTGTAAAATTGCTATAGATCCAACGAGCAAGAGTTCATCATCTTATTTTAATGCAAAAGATAAAGATCCATACATCGCAATAATACTCACCTAGTAGGGTGCCGTAGCGTGGAGATCCGATGTTTCCAAATGAGTGGGTGGTTGTCTGAATGGTGGTAATGACAACGAAATGTTGAGGAAGACTAGGTGGGGGTGGTGGTTGGAAGAGGGATGCAAATTTGGAGGTTGGAAAGTTTTTGGAGGGTGTCTGACTAAGGATTGGGCGGCTGGATTGGGAGGGCTCGCCAGAAGGACGGGCTGCAACTTTGGAGACTTGGGATTATTCCGTGGGAGGGGAAAAGACAGTTGTTGCGCCGGGAGGGTTTGCCAATAGGGCGGGGTGTTGTTTTGGAAAGCACTGGGCATGCTAACAAATGGGATGATCGTCTTGCTGAAGGACTACAGGATTAGGCGTTGCTGTGGAAGTGGTTTTGTGTGAGTTCACAGGATTTTTTGAGGGGGGAATGGGGATTCTTTTTTGGGACGCTCATGAGAGTGGCTAGGAGGGAGTCGAGGATCGTAGCAGGCGAGGGATTGGGTTTACGAACCAAAAATGATGGATGTTCGGGGCTGTAGCAAGGGGCGAGGGGAAAATTGGACTGTGGACGTTGGCGGGGGCTTCCGAGAGGGAAGATTCTTGCTATGGATGGGGGATACAAAAGAGGAGTGAGGACCTAGGAGTCGTCACCTAGGGCCTCACTGCGTCATCACCATGAGAGGATAGCCGGATTTTAGAAATGCTTTTCTCCAAAATTTGCAATGCATGACAACTGCCCCCATACTCCTATTTATAATAGAACTATTCTAGGCACCCTTACATTAGTGTCTATGATTGACTGTTAATGTAATAGACATGATTATATTAAATAATAATTGAAAACAACAATATAATATATGAAAATGCAAACAAATAAAAATTTGAACACATATGCAGAGTTGGATCGGCGATCCGAAGACGCTAAATATGGCAGGTAGCCAACTGGTCACAGACGGGCCCAAAACTCGTGCTCCACCGTGGGTCCGCGTCGCCGATCCACATCATTCTCCCTGGCTTGAAAGAATTCATCTCTTGATGAATAGAGATCGGAATCCTCCGGTGTATGTCAGGTAAAAATCGATGTGGACCATCGATGGTTGTCCAAGTATCGTCGATGATGGAACATCCTCCCTAATGGTACTCATGTGTCTTGTCCGCAAGGTGTAATGCTCTCAAAAGTCAAATGATGTGTTAGTAATCTCGATGCAATTGTAGGTGCAAATGTTGAAGCCATAGATGACTGAACCAAATGTGGGCGGGGCTCAGGTGTGAAATGAGTGTGGGTTTGAGGATGTGGTGTAGGCTTTGGGAAGTCCCCACAATACGGGTCTGCATACTCGGGAGGCTCGTAGCATGACGTCAGGTCCTTTATATTAAATACCGGATAGATACCCATGCTCGTAAGGATATCAAGCTCGTAGGAATTTGTTCTGATCTGCTTAGTTATTAAAAGCGTAAGGCGCACCAAGACGCAAATTGGTCTTGGAGCTAAGGCGCAATGGGAGTCTTGGAGCCTAGGCGCAAGCACGCGCCTGACAAAAGCAATGCAAAACCACAAACATTTTAAATAATCAACATTAAATATCATTTGATCTTCTCAATCAAATTCTTTATCTATTCTACTAATTAATCATTTATTACTATCGTTTATATCTTTTAAAAACAGAATCAATGTGATTACTTGCATCATATCTAAGTCTCAACGCATAATTATTATTTATAAACACTAAATCAATCAAAAATTATTGAATTCTTATATTTTTGAAAAAAAATTACAACACAAATCTCGCTCATGCACACTTTTTATGTTTCAAAGGCGCAAATAAGGCGCATGAAGGTGCAAACCTTTGAGCTTGGTGAGTCTTGAGCCTTAGGCTCACCTTCAATGACAAAGTTGATTTGTCTCATGACTGTGTAGGGACTCATTTGCTTGACGCTCAACTTTTTAGCTTCCCCAAAGGAGCCTCTCATCGTCGATTCACACCATCACCTGCATGTCTTCTAGAAATACTTGCTCTCGCCTGCAAACATTTGTATGTGATTTATCATGTTCATTACTAGTAATGATCCGCTGTCAGCCCGACTCATGTAATGCATGTAAATGATGGACCAACGACACAACAAATTCATGCAATTGATGCACATGGAACACGACAGGCACGACGCGTTCTCTAGGGGAAACCTGGCAATGACCTGAATATCTCTAAAATGGGATGGCCTATTAGGAGGCTCCTTGGGTGGAATGTAGAAATACTTATCGCATGTGCGACACTATCAAAATGACTACATAAGATGCCGACACGAAAATACGAGCTCATAACGTGCAAATGTCTCCTCCCCTCTTCTTCTTGGCTTGGGCTAGGGTTGAGCAAGGCTCCCCTCTTCCCTCCTTTTGGTTGAGTTTTGTCGTTATATCTCCTGCCATTGGGAAGGCTGGGTAGAGGAAGGGCCGCGACAATCCTCTTCGAGATTTGTTCTTCTCAAGACCGCACACCTGTTCTCAATTGGAGGCTTGTATCACCCTGATTGGTTGTTAATGTAACGGACCCGATTACATTAAATAATAATTGAAAACAACGATATAAATATATGAAAATGCTAGTAAGCAAAAATCCGGACACACCCGCTGAGTCGGATCGTCGATCCGAAGAAGCCAAGTATGGCAGGTAGAGCTGTCACTTAAAACTGAAAACCGCAAACTGAACCGGAACCAAACCGGAACCGCGAAGAACCGGACCGAATCGTTCAAAAATTATTCGGGTTTCGGTTTGAATTTTGGAACTGTGAACAACATTGGTCCGGGTTTGGTTCTTACATTTTATTATCCGGACCGGAACCGGAACCGGAACCGCAACATATAAGTCTCAAGCGATTTCAAGATTTTTAGACCCGATCCGAACCGGACTGAAGTAGAATCGAACCGTAACCCGTTTATTATTATTAATATTATATTGTTATTATTTTATTTATAATATTTATACTTACTATCACGAGTGAAGCTGGTGCAGTTTGAACTTAAAGCGCAACCGCACTAAAGGGGGTCGATTTTGGACCAAACAAAACTTCACTGTATAAAAACCGTATGGTATATATGGTTTGACATTGGTGCAGTTTGGAGTCAATTTTTGTAGTGCATTCTTGATTTTTATAAAGTTATATAATATATTTTCAATTTTATTTAAATATTTTTTTGAAATATTTTATTTAAAAAATATAGAAGATATACAACTACTATTTATTAGTAATCATGAAAGACAACTAATTGTATGCGGTTGTTACGGTTGAGCATGCCGATGAGACGTGTGCAAGCCAACTAGAATTTGTGACAAGTGTATACGCATAGGAAGGCAATTGATACAATCTCACAGATCTTGGAAAAGACCGTCGAGAAGTGCGCACATAATTATTTCTATTTCCATGTTATTTTTATTTTTACTATTTGTAGTCCGCTTTTATTTCATTCCGCCAAGTTTGATTTTGGTTTTAGTTGGAATCGGTTGGAACCGGACCGAACCGCATGGAACCGGACCAAACCGATAGTGACCGGTTTGGTTTTGGTTCTTGTTGAACCGTAACCGTTGACATGACGGTTCCAAAAATTAAGCTGGAACCGGAACCAGAACCGGAACCTGTCAAACCAAATATGGTTTTGGTTCTAATTTGAAGAACCGTTACCTTAGTGGTTCGGTTCATGATTTTAGTAGAACCGGAACCGAACCGGAACCGTGACAGCTCTAATGGCAGGTAGCCAATTAACCTCGAACGGATCAAAAATCGCGCTCCACCGCAGGTCCACATTGTCAATCCCCATCAACGACACTTTAATGAGTGAATGATAATGTACTGTTGAAGTGAATTTCAAAGTGATGCAATGTGAAGCAACTATCCGACGCAAAATTATAATAAATGCTGAATTATTAATAGAGAACACAAATATTTATGCTAGATATTAGATGTTAGAGAAACAAGTCAAATCAAGTTAATTTAGAACAAAAGTGCTTTAATTAAATGTTCACTGAATAAATCTTTCATTTTTAAAAAAATTTGAGCAAATTTTTACAAATTTAGATCCCAAATAAAATGATTTTCCTCTAAATATTCAACAATAAATAGGTAAAACTTCGTACATAAACTTACACATAATAAAAGTCCAGAAGGCTTGAGCTGTGGCTGGAAGGCTTGAATTGTGGCTGATTTGGGACTGGACGGCAGTTCCACAGCAGGAATTCTCTGATAGGGGCTGATTGGGTCCTGGATGGCGGCCGATGATGTAGTGGTCTGTATTGGTAACCGGGGCTGTGCTGGTAAGGATTCCAGAGGCTGTAATTTTAATTCCTGGTCTGATTTTGAGTAGGAATGGAGGGAGGGTAGTTGTCCACTTAACAGTGCAGTACAAGGCTGTTGTGTGGTGTTTTGGGCTTGTGGATGACTGTGCCGTGAGATTAGTAGGTGGGAAGGGTCGGCAACTGGTTGGAGTCTACAACAGTTGACAGGGATAGATTGCTGGACACATAAACCTGAAGTAATTTGAACACATGATGTTTAGGCTGCTGCGAGATGAATGGAACGGGTTCATGTTACGGGCCTACTTCCGTAACAGTGGTAACTCGCTGGAGTAGTGGCCGGAGTCAGAGATGAAGGCGATGGTGGAGGATATTATGGAGCCAGAACCGCGGCTGCCTATGCGGGGTTGCTCATTAGAGGAGAGAGCCACCAAGATCTCACAACAAGGGACAAGAACTAGACTTCATTTCATTGATAACCTCATACAAGACACTATGGGTCTATTTATAGAACCCTGGGTGGCACACCCGTAAATACATGAAAACATTAAAATATTAAAAGACACTACTTGACTTGACTCGATACAACGCGACACAACACATGAGTTGACTTGAATACATATATAATAATAAAATAGATAACCAACGATTGAGTTGTAACCGATCCGTAACATCTCATCCGCCCTTGAAATCGAGCTTGCCCTCAAGCTCGAACTCCACGTGGTGACCGAATCATCTGTCAGTTTGATTTCCCGCTAGGACAATGCATGATATCGCGTAGTGACAGCGGCGGCGGTGCCGTTGGAAAGTCGGGCTGCGAAAGTAAGGGCTTTAGCAAGGTCGGTGGAGCGGTGATGAGCAGCAACAACAAGAAGGTCGTGGAAGTGACGACTGCCAGGAGGAATGGATCTGAAGGCGGTGAGGTGGCCGGAGGCAAGAACGGGTCCTGCAAGGTCGGCCGAGCAGGGGCCGATAGAGCGAGTGCCGGCGGAAGGGCGGCCGCAGTGTCTGACGAAGGTGGCCCAAGGTGGGGCAACACTACCACGGAAGGTGATGACGGAAAGTCAATCACCGCTAAGAGCGGTGGCACGTCAGCGACCTGCCACAGATGACAATTATACAAGAAGAGGCAGTGGGGGAAGCGGCATTGACAGGGGTTGCGACAGAAAGACGGGTATCAGATTCTTAATGTGGTAGAGAAGTGCGTCGACGTCCCAAAGGCGGGTGTCCATGGAGGCCATGAAATCTCGTAGCATTGATTGGAGGGCACTGAATTTTACGTCCATTGAAAGTATTTAATTAGAGCAACTAAATCGAGATGGAGAAGATGACATTGATTGGGAGAGAAGGGCGTGGATCGACCATGTGGTAATAAATCACTTAAAAGACATTAATAAAATAGAAATTAAATAGGGCACAGTTGCTAGGCTCGAGAGAGGAGAAGGCGTGGGTGGTTGGGAAGCAAAAATTAAATAAATAGGGTGTGAATAATTTGATGGGCATTGCTAGTGGCTGGGAGAAAAAAATTAAAATAAAGGGGGCGTGCATGGTTGGGGGCTCGAGGGAAGAGGGCAGAGAAGGGTTTACACGACTAAAGTCGGGCGGCTCGAGGGAAGAGGGCAGAGAAGGGTTTACACGACTAAAGTCGGGCGGCTCAAGAAGAGGGCGCAAGGTTCGACCGCATGCAGGAGGCTCAAAGTCGAAGAGGCGCTTGGGCTACGTGAGTCGACAGGTGGAAGGGAGTGGTCGTCGGTGAGGTGAGCAGCTTGCTGGAGGAATGAATGGGCGTCGATTGCTGGATGTACGCAGGAACGACGCACGATGCTCGGTGTGGGAGCAGGTTGTTGCAGACACGTCGGGGAAGTGATCTGAACGGAGGGGATGCGTGCGGTTGTTGTTGGCTGCTATTTGGACCGAGAGCTCTGAGGTGATGCAGATTGCTGGATGTGATGCGAACAGCGTGGATGCGGTGGCCTATTTAGATGTCGATACCTGCGGTGGGGAGGAGCTTGCTTGAGATTTCGATAGGACACAGGGAATTGTTGGTGTGCTGCGAAAGAGGACCGAGAGCTCTGATATGGTGCAGATTGCTGGATGCGATGTGAACGACGTGGATGCGGTGGCCTGTTTGGATGTCGATACCTGCAGTAGGGGAGGGGCTTGCTGGAGATTTCGATAGGATACGGGGAAGTGTTGGTGTGCTGTGAAAGAGGATCGAGAGATTTGATACCAAGTCGGAGATGAAGGCGATGGTGGAGGATACCGTGGAGCCAGAACCGCGGCTGCCTATGCAGGGTTGCTCGTTAGAGGAGAGAGCCACCAAGATCTCACAAGGGACAAGAACTAGACTACTTTCATTGATAACTTCATACAAGGCACTAAGGGTATATTTATAGAGCCCTGAGTGACACACCCGTAAATACACGAAAACATTAAAATATTAAAAAACACTACTTGACTTGACTCGATACATTGAGAAACGACACATAAGTTGACTTGAATGCATATACAACAACAAACAAGCCTTTATCCCACTATAGCGGGGTCGGCTATATGGATCCTTTGTCTCCATTGTGCCCTATTTCTCAAGTGATCCATATTCATAAGGGTGACTAAATTTTACGCCGGCCGTCTACCTAACACAACCCTCACCATTTTTCATCCGCGCTTGGGACCAACATAGGTTGGTTTTTGACTTGAATAGATATATAATAATAAATAGATAATCAACGGTTGAGTTGTAACCGATCCGTAACAATTCAAGATAGAAGAATGCCAGATGACAGGAAGTTTGGAGTGAAGTTAATATGCTGAACGCCTGTTGACTGTAGAAGGGGAATGCTGGACTGGAACATGCATAAGAGTTTTGGGAGCAGATTTCGGAGGGTTGGTCATAAATTGGTAATGGACTTAGGAAAATGAGTGCTCGTTTAAGGCAGCTATGGCCTTTTTTAGTGGTGTGCGTGAGCGGTTCCCAAGGAGAATGGGTAGTTATGGCCGGAATAGGTAGTTATATTGATGAATTGGTGTTGGTTGGAGGTGGTTATGGGTAGTTTTGAGCGGTCATAAGTGGAGATGAGTAGTTATATGGAATAAGAGATTGTACCCTGGCTTATGCACCAAGGATTCCACGGAATCAGTAATGTGTGAAGACCACAAGAGCCATAATATCTTTTAAAAATTTTGTGATATATGAAAATCAGCCCATATAACCCTATTTATAGATTTAGAACCCACTACGGACTGTAATGATCGTTTGAAATATAAAACCACTAAATATACATGAAATAAAATTATAAAAAAATGTCATTGTCGTTCTAAACGCGACTACCAGATCAAGGCCGTCCATTCGTGGATCCTAACTCCACCTCCCATGTATGTAGACTCGGGCGGGTTCCGATAAGGGTCGGCCCGCCTATGAAATGTGATCCCCATCACTATCTCAAACCAAAGACTCTAGAGTCTTAGTCTTCGTTTGGTGTGGCGGCGGCGGCGGCCGTGAACGCAGTGGTCATGAACCGTCGTTTGTGAACGCTCGACCTTACCTTAAAAAATTCATGCATTTTATGCTCAAAACTATTTTATTTTCTTGGTAGCGGTCATGACCATTGTCTTGCCAAACATATTGATGTGGAACAGGCGTCATACCAAGACGGCTTTATCAGGCCCGCGGTTTGTCCACTCCAACCCATCCCCGGTCCCACAACAGGGCTGATATGTTGTTAAGGACGGGGCTCGATCCCCCATTTTATCAAGGAGGTCGGGGGATTGAGCCCCGACCTCAACAACCTATCGGCCCTGTTGTGGGACATGGGATGGGTTGGGGGTCACGGCCCGCGGGCCTGATAAAAAGCCGTTTTGGTGTGACAACAAGGTGGGACTCCAGGGTGGCGGGCAGGTGCTGACTCCTGTTTATGATGCAAAACATGAGTCAGCACCTGCCCGCCACCCTGGAGTCCCACCAGGGGGCCAACTTGGCGTCGCACCAAGGAGGCTTATCAGGCCCGCAGGCCATGCACCCCAACCCATCTTCGGTCCCACAACAAGGTCGATAGGTTGTTGAGGTCGGGGCTCAATCTCCCGACCTCCTTGATAAATAGCTCTCATGCGAGCTCCCATCATCAACTGATCCGCGTGTAGGGTATGCTAAGGGGTGCACAAAATCTAGACTTCTAGGGGTGGGATGCAAATGCGACACACTAACTCAAAAATAAATGCAATGAAACCGCTGGTGATGACGACAAATAAATTAGAGCAAATGAATTTTTAACCCACACAAATAGTTTTAAAAAACAAAAACTAGCATTCAATTAAGCAATTATTTAATGACTTTCTTCCGCTCGGAGGGCCAAGGCTAAGCGCGCGATGGTTGTAGGAGGTGTTTTGGACAGGGGAAGCTGTGGGGAAGTGGATCCACGAAAAGGAATGAGGGGGTGGGGGGGCGCTTGATGGTTGGAGGAGGTGTGACCGACTGTAGAGAAGAGGGGAATGGGCTGTGGCGGCTATAGAGGGTGTGTCGGGGCTGCAGCAGCGGCGGTAGGGACAAATCAGGTGGAGGAGGGATTTAGGGAGGTGTGAACGGTGGTTTGTTGGAGGCGGACTGGGAGGCTGATGGGGGGATTTGCTGGACATGAAACCGGTTGGCTGTAGAGGAGAAAGGGGGTGGTGGATGGAGGTTTTACGGTAGTGGAAAGATGGCTATGGGTGGGTAGTACCTTCGGGAGAAGATTAAGCGCTTAGAAGTCGTCACCTAGGGTGCCGCAGGATCGTCACCGTGGGGTGATCGCGGGGTTCCGGGATAGAACTCTCCAAAATCTGTAATGCCCTAAAACCAGCCCACTACAAGCTTATTTATAATGAAATAAAAGCTAGGGCATCCCACCTTCAATGACTATGATTGGTCGGAGGTGAGGTCACTCAAAATACACTAAAATAAACCAAAAAACATAAAGTAACACATGATTTTTACTCGCGATGCGGATCTGGACACATCCGCGGAGTCGGACTGGCGATCCGATCAAGCCTTCTTGCGCAAATACACTAACGTGGTTCCCGCCTTGTGGCGAATCCCTCCTGGTGCTTGATCTGATGGATACCCATCAATTACCCCCGACTGAAAAGCCTTCAACCCCGAATGAATGGAGACGAGTGTACTGAAGTCACAGATCAGGGGTGAGTCGATCGAGCACTGCTGGTAGTATCTAAGCGTCAGCTGCATCTGGGAGGCTCTACCAATGTACCAAGTAGCGACATCGCAACCCGCCTGTGGTAGGAACGAACTGGTGTGATCTGATCTCTGTGATGCTCTCATCGCTCATCTTTCGAGTGGTGGATCCCGGTGCAATCGGCGGTGCCGTTGGTGAAACCAAAGAAGACGAATCCCCAGGTGGGTGGGTGTTAACAATAGTGGATTGTGGTGGCCATCAGACGTGGGTGGATTATGAGAGTGGTAAGGTAACGAGAGTGGAGGTGGGGGCAACTGAATCTCCATTGCTTGGATCCACATACTCGCGAGATTCATAGTACGACGTCAGATCCTTATCATTAAATACTGGATGGATTCTCATATTAGTTGGGATATCGTGTCGGTAGGCGTTTGTCCCAATGCGACTTATAACAGACTAGGGGTCATTCACCCGACACTTATTTTTTTGGCAGGCCCCGAAGGGAACCTCTCAGAGCGGATTCACACCATTACCTTTTCGTCTTCTTGAAATACTTGTTCCCACTTTCGCCTATCTGCATGAGTTTTTTAAATATCATTGCTCATTATTACCCGTCGGCGGACCGACTCATACAACTTATGCAAATGTCGTGCAAAAGACTCAGCAGACTCACTAGAGCACGACTCTAGGGGACATGGATAAGGTCTTCAGGCTTCCTAGGGTCATCTCCTGACACTACATGAAATGGACTCAACCCTGTAGACCTATTAACTGAATTGTTATATGCAAACTCCGCGACTGGAGGATCAAGATCCCAACTACCTACATGCTCTCCCACTAGATCCTTTGAGGGCTATCAGATCTTTGAGGGATATCTGTACCGGGGCTTCCACCTGTGTGTACCCCAGTCGTCCTAGCACGATTACTTGACTTGGGAGTTGCACGCGGGCGGGGCCGCTGTGCACTTTGGGTGGGACAAGTCCAAAACTATTGTTGAGGATCGCCTCTACTGGCCCGCCACTATCGTATTTGCCAAATGACCAAGGGCACCAAGCAGAACACGGGTCTGTACACACCTTTGCCTGTACCACACCGCCCTTTGGAGAACATCATCATGGACTTCGTGCTCAGACTCCTCCGCACTCTTCAGAGACACCATTCCATATTCGTGGTGGTCGATCGGTTCTCGAAGATGACACACTTTATTGCGTGCCGCAAGACGACAGATGCTTCACACGTAGCATCCATCTTTATGAGGGACGTCTTAGGCTGCATGGCCTGCCCAAGTCTACCGTGTTAGACCACGATGTGAGATTCATAAGCTATTTTTGGAAGACCTTGTGGTACAAGACTGACACTACCCTTAAGTTCTCCTCGACATATCATCCACAGTCGGGCTGGCAGACTGAAGTAGTAAACTGTAGTTTAAGAAACCTATTGAGGTGTCTAGTGGGAAAGTGTGTAGGTAGTTGGGATTTTGATCTTTCAGTCGGGGAGTTTGCATAAAACAGTTCAGTCAATATGTCTATTGGGTTGAGTCCATTTCATGTAGTGTCAGGATATGACTCTAGGAAGCATGTAGACCTTATCCATAGTCCCCTATAGTCGCGCCCTAGTGAGTCTGCTGAGTCTTTTGCACGACATTTGCATGAGTTGCATGAGTCGGTCCGCCGACGGATAATAATGAGCAATGATAATTATAAAATCCATGCGGATAGGTGAAAGCAGGAACAAGTATTTCAAGGAGAAAAAGTAATGGTGCGAATTCGCCCTGAGAGGCTCCCTTCGGGCCTGCCAAAAAACTAAGCGCCAGACGAATGAGCCCCACTCTGTTATAAGTCACATTGGGACAAATGCCTTCCGGCTCGATATCCCAGCAAGTATGAGAATCCATCCAATATTTAATTTTGAGGATCTGATGCCATACTACGAGACCCATAGGTATGTGGATCCGAGCAGTGGAGACACCCAGCCGCCCCCACCTCCACTCCTGTTACCATACCACCCTCGTAGTCTGCCCACGTCTGATGGCCACCACAATCCACCTATTGCTTACACCTACCCACTTGGGGATTCGTTTTCTTTGGTTTCACCGACGGCACCACCGATCGCACCGAGATCATAATCTCCCACCAGTTCGTTCCTACCACAGGCGAGCCGCAATGTCACTACTTGGTACATTGGCAGGGTCGCCTAGATGCAGATGCCGCTTGGATACTACCAGCAAAGCTCGATCGTCTCGCTCCTGGACTGCGACTTCAATACGATCGTCCTCTGCTCGCCTGCGCCAGCCCGCCGATCTCCCGCCAGCGCTCCGCTCCTACCGTCGGCTCGTTCACGCGTTTCGATCGACACCGTCATCCCGTCGCCAACACGTTGCCGCCCAGTCGCCCGCGCCCTCTTCTGCTCCTCTCCGCCTCTTCTAATGGCGCCAGAATAGTGCTATTGCTTTCTCCGACGCCTCCTGCCCTTGTGATGCTTGGATGGCTGGCTCCATTTGCCTCTTGATGCCCTAATTTCTTGGGTTTCCTCCCTTTCCGGATTTCTATTCCGTCTTGCTCTTTCTCTCAGGATTTCTATTCTTGTGCTGTGGGATCTAGTGGAGTGGATTCTCTCTCTCCCTCTACCGGTGGTACTCCGGCCCCTCTTTCTGGTGGTCCTCCTTCGTCGGTCTTCTACCGTGGAACCACGGATCACAATACCTCTCAAATAACTACTATCCGACTTGATGAATCCAATTATCTCTCATGGTCCCGATCTATTACCCTGGCGCTTAAAAGTCGGCGTCTCTTTGGCTATGTCTCCGGCCACACGACGGAACCTGATAGGACTTCTCCTGAATGGCCGCAGTGGGAATCCAAGAATTCCTTGGTCATGTCTTGGCTAACCAACTCGATGCCAGAGTCCATTGCCCGCAACTATCTCTTTCTTGACAGTGCTTCTGCTATTTGGTGCCGTGCAGAGTCTACATACTCTCGCCGCGACACTGCTGCTCAGATCTTTCAGCTTCGCCGCCAGATCAGCTTACTCCGTCAGGGTGACCGTCCTCCTTCAGCGTATTACTTAGAGTTCACACAGCTTTATCAAGAGTATGATCATTTTGATCCTCTTGTCTTTGTTAGTCCTGTTGATGAGGCGATGGTTCGGGTCAGGGATGACTGCAATCGCATATTTGAGTTCCTTCATGGATTGCACCGCGACTTTGATCAGATCAGTATTCAGATTCTGGGGCGACTGCCGATCCTTTCTCTTTCTGAGGTCTATAACATCGTGCAGCAGGAGTTTGATCGTCGTCAGACCCTTCTTCTGGACCCTGTGCCAGAGGGCTCTGCTCTAGCTGCTACCATCCCCTCCCTTCTTGGCACTCGTCCATCCCGGGATCCCAGGTTGAGGAGCTCAGATAAGGATCATCTCCTATGTGATTACTGTGGCAAGAGTCGCCACACTCGGGATACCTGCTTCAAGCTTCATGGGTTCCCTGCCCCGAGAGGGGGTTCCTCGCCTCGTGGAGGTCGTGGTTCTGGATGCTCCTCGGGTCGTCATGTTGACTCCCGTGCGGCCCATCTTACTAACGCTACTGCCGATGTTTCTCCTGGCTACTCTAGTACTGATGCCTCTGCCACCCCTGGTGTTTTTACTGCGGATGAGGTGCTTGCTCTTCGACGCCTGATGCATGGTCTTTCTACGGAGCCTTCTGCCTCTTCCTCCTATGCTCATACGGGACTGCCAGGTGTTCATTCTGTTGTTTCCTCTCCATCTACTCAATGGATCATTGACTCTGGGGCCACGGATCATATGACCGGGTCCTCTACAGGTTTTGTCTCCTATACTCCTCTTTCTGGGCGTGATAGGGTGAGCTTTGCTGATGGTTCTCTTTCCTCCATTGCTGGCAAGGGAACCATCCCCTGCTCCTCCCTCACCTTGTCCTCTGTTCTTCACGTGCCTTCCTTTACTCGTAATTTGCTTTCAATTAGTCATTGGACCAACTCCATGCATTGCCCTATGACCTTTCTTCCGTCTTTTTGTGTGTTTCAGGACCTGACGACGAGGAAGGTGATTGGCTCTAGTAGCATGGTGAATGGACTCTATGTGCTTGACTCTGGCGCTGCTTCCTCTACTCTGGCTCTTCATTCCAGCACTGTTCATCCTTTGTACTCCTGATACTGTCGCCTGAGACACCCTTCTCTTTCTGTTTTGAAATTGTTGTTTCCTGCAATGTCTGCTGTTTTTTTGAGTCTTTTGTATGCGATGTCTGTAGTGTCAACAAACATCATCGTACTTCATGTAAACATGTTTCGCTGCCTAGTTCTATTCTATTTGTTGTTATTCATACTGATATCTGGGGCCCCTGCTCGCTCTCTTCTATTTCCGGTTGTACGTGGTTTGTTACATTTATTGATTGTTTCTCACGCACTACATGGTTATATTTGATACGTCACAAGAGCGATGTGTTTTCTGTTTTCCGACAATTCCATGCCATGATCTCTACCCAATTTCAGTCCCACATTAAAATTCTTCGCAATGACAATGACCGTGAATACATGGATTCACAGTTTGAGCGCTACCTTGCTGATCACGGCATCCTACACCAGACTACCTGTGCGTATTTACCTGCTCAAAATGGCGTTGCTGAGCGGAAAAATCGCCATCTGTTGGAGGTTGCTCGGTGCCTATTGTCCACAATGCATCTTCCAAAATTCTATTGGGGAGATGCCATCCTCACTGCTGCATACCTCATCAATCGGATGCCCTCACGTGTTCTCGGAAACTCTACTCTTTTGGATATGCTTGGTGTGCCTCCTACTCTCCTTCCTCCTAAGGTGTTTGGCTGTGCTTGTTTTGTTCACATCCATCATCCTCGTCCCTCCAAAATTTATCCTCGTGCCCTCAAGTGTGTATTTATTGATTATTCCCCTACGCAAAAGGGGTACAAGTGTTTTCACCCACCTACTAGGAAGGTGTTTGTTAGCATGGATGTCACTTTCCGTGAATCCGAATCATATTACCCTCTGTTTGCTCCCTCATCCTCTGGTGTTCCCTCCATTTCTTTGCCCATACCTCCATATCCCTCACTTCAGGGGGAGCCTCTACCAGTGGAAGTGAGTCCTCTACCAGTGGAATTGAGTCCTAATTAGGGCTCTCCTATATCCTCACCACCGACCTTACAGGTATATACTCGGCGTATAAAGAGGACAAGCACACACGGGCCTGCTATGTTGCCAGAACAGTCAGTGGATCCTGACTCAGGACCTTCTGATTTACCGATTGCCTTCCGAAAAGGTATCCGGTCTTGTACCCGCCATCCTCTATCTAATTATGTATCTTATGATTCTCTGTCTACCTCCTACAAGGCCTTTGTCTCCCCTCTGCTACTTCTTCTATCCCTGTGTCATAGCAACAGGCTTTTGAGGTCCCTATGTGGCGAGAGGCAATGGTTAAGGAAATGAAGGCTCTGGAGAAGAACCATACATGGGATCTTGTCCCTCTTCCCTATGGAAAAAAACCTGTTGGATGCAAGTGGGTGTTCTCCGTGAAACATAATCCACAAGGGATTGTTGATAGATGCAAGACACGGTTGGTTGCAAGGGGTTATACCAAAACCCATGGCATTGATTATCAGGAGATGTTTGCCCCGGTTGCTAAAATGAATACCATAAGGGTATTGGTATCTGTTGCTGTTTGCAAAAAATGGGATCTTCTGCAGCTGGATGTGAAGAATGCCTTTCTCCGTGGTGACTTGGAGGAGGAGGTCTATATGTCTATTTCTCTTGGCCTCACTCCGACTGGTGCTGAAGGGAAAGTTTGTAGATTGTTAAGGGCTCTATACGGACTGAAGCAGTCCCCAAGAGCTTGGTTTGACCGGTTCCTTAAGGCGATGGTGTCGTTTGGATACTCTCAGAGCAATGCTGACCATACTTTGTTCATCAAACGTAGGCTTGGGAAAATTACAGTTCTCATTGTGTATGTTGACGACATTGTTATAACTGGTGATGATCATGAAGAAATTCAGAATCTGAAACAGAAGCTTGCCAGAGAGTTTGAGGTCAAGGACCTAGGAAAACTCAAGTATTTCTTGGGAATTGAAGTTGCAAGATCAAAGCAGGGGATCTTTCTCTCTCAGCAGAAATACACGTTAGATCTTCTTGACAAGATGAGGATGAGTGGGTGCAGACCTGCTGATACTCCGATTGAGGCAAATCACCGATTGGGGCGTGATGATGGAGAGGAGATTGACGATATTTCAGGGTTCCAAAGGTTAGTGGAGAGGCTGATATATCTGTCTCACACTCGTCCAGATATCTCTTATGCAGTGAGTGTCGTGAGTCAGTACATGCATGCTCCAAAGACACGACCAAGGTTGTCAGGATCGCGATCCAGATCATAGGATCTTACGATACTACGATCCAGATTTTGTAAATCGATCCTGATTTTGTAAAGCGATCCTCGATCTGACCCTACTATCAGATCCGATCCTACCTAAAAACGATCTCATCTAGGATCTCAATCCTGACAACCTTGGACACGACACATGGATGCGGCACTCAGAATTCTTCGGTATCTCAAATCTTCATCAGGAAGGGGAGTTCTGTTTTCCCCAAGTTCCGACCTAAAGATTGAAGTCTATACTGATGCTGATTGGGCTGGATCTGTGGATGATAGGCGATTCACCTCTGGATATTGCTATCTTGTTGGAGGTAACCTTATTACTTGGAGAAGCAAGAAGCAACAGGTTGTAGCACGATCTAGTGCGGAGGCTGAGTTTAGAGCTATGACCCATGAGGTCTGTGAAGGCTTATGACTTCGGGCCTTATTGAGCGACCTTGGTCTCGTGGAAGAGGGACCCATCCGCCTGTATTGTGACAATAAGTCATCCATCAGTATCGCTCACAATCCGGTTCAACATGACCAGACAAAACACATCGACGTGGATCGACACTTTATCAAGGAAAATATTGAAAGAGGAATCATATGTACTCCCTTTGTGCCCTCCAACGAGCAACTTGCCGACATTCTCACCAAAGGATTGAGTGGGAGTTCATTTGACCAGATTGTGAACAAGTTTGGCATGATTAACATTACACGTCCAACTTGAGGGGGAGTGTTAGCAATATTAGCCTTTATGTATTCTATCCTTTGTTTGTCCTCTATATATAGAGGACCTCTTTAATGAAATGAGCAGTCTTTTTCTCTCCCGCAACAGATGTCGTCAAAGCTTTCTCGTCCTCTCGTGTGCTCGATGAGATTTATGAAATGCTCGATGATGAATCACAAAATCTCCAGTCCAATGATCAACAAGATTTGGATCAACGAATGGGCTCGATGCTTCTTTCACGACTCGTGGAAGCCGAAGCACACTCACGGGAATGACAAAAAATATCACAGAGGAATAAGTTCTTGCTCTGATGTCATGTAAGAATTTGAGAGGAAATTAGAAAATGTATGTTATTCTTCCCTTAAAAATGGGTACTTAAGATTCAAATACATAGAATAAAATACAAAATAAACTCGATGCAATGTCGTCCCTGAAGTTTGCTCTTTTGAATGTGTTGGAGAAGGAGGCAGCGAGTACTGGAGATCACATGAGCTCGCTGGGATGTGCTTGAGAAACAATTAAAGAGTACTAGAGATCGCAGGTGCTGAGAAACCGCAGGAAAATAATGAGAGAATGCAGGCGAAAGTTGTAGGAATTGCCTTATTGATTCAACTTAGGTCGCATCTGGCAACAAACCTTAGGATTTTGGTATTTTCATATTTGTATTATTGTTGACATTATATTATTATGTTGTTTCCGCGCACACACATATTTTCCGTTTGACGACAACTTACTGAGTTGACCGTCCAGCAAGATCATAAATAAAGAGGTCTGGTAATTTATGTTTACTCTCCTGCACAGCTTTATATCATAAATAAAGAGGATCTCCCTAATTATTCAAAAAATTTGTTATTTTTTTCATAAAGTATTTTATGCAAGTCTTGTCTGTGGGATGTTTGGTTCGTGTAAGGCTTAACTCGCGAGCACCAAAGAATTTCTCTCTCAATTTTTGAATAATAATTCTAAAGAAAAGTAGTCTGTTCTGAGATTGAGAGCATAACAAAACGCAGAGTTGATTTTAGCCTAATCTTCCCCGAAGTTATTTATCTAAAATTAAATTGATAATTTCAGTCTACATCAGTTTGGTATCAGAGCTAGATTGATTCGGTCTTATCGCGAAACAATGATCCGGGTTTCAGGAATTTTATTTTAAATTTTGTAACTTATTTTTTTAAAAAATATTTATTCAATATCCTTTTAATTTAAATCTTATCATTTTTTTTTTAAAAAAAAGTCCTTTTCTACCCTCTCATGTAATCTCTCGTTTTAAAAAAAGAATTTTAAATTTATTTTGGAATCAAGTAAAATTTTTCTAAGGAAATTAAAATCAATCTATTTTAAATGGAAAATCACGTGGGAAAATTGAAGATAATGTCACCGCTCTGAGTACACAAATTCAAAACCTAACAAAATCAATTGAAGCATTAACCTAAAGTGTCAACGAGAATCTGTGAAGTGTAGGTCAAGTGCTCATTGGATTACGTGTGAGCATTAATGCCTTAGAGGCCAACCAACACTTAGGACTGAATCCGCCACCCCATGTCGAGCACTATCCAAATCATAGGAATTTGGAATTAGAAAATCCGAATCCACGGCGATCGCCCTAATAGGTCGAACTGTCAAGTGCTCATTGGAACACATATTCAGATAGAGTATTATGTCATGTCGCTGTCATGGATATTTGTCACATCCTATTAGGGCGATCTTGACAGTTCGACCTACATGTCATACACGACGACACAAGAAACTCTCATTCCTTTGAGCACAATGGACATAAGATTGTTCTTCTTCTCTAGAAGAACTGACTTACTCCAAGGACCCACGAGAGGACCTCTATGTTTTCTAGTTCACTTGTCATTGACTCCACTACGTTACTGCTCACCACACTCCCACCTGAACCCCCGCCTTATGAAGAAAGTTACGATCTAGATGAGTCACTCGCTCCATATTTATTAGTCTCTGATGACTATAGACTCTTGACTTTTCATGTGTATGATTTTTAATCACTAATAAATGGACCTTTTAAATTTATCAGGTGTGAGTGAGCCGTTGACTCTAGCATGCTATGATATTGTGTTAAAACTTCTATATCCCGCACTAAATCAAAAGGTTGTTGGTGAAGGGGTCAAGATCTATAAGAAGTGCTTAAGGAAACATGTGTTTTTAATGCTGGATTATATTCTGAACAATTAACACTTGAAATTCTTGGATACAAAAACATGAATAAATTTGAATCTAAGTTCTTAGTTCATCTTCTCACCCTCCCCAATTTTTATGTTTTCCCTAGTTTTTACACTCTTGTGTTTTGTATGCTCTATCGGATTGCATCTGGTTCCAATTATTCAGTCTTTTATTTGTCCAACTTTTAACCTCACTAATTGAATTAAATGGGAAACAATGATTACCTTGCCATAATTTGTTTGCTTAAAAATATACACTATTTCTTATTTTCATGAAATCTGCTCTTTTAGAAAAAGAAAGAAGACTTGAAGGGTGAAGCCAAGGAAGGACTTAGGGATCCTGCTAAAGCTAACAAAGAAGTTAGTGATGAGGGTGACTCCATTGATCAATATGATGAACGTGCTGATGAAGAGATAAATTCTGATGATGTGGAAAGTAGTGAACTTTCTAAAGACAAGGAAAAAGAGGAGGAAACTGAACACGAACCTGAATCGACCAAAAAAATGTCAGATGGGAATGAGGATTTTGAATCCGAGCAGAATTCCCCAACCGTAAGAATGGTGTATCATGAAGCATCTAAAACAGTCCCGTCATCACCCAAAAAAGTTGATATTGATGACGAATCTAAGCTCCCATCAGAAGATGATGTGGATTTTCTTAAGGATACCAAGGGAACTTCAATGGTGAGTGCAACATCTAAGAAAGTCATGCAATCTTCCAAAAAGAAGATAGATACTGATGGTAAATCAAGTGTCTCTTCAAAGCGCACCGCAGGTTTAACTAAGAAGACGAGTTCAAAGACAAAAAATGACAAAGCTGATAATTCAAAAAAGAAGGTTTCAATGAAGGTTGAGGCTAAATCTAACAGATCTAAAAAGGATGATGAAAAGAAAGGAAAGAGCAGTACCAGAACTGGCTCGGAGGACACAAAAGGGAGCAAGAAACAAAGTACAAGGGCGAAGTCAAGCACTGTTGGGAACAATCAAGGTACAATGCTCTCAAATTCTGTCTACTATTGTTCTTGTTTGTTATTACTTCCTCTTACATATGCTTGGCAGTGTGTGCCTTTGCTCTAATTTCTTAGAACATTTTTTTTGCCTGCATCTGATCATGTTTTTGACGTTGTCGTTGAAGCCCGAGCATATGCATAATGAGTTAGGCCTTGGAAGAATATCTAAGTTGAATGTAAATGTCTAATTTTGGAGAAATTATTACATCCGAGCAGACAATGCATATTTGTGTACGCCGCTCCAATCAAAACTTGAAGAAAATAAGAAATGGGCCATGTGGTTGGACCAACCATAGCATGATGCAAGTGTATTGGCCGTGGACACAATTACGCGAGCGTCACTCTTGAAAGCATGATTGAAAAAGGGTGGGGAGGGTGCTAAGTTGTATATCTTTACCATATAGAAAGGAAAGCCCTTCTTTTTGTGTCAATGATATCGAAAACAATGAACTTTTGCGAAAAGCTCCTACATCTTGTGATATATGAGGGTTTTCTTTGATGAACTTATCCAGAAAGCCCCTCCACATTCATTTAGTTGCGTACTAGACCATAGAGACTTTTGCAAAAAAGTCCCTCCATGTGCCTAGAGCCAAGTATTGTCAACTTTGTAAAATACTATTTTGCACCATGGAACCCCACAAAAATATATTCCTCCCTCCTGGATTTGTGGAGCAGTGCATTGATTTCATATTTTCACTATAGTAGTAGTTTTTTTTATAAAAAAAATTCAGTTTTAATAAACGGTAGTTTGTATTGATATCAGCAAAAGAGAAAAATGTCTCAGTTGAACCCAGTGCAGAACAGCTGTCTGCTGTGGTCGGCGAGATACTGAAACAAGTGGACTTCAATGTTGTGAGTATTACACATCTTATTGTTCCTGTTATTTTTATTGATCTGCGCATGCCTTTCTAATACATGTCTCATGCAGGCAACTCTGGCTGATATCATCAGGCAATTAGGTATGCTTTTCATAATTTATTCATGTTTTACTTCTTAAAACCCTAGATGTGCTCAATATAGTCTAAATCCCTTCATCCTTTGAAAAATAATAATTTTTGTAGTCAAGTTCTTTTTTGCACTATTCAAGTTTTTGGATATAAGACCGAGTACCCGTTCTAGGAAGTTTCATACCGCTCTATCTCGATATCGATTTGTTGTCACTTCTGCTGCAAGTGAGTGTGAAGCTGTCTCAGCTAGCCATGCAGAGCTAAAAGGCTTTATGTACGTGGTTCACTCAATTTGGCTGGGATTCCACTTTTTTGGGCGCAGCGGGCCACCCTTGTGTGGGGCCATCATGGGGTCAAGCCTATTTAATACTCTACTTGCTTGGTCGTTTTTTTCCATTGCCTTTAAAAAAAAACACAATATCTTTTGTCCATTTGAATAGCCTCCAGTTGAAATCACTGACCCACCAAAACACTGTTTTCTATCTGATTTCAACCACAAGGAGAGCTCTATTCAAAAACATTGTTTTATCTTCATCTGCGACCGCTCCATCTCTAACTTTGATCACCCGGTCAAACATGCCCTAAGTGTTTAGGGCTGGCATAATGACCCACCTTCAGCATGCGAAACAATGAGCGACCGCTGACAAGAATGTCCCAGGTGTTCTGCTGCAGTGGTTGGAAAGCGATCCGTCTTTTGGAGAAATCTCCTTACACACAATGGTCAAATTGATTGCAACATTTTATGTCAATGTGGTGTTAACCTACACATTTACTGATCTACAGGTGCCCGTTTTGACATGGATCTGATGCATAGGAAGACAGAGATAAAGCAGATACTCGAGGAAGTGATTAATAATATGACTGATGAAGAGGATGCTGACGGCGACGACAGGGTTGCTGAGGAAGGCGAGAAAAATTAGAACGTGTTTGAACAATTTTATATTTTTATGTCAATGTATGTTTGATTTATTAGCCGACCCTATTACAGTGGGATAAAGGCTTGAGTTTTGTTTGTTGTGTTATGTTTGATTTATTAATCTTTGCTTGGTAGCATAGAATGTAGTTTTCGCAACAAAAAAAAGGATCACTTGGTGTTCTGTACATTTTTTTCTCCTTGCATTGCTTGTGTTTTGTAACATTATGCATGCGTTCTGTTTTTATTTATTTACAGTCATGTTTAATCTATGCTAGCTCACAGTTCGTCGGTTCGCCATGCCAAATCTGGATTGTCACCCGAGTTTATTAAACATCGCTAGTCTATTTTAACTAGCGCACTTGTTACTTCCTCACTTACGTAACTTGACATCTCCTAGAGTTGGGTACCCAAGCAAGTATTTTCTTGGCAAAGCTAAAATTGATTAACAAGAGTTGTGCATGACTGTTGATAAGATTGCTTATTGTGACTAGGGCTCTGCTTGGCAATTCAACGTTTCTCTACAAGATTAAAACATATCAATTCTAACCGTCATAATTTATTGCGTGGTTTATTTTCTTATTATTTTTGATGCTTCTGTTTAGGAGAATTTTCTGAATCGTTTCATATACATGCTCTCTGGAAACTGCTTTCGTATTCTCTCTCGCTCTAACGATGATCTTATTCGTGATTTCATTTTCTTCACGTTTACTTCATCATGTGGGAGTTCAGGTTCTCTATAGTTATTTGATTTTTGCACACATCGGAGTTTCAGGTTCTAGTCGGGTGTTATACCTTGGAGAAGTAAGCATCGATTGAAAGCCCTGCAGGAGGGTGGTGCAACTTCTTGAGGTCAGTGACTACATGTCTTACTCAGGCTCAATTCTAAACTATATATATTTTGATTTGTTTTATTTCTCATTTCCCCGTCTTACAAGTTTTTATAATCTTGTTATTCAAAATTTGGTATTTCTATTATTATTTACTTGATTTATCACAAACGAAATATATATATTAATATAAGAATTGTTGAGGCCAAACTCGATGCCCCGGTCGGATCGATTAACTTGAACCGTTTAGCCCACGTAGCGTTCGAGCGCGCACACAGTCAATGAAAATAGAAAGCTGACAATGTAATTTTTTAGCGTGAAAAACCCCGGAAAGAGGTGAAAAAACACGTGGCCGGATCTGTGCCAACCAAACCTCTACTAGATCTGAGTGTTGTTACATAGTTTTTTCAAGAACTCAAGGCCTACAGGCCGCCTCTCGTTACAATTATTAGAGAGAGCGAGAACTTGGAGGGAGAGATCCTGGAGGGCGACTGACCGCCTTTCGTTACAATTATTAGGGAGAGAGAGAACCTGGATGGTGACAGATCATTGCTCACAGAGCTAATTATTTCCTCGTGTGCTGCGGGGAGCGATGCACTTGTTATATTCTGGACTCTTCTAATAATTCCTGGAGGCGAGAGCAGTTTGCTGTACTCGTTCTGATGTCCGAGGCTTGGAAGCTCGTGCGCGTCAGGCGCGTTCTATCCTCTGGTTCTTGTCTCTGATTGTCTTTTAAAGAAGCATGGTTCAGTTGTCTTATCGGTAGATGGAGTGCTTGCTCTGGAGCACATAGGGAGCTTGTTGGCGAAGAGCGCGGTGGGTGCATGCTGGAGGAGGGCACGTAAAGCGTTAGACGCTACATAGCAGTTGTGGGTAAAGAGAGAGAGCGTATGACTTTTGTAGAAGGAGAGCATATGGGGCGCTTGTCTGAGGAGAGTGCGTGGAGCGCGGGGGGGGGGGGGGGGGAGGAGACCCGCGTAAGGGAACGACATGTGCGAGAGCGCGCAAGGACGCGGGAGGGAGAGGGTCGCAAGGAGGCGATGCGTGCGAGAGCCCGTAAGGGAGAAATGCGCATGAGAGAGCGCAAGGTGGCAGCGCGCGCGGGAGCGCGCAAGGAAGAGACGCGTGTGATAGCGCACAAGGAAGAGGGATGGAGGAAAGAGAAAATCCGGGCAGAAAAGATGAAGATCTTCGAAGGAGACCTTGAAGACGAAGGAGATCTTCAAAGAATTCTTGAAGATCTTCAAAGGGGGAGAAGGAGATGAAGGAGACGAAGGAGGGAGGAGAGAGAAATTCCGTAGGATGATTTTCTGAAGGAGAGAATGAGAATTAAAGGGGGATTTGGGCTCATAACCACCATGATCGCTATTAATAGGCCGTTTTCACGACATATTTATACGTATAATATTTAATAATTATACTAACCATAGACTGATCTAATTTTGACAATGCATTATCCCCATTACGGGAGATCATGCTGGAAGTTAAGTGGGTGGTTATCCACGTAAACGACGGCGACGATCGCGGTAGCGTGATCGGACGGCGGAGAATACACATGATGGACGACGGGCGGCGGCAGTGGTGACAAGTAAGATTGCTCGCCGATGAAGGTTACGTTTTGTAAGGCCCTCCCCCAGCCTTAGATCGGGTCGGGTCGGAGACGAGCCTTACCGCCCAAGACGGCCACCCTACGCTATCCAGGTGGCAACAACCCACTCACCAAGCGTAGAATGATCGCCCTGTCAGGCTATGGAAACTCATCACATCACATGAGATCACAACGAAAGTAATCAGAAATCAATTTATATATATAACAAAGGCCGTAGACATAAGTTTATACATGCGGCCCATCGGGTTAAAGAAAACTACAACACTCTCTCTGCTTCTACCAAGCTAAGGGCTCACATCTCTAAGGATTGGAGATGAGATTGGTGCTTCTACTCGTTCTAGATCTAAGGTAGGTATACTGTCATGCGCTATCCAGGCCTCCCACTGCTCCATCTCCTGTGAATGGTTATTTAAATAACTGTTATTCACAGGACTAAGAGAATTCACACATTCTCCCCAAGATCTCTAAATTTAGGGACGAGAGTGAGTCTCAACACTATCAATAATAGCCAAAGTAAAGAGAGTTAATACAACATTTCATATAAAGGCTAGGAGCAACCATTAAAAGGAGGCGCATCATAACATAACTGGAATAACAGCAGTATTATATATCAGTTATAACAAAAGCTCCACTAGCTATCAACACAACAGGTATTCACAACCCATATTCACACCGCAGGTATTCAAACCCGCCAACACGCCACATGCATTCAAAGTCGCGCACACGCCGCGGGCATTCACAGCCATGCATATACCGCATGCATTCAAAGCCACGCACATACCGCAGGCATTCAAAGCCACGCACATACCGCAGACATTCAAAGCCGTGCACATACCACAGACATTCAAAGCCTCACATATACCGCTGGCATTCAAGCCTGTCACACCCACTATGTCGACATAGTATGGACCGCTTCTGTTTCAGCAGGGTAGTGAGCCCCGCGGGCCTCATCGATGTGGCCGTCGGTGACATTGGCCAGTCTTGCCACTTCTGGGGGTGGTCGTACTGCACATCCCCAGGCCCCAACGTACAACCCTGTGTACTATTGGATGTGAGTGACATCCGGCAAACAACATTTTGGCCGACTAGTGGAGGAAAAATCCAACGGGGAAAAATAAAGGTCGGTCACCCGCGGTACCCATCTCCCCTGTCTTCTTGAGTCGTCGACCTTCCCGCACCGGTACGAACGGTCTGCGGAAGGGACTGACCCACCACAATTCACCACAAGCAATTTACAAGCAATCAAACAGTCAATTTTTGCTAGCACGTATCGGGTCTGTGGCGGCCTGCCCTATTATACTTCAATCTTTGGGCAGTAACACTCAACTCAACTTTCCAAAAAGAGTATGAGAGCACTTTATTTGGGGCTAAACCTTGAGGAACACCTCAACTCCGGTTATCCTCAACTAAGCCTCGACCTTAACAGATGACTGCTCGTCAGAGGAAGACCCGTGCTAGTAATAATAAATTGCAGTGATGAAAATGCGGTAATTAAAGCTGCTGATAATATAAGCTGCATAATTAGGGTGCTGCAATGAAATGTGACAAGTACGAAACTGGAGTAGTACTGAAGCGAAAGTACTGAATTGAACTTGACCGATACGGGACTGGAGTAGAACTAAATTGAAAGTACTGAATTGAACTTGAACAGTACGAAACTGGAGTAGTACTGAAATGAAAGTACTGAATTGAACTTGACCAGTACGAGACTAGAGTAGAACTGAATTAAAAGTACTGAATTGAACTTGACCAGTACGGGACTGGAGTAGAACTGAATTGAAAGTAGTGAATTGAACTTGACCAGTACGGGCTGTAGTAGAACTTAACTGAAATCACTAAATTGAAGTTGACCAGTACGGAACTGGAGTATAACTGAATTGAAAGTATTGAATTGAACTTGACCAGTACGAGACTATAGTAGAACTGAATTAAAAGTATTGAAAGAAAATAAATAAAGGAAATGGACCAGTGCAAGATAGAAATAATCATAAAGAAAACGATTAGTAGTCCAATGACTCCATTCAGGAGGCTTCAGTTCCATCTCCGTTCTCAGGAGGTATTTTCAGTTCTTTCTCCATTCTCAGGAGGCATTCACAATTCCTTCTTCGTTCTCAGGAGGTGTATTCAGTTCCTTCTCAGTTCTAAGGAGGCAAGTTCAGTTCCATCTTCGTTCTCAGGAGGCAAGTTCAGTTCCATCTCCGTTCTCAGGAGGCAAGTTCAGTTCTATTTCTATTCTTAGAAAGCTTCTTTTGGGTTTCACCCATTATTAATGTCCGATATTAAGTTCAGTTGCGCCTCTTAAACATGGCTTAATCAGACTTATATTTAGGGATTACAACCTTAGGTGGCGTTTGGTTAGGCTTTTTGCCTGCTGTGCGGTGGAAACGCACCGGCCTTTTGAGTAAAAGCTGCATTTGGCGCGGCTTATGTTGAAAACGGCGGTTTGAAACTTCCGTTGTTTTTATCATATCCCAATCCGCTATAAATTTTCGCGTTCAACCGGAGAAGCAACCCTGTTTCACGATTCTTCCGTAACCCTACTCATCGCTCTATCGGCCGACTGTTCTTCCCCTTCCATTTCCGGCGATTCCGTTCGATTTCCGACGTTTCGTGTTCAACGGAGAAGCATCCCTTTTTCTTTTCTCTCGTAACCCTACTCATCGCGCGATCTGCCGACTGTTCTTCCACTTCCATTTACGGCGATTGAAGGCTCCCGTTCGAGTTCCGGCGACTGTTCTTCCTCGCGATTCATGTACGATTTCCGGCGACTCTCCTGCTAGCGGCATTTTCGGCTCCCGTTCTAGGATTTCTGGTAAGTTTTTGGTATTTTCAATGATTGCTACCGCCTCCCATTCAAGATCCGACGATTTCTCTGGTTTTCTGTGATTGCAGATTTCTCGTTCTTCCAGTGTTTTTGATCCCCCTTCTTTGGTTCACACAACATTCAGGTTTGGGCCCTGTTTGATTTTTCGCATCAATTGCTCTTGCATATACTGGTTCTGTTTTTTTTTTAATGTTGTTGTTTGTTTGTGTGAGTGTGCTGGTATGTGTTTTTTGTTGTGTTTTGTTGTGTTTTGTTGTGTGAGTGTGTTGTTGTGTGTGTTCTGTTGTGTGAGTGTTTTGTTGTGTGTGTTTTGTTGTGTGAGTGTGGTGGTATGTGTTTTGTTGTGTGCCTTAGGCTTCATTTAGCCCTGTTTTGTTGTTGTTTGTTTGTGTTCATGTGTGAGTGTGCTGTGTGTGTTAATGTTGTTGTTGTTTGTTTGTGTTCTTGTGTGAGTGTGTTGTGTGTGTTGTTATATGTGTGTGTGTGTGTGTTTGTGTGTGTTATATGTACATATATATGTGGGTGGTATATATATGTGTGTGTTATATATATATATATATATATATATATATATATATATATATATATATATATGTGTGTGTGTGTGTGTGTGTGTGTGTGTGTGTTATATGTGTGTATGTGTATGTTAAATATGTTGTTATATGTGTTTTATATATATATATATATATATATATATATATATATATATATATATATATATGTGTGTGTGTGTGTGTGTGTGTGTGTGTGTGTGTGTGTGTGTTGTGGTTGTATGTGTGATATGTTGTTATATGTGTGTTATGTTGTGTGATTGTTGTGGTTGTATGTGTGTGTTGTGTTTTGTGATTGTTTTGGTTATATATATGTGTGTATGTGTGTGTGTTGTTATGTGTGTATGTGTATATGTGTTGTGTGTGTGTTATGTGTTATATATATATGTGTGTGTGTGTGTGTGTGTGTGTGTGTGTGTGTGTGTGTGTGTGTGTGTGTGTGTGTGTGTGTGTGTGTTGTTATGTGTGAGTGTTGTTATATGTGTTGTGTGTGTGTTGTTATTTGAGTGTGTTATATGTGTGTGTGTGAGTTTTTAAACTTATTTTATTTTTTAAAGATGGGCAAATCAAAAGATGGTGGGGTGGCCGCATTTTAGGACAATACAACTACCATGCTTTTCTGTGACTTATGTATTAAAGAGGTAGAACTTGGGAATCGACCAACCACACATTTTAATAAAGATGATTGGAGCAACATTATGAAGAATTTTGAGGAGCTTACTAGAAAACAATACGATAAAGTGCAATTGAAAAATAAATGGGATCATTTAAAAAAGGAGTGGAAATTATGGATGGAGTTAAAACGTGGTGACACCGGATTGGGTTGGAATGCTTTAAGGAAGATTATAGACGCTTCAGACGAGTGATGAGATGAAAGATTAAAGGTACTCATTTACCAAAGCATATTTGTTTAACATTTTTTTAAAAAAATCAACATCTAATGAATCATATATGTATTTTCTTAGGTTGTCCCGGCAGCAAAGAAATTTCGGTACTCAGGAATACATCCAGAGTTAGAGGAGAAACTAAAAATGATGTTCAGCTCTGTTGTCGCAACAGGACACCATGTTTGCACCCCGAACACCATTAACGAGATCCTAGAGTCCATGACGAAAGAGGAATGTCAGCAGGTGATCCTGAAGACATTGACGTCATCGGTGATCCACCGCCACGTGAGAACACAACTACATCTGAACCTGGCAAGAAAAGAAAGAAAGGGAAAAACGAAGTTATTAGCTCCGTGTTAGAAGACTTGGCAGAGTCTTCTAAAACCATTAGCCGATGCATCCAGGAGGCACCCAAAAAATCTACTTCCGAGTTTAGCATCCGTCGAGCAATAGATAAATTAGCCACGTACCCGGAAGTGCAGTCTGATGAAGACTTCCTTGATTTTGCAATCACTTATTTTATGGACCAAAATCATAGGGAGACTTTCTTGTGCCTACCAGATGACATGAACGTAAAGTGGTTGCGCAATCGCTTCCTCCGTGGGGGGTAGTGGAGTTATCTTGTGATATGTTTCCTAATATCATATTTTGTTCTGTTTTTTCTGTTACTGTGTAGACTTTTATGGGGTGGACACTATTATGCTTGTGGTGTTGTTAACCTGTACCTGAATATTATGCTTGTGATGTTGTTATGTTGTGGACACTATAAAGCCTATGATGTTGTTTTTTTGTTGTTCTTTTATTGTAATAATTATTGCTAGTTTATTTTTCATACAGAATATGTCTAGCAATGAATCTTACAATTCGACGGAGGAGCAGGAGATTACTAGAAGAAATTATGCGCTTTCCCATCATCAGAATGTGGTAGCAGCAATATCCTTGGTAACCGAATATACCTCCATGATGCACTATCCAGTACCACGCATGACTTCAAAGCAAACATGTGATAAATGGGTAGGAGAGCTACTACGCGATTCACGAGTCAGGTTTCATGACTCCTTCATGATGAGTCAAGAAATGTTTATGGGCTTATTGCATTCTCTGGAAGAGAAGTGTGGATTTCGGGGAACAAGAAGGACTGCATCCAGAGAAATCTTGACATTGACAATATATATATTATCGCATAATGAATCAATGAGAAAAATAATTGAGTGCTTTCAACATTCAACGGAAACTGCTAGCAGATTTTTTTCTCGCAGTCTTCGTGTTTTGGTGCAGTTAGCGAAAGAAGTGATTCGGCCATCAGATAGATCTTTCACCAGTACTCCGCCAGAGATTATGTATGACAGACGTTACATGCCATTTTTTAAAGATTGCATAGGAGCAATTGATGGGACACATGTTTGAAAACTCCGTTTTGTAAACTCTGTTTCATCCAAATAATTTTTTAACAAAACTTTGTTTTCCAGAATCAGCACTTTTTTAATCAGTAACAGTTCATCAGCAGCTTTCCATCAGCAACAACTCAACCAAACAGAGCCTTAATATAATAACTTACTCCTCGTTATAAAGAATTACCGAGGGCTAATTATCCGCAAGAGGTTTAACACCATCTCTTAACCTCAATTGCTCGCATTAGGGCATCTCAAGTCTCTATGTTAAGCCCAATATCATTTTCTTTCGATTTAAACTTCTTTTTGCAATAAAATGCCGGGAATTTAGGAAAACCAGAACTCGAGGTTGAATTCACCAAAACATAAACCTCAAAAGTCTCTCGAGTTATTTTGAGATTTTATTGAGCTTAAATAATTCATTAAGCCTCGAATAAACCCTTATTTTTATATTTAAAAATAATTCGTATCTCAAATCGCCAAACTACGGCAGTGGATTTAAATAATAAATACATATTGCTCAAAATAATTTTCATCGCTTCGAGGTCTTACATAGCCTCTAACATTATTTAAAACAGGCTCGAGTTAAATTAATTAAAATGTAAGGAGAGCCTCAAAATTCTTCGTATATGTCCAAAGCATGTATTTAATTCTAAGAATTTCTTATAAAGATATAAGATATATTAATCAGAAGATTTTGTATCTAGCAATCTTTAAATTAATCTCAAGCATGATTAATAATCTCAAAAATAGCAGAAATACTCGAAAATTTCTCAAATTTCATCGTGGCATTCCTTTAGTGAATATAAATCATCAATGAGATTTTACGAGATTTTGATCGGGAAATTTGGCCTCTATTAATTTTCAAAGGTGAAAACCACCACTTTATATGCTTAAAAAATATCAAAGCATAATCAAAAATCTTCAAATCATGATGGAGTATGCATAAGTGCTCCAAATATCACTGAGAATTTTATTAGATTTTTAGGAGCACTTTAGGTCCCCAAAATTAGCCAAATAAACACTATTTTAATTTTTAAAAATAGCAAACAGTGTCTGAAAATTATTATTTTTTATGAGGTGTAGCTGACACCAAGAGGGACATTTTTTATGTTCACAACTTTTTCAACAGGGCCCTATTTTAGCCTCCAAAAAATCAAAATCCTTTTTAATTTTATATATATATATATATATATATATATATATATATAAAATACATCATCCCTGTCACCGAGACAGAGAAGGTTGCGGGCCTTCCCCGTCGTCGGTCGGCCGTGACTCCACCCCCGGCCGACTCCTTGGGGGTGGGAGATCCCTCCAGTGGTGGACCGGCGGCCTGACACCGCTGGACACCACCGGCCAAAACCAAACAGAGCACGCCCCGTTAGAGGGGTGGTGGCGCGGCGGTGGCGCTCTGATCGTCGGAGGCTACATGCGACGCGTCCAAAAGTTTGAGAGGGAGGAGAAGAGATGATTTCCACCTGTTACGAGGTCTTTAGTGGCTTCCGGTGAGATCCGCCACTAGAGGTGCCAAGGTGGTGGAGCTCGACTTCTCTTCCTCTGACGAGGTGGAGCTCCGACAGGGGGAGGGGTGGCTCGTTTTGAGCTTGGGAGAGGAGTGAGCTCTTAGGAGGAGCTTGGGGTCCCTTTTATAGGGGAGAGGAGGAGCCTCCCCCTTCCTTCTCACGGTTTGGGACTAAAATCCCGTGGAGAAGGTGTGGCCAAGCTTCTCTCAACTGTAGGTACAAATGGCATTCCCGTATTGGATGGTTGTACATCCTAAAAAGCCTAGTCTAGGTTATAGAGCATGTGGAGGAAGGGGAGAGAGGGTGGGCCTTGATTTATTTAAGCCCAAGCCCATCCTCCTTGCTATCATTTTGCTGGAATATAAAGCCCATATAGAGCTGAGGTTGGGCCCAAGTGTGGCCTACATGAATGACCTCAAGTGGGGGTAACTTGAAAATTAGAATTTCTTAATGAAAATTCATTTTTTAGGGAGGTTTGTTCAAGTCAACCATGAGGTGGCTCCCCCATATGGGTCAAAGTCAAAGTTTGTCCGATCTTCGGGTGACGGGTCAAAGTTTGGGTATTTTAGTAATATCGGTATGTTCACGCTTTTCGGTGCACCGTAATGCTCGTTTTGATCAATGTTGACCCGACGTCATCGAAATCGAGCACAACTAATTTTGTTGATCTCGTATCGACCACACAAGTCCAACGCAACTGACCGTGGTAAAATTCGAGTTTATTTGCTCGATATTAAATTGTGCGTCGTAGCGCGCTACAAAACTCAAAATGGTCATATTCGTTGTCAGACTTCGGATTGCGACGCAACGAGTTCCATTGCGTTCGTATTGACTAAACGAATCCATAGGAACTTACAGAAGTCAGATCGGAGTTCTCTAGCTTGAAAACCAAAAATCTCATTTTTGTGACGTGCTATGAGGAACGATCATATCCACCATATGACCTCAGAACTCAACGGAACAAGTTCCAATGCACTTGTATTGACTATACGAGGTCATAGAAACTGACGAATCTCAAATCGGAGTTCACTAGCTCAATATCCAAATTTCTCGTATTTGCGACGTTCTACGAGGAACGATCATATTCACTATATGACTTCGGTTTGCAACGAAACGAGTTTGGTTGCACCCGTATCGGTTATACGAGTCCAAAGCAACAAACAGAACTCGAATCGGAGCTCATTAGCCCAAAATCACCAAAATAGGGTCATCTCCTACCCATTATGAATCTCGGGTGGAGGTTAGGGTCACTTTTATTGGGTCCACTAGGGTTATAATAACTCAATAAAAGTCGGGATGTTACACGTTTGACTGAAGGGACTTGGCCAGCCACAGGGGAGAGGCCGACCAACCGAGGGGAAGAGGAAACCGCCCATTGGTGGTGCTGGCGGAGGACGTGCGGCGAAACAGCCGCCCTCCCCGGCGAGGAAGAGGCCACCCCTATTAGGCGCGACTGGCATTGAATGGACAAGGACGGGCTGCCTCACGACAGCCTATCCAGGGAGAGGAAGGGCGGCCCCTTTTTTGGGGTGGGCGGTGGCAGACGGGCGGCCAAATGGCCGCCCGTCAGGAAGAAGGGAACACCGCCCCTATTAGGGGTAGTGGCGCCTCCCTAGTGCAGGAAAAAAGAGGGGAGGGCGGCCGGTAGGCCCGGCCTCCTCAAAAGGGAATTCGGCCTCCCTTAACTAGGGGCGGCGGATGGGCGACCAAATAGAAGAAAAGGCCACTGCCCCTGTTAGGGGTGGTGGCACTTCCCTGGCGCAGGAAAAAAGAGGGGACGGCGGCCGGTGGGGCCGCCCTCCCCGGAAGGCAATCTGGCCACCTTAATTTGGCATCCAGGGAGGTGAGAAGGTCGGGCGGCCTGGAAGCCGCCCGTCCAGAGCAACACGATAGAGTGCAAAAGCACGCTGTCGGCCACCCCGTGCACGCGGAGAGGTGCGCGCGCACCTAGGTGATCACACACTGGACGTGTCCAAGCGTGTGCTACCGCGTGTGCGCTTTCCCCCGTGCGCGTGCGTGGGAGCGGACCGCGCGCTGCGTTGCGCGCAGCCAGGTAGAACGCAGGTGATTACTTGGGTTGCGCTCATCAGACCGCGGCTCGATCAGACCGGGTACATGGAGCCTCATCACATGCCCCAAAATTTTCAAAGGTCATCTTGCTAGAGAATGAGCCCGAAAATTTTCCTGAAGCAGCCCTTTGAATGCTCCTCTGATAGGGCGAGCGATTGTAAGCCTGCGCAGTTACATACTTGTTGTTTTGCAAAGGTGCTAGAAAATTCGGGCCTGTCGCATGGTAATGAGCAGGTTAAGGGTATAGTGAGGGGAATGTGAACGGTGACCGTCATGCGTTGATGTGTGTGGTGGACGCAGTATGCGCGAGGTGCACTTTTGGACTTCATGTGCGCATGGCACGATATGTATAAGGTGCGAGGTGTGTGACATGTACACGAGGTGTGACGTGCGCATCACGTAATATGCGTGATGTGTAACGGGTGTTGCGTGTGCAATGCGTGCAGCGTGCGCGATGTGCGCGAGGTGTAATATGTATGGCGCATTGAACGCTCATTTGTGGAGGAGAAGAGGTTGTTGAGATGCGGAGTTTCTAGTGCCCCCTAGTTTGCCACTGGGGTACCTTGTGCACATGGTCGGAGGAAGAAACCCATTGTTGCGAGATGTAGGGATGTGGATGCGGCGCCTTCATCTTCATTGAGGCAGAAGGGTTCCTTAGTTGGCGAGTTCTTGCTGTTTCTCTTGATGTTGCTGCCCCCGCCGACCCAGATGTGATGTCATTGGGATCTTTTGCTCCTTTATTTTGCACAAATGTTGTTTTTCGTAAATTTGGCTTGCAGCATCGTTTTGCGTGGGTTGTAACCGCGGCTTAGTTTGCGCGAGGCTGGCTCGTGGCTTGGTTTGCGCGACCTAGCCAGGCTATGAGCTGAAGAGGCCAGAATCTCTTTTGCAGCGATTTGAACACTCTATAAGGGGAGAGGTCGGAGTCCCTTGTTGGGAACACCGAACACTCTGTAAGGGGAGAGGCTGGAGTCCCTTGTTGGGAACACCAAACACTATGTTATGGGAGAGGCCGGAGTCCCTTGTTGGGAGCACTGAACACTCTGTAAAGGGAGAGGCTGAAGTCCCTTGTTGAGAACTCCGAACACTCTGTAAGGGGAGAGGCCGGAGTCCCTTGTTGGGAACACCGAACACTCTGTAAGGGAAGAGGCCGTAGTCCCTTGTTGGGAACACTGAACACTCTGTAAGGGGAGAGGGCGGAGTCCCTTGTTGGGAGCACCGAACACTCTATAAGGGGAGAGGCCGAAGTCCCTTGTTGGGAACACCGAACACTCTGTAAGGGGAGAGGCCGGAGTCCCTTGTTGGGAGCACCGAACACTCTTGAAGGGGAGAGGCTGGAGTCCCTTGTTGGGAACACCGAACACTCTGTAAAGGGGCAATCAGTAAGATTGGAGATGACACTTATTATTCATTACATGAATGCTGAAAAATTCAAAATACAAGCAGTGGTGGGAGAATTGTGGAAACCCCTTTGGCAAAAATCATACTCTTCTTTGGAATGTTCATCATGGGGATCAACCCCATGCATGATCATTCTTGACATGTTGATTCAGAGCTTTTGTTTTGGAGAGAACTCTCGAGGTACCCAAGACGAACAAATTGTTCAATTTCTAACTTCAGTCTTGAACAATCTTCTTTCTTATACCCATGACCTTGATGGAAGTCGCAATAATTAGACTGATCTCCTGAGTTTGGAGTAAGAGCCCTTGGACTTTGGAGAGAATGATGGTTGCGTATGGCGAGCAACACTTCCGCTCGCGAAGCGTTGAGGGGAGTGAAGGGTTGATGTTAGTGATACCCCCCCAGCCTGTTGAGAGTTGACGTAGTGTGAGTTGCTCTTTTTGAGAACCGGCGGTGGTGTTAACCCCTGCTCTCACTATATATTTGAGTTGCTTTTGAATTGTTGGCAGTGCGCTTCAACTGCATCATCAGCGGCAATCTGGGCGTCGATTTGTCGAACAAGATCGGGATAGTTGGGTATAACTTTTCGTACTAGTGCGGAGTGGAAGCCACCAGGGCGGAGCCCTCCAAGAAGAAACTCCGTAGGATTTCCGTTTTTATTCCAGGGATTCGCCGTGACTCAGTGGTGAAACGACGGAAGAAATCTTTAAGGTTTCCCCTTCACTTTGATGGATACCGGACAGGTGGGAAGGATTGTTGAATATCCGGCGGCTGGCGATGAAATGATCCGTGAATTATTGTGTTAGTTCTGCAAAATCCTTGATTTCTCCTTTATTCAAAGAGAGGAACCAGGTGTGAGCTTTCCCTTTTAGGGTCGCCGGGAAAGGTCGACACAATAGTTGATCTGGGGCATTGCAAAGTTGTATCATGATTGCGAAATGTCTGACATGCTCTGACGGGTCACTTGTATCATCATACATCTCGATCTTTGGAAGCTTGAAACCATAGGGGATTGGATGTGTCAAGACCTCAGGTGCAAATGGAAAGAATGATGGAGGGGACGGCCGGCCGAAGCGACACTTCACTTGGCTCGCTCGCGCTCTTCTGTGATTAAGCTGAGAACTTCGTGTGTGAGCCTTTCATCGAGGCCCGTTACTTCAGGGCAGTTGCAGTGATTTTGAGCTTCAGTTTCTCTGGCAGAACAGGCTTTGCGACATTGAATATCCACGCGCGAGGGGTGGGGTTCTGCTTCAAGCATGTTGACAGACAAGTGAGGGGGAACTAGACCGACATGCCCCCTAAGGGTCATCCCTTCTACAGTGTGGGTAACTTCTCCCGTCATAGTCTTTAGTCACCAGTACCATTGTGTTGAGAGTACCGTCTTCTAAGGATGTTGGGACCTTGCTTCCCACAGACGACGCCCAACTATTGCGGCCAAACTGGACGCCCCAGTCGGACCGGACTAACTTGAACCATCTTAGCTCACGGAGCGGTCGAGCGCGCACATAGTCAATGAAAATAGAAAGCTGACAAGGTAATTTTTTGATGTGGAAAACCCCAGAAAGAGGTGAAAAACCACGTGGTCGGATCTGTGCCGACCAAACCTCCACTAGATTTGAGTGCTATTACAGAACTTTTACAAGAACTCGAGGGAGAAAGGCCGCCTCTCGTTACAATTATTAGGGAGAGAGAGAACCTGGAGGGAGAGAACCTGGAGGGCGACAGGTCGCCTCTTGTTATAATTATTAGGGAGAGAGAGATAACCTAGAGGGTAACGGGCCACCGCTTACAGGGCTAATTATTTCCTCGTGTACTTCGGTGAGCGATGCGCTTGTTGTATTATAGAGTCATCTAATAATTCCTGGAGGCGGGAGCAGCTTATTGTACTCGTTCTGATGTTCGGGGCTTGGAAGCTCGTGTGACGCGTAGGCCGCGTTCTATCCTCTGCTTCTTGTCTCTGATTGTCTTTTGGATAAGCGTGGTTCAGTTGTCTTATCAGTAGATGGAGTGCTTGCTCTGAAGCATGTAGGGCGCTTATTGGCAAAGAACACACAGGGCGCTTGCTGGAGGAGAGCGCTAGACAATACAGAGCGGTTGCGGGTAAAGAGAGAGAGCATAGGGTGCTTGCAAAAGGAAGCGCATGAGCCGCTTGTCTGAGGAGAGTGCGTGGAGCGCGGGGGGGGGGGGGAGGAGACTCGCATAAGGGAGCGACGTGTGAGAGAGCGCGCAGGGGAGAGGTGCGCGCAAGGACGCGCGAGGGATAGGCGCGCATGGAGGTGGCACATGTGGGAGCACGCATGAGAGAAATACGCGCGAGAACGCGCAAGGTGGCGGCGCGCGCGGGAGCACGCAAGGAAGAGACGTGTGCGATAATGCGCAAGGAAGATGGATGGAGGAAAGAGAAATTTCGGGCGGAGAAGATGAAGATCTTCGAAGGAGGTTTCAAAGACAAAGGAGATCTTCAAAGAATGCTTGAAGATCTTCGAAGGGGGAGAAGGTGATGAATGAGATGGAGGGAGGAGAGAGAAAATCCGTAGAAGGATTTTTCGAAGGAGAGAATGGGAATTAAAGGGGATCTGGAGCCCTATTTATAGGCTTCATGGGTGGTTATGGAGGTTATGCGGCTATCCGCAGCCCATAACCACCATGATCGCTATTAATAGGCCGCTTTCATGATATAGTTATACGTATAATTTTTAATAATTATACTAATCGTAGACCGATCTATTTTTGGCAATGCATTATCCCCATTACGGGAGATCATGCGGGCGGTTACGTTGGTGGTTACCCACGTAACCGACGGTAGCTATCGCGGGAGCGTGATTGGACGGCAGAGAATACACATGATGGACGACGGGCGACGGCGGTGGCGACGGGGAAGATTGCTCGCCGGCGAAGGTTACGTTTGACCGAAGGGACTTGGCCGGCCACCGGGGAGAGGCCGGCTGACCGAGGGGAAAAGGAAACCGCCCATTGGAGGTGCCGGTGGAGGACGGGCTGCGAAACGGCCGCCCTCCCCCACGAGGAAGAGGACGCCCCTATTAGGCGCGACCGGTTGTGGATGGATAAGGACGGGCTACCTCACGGCAGCCCGTCTAGGGCGAGGAAGGGCCGCCCTTTTTTTGGGGTGGCCGGCGGCGGCCGGCCGGCCAAATGATCGCTCGTCAGGAAGAAGGGAACACCGCCCCTATTAGGGGGAGTGGCGCCTCCTTGGAGCTGGAAAAAAGAGGGGAGGGTAGCTGATAGGGCCACCCTCCCAGGAAGGGAATCCGACCGCCCTTAACTAGGGGCGGCCGGCGGTGGATGGGCGACCAAATGGCTGCCCATTTGGGGCGGTGGCGCTCCCTAACGCAGGAAAAAAGAGGGGAGGGCGGTCGGTGGGGCCGCCCTCCCTGAAAGGGAATCCAGCCACCCTAACCGGGCGGCCGGGGAGGCGAGAAGGCTGGGTGGCCTAGAAGCTGCCCGTTGCCGGCCACCCTGCGTGTGCGCAGTGGCGCGTGCAGAGGCGCGCACGCACTAGACGTGCCCAGGCACGCGCTCCTGCGTGCGCACTTCCCCTCATGCGCGTGCGTGGGAGCGGACCGCGCGCTGCGTTGCGTGCGGCCAGGAGGGATGCAGCTGGTGACTTGGGTTGTACTCATCAGACCACGGCTCGACCGGACCGGGTATAGGGAGCCTCATCAAGAATATATGAAAATTATTCCATCTAAAGAAGTTATAAATCCACATCACATAATCTCTTGCGAAAGGGTTGTGTTGGGTTATCATCCCACAAACCACTAAGTACCAGTGAGAACCCGTCATTTGGTATTCCTTGGGAAGTCTAAAAATAATAAGATAAATAAAATAAAATAATCGAAATGATTTTCTCTGTTTTCATTTTAATATGTATTATAATTTATTCTATGTATTTTAAATTTCAGTAATCCGTATTAACATCTAGATCTAAGGATTCCACCGAGATCAAACCCGAGAAATTTATGAAAAAGATTTTTGTCGTTGGCAAGCACAAGTAAAATATTGGCTTAATATTTTAGGTCTTTTCTGCTATTTTTATTCTCCTGCTACTGAAACTGAAAACCCTAGCGATGTAACTATAATCAGCTCATCCCTTCCATCGTCTTCATCCTCTAGTACTAATACCATTAGAACCTATGTTAGTTGTATCCCTTATAGAGATTCGGTAGATACGGAATATCATTGTCGTAACCAAATTCTTAGTGTCTTATCTGATAGCATGCATTTACGATATTTTCCTTTAATATCGTACAACTAAGGATTTGCACTTGAAGCATGCTATAATCTTGACATCCCAGATATAGAACCCTACAATAGTTTTAATCTCCACAAATACAAGATTGATGCCTCCAAACTCATCAACTCTCAACTTCATCTACTAGATGAGATGTTGTCTATGATCCAGACCGATGACTCAATTCTATCCGAAAATTATCTAGTGGAAATCATTCCTCTCGCCATCTAAACTCCTAAAGACCATTCTTCAAAAGTAAATTTGACAGAATCTCATGACAACCATTCCTCTCGCCATCACTTTAAAGTCAGGGGCAAGGACCATAAAAAACCTTTTTGTCCACATTCCAGCCATGAAAAACTCAATCATCCTAAACATAGTTCTTCAAACCAGAATTTAGGTAAAGGGAAATGGTGTTTCACCTACGGCCATATTAATCATCTGTCTACAAATTGCTTCTACAAGAAGACAAAACCCGTGATTGGCAAATCCTATAGGCAAGCCTCAGGCCAACATAATCCAAGGACCGGATCATTCTATCTTCAGGTTAGATTATACTCATAGTCTTCTTATTACTTGTTCATCAAATTGATGGCTTGATTCCAGAGAAAATATTCATACTTGTTTTGGTTGCTCTTATTTTGCCATATTTCAGGACATCAGTGGAGGAAGCGTGATCTTAGAAGATGCTTCTTCGACACAAATACTTTGATGTAGGCGAGTGGATCTTACATTGACATTCGAGAAGACACTAGCTCAGCATGATGTGCTTTATGTGTCGATCAAAGTTAGGAAAAATCTTGTGGGTGAATCTTTACTAGTGAAAAAGGGTTATAAGATTGTTTTAGAATCAAATAAAGTTGTAATAACACTTAATGATATTTTATTGGTAAATGATTTGTTTGTGATGATTCGTTTAAATTGAATGTTGATAATTTGGAAGTTAATCAAATTTTTTCTTTCTTAATTCCGAGTTCTTCTCATGATTTTTTGCATGCTAGATTAGAACATGTGCATTCTGATTGTATGAAAAAAATGATGTCTTTAAATCTAATTCCTAAATCTAATATTGTACTAAGCGTTGGATGTGAGATTTGTGTACAATCTAAATTTTCTAGAAAGTCTTTCAAATCTGTCTAAAGAAGTTCAAAATCTTTAGAGTTAATTCATTAGGATGTATGTGACTCAAACTGCCAACCTATTTGAGGTTTAAATAAATATTTTATAACTTTTATTAATAATCTCACCAAGTTTTATTATGTATACTTATTAAAAACTAAAGAAAAAGTATTTTCATATTTCAAGATTTTCAAATCTGAAGTGAAAAATTAATTAGGATCCTCCATTAAAATTCTTAGATCTGACTGAGGTGGAGAATACATTTTGAATGAACTAACCCAATTTTGCCAAGAACATGAGATAATTCATCAAGTAACTGCTGATTATTCACCTCAATCGAATTGTGTAGCTGAATAAAAAAGATCAGACCTGATAAAGAAGCATTGCTCACTTCCTCTATTATCCTTAATAGGATTCCATCAAAACATAATGATAAAACCCTTTTGAATTATTTAAATTATGAAAACCTAACCTCCAAATTTTTCAAGTGTGGGGGTGTTTGGCTAAGATAGCAATTCTTGAACCTAAAAGAAAGAAAATATAACATAAAACAATAGACTTCATTTTTATAGTATATGTGTCTGATAGTAGTGTTAATAGATTTCTTATTACTAATTCTCAAATTAGTAAAATATTTAATAACACTATTTTAGAATCTAAAGATACAATTTATTTTGAAGATAAATCTCATATAAATTAAATAACTCATCTCAACCTTTCACAAGCTCATCACAACCTTTTTCTTCTATAGACTCATTCAAAATTAGTGAATTTAGAAGAAGCAAAATAGTTAGAACCGAAAGGACCTTGGAAGAGGACTACTTCACTTATCTAGTTGAAGGAAATCCTAATTTATATGAGGAAGCTATGAGCTCATTTGATTATCCATTTTGGAAAGAAGTCATAAATTTAGAAATTAATTTCATTCTAGAAAATAAAACATGAATTCTAACTTATTTACCTCCCGGTGTCAAAGTCATAGGTTGTAAATGGATTTTTAGGAAAAAAACTAAATCTGGATAGCTCCATAGATAAATATAAGGCTCGTCTTGTTGCTAAAGGCTATTCCCAAAAACAAAGATTAGATTTTTTAGACACATGTTCCCGTAGCTAGGATCAATTCTCTTTGTGTTCTAGTCGTCTTAGCTTCGATCTATAAAATGATCATTCATCAAATAGATGTCAAGACTGTCTTTTTGCATTGAGACTTAGATGAAGAAGTTTACAAGACTTAAGGCCAAGTAACCAAAGCTTGGAAACTTATTAAATCTCTTTATGGGCTAAAATAAGCCCCTAAGCAATAACATCAAAAATTAATTACATTGTCCTATTTTTTGGATTCATATCTAATAAATTTGATAAATATATTTATACAGAACAAGAAAAAAAATAAATTTGTCTTTCTTTGTCTCTATTTAGATGATATATTAATATCTGACAGTTCAATTAAAATTATTAATGATACTAAAAATAATTTGTCATCCAAATTTGATATAAAAGATTTAAGAGTAGCAAATATTATTTTAGGAACAAAGCTAGTTAAAATCGATACTAGTGTATTATTGTTTCTTTCTCACTCGAATAAGAAAATGCTACATAAATTTAACTTATATGATTTCGCACCCGCATTTACTTCACATGACACTACCATAAAACTTTGTAAAAATATTGGTGAACCTATTGACCAACATATGTATGCACAAATGATAGACCCAACATTTTTTATGTTGTAGGCCGACAAAGTAGATATACTAGTAATCTAAGTGATGATCATTATATAGCATTAACTACAATTTTCAAATACCTTCATGGAACTATAGATTATAGTTTAGTGCATACAGATTTTCCTGAAGTATTAGAAGGATATTCAGATGTCAATTGAGTGATTGATTCGTTAGACGATAAGTCTATGATTGACTATGTTTACCTCCTTGGAAGAGCCACTATTTCACAAGCTTCCATAAAACAAACTGTGATTTCTAGAAGCACCATGAAATTCAAGATTATAGATTTAGACACTACGTGTGTCAAAATGGAATGACTAAAGAATTTAATTTCTTAAATGTCTTTATATGAAAAACATATTCTTGTTATTTCTTTGCACAGTGATAATAAATCTGTTATTGATTTAACTACTTCTAATATTATTGATTCCAAAATGAACAAGTTCATGAGAATCATGTACAAACCAATGAAGTAAAAAAGAATATAAGTGATATCACTTAACTATATAAAGTTAGAATTGAATCTGACTAATAATCTTACCAAGGGATTATCCCGAAGGGAGATTTTATTATCATCGAGGGAAATGAGGTTTAAACCCACATGATTTACTGCCAACGATGGATACTCAACCTATGCGATTGGAGGTCCCATTAATTGAGTTCAACATGGTAGAAACAAAGATGTTGATGTAGCGTAGTTGGGAGCACAAAATTTAAAGGTTAAGAAATCCTCTTCCTATTCATATGAAGTTGTGCTCTATGTAACAGATTATGATGAACGTTAAACTTCTTAATGGTTGTCAAAGACATATATCATTGCGAGATATTAGTTACAAAATATCTTTTGAGGCACTACCTATGTGGGGGTAGTCGAGAGGTTGCGTCTTTGGGATCCGGGCTGAACCCAAATAACCCTCATGAAATATCAAGGAATGAGCATGACCATTAACGTGTCCACCGTCATAACCCAGTGAATAACCAATCTTTTGTGTGCTTATCTAATTTACTGGTCGAAAGTTTAATTCAAAGTCTCTGACACATTATACTCTTCGGTAAAAAAAATAGGTACTAAGTATAAGTTCAAGTTAACCATTTCACTTATAACCATTGCATTAGATACAACTTTATAAAATAAATTTGTATTTGATTTTATTTATCATTAGTAATATTAAAATTTATGAAATGTGCTTTTGATTTATCGCTTTTGTGGGAGATTGTTAGAAATTTTATATTAAAACATTTAATATATAATGTTTTATTAGAGACTTGTTTGCTGTTTTGTGTTGGACACCTCATACTTGATGAAAAACTCCAAAACTAAATGAAGAGAATCCAAATATTTGGAGGGAAAATTTTCATGTAAGAAAAGATGAAACTTTAGTCTCACTATGTTTATCTTCACTCATGTTGGAGAGTATATATAATAATTCACTCCTTATTTGTTCAAAGAAATATAAATAAAGATTATGAACCACACACAAGCACGTGCACGCATTGTATCAGACTGGATTAAGATTTGGGATTTGAGGAATAATTGAATTGAATTTTTTTTATACAAAATAGTTTTGACACTTTTGAATCATCAACTTCTGAGTTGCGTCGACATGCTTCGACTTCTCCCTGCATGTGTTGACTTGCGTCAATAAAAACTTGATGCATGCGTCGACAAGAATGCGCCGAATCCACTTTGCGTCGATAAGGACTCGAGCTTGTGTCGATATGATCTCCGTCGACTTACTTCGGCTAGAGTTGCGTCGATAAGAACTCGACGTGCGTCGACAAGAACTTGATGCAACATGTGTCGACTTCTCTGTCAGATTACGTTACGCGTTGATTTCTTTACGTGTTTTCTCGCCATTACTCCTATACGTTGGAAATCCAACATTTCCCTACACGATTAAGACTTACCAATTATAATCGTCGTAATTTATTACATGGTTTATTTTCTTACCGTTTTTGATGCTCCTATTTAGGAGAATTTTCTGAATCATTTCATATACACGCTTTCTAAAAACTGATATCATATTCTCTCTCGCTCTTACAATGATCTTATTTGTGATTTCATTTTCTTCACGTTTTCTTCATCAAGTGGGAGTTTTAGTGCATTGTGCATCTTTGGTATCCGCGCATATCATTGTTTTGGAATCTAGTCGGGTGTTGTATCTTGGAGAAGTGAGCATCGGTTGAAAGTCTTGTCAGAGGGTGATGCAACTTATTTAGGGCAGTGACCACACGCCTTACCCAGACTCGATTCTAAACTGTATATATAGTCTGATTTCTTGTAGTTCTCATCGTTTTGTCTTACAAGTTATTATAATCTTGTTATTTAAGATCAGGTGTTACTATTATTATTTAATGAATTTTTCAAAAATGAAAAATATATATTAATATAAGAATATATGAAAATTATTCCAACAGAGCATTCACGAACGATAGTTCATAACCACTGCACTCATGACCGCCAACACCATGCCGAATGAACCCTTATAGTCCAATTGGTTCGACGTTTTTACTCCAGCAAGTTTGGACAAAAATGCAAATTTCATAAAATATGTGTTTGACATCATAATGGTTATGACCGCCGCAAAGATAGAAAATCAATTTTAAACGTAAAGCGAATGAAGTGCAAGCAACCTGATTTCCTAACATTCATGAACATCACAGTTCATAACCATCGCGCTCATAATCATCGTATCCATGACTGCCACCATTCAAAATAAACCCTTATTATGTTAAGTGCAAGCAACCTGAATTTTTAATTAGGTCAAACCTTAAACACTTGAAGAGGCCGTCTTTGTTCATTAAAGCTCCGTTTGGTACGGTGATGGCGGTCATGAATATGGGGGTTAAATTGTCATTCGTTAACGCCCACCTAAGGAACTTCATTCACTTTTATGTTCAAAGGGATGATGTTTGTTAGGTAATCCTTAACGAATGACAATTTAACCCATGCGTTCATGACCGTCACCACCTGTGCCAAATGGAGCCTAAATTAAATGCAACTCGTGTACCATTATACACTTGTCTATCAACCCTATCACTTTAACAGGCTGATATAATGAACTAATCACATATTCAAATAAATTATTCTATTTAATCATGTGATATAATGATCATTATTGGAATATATGATGAGCTAACAAGAAAATAATGAGTTACTAGGCACCACCGCACCAACATGATTTTTAATAATCATCAACAACAGCGGATCCATGAAATTACAAACGAGAGTGCGCACTTTTTTTTAATATAATAGTGTTGCGGGTCACCCGGTCTTTTTCCAGTCTGGAGGAATCAGACCGTCTTAGCTCGGAATAGGGCCGGACAAACAAACGGTCAAAATGAACCGCAACAAATGACAAGATGCATTTTTTTTACGTGAAAAATCCAAAAATGGTGAAAAACCACGTGACTGGAACTGTGCCGAGCCAAAATCCACTAGCTTCTCGGAATCTAACAGAGTTTGGTTTGTTCTCAGAGGGAGACAGACCGTTACTTCTTTACAGGTGCAAAAAATGAGGAAAAACAGCTAAACTTTCGGAGACTCGATGGAAGCACTCCGACCTTGGAATGTTGTTGAGCTCGCGGAACCCTGTGGGAGGTTCCAGATGGAAAATTCTCTAAGTTCACGGAGCTTCTGGAGGGGGCGCTCTTGTTAATGCGGAGCCTTGATGGGAGCGCTCTCGCGGAGACGTTGACTTAACTTGGAGCGTGACGGAGTGAATTCCTGAGCGGAGTGAATTCATGAGCGGAGAATCGACTTAAGTACACAATCTCGCCGGAAAACCTCAGAGCTCTCTCTTGCCTATGAAGTTATCGCTCTTTAAATGAAGACCTGATGGTATATTTATAGTTTTCTGCAGTGTTATGTGGTAATTATGTTGGGGGGGGGGTTGAAAGTGAGATAAAGATCTATCTAAACTCTAGAGGGGGGTGAATAGAGTATTTTTAAAATAGCTTTATAATTTAAACAAATAAAGCAATTAAGATTTAATTTATGTATAGGTGTAAGATGTCTTACTAGATAAATCAGAACTAAGATAGCAAAAAGAAGAATCACATCACACAATAAAGAAAATACTCAAGCAACCAGAAGATACAAGGAATTATAGTGGTTCTCCAAAAACCTGGGTACATCCACTCTTCTACCACCCTTGGTAGGAATCCACTCAGGATGAGTTGATCAGGTGTCCTGACACCAATGAGCTTTTGATAAGGTGCTCAAAAACCAAACTAGATTTTTTGATCAGGTGTCTTGCCACCACTGAGTTTTGACAAGACTCTCAGAACCAATCTCAGAACTTTTGAAGGGAGTTTTGATAACCCTTTTGCAGCAGGAAAAGAAAAAGTAAAGAGGTGAAGTTGTCTTCTCTATTCTCAAATCAAATGAGAGAAGACTAGTGGATTGTTGATGATGTCAAAGCTCCCCCTGAGATGTAGAATGGTTCAGGAGTGAGAGCTTTGCTTCAGGGTGATAGGTCTTCAGAAGCTTCAGATCTCCAGCAGAAGATGATTCCAGCAGATGCTGAAAAATTTGGTGTCTGGAGTTCTTGATGTTGAAGCTATGATCACTTTTCAGTAAGTCAAAAGGATTATTCTACTAGTTCTTCAGAAAAATATAATCACTTGTGTCTGTCACTGTTAATCTTTTGATGTTGTACTATATGTTCTATATTGTTGACTGAAGACAAAAAGGAGGATCTTATTCTCTGAAAAATTCCAAAAACTGGTTTCCTAAGACAAACATAGTGATCCTTACCCAAATTAGTAATAGGGTGTTCCAACAATCTCCCCCTATTTGGGTTAGGATTACTATTTATAGACAAAAATAGGAAATAAATAAGCATACAGACAAAACAAGAACTAAACCAATCAAAGCAAAAAAATGTCATAGCAGCATTGCAGATCACAGATAAAATATCAGCAAATGTTCAGAGGTGGATGTTTGTTCAGCTTACACAAATCACTTCTTCTCAGTTCCCTTTTTAAACAAAATTTCCCTGTTAGGATTGAGGGCTTCTTTCTTTGATCTTCTGTCATCTTCTGCACCTAAGGAAGTTTGAGATCTAGGCCTTGGTACTATAGCCTCAGGGTGCAGTTTCATATAATCTTCTGGATTAAAGAATTTCCTTGAAGCATATCTCTCTAGTTCTTTCTTTCTTTGATCTGATAGGGTTGTAATGTTGGAAATGTCTTTGTCTTGCTCTCTGGCCTTTTTTATTTGATCTAGAGTAGCAAGCTCTTTCATTCTGGCAGTCCATGACAAAGGGTTGTTCTCAGGATCCTCAAATGGAACAGGAGGTTCATATCTGTTGATAGACTCAGAATCAGTATTAGGAGTCCTGGAGACAACTGTATCTTTTAGCCTATAAAGGAAAGGACCTGAAGTAGATTCAATATGACCTTGTCCTTCCCTTTGTTGTCTAGAATATGTTCTGTAATCTCTTTGCCTTCCTCTAGACTGATATCTCATAGATTGATATCCTCTTTGAAATTGTTCTCTTGGTTGATGTTCCTGAGAAGGTTGGGAAGAGCTTTGCTTTGAAGCAGAGGATGGAAGAGCTGAGCCTCCACCAGATCCTGAATTTGGAGGAGGAGGAGGAGGAAATTTAGAAGATCCTTTTTCATATCTAGCCAATTTTCTTCTTTTCTTCATAGCTTTCAATTGATTTTTAGAGAATTGCATCCATGGCTCAGAGATTGGGCAATCATGCAAAATATAATATGGAATATCATTTGCATCCTTGGCTTGAGCAGGAGGAACTTTCATCATGGCCTTGCTTCTGGCCTTCGTTTTCTTGGCAATGGTACCAGAAGAGTCATCAGAATCAGTGTGAAACTGATCACTTTCTGATCTTTGGGGTCTATCATATAAATCATCAATGCTCTTAATATATTTCTCTTGTAATTTCAACTGATCTGGAGTCAGGGTAGGAGCAGCAACATCAGAAATTTGAGCAGAAGCAGCATCAGGAGTTGGAGCAGAAACAGCAGCAGGTTCTTTCAGATAAGTGGCAAGTTCTTGAGCAGCAGTAACCTCAATAACAGAAACCATGTCAATATCTTCTGATACACTTGTAGAAACATCAGTAGCAGCAGGGATGGAAACAGCAACATCCACAGCCTTGAAAGAATTTATATATGAGGCAATTAGGCTGGGATCAAAAACAGAGATAGGCACAATGGCCTTAGTCAAATCTTCAACTTGTTCAACTGGCAGAGAACTGAAGAAAGCAAGATCAAAAACTGAAAGCAATTTATGAAGATCCACTACAAATGTTGGAGCAGGAACTGCTTCATAAGGCATCTCCCCCTGCCTGGATTCAGTGGCAGCTGGATCAAGGCACCCAGAAGAAGTAATTGCCTGAGAGGAGATGAAGGAGGAGAGCTTGGTAGACAGCTCCTGAACATGTGTCAGGAGTGGAGCCAGGGTGGTCTCCAGTAATGAGGTTAGCTTGGGAGCTAGCAGCTCATATAACCTGTCTGCCAGGGCTGAGAGATCTACATGCTCAAGAGGGGCTTGAGTAGAGGTAGGAGAGAAGGGTGCTGGAATGATGTTGACTGGAGCTGATGGAATGGAGAATGTGGAGGTAGGAGGTGAAGAAATGGATGGTCTAGGGGTAGGAAGTGTTGAGATTGATGTAATTTGGTTGGGGAAGGATGAGATGGTAGGGGAAAAAGATGGTTGAGAGAGGATGTCTTGAAGAATTTGTTGGAATGAGGAAGTAGAGGGAAGCTCAGGAGGAGTTGAAGGAGAATCATCCATGAAGGAGTCATCTAAGAGAGAATATGATGAAGTGGTGGCAGGAGGATAGTAGTATAAGGGATGGAATTGCTCTGAGGTAGATGCTGGAGAAGGTGAGATTGGGGATGAGATTGTAATGGGTAATGAGATGGCTATGGTGGTGATTGGTGGTGAGGATGAGATGGCTGGGGTAGAGATAGCTGGAGGAGGAGAAGAAGCAGGCAAAACTTCTGTAGGGGCAGAGACCTGAGGAGGAGTGACTAAGGCAGTCCTTGTGCCTGAAGCAGGAGTTGATGCAGTAGCCCTGTTGGGGTTAATAATTTGCATGTCCCACCTGCTGAAGAGGGCACAGGTAAGTCTCTTGGATGCATTGATGTGCATCCCACTTGAGGTCAGCAGCTCAGGGCACCTGGAGTGCATGTAAACCCCCAAGATCCTCCCAAAGCTTACACAGCTTTTGCTCAGCTTCTTTTTGATCAAATTGAAGAAGATGGACCCCTAGTACAGATGTTTCTTGTCAACCACAGCTCCCATTAGACAGAACTGATGTCTGGAAATGGTGTCATGGGCTGAGTGCTTTGCCAGAAGCACCTTTCCCACAACATCAGCCAGAAATTGATATTCAATCGACAAATTCTTTTTCAGCAATTTTTTAGGGTTCTCAGCAGAGTGACCCATTCTATCTAGCATTGCATCAGACTCTTCTTCAGATAATTCAATAGAGTCATTTCCAGTGCTGAGGTTGAACACTTCTGTTAGAAGGGCGGGGGACAATGGTACCTGAGTCCCTTTGATAGAGCCGACTACAGAATTCTCATTCTCAGTTGAGGCAGAAAAACACCATTCCTTTATCTCGTCTGCGGCGATCTTCATCCTGATGGACATTATCTGAACTAACTGTTGTTCTCGAAGCAGATTTAAAATGTCCTTGAATCTCTGGTCGCTTCCATCGAAAGATTTCATGTCGATGTCGAATCCTGTGTCAAATTTCATTTTTGAAAGGGCAGCAACAGTCAGAGCCATCTGTACCTGCAAAAATTGAACAAACACGACCAAGTGTAGAAGGTTTGGAGGGAAAAAAATTGCAGAGAGTATGAAGGCGTAAACGACGAGCGGCGGCCGAATAATGATTTTATATTAGGGTTCGACGCGAAAAAGGAAGGATCGTCGACCTCAGATCGACGATCAAAACTCCTGAGGGAAGCTGAAAGGTCTTCAACATCGTAGATCTCAGTTCGACGATCAAGAGAGCATCGAGCTCAGGTCGACGATCAAAGACCTGAAAGAGATAGTATATAATTATCTGGCAAGCTCTGAACTTAGGTCGACGTTCAGTGAAAACGTCGAACTCCGTTCGATGATTTCTGGGAAAAACGTCGAGCTCAGTTTAGAGATAGAAGCTATCCTACAGACACAAAAGGAGATGATTTTTTAGCTTAATCTTGGTCTGTTTTTAGCTTTTCAAAATCTTGTAATTTAGTTTAGGCTTCCTCCATCTAACATGCCTAACTGATTTAGGAAGAAATTGTGTTTCTTTTCATCCAGAGGCTTGGTGAAAATATCTCCCCTTTGCAAATCAGTAGGGATATATTGAAGTTCAATTTTGTTCTTCTCTACATTATCCCTTAGAAAATGATGCCTAATCTCTATGTGTTTTGTCCTACTATGGAGGACTGGATTTTGTGCAATGGAAATAGCACTGGTGTTGTCACAAAATATTTTTAACTTCTCTAAGTTGTAACCATAGTCTAGGAGTTGGTTTTGTATCCACAATATTTGTGAACAACAACTGCCTGCAGCCATATATTCAGCTTCAGCAGTTGAGGTTGACACAGATGTTTGTTTCTTACAATACCAAGAGACTAGTCTATCACCAAGGAACTGACAAGTTCCACTGGTGCTTTTCCTGTCTATTCTGCATCCAGCATAATCAGCATCTGAGAATCCAGTTAAGTCAAATGCTGAGTCTTTTAGATACCAGAGTCCTAGATTTGGACAGCTTTTAACATACCTAAGAATCCTCTTAACTAAGGTTAAGTGTGACTCTCTAGGGCTAACTTGAAATCTAGCACATATACATGTAGCAAACATTATGTCAGGCCTACTGGCTGTAAGGTACAATAGAGAGCCAATCATTGCTCTATATGTTGTCTGATCAACTGGTTTCCCATGTTCATCAGCATCCAGTACAGCATTGGTAGGCATGGGTGTTTTCATACATGATGCATCAGACATACCAAATTTCTTAACCAGCTCTTTTGCATACTTGGTTTGAGAAATAAATATGCCTTCAGCATGTTGTTTGACTTGCAATCCTAAGAAGAAGGATAGCTCACCCATGCTACTCATTTCAAATTTAGAGTGCATAAGCTTGGAAAACTTTTTGCACAAGTTTGAATCAGTAGAGCCAAATATAATATCATCTACATAGATTTGTACTAGTAGGATATGGGACTTATGGGTTCTAATAAAAAGAGTTTGGTCTACTCTCCCCCTAACAAAATCATTTTTCAGCAGAAAATATGCTAGGGTCTCATACCATGCTCTAGGAGCTTGCTTGAGACCATATAATGCTTTGTGTAGTTTAAAAACATAATCAGGATGGGTTAGAGAGATAAAACCTGGAGGTTGTCTGACATAGACTTCTTCTTTGATCTCCCCATTGAGAAAAGCACTCTTGACATCCATTTGATAGACTTTGAATCCCTTGTGAGCAGCATAAGCTAGAAAGATTCTTATGGCTTCTAATCTTACAATAGGTGCAAAGGTCTGGTCATAGTCTATCCCTTCTTCCTGAGAGTACCCTTGAGCAACTAGCCTTGCCTTATTCCTTACAATGATTCCTTGATCATCCAGCTTATTTCTGAACACCCATTTGGTTCCAACAATGGGATGATCTTTTGGCTTAGGCACTAGTTCCCAAACTTTATTTCTTTCAAATTGATGCAACTCCTCTTGCATTGCAATAATCCAGTGTGGATCTTGTTCTGCATCTTGAATGGTTTGAGGTTCAATTTGAGAGAGGAAGCAAGTGTGCATCAGGTTCTGGTTGACCTGATTTCTAGTTTGCACACTAGCTGAGATGTCTCCAATTACTTGAGAAATTGGATGATCTCTTGTTGTTACTAGATCAACAGGGGGTGTTGATGGTTTACCAACCTGTGTTGTTATGTCCTCCTGTGGAACAACAACTGGTTCTTCAAGAAGATTTTCTTCCTGATGGTGAGCAGCCTCTTCATCTTCACTACTGTCATACTTTTGTGTAACTTGTAATCTGTTCATGTCTTCAGCTAGAGAGTGCACCTGCAAATGTTCTATGGTAGAAGCATTCTTCTCCTTGAAAGACATGTTAGCTTCATCAAAAGTAATATGGACCGATTCTTCTATTTTTTGAGTAGTTTTATTATACACCCTATAAGCTTTACTGATCATGGAGTATCCCAGAAACACTCCTTCATCAACTTTAGCTTGGAATTTTGCTAGATATTTCTTATCATTATTATGGATAAAACAAGTGCAACCAAAAATTTTAAAATAACCTATTTTAGGTTTCTTCCCTTTGAGCAATTCATAGGGAGTCTTACCCTTTAGTTTATGTATCAGGCTTCTATTCAACACATAGTTGGAGGTGTTCACTGCCTCAGCCCAAAAGGATAGAGGTAGGTGAGCATTTGCCAATAATGTAGTTGCAGATTCAATGAGTGTTCTATTTTTCCTTTCAGCTACCCCATTTTGTTGAGGAGTTCTAGGAGCTGAGAAAGTATGCCTGATCCCTTCACTTTGACAGAACTCTTGCATGAGAAGAGAATCAAACTCTGTCTCATGATCACTTCTGATCAGGGCAATGTGAGTGTTGAACTCAATCTGAATGCATTTGAGAAAATCTGTCAAACACTTAAAGTTATCAGACTTCTTCCTCAGAAAGAATACCCATGTGAATCTTGAGAAGTCATCTATAACTACTAAAGTATAGGACTTCCCTCCTAAGCTTTGTACTGTAATGGGTCCAAAAAGATCCATGTGTAACAGATACAAGATCCTAGGTGAATCACTCTTATTAATTGATTTAAAACTACTTTTAGTTTGCTTGCCTAATTGACAAGCCTTGCAGAGTCCTTCCTTCTTGTAGGGGCCAGAAGGCAGTCCTCTGACAAGGTTGTCCTTGGATAGCCTAGCAATGGTTCTAAGGTTAACATGTCCTAGTCTCTTATGTCATAGAATATTAGGTCTAGATATGGAATTAAACAGACAAATATCTACCTTAGATGAATGAAAGTCTACTAAGTAAATATTACCTTTCCTGTTACCTGTCAACACAGTTGTGTTGTTTTCTGACTTGACCTTGCATATTTCTTTGTTGAAAGTCACTTGATATCCTTCATCACACAGCTGACTAATGCTTATCAGGTTGTGCTTGAGTCCTTCAACATAGGCTACCTTCTTGAAGGTGACTGTCCCAATTTGGACTGCACCATACCTTTTTGTAGTTCCAAAGTTTGAATCACCAAAAATTACTTTGGGTCCAAGATTGGCTTTGAAGGATGTGAAGTTGTCCTTATACCCTGTCATGTGCTTTGAGCACCCACTATCCAGATACCATAACTGGTTTGATGTTGGATAGGTCTTCACCTGCACAAAATCAGCTTATATGTTTTTGACCCAGTTAACCTTGGGCCTAGGTTGATATCCCTTAAATTCAGAAATAGAAGACATCCCAGGTTGATCCTTATAACCTTCAGGATGGTATCTCCTAGGAGGTACTATCCATTCAGTATAGGGATTAAAGCATTAGGATGAAGCACTTCTAGGATTGAATTGAGATTTGCCTCTGAAAGAAGGTTCAAAGCTCTGAACTTCGTTCGACGATCGTCGAGCTGGGTTCGACGATCTTGGGTAAAATCGTCGAGCTCCGTTCGAAGATCGACTGTAAGGGAGTTCAGAGTTCATGAAACGTTGAGCTGAGTTCGACGTTTCAGCCTGAGATCGTCGACCTCTGCTCGACGTTTTCTGTTGAGCTTTCTTTTTATTAGGTAGATCTGAATTTTTCCTAGCTACCTCTACAACACCCTTTCCTTTGTCAGAAATAAATTTGATTGAGGTTGTTAATACTATGGGTTGGCTAGATGAGGCACCCAAGCCCAGTGTACTATTTAATCTTGAGTTCACTGTGCTTGTGATGTCCATTAATTTGATACTTCTCCCATTAAGGGATTCTTCAAATTGCTTGGCCTTGGATAGTTCACTTTTTAGTGAAGCTATCTCCTCTTTATAGCATTCCAACTCTTCAGAGAGTTTGAGGTTCTCTGATTTTATAATGCTATACTCAGATAATTGTTTTCTGAGGGAAGTGATTTCCTTCTCAGACTCCAACAGATCTAGGTATAGTACCTTAAACTCATGTTTAAAATCCTCAGAACTGAAATCAAATGAATTGATTACCTGATCTTCTTCTAGTTGAGCTTCTGAATCTGATTCTGACTCTTCTGCTTCTGAGTCTGTTTGAGAGGCATTGATAGCCATCATGCAAAATTCCTTTTCATCAGCATCATCCTCATCATCACTGGAGCTGGATGAGGCTTCAGAGTCCTCTTCAGTTTCACTCCATGTCTCAGCAATAAATCTCTTCCTTGTATGTTTGTTCTTACTGAAGAAGGGTTTGTCTGAGCTGTTCTTTCTAAAGTCTTTTTCCTTTCTTCTTTCTCTTCTATCTTTCTTGTCCTTGTTCTTATTTTCTGGACAGTCAGGCACAATATGGCCTGGTTTCCTGCAACCAAAACATATGATTTCTTTATTGTTATTTGATTTATCATACCTTAGTTTATCATGACCCTTGTATGATCTCTTTCTGAAGTCTTTTCTGTCCATCTTGTAGAATCTTTTGGCCAGTAGACTTAGGAGCTCATCATTTCCTGTAGCTTTATCTTCAGGCTCCTCTTCTGCAGCTTTGAAGGCTATGGTCTTTTCTTTCCTTGTGACTGGAGAAGTAGCCTTTTGTTCTTCTTCTCTATTTTTAATGAGCAGCTCATAGGATTTGAGCTTGCCTAGGAGAGCTTCAGTGGTAATCTCATTTAGACTTCTGGCATCTTTGATTGGCCAGATTCTTGAATCCCAAGTGCTGGGGAAGCACATTAAGATTTTGTCATTCAGCTCAGTCAATGAGATTTCTTTATCCAAAGTCTTTAACTCATTGACAATCAGACTTAGTCTATTGTACATGTCAGCCACTGATTCAGCTTCTCCCTTTTTGGAGTTCTCATATTGGCTTATCAGATGGGATCTCCTGTCTTTCCTTTCATCAGCAGACCCTGAGACAATTTCAGAGAGCTTGTCCCAAATTCCATTGGCTGAGTTGCAGTCAGCTACCTTCTGAAATATCTCATCAGACATTGTCTGAGCTAAGATGTTCATGGCCTTTGCATCTGCAGTTTTCCATTTCTTTATGTCTGCATCTGTTCCTGAGGGAGGTGGAACAGTACTTGTACTTGTGGTTTCTGGAGGTGTTGGGCACACTGTCAAAACAGAATTAAATATATCCTCATCAATAGAATTCATATAAAGTTTAATCCTTGCCTTCCAGAGTGCAAACTTGGAAAGGTTGCACACTGGAGGTCTGGTGCTTGCATAATCTTTGTTCTGTTCCATGTCTATATAAATAGATAGATATAGTGAAAATAACCCTCTTAAGAGATTGATCTTATCAAGGATCTTTTGGTTCAGGTGTTAGCCTGTATGAGCAACCAACCTGCCTCTGATACCAATTGAAAGTGAGATAAAGATCTATCTAAACTCTAGAGGAGGGTGAATAGAGTATTTTTAAAATAGCTTTACAATTTAAACAAATAAAGCAATTAAGATTTAATTTATGTATAGGTGTAAGGTGTCTTACTAGATAAATCAGAACTAAGATAGCAAAAAGAAGAATCACAGCACACAATAAAGAAAATACTCAAGCAACCAGAAGACACAAGACTATAGTGGTTCCCCAAAAACCTGGGTACATCCACTCTTCTACCACCCTTGGTAGGAATCCACTCAGGATGAGTTGATCAGGTGTCCTTACACCAATGAGCTTTTGATAAGGTGCTCAAAAACCAAACTAGATTTTTTGATCAGGTGTCTTGCCACCACTGAGTTTTGACAAGGCTCTCAGAACCAATCTCAGAACTTTTGAAGGGAGTTTTGATAACCCTTTTACAGCAGGAAAAGAAAAAGTAAAGAGGTGAAGTTGTCTTCTCTGTTCTCAAATCAAATGAGAGAAGACTAGTGGATTGTTGATGATGTCAAAGCTCCCCCTGAGATGTAGAATGGTTCAGGAGTGAGAGCTTTACTTCAGGGTGATAGGTCTTCAGAAGCTTCAGATCTCCAGCAGAAGATGATTCCAGCAGATGCTGAAAAATTTGGTGTCTGGAGTTCTTGATGTTGAAGCTATGATCACTTTTCAGTAAGTCAAAAGGATTGTTCTACTAGTTCTTCAGAAAAATATGATCACTTGTGTCTGTCACTGTTAATCTTTTGATGTTGTACTATATGTTCTATATTGTTGACTGAAGACAAAAAGGAGGATCTTATTCTTTGAAAAATTCCTTGTCAAAGATAGCCGTTGGCAGTCATAAATGTCTTCTATAAAAGTCTTGTCTTCTAGAGGAAAGTCTCATGTTCCAAAAAGAATTCCTTGAAACTTGCTCCAGAATAAAGAAAAATGGCTGGCAGATCTCTTGAGATAAATGTTGAGAGAATTCAAAAACATTCCAAAGACTGACAAAATTTGAATCCGTAAAAACATCGATCTCTCAGAAGATCGTCGATCTGAGCTCTACGATCGTCGATCTGAGCTCAGAGATGGAATAAGATCAACAGACAGAAAACGTCGAATTGAGCTCGAAGATCGTCGAACTGAGCTCAGCGACCTAGAGAATAAACTGAGGAGAGATCGTCGACCTGAGCTCGAAGACCGTCGACCGAAGCTCGACGACTTTAGCAAAGGTTGAGCTCAGAGAGCGTCGAACGGAGTTCGACGTTCCGTCGACCTAAGCTCGACGATAATTGTCTTTGCCTCAGCTTGAAGTCTGATTCCTTGAATGGTCCTGGGGGCAGCTCAAACCTAAATTCTAAGCCCTAGACACATTCTAATGTTGACCTTTAAAACTATACAACTAGGTCAAACTGGTTTCCTAAGACAAACATAGTGATCCTTACCCAAAATAGTAATAGGGTGTTCCAACAGGGGTGATTTGTGTTGGCGAATGACGTCGCTCAGTTTCATTCACCTGGATCACAATTTTTGTCGAAATGACGGGAGTACCCTACGGGCAGTTCGGGCGGCTCGGGCAAGGTGCCTAGAGGCACCGACGGTCAGAGGCGGCCGACTGCGGAAGAGGTGCCGGAGATGGGGGGTTGTCGGCGACGGCTGCGACCGCCACTGTGCGCGCACTGCGCGCGCTCGGGGCACGACCGCGGGGAGCGCGACTGAGCGGGGTGCGGCCGCACAGGGCATGACTGTGTGGGGGCACGGCCTTACGGCCGCACGAGCTGGTCGCGCGGAGTTTGGTCGCACAGAGTCTGGCCTGCGTGCACAGGCTGTGCAGGGCACGACGCGCACCCGCGTGCTGACCGGGTGAGCCTGCACGGCTTTGTCGTGCGAGCGCGAGGGTTCACCTCCTCCTTTGGGGGCTCTCGGGGCTTGCGACTTTGATGCAAGTAATCGTTCGGTCGAGCCCATCCATACTTGGTCCGTATCTTGCCGGTTTGACATAGAAATTTCAAGGGGGACCCCATCAAATGCCCCTTAATTTTTGTGAGTCACAGGAAGCGATGAGCGTGGAAATTTCCCGCTTCTCCCGGTGTGCTCCAATCATCAGAAAATTATTTGCTATACTTCGCGAGATATCAATCAAAGATTTTTGCTAATTCGCCGCATGTTTGGAGACAAGAAAAAATGGCAAGGAATATCTTGCAAATTTTGTGGCCTTCCTTTATGAGTCTTCTCTCTAATGCCTATAAATTAGAGGGGATCGTCCCGCTATTTCCTCAAGCTATTGTAAAGATTTTGGAGTTTGCAGAGTTTCTGTGGCTGTCATGTCCCCCTCGAAGAAGATTAGTATTTTTCTTAACTCGAGAGCAAGGTGCGAGGCAAGCGGGAGAGGGTGCTGATTGTAGTTCCGCGTAGGAAGGTGCCGGTGTGGAGGCAACAAAAGAAACAGCGAGCGCGGAGGTGGCGGAAGTGGCGACGCACAGAGGGGGACCTGCACGCGAGGCAGGCTGCTCGTGGGGGCGCTTGCGCAAGAGGTCAACCGTGTGCGCGGGGTTTCCTATGTGCGAGTGCGGCCGCACACGCAGGACGGCACACGCGCTAGCGTGCGCGCAGGGCAGTCTGTGCGCTAGTGTAGTCGCGCGTGCAGGGCAATCCGCACGGGGGTTGTCCCGCGCGCGCCGCTCGCGCGCGCCGCTCGCGCGCGCCGCTCGCGCATGGCCGGTCGCGTGCATACACGCGAACGGGGTCGACCGTACGCGAATAGATGGTCGGGGCCGTCCGCGCCGACTTACGCGGGGGCTGCCTACGCGCGGACACACATGCACGCGGAATTGTTTGTTCTCGTGCCTGAGGTTGCTTTTGTGGTCGCGTCGTCCTCCATACGCGCTGATATTTCCATGGCTTGCTTTGGTGTTAACGCCCATTTCTTTTGCAAGTGTCGAAAGGTGGTGTCCCGCAGCGATCGATTCTCCTTCCATCATCCTTGACCTCTGCGCGTGTAGGCAGTTGTAGGAAGCGCTTTGGGATTTTGAAGGATGTTGAGATCGTAATTCCTTCTCCATCATAGTGCGTTCAGCATCCTCCTGCGTGACACTTTGTGATTATGGAGGGGTGCTAAAAGACGTGCTTTCGAATCCCTCCTACAGAGGAGGCAATCGATGTACTTTGGTTCTGCAGCATTCCATTGTTACAGTTTTCTCTGGTGGGGCTGACGAGAATGATTAGGCTATTTTGCTTCTTTCAGGAGCACAACTTCCGGATGTCAGTTTGCCTCTTTCCCGAGTGGTGTGAGGCATACCGTGGCTCAGGAGACCGGGTCGAAGTTCAGAGAAACAAAAGGTGGTTTTAGTTTGAGTACAAGACTGATTGTTTCCATGGAGGGACATTGTATGAGTTTGTCAAGAACCCATGTGAGCTGCCCGAGACTTGGCGGGATCCTCCTGACAGCGATCGCCATCTCACAGGGAAGGAGCATGACTTTACTCCATTGTTGGGCTTTAAGGATTTGTGCGAGCTGGGTTGTTCTTTATAAGATCAACACATTCGTGTGGAGAAGCAGCTAGTTCTTGAGGGCCTTTTGATGGACGTGGAGTAGAGCTGCGTCGTGCCATTAGAGCGAGGAAAAAAGAGGAAGATGGACTTTTCGTAGCGGCAGGGAGGAGGCGGGTTTTCCTTTGCTGCCCCCCGAGATCGTTATTGACATTGTCGATGACTGTCCGGATGGTCTAGTTGTTAATCTGCCGCCCGAAGAGACTGAGGATGTACCAGAGATTCCCGCAATCGCGTCGGCTTCTCGGGTAGTCCCCGACCTGCCGTTGGTGATGGGGAGGAGGAAGGATTGGGAATGATCTGCTTACTAAGTGCTTCTCTGAAAGGTATGTTGGTTGTCCCCAGTACTTTTACTCTTTTGCCTTGCGTTGTGCTTGAGAATAATTTGTATTTTGTGCTTGCAGCTTGATAAGGCTTGCGATATTGCGCTCTCGCGGAACAGTACCTACATAACCATGAAGGACGACTTCTTTCTCTACGGGCTAAGCTGGCTGCATTTGAGGATTCATTGGCGTAGGCCCAGAGGAAGAAGAAGGAGGTTATTTCTTGGCTGGTTAATGCAGAATCTCAGTTGTCCTCTTCTCAGTCTGAGATGGAGACTCTTCTGGCCAAGTTGAGCGCCGCTGATTCCGAGATCGGGGCTCTTTGCAGGAGGCTGGCTTTTGCTGAGGTGACCCTTGCAGAGGTGGTCCGTTGTACCGAGGCGGCTAACACTGTAATGTGCCAATAGGAGGGGAGGTTGAGCAGCTGAAGAAAGAGAATGCTCAGCTGATTTTTAAGCGGGAGGGGTCGAGGCTGTGCGTGCGGCTGCGGTGGCCGAGTAAAGAGCCTCTAATGACTTTTAGGTGGGGCAGTCTCGCATTACGGATGTAACATCCCACAAACAACCAGACCCTTGCAAAGTTTTTGTCATGACTAGGTCATGAAAAAGCTCTAAGAAGACCAAGAGGACCATGAGTTCTTAGCTAAATAGGTGAAAGCACCTTGGTCTGCAAATAGTAATTTCTGGACACCTAAGCTAGGGTTTGGCCTTTGGCTCCCAACATGACTACTTGACACCACCATACAACTCTCAACCTCATAGGGACCCTTTAGATCCCATACAACCCATTTGGGGTCAACTTAAGGGGTCAAGTTAACTAGGGTCAACCCTAACCCTAGTTAGGTCAATTTGCCCTAATTTGACCTAAGATGATTACCCCAAGGCACAAATGGGCTTGGGAGGTGGCAAGGGACTCAAGACACTTAGTTGACCAGTCAACCCACTCCTTTAACCAAGTCAACACTCCCAAGTCAACCCTGGTCAAATCAACTCAAAAGGGGAGGAAAGCTAAGCCTAACTCCAATCCAATTGGTCTAGGCCCAATTGTGATGGCCCACTGGCTACAACAAGTGGAAATTACCTGAAGAACCACTCAAATTCTGGAGGTGGTGACTAGGAGAGAGAAATTAGGTATTTCATTTAAGGGAGGAGAGAGAAAGAGGGGGAATAATGAAGAATGCAAAGAGGCACCCCCTTTCTCCTTCCCTAAGCCTCCATTCATCTCCCCTTACCTTTGGGAGGAGATTGCCATTAATTCCAGCCGGCCAGGCATAGGAGGAGGCACCTATTCACCATGGTTGAATACCTCCTTATGGCCATAAATGGTCATTCAAGCATTGCCTCTCCCACTCCCCAAAACACCCCTCCATCAGCTTTAAAAGCTTCCAAGCAATCAAAATGAATGGTGACATCACTGGTTTAGGTGGAGAACAGAGAATTTGGCCAGGAAAAAGCTTGAGATTGTCGGCCATGACACATCGCCACCACACACACCGCCAAGCCCGCCTGCAGGTCTAATCCTCTTCCTTCTCCTCTGTGTTAAATCTGTAGATCTTTAGGTTGAGAAATCGGGCTCAATCAAGCCCGATCAGTGAGAAGAGAATACAAGTTTTCCTTGAAAAATCAACCCCTCGGGTTCGCCGGAAACGGCCCCTCCGGCGGCTGTGCCGCCGCCAGGCGATAGCTACCACCTCGACGGAGGTGGTGGTGGTCGAACAGGGAGGTGGTCGGGTGGCCGGGAATTGGAGCTTGAAAGTGCTCCAGGTAGAAGCAATCCAGGCCCTTGGCTCATCGAGGATGATGACTGGGAGCCATCAGATTGAGCTTGATCTGATAAGCGCATGCCAAATGTTTTAATTTTAATAATATTTACATTCTATCACGCTTTATCAGTCGCTTTGTTTTAATTATTAAAAATAGCTAGAGGCATTTTCTATAAATATGCCCAACATAGAATACCTAGCCTGGGTGTCTAGTATAATACACAATTTGAATCAACCCATTTGAACCACTGGCTTGGCCTCAACAAACTTTTTGGTGCAAGGTGTCTGAAGGCTAACTAGAAATTGAAATGAGTGCCTCCACTGACCCACTCATTCAAATGACCTGAAATTTTGACCATAGTCTGTACTGTCCACCACCTCATATTCACCCAAAACTCTGTTGGATGACCAGAGGGGGTCATTATATGCCTATGAAAGAAATATCAGTCCATTTTGAGTTGATTTGATGAGGTATCTTGGTGAGCAATTTTGGCCATTTAAAGGAAATAGGGTTAGTTATTCAAAAGTACACTTAGAGTGGTTGAGTGATCAACCCTTCAACTAAACAAGGTAAAACCTTGACCATTGACATATTATCACTTGAAACACCCCTTGAAGTAGTCTTATAAGTATTTACGGTTGGAATGCCATGAAACCATAGTTCAAGCCTTAGGGTTGCCTATTAGGGTTAATGAAGGTTATAAGGTCATATCTTCAAGTCTTGGCTCAGGACTTTGTAGGTAGTTTCATAGGGTGTAGAAACACCATGGACAATTTAATTAGCATTTTTATGAGTATTTCTTCCCCTTAAATCACTTATTAGTTAAAATATGTATATTCCTACCAAGTACAGATACATGTCATAGCAGTATTGAATGATCATGAAACTTGGGTAAATGGCCTAAATTGATGTTTTTTATGTTTGCAAGTTTTATTATAATTTTTGGATGAAGAAATTTAGTACCTTCTTTATAATTCTAGAAATTATGATTAGGGAAATAATTTATTTCAGGACAAACCGAGTACTAGAAAATTATAATCTTGACCAGTAAACTTTTTAGACCACAATAATATCTTGTTAATTTTATTATAATTTTTGGAAGTAATTAAGTAGAGTTTCCTTCACAAAGTGCCCTAAGTGATGTTTTACTCATTAATTTATTTATGTGGCAAGAATAAATTAGATGATGATTAAATAAGGGCAGTAACACTTTCTGATCATTAGTGACCTATGGTAATTTTACTATAAGTTTTAGATGAAAAATCTTGTAGTCCCTTTGTTAATTAGCATTTTAATCAAAAAGTTTATATTTTGGTTTATGATAGAAATCATTTTTGGAAAATTAGGAAACTCAACTCTTACTGTTATTTAGTCAATAAGTGTCTATTGAAATTATGGTGTGATCGTTGCATGTCTTTATACTTCATGTTCAAAGTCTTATGATTCTGATTTAGGGAAAATTATTTAGAGGTTGATTTAATTAGTAAAAATACAAAATTTTGGATTTGGGCGTAACATGTCATGGTAGACCCCAAGAAATAATCCTAAGATTGTTGACAAAGTAAATTGGGATATTCACTTTCATACACTTAAGCTAGTTCATTTGGTCTGCATATAATGAAATGAAGTATTCATGGTAAAATTGTAGGTCTCACATTGGTGGAAATATAGTGGGTGCACCTATTTGGGCGGAGTCTTGACAAGGTCATCCTTAGGGACAAATGTCAGGGAGTCAGGGTGTCAAAGAGATAAAGTTGTGCTCGAGGCCGATGAAGTGTCGTCTTCGCCCTGAGGATGGTAATCCACTTAGAGTTAGCCAAAGAGCAATGTGGGATAGGGTTGGTAAAAAGTACTTACCCATAAAAATAAGTGTCTTGAGAAAGAGAGCTTTGGACTTAAGCCTATCGTAGTTTCTAGTGCCCTCGAGAGCCCTTCACCGAGCTTGCCCTGGGGAGTCCAAGGTTAACCATAAACTGTAAGAATAAGCAGACTAAAAGAGTAACCAATAATAATCCACCATCACTTACACTCACCCCGTAAATTCAGAAGGATAGTTGGCTTAGATTGGTGAGTTGATGGCTCGGAAGCTCCTTATAGCATGTGTGCATGTGCATTAAGTGGTGGGTCTTTGTTATTGGACGATCGTTCACACCGAAGTCGATACATTGACTCGGCAAGTGTAAGTATTCACTTAGCCCATAAAAGGCTGGTAGATTGGTCAGCACTAGTACAAGAGACTCTGTAGAACCTAATTGTGGGTGTACCGAGTTGTACGCAAGGTCTAGGTTGGGTAGTGTGAATACCGACCTAGGAGTGGGGAGGCCCAACCCACTGCCTCTGTTTGCCACTACGAGAGATACTCGAGAGTTTAGCTAACTCCAAATTGGGAAACTAAATGTCTGTGCACATAAAGTCTGGTGGGTGCATTGCACTTGTGTGAAACATATCATCAAGCATGCATAACATTTCATTTCATACATAACTTGCATGAAACCTCTACCCTTAACGTATAAATTATTATGAGATCTTTTATACGTTAGGCCTTGCAAAACATCCCCTTAACTTATAAGTCTGTATGAGCATTCTTATAAGTTAAGGTTACTTTCTCTGTGATGATAGTTAGCTGTTCTACCTTTACTTTAATCTGTCATTTTCATTATGCTGCTACTTTTACTACCTATTCATTTATATACATGTCATTACTATGATAGATACTTTTAGCATATGATAGATAGGGCCATTTCCACCCGCTCTTGTTTACTCTCCACTTTTGGTACTTCCCTTTTCTCCTCTCCCGCACAGTGCCTAGGTGTCGCAGGTGAGGGGAGGGGGATCAAGACTTAGTTTAATTTAACGGCCAGATGTGCATAACACCAGGGACTCCGGTACCAGGGGAACTAGCACATCCAGGAGGAGGTGAACCAGTCTAGTCTAGGTGTGGCAGCAGCACCAGCAGTCATGGGATCAGTGAGTGTCAAGTATCTTTACTTCCATGAGCATTTTGTAGTGAGGATGATTATATGTACTGGGAAGGATCCCTCTTATCTTTCCTCTCAGATTTACTTTTACATGTTGATCGGTTCTTTATGAGTTTATGTGGACTTATATATATTGCATCATGATTATGGATTCATATTTATATATGTTTACTTCTTTTCTTCTGTGATATATGGTTGAGTATTTGCTGACAGAATTGGCGATTTGTGATGGCAATCCTCTCAAAATAGGTGACACCATAAAGCGATGATTCTAGGTATAAGACCTGGTGCAAAAAAAGGGGTCTTATAACTGGTATCAGAGCGAAACCTCGACCTGAAGAAAAGAAGTCCACAAACCCTGGGACACCTCCGCTCGAGTTTAGTTTGGGGACAAACTAAGTAGCGGAAGCTATGGTGTGCCCATATAGGGAATCACAAGCAACAGTCCAATCTTAATGAGATTTAGTGAACAACCATATTAGAAAATCCTTCCTATTAAAACTTATAACGAACCCTGACCTTTGATATAAAATAAGCAAAAAAAAATTGAGAAGGTTACCTGCACTTCGGATTTGAGGCGTGAGGAGGAAGTAGGAATCACTATGAGGAAGAAGTACGAATCACTGTGAGGACTCGCCGATGTGAGGAAGAAGAAGAAGAGGTCGTCGGAGAAGAGGCAAAACCCTAAACGCTGTCGGAAGGGAGAAAAATCGTCGGAGTAGGGTTGCCAACGCAAACCCTAGACACGGCGAGAAAGGAGAACCGCCGTCGGAGAAGTTCACCTGATGTCATCGTGGATGGGGTTGGAGAATAAGCGGCGGGTGGAATGGCCGGGAGGGAGAAAGATCGACTGCGGCGCTGGCGAGGGAGGAGCGAAGATGGGTTATCGCGACTGCGGCTGGACGGGGAAAAATACTGCGGATCCTAAACCTTATAAAACTGCTGTTTAATGAAACGGCGGTTTTAAAATAAGCTGCGCCAAACACAGCTTATTAGCCTAAACTGTGGTGCGTTTCCACCGAACCGCAGGGCATAAGCCCAACCAAACGCCACCTAAGTCTACACTTCAGACTCCTATGTGTCGAGACAGTTGTATTGTCTCGACACTTTTGTTTTAAGCTTTAAAGTGTCGAGATAGTTGACTTGTCTCGACACTGCTGGCTTAGTCTTTAAGGTGTCGAGATTGCTAACTTGTCTCGACACTGCTATATTGAATCTTCAATGCGTCGAGTTAGCTGACTTGTCTCGACGCTTTTGTACTTAGACAATTTTCTTCACTTTTTTTACTCAGCTTCTTAGAGTCCACATATTAATGTAACTTGGACCACCTGACAAATCAATATGATATAGGAAACCTGCAAGCATGAACTAAAATATACATTAAATACATATTTGTGTATATCATTAAGTTGAAAGAGCTTCTTCAAATTAAGTACATTGAGTCCAATGTACCCAACAGACATCATCCACGAGATGTTGGTTGGGATACGATGCCCGCTTGATATGGTCGTATCTTTAGCTATTTCATGTTTGGAGTCCCACGCTAAGAGGTGGTGGAAGTCCCTTCTGGACACCACCTATGAAGGATTTGAGGGCGCGGACATCACTTGGGATGAGTACAAGACAATATTCTTAAAGCATTTTGTGCCACAGTCTGTGAGAGAAGAGCTAGAGGACAGATTCCTTCAGTTAAGGCAGGGCAGCAGGTCAGTTTCGGAGTACCACGGGGAGTTTACTCACCTGGCTCACTTTACGGATCCATACCAGCTAGAATATTTTGGCTACGCAAAGAGGTTCTACAAGGGCCTTCAGGATGGCTTGAGACATGCACTCCTCTTTATTTTTGATGGTAGACTGGCACGGATCCTGGAGATGGCAAAGAAGTTTGAGGTGGACCAGCTTACGGTTTGTGGCAGGGGGAAAAGACCAGCAGATGACACGATTATTGGTGGCAGGAAGGAACAATAGAGGGATCAGAGAAATGGGGATCAGCCCCACCCGAAGCATAGACAGGAGCAGAGGGATCCGAAAGTATTGACCCCTCAGCCATTACAGATGTGGGATATGCCAAGGCTAGAGTATGGGTTACCTCCTCCTGCCAGTATGCTATCACTGCCACCAGCCTAGACATATTTAGATTAACTGCTCCAAGAGACAGGAACCACTACCAGCACCTCAGGCTGCTCCACCCTCTCAGCAGTTCAGGGGCCGGGGATGTGGTCGAGGACGTGGTTTCCAAGGCGGCGACCGTAGGTCGGATAGAGATCAAATATATTCTTTAGATCTTACTCAACCCCGGGGCCCTTACAGGGTTATAAATAGTAAGCTAGCAATTTAATTTCCTATCCTTCTTTTCCCCTAAATAATAGAACTGGTATTAAACTAGTAGAACTAAGGAAGAAAAATATACAACTAGCCACCTAAGATTATTTAACAAATTCAAGAATAGTAATGGTATGTGGCAAGTCGGCCCATACCTTATTCGACATGGGAGCATCTCAAAACTTCGTCGCAGAGGATTTTGTCAAGGACTTGGACTAGGTTCAAAATTTTACGGGAGTCACCCGGAGGGTGCGTATTCCCAATGGGACGGAGATCCTATCTACTGCAAAATGCCTTCTAGAGGTGACCATCGACGACCTAACATTCGAGGCTCCGACGACGAAATAGAAGATGTCGGACTTTGATCTTGTCTTGGGAATAATATGGCTCACCTGGAACCATGCACATATTAATTGCCCGACAAGGAAGGTCGTGCCGAGATACGACGACACCTACGCGACCTTCGAAGGTACAATCCCGGTATCCCGTTGTCTGCTTTCTTTTATCCAGGCCGTCATGGCCCACCTGCATGGGGACGAGGTTTATCAGGTGTGGTTCGAGATGATCGGGGAAGAGACTTCTATCTCCAACATTCCAGTGGTACGGGGTTTCGCTGATGTATTCCCAGAGAAGCTGCTAGGACTTCCACTGCATCGTGAGAAGGACTTTTGGATCCAGCTAGTGTCGGGAGATTTGCCAGTATCTAGGGCTCTATATCGGATGGCCCCAAAGGAGCTAGTGAAATTTCGGAGCCAACTGCAGGAGTTGGTTGAAGCTGGGTTTGTCAGACCAAGCTCCTCACCATGGAGAGCCCCAGTATTGTTTGTAAAGAAGAAGGATGGGTCTCTCAGACTATGCAAAGACTACATAGGACTGAACAGGCTGACGGTACGAAACACATACCCTTTACTGAGAATAGACGAGCTTTTTGACCAGCTAGAGGGATCCCACTAGTTCTCGAAGCTAGATTTGAGGTCGGGATACTATCAGCTCCAGATTCAGGAAGACATCCTGAATACTATATTTAGTAGCCAGTATGGCCTTTACGAGTTCATGTTGATGCCATTTGGCCTCACGAATGCACCTTCTGCATTTATGAGTCTGATGAATCAAGTATTCGAGGCCTACCTCGATGTATTTATCATCGTGTTTATAGATGACATCCTCATCTACTTGAGGACAGAGGAGGAGCATGCACGACACTTGATATTGACTCTGGAGAAACTCCGAGAGCACAGCCTATATGCAAAGTTTAGTAAATGCAAGTTATGGTTGAAGGGGATGACCTTTCTAGGTTACATTATCAGTTGAGCAGGGTTAGCAATAAACCCGACAAGATCCAAGCAGTGTGAGATTGGCCACCACTAAAAACAGCATCCGACATATGGAGTTTCCTAGGACTCGTCGGATACTACCGAAAGTTCATAGAGGGATTTTGCCAGATTTCCCTCCCACTTACATCCCTGACGAAGAAGAATATACCATTTGTATAGATGTCGTGGTGTGAGTCAGCCTTCCAGGAGCTGAAGGGTCGGCTTTCCTCGACTCATATCCTTGCCCTTCCCTCTGGAAAGGAAGGATTCGAAGTCTACACCGACGCATCCTACCAGGGAATGGGTGCCATCCTAATGCAACACGAACACGTGATAGCCTATGCTTCCCGCCAGCTAAAGAAGCACAAACAAAACTACCCAGTACACGATCTGGAGATGGGGGCGGTAATTTTTGCATTGAAGATCTGGCGGCATTACCTCTATGGAGTTCATTGTGATATCTTCTCTGACCACAAAAATCTCAAGTATGTGGACATACAGAAGGATTTAAACATGCGACAAAGATTATGGATGAAGTTTCTTTTTGATTATCAGTACATGATGCACTACCACCCAAGGAAGGTGAACGTAGTAGCAGATGCTCTTAGCAGGAGAGCTACCACAGCGGGAGCAAAACCCTAGATGATGGCCACGAAGCTGGTTCAGATGTTGGAGGATATATAGATAACCTTGGTGTCCAAGGCAGATCCCAAACGATATGAGGAGTACTTAGCCTCGATGAGCATTACCAGTGACATACACGATGGCATCAGAGACGGGCAGAGGCATGACGCTAAACTAAAACCAATATTCAAGGATTTGGAGTCTGGCACAACCGGATATTACACGTTGAAGGATGGCATATTGTGCATCAGAGGCAGAGTTTATATACCGGTTGGAGGTCAGATACGAGAAGATATTTTGATTGAAGCACGCACTAGTAGGTACTCAGTGCATCCCGGAATCACAAAGATGACAGCCGATCTAAAGAGGACCATGTACTGGCCAGGTATGAAGAAGGTGATCACCTACTTTGTGACACATTACGAGACTTGTCAACTCGTGAAGGCCGAATGTAAAAGCCCGACGAGATTGCTGCAGCCACTACCGGTGCCGGAGTGGAAGTTCGATGACATCACGATAGACTTTATATATAGACTCCCTCGTTCCCATGCAGGAAATGATTCAATCTGGGTGATTGTCGATAGACTAATGAAGGTTGCCTGATTTATCCCAGTCAGGAAGGACGCTCTGGTCGGAGTTCTAGTACAGAGATTTATGGAGTAGTTTGTCCGTTATCATGGTGTACCAAGGACGATCGTATCAGATCAGGATGGACGGTGTACGTCTAAGGAGTGGAGAGTAGTTCAGGCTTACTTGGGCTCTTGATTGACTTTTAGCACCGCATTCTACCCCCAGACGGATGGACAAATGTAGCATACAGACCGAACATTGAAGGATCTCTTATGCTTATGTATCTTAGATCGCGAGGAGCCGTGGGAGAGATTGTTGCCGCTTATTGAATTTTCTTATAACAACAGTCATCAGTCCAACACAGGCATAGCACCCTATGAGGAATTATATGGACGGAGGTGCGGGACTCCACTATCTTGGATCCAGGATAAAAACCCAAAGGTGCTTGGCTCGAAATTTGTGGAGGACACAAATGCTCAGATACGGTTGATTCGGGATAGGATGTTGGAGGCCCAGAGAAAACATGCCAAATACTATGATGCGTGGCATCGTCTAGTGGAGTTTCGGGTTGGTGACCGTGTATTCTTAAAGATATGATCGATGCATGGAGTCTCGCGGGTGCGCGGGCGAAAGAAGCCCATTCCAAGATATATGGGGCCCTATAGGATTCTAGAGAGAATCGACCCCTTGGCCTATAGACTGGAACTACCGCCCGAGTTGGCAGGCTTACATGACATCTGAAAGTGAGATCTATCCTAGAGATTAGAGCAAGCACACAACAAGAATAATAAAGACAAGAAATAAAGGCAAACCAGACAACACAAGAAATTTATAGTGGTTCCCCTAAACTTGGGTAGTCCACTCTTCTACCACCCTAGGTATGAATCCACTACAGGAAGAGTTGATCAGGTGTCCTGGGCACCAATGAGCTTTTGATAAGGTGCTCAAAAACCAAACTGGATTTTTTGATCAGGTGTCTTGCCACCCCTGAGTTTTGTTAAGGTCTCAGAAACCAAGCAGAACTTTTGAAGGGAGTTCAAGAACCCTTTTACAGGAGGGAAGAGAGAGTTGATGTTGTCTTCTCTATTCAACAATCAAAGAGAAGCATAAGTGGATTTTAATGATGTTGTCAAAGCTCCCCCTGAGATTTGCAATTGTTCAGGAAGGAGAGCTTTGCAAAGGGTGATAGGTCTTCAATGTATGACTGCTCCAGCAAATGATGATTTTAGTAAAGGCTGAAATGTGAGTTGTCTTGGAGTGTGAATGATGAAGCCTTGATGATGTTGATCTTCTAGTAAGCCTTCAGACAGATGTAGAGTAGTTATCTCTTCAGGATTCCTGGAACAGTAGATCTTAGAAGAGCACTGGTTGTACAGGTGATGTTGAGTTCTTCCTGGAACTCTGATTCCTGTATCTCTTTCTTCTCACCTGTTGAAGTTGAGACCGGGCGGTCTGTCGGTCTGGCTTGGCGGGTTATTGACCGGGCGGTCTGGCGGTTTGCCTCCAGCGGGTTGGTTGCTGCGTTGAGGTCTGAGGTCCAAGCGGTCTAGCGGTATGTTACTGGCGACTAGGAGACCGGGCGGTCTAACGGTCTCACTTGGCGGCTTGTCTCTCTCTCTGGCAGTGGCCGAGCGGTTAGCCCTTCCTGTCTAACCGCGCGGCTTGTTCCGGTCTGTTGTTCTAGCCGCCCAGATTCTTTTGTATAGTTTTAGTCCCACATCTCTTATTTGTATTCTCTCTTCTCTCCTCCATTCTATATAAGGGAGGCCATACCTTTGTAATAGATACCTTTTTTTCTGATAATAAAAATTTCAGTTATACCATTTCCGGCTTGTTTTAGTTCGCTTCTTACATGGTATCAGAGGAATCGATCCTTTCCTCCTGATTCTGTACTTCTCTCTGTCCGCGCGGCTTGCTTCTCCGGCTTGCGCCCTGTCCGCGCGGTCTCCTTGTCGTTGCCCTCTGTGTGCGCGACCTGTTGCCTTGTTCACTGCGATTTGTTGCCTAGTTCGCCGCGACCTATTGCCGTGTGCCTTGCCCTCTCTCTTGTGCTTCTGTTCGAGCGGACTGTCTGCTTGCCGCTCGAATTCTTCCCCTTTGCTTGTTACTGCGGCTTGGTCGTGGTCTCTCTGGCCGCTGGTGTCTGACATCCTGACCGCTGCAGTTCCTCTTCTGCCTATCCGCGCGGCCTGTTTTCTAACCGCACGGCTTCTTGTTGTTTGCTCTTATGGCTCTTTCTGATGTTTCTACTGCCACCACTCCTGCCGCCACCCCTGTAGCCAATCCGGCTCCTCCTCCTACTCCTTCCGGGAACCTTGGCACCGTTTCCAAGCTTGTCGGCTCCAACTACCCGGATTGGAGCGTCTCTTTCACCTTTCTCCTTCGCTCGCAACGCAAACGCCACCATCTCGTTGATGACCCTCCTCCTACCACTTCCCCTCTCTTTGATGACTGGGATGCGAGTGACGCTCTTGTGCGTACTTGGCTCGCTAATAGTCTATCCGATGAATGCCTTCCCGTCATCCGTCATGATGAGACGGTGAAGGCCGCTTGGCTTCATCTTGCTGCTTTGTATTCCAAAGGGGCTCAGACGTCCCGCATCTATACGTTGTATGCGGACCTCTTTGCCCGGCCTACCTTGTCTCCTGCTGCTGCCTACCAACAAGTTCAAGCTCTTGGGGCTGAGATTCTTCAGAATCGCCCCTTTTCTGCGGATCTGGCTCAACAACACAAGCACTTCCAGGAGCTTCTGGTTGTGTGTTATCTGCTCCGTCTTCCTGACACTTATGACATGATCCACCAACAAATTCTGGGTGAGGCGGAATCTCCTACCTTAGATGCCACCGCTGCTCGCATCGCCGCTGTCACCTCTCTCCTTCAGCGCCCGCTTCTACCCACTCCTTCTCCTCCGGATAACTATGCTCATCAAACTCAGCGGAGTGGCTCTGGTAGCCGCAGTCATCAGTCTGATGGACGTCCTTCTTCCCGCTATCTCTGCTCTCACTGCGGTCCCACCGGACACACTCTTGACCGCTGCTGGACAAAACATCCCCATCTTCGCCCCTCGGGTGACTCTTCCGCCTCTTCTTCCAAGCCGTCTGCTTCCGTGGTCACATCATCAGGTAGTGCCCATGTAGGCACTCAAGGTAAATGGCTTATCGACTCCGGTGCTACTAATCATATGACGGGCAATCCTCAGTGCTTCTCTCTCCTCGAACAGCATGATCGGTTGCCCCCGGTCCTCATTGCAGACGGTTCTCCCTCCCCGGTTCATGGGTCGGGAGTGGTTCATGTTACTCCATCCCTTCGGCTAGAGGACACTCTCTATGTGCCCAAGTTTCCGTGCAATCTGTTATCGGTTACTTCTTTATGCAAGCAGCTTCAATGTTCTGTAACGTTTACTCCATCTTCTTGCTCTTTTCAGGATCCGAGCTCCCAGCGGACGATTGCTACTGGGACTGAGAGCGGCGGCCTCTACTTCCTCGACAACGTTTTCGCTTTGTCCGCCTTCTCTTCTTCTTGTACGGATCTTCTCCAGTGGCATCTCCGTCTCGGTCATCCTCCACCACGGCTTCTGCATCAGCTTCTGCCCCACCTCCCTCCCTCCACTACTCCTCTCCACTGCGAAGCATGTCAACTTGGCAAGCATCATCGTTCCTCCTTCCCGCCGAAGCAAGGTCGGGGCTCTACCCGTCCGTTTGATCTAGTCCACTCCGATATCTGGGGACCTGCTCCTACCCTTACTATTGGTCGGGGTAGTTCTTATTTTGTAACTTTTATTGATGATTTTTCTAGATGTACTTGGGTGTATCTCTTACGAGATCGCTCTGAACTTTTTAATGTATGGACCTCCTTTTATCATTTAATCAAAAATCAGTTTGGTGTTAGTGTTAAAACTTTTCGCTCTGATAATGCAAAAGAATACTTAAGTCATGCTTTTACCTCTTTCTGTGTTCAACATGGCGTTATTCATCAGACAAGTTGTGTCTATACATCCCAACAAAATGGGGTGGCGGAACGCAAAAACCGTCACCTCCTCGATGTTGCTCGCACATTAATGACTCAAATGCATGTCCCTCGCTCATATTGGGGCTATGCTGTTCTTCTTGCTTGCTATCTCATCAATCGCATTCCCTCCTCCGTTCTTCAAGGAAAAACCCCTTTTTCCATCCTTTATCCTGGCAAGGAGCCTTTTCCTCTCCCTCTCCGAATCTTTGGGTGCACTGCTTTTGTGCATGTCCCATCTGCCACCCGTGATAAGCTCTCCCCTCGCTCCACCAAATGTGTTTTTCTGGGGTACTCGGTCACTCAGAAAGGCTACTGCTGCTTTGATCCTGTTCTTCGTAAACAGTTTGTCTCCGCTGACGTTACCTTCTTCGAGAATGCCTCCTACTTCTCGGATGACTCCTCTTCTCTTCCTCCCACCTCGGATTCTCCTGTTATTCCGTTCGTTCCCTCGTCTCCTACTGCGATATCCGCTCCTCCTCCGTCTCCGCCCACTCCTCTCCCTCCGCCTCTCTCTCCGCCTCCATCTCCCTCATCTCCGCTGCCGTCGTTCTCTCCTCCCGGGCCAGCTCTCTCTGCCACGGATGCTCTGGATGCCGAGGAGCCCGCCGACCTGGATCTTCCTGTAGCTCTTCGCAAAGGGGTGCGGACGTGTACCCTACACCCCCTTGCTGCTGTTGTTTCATATGATCGTCTTACCTCTTCTCGCAGGGCCTTTGCGCTGGCTATCTCTGCTACTACCACACCTCGTTCCTACCAGGAGGCCCTTGCCATTCCTCACTGGAAGCTGGCCATGGATGAGGAAATGGCGACCCTCACAGAGCGGGGTACCTGGACTCTTGTCCCTCCTCCTCGTGATACAGATGTTGTTGGCTGTCGATGGGTCTTTGTAGTCAAGTTTGGCCCAGATGGCACTGTAAACCGTTACAAAGCTCGTCTGGTGGCTAAGGGCTTTACTCAAACCTATGGGGTTGATTACTTTGACACCTTCTCTCCCGTAGCTCGTCTCAGCACTATACGGGTCCTTCTCTCTGTGGCAGTCAACAAAGACTGGCCCCTTTCCCAGCTGGATATCAAGAATGCCTTCCTTTATGGTGATCTTCAGGAGGCCGTCTACATGGAGCAACCTCCAGGGTATGTTGCTCAGGGGGAGACACGAGTCTGCCGCCTACAGAAGGCAATCTATGGCCTCAAGCAGAGCCCTCGGGCTTGGTTTGACAAATTCAGCGGCATCGTGGCGGCCGTTGGTTTTGCTCGCAGCGCTGCTGATCACTCTCTATTTATTCGCAAAACCTCTTCGGGACTGGTGGTTCTTGCAGTATATGTGGATGATATTCTTCTCACTGGTGATGACCAGGAAGGGGTAGCCTTGACAAAGCGGCATCTTCGCCAACATCTAGTCACGAAAGATATGGGTTCTCCGAAGTACTTTTTGGGGATCGAAATCTCTCGGAAGCCCAACTCTTTAGTCCTCTCTCAGCGTAAGTATGCTCTTGATATTTTAAAAGAAGCAGGATTGACTGGGGCCAAACCTGCCTGATGTCCCATGGCTGTTGGAGAAGACAAAACCTGGACAGATGATTCACCTCTTCTTTCAGATGCTTCGCGGTACAGGCGTCTAGTTGGTAAGCTCATATACCTCACCGTGACTAGGCCCGACATCTCCTATGCTATGGGCAAGGTGAGTCAATTCATGCAAGCTCCCAGGGAGTGCCATCTACAGTCCGCCTTGCGGATCTTGGAGTACGTCAAAGCAGCCCCTGGGAAAGGATTGCTCTTTCAGAAGAATGATCATCTGAGGGTTGAAGCTTACTCAGATGCGAGTTACGCGGATGACAAAGGGGACCGCAAGTCTACCTCCGGTTTCTGTACCTTTGTTGGGGGCAATCTGGTAAGTTGGAAGAGCAAGAAGCAATCTGTTGTCTCCAGGTCCAGTGCTGAAGCTGAGTATCGGAGTATGGCATCGACCACTTGCGAGCTTAAGTGGCTACGGTCTCTCATGTTGGATTTAGGAGAGGTCTACAACCATCCTCTACCTATGTTCTGTGACAACAAGGCTGCTATATATATCTCCAAAAATCCAGTCTTCCATGAGAGAACCAAACACATTGAGGTCGACTGTCATTTCATTAGTGAAGAGATTCTGAAGGAACAAATTTGCACTCCCTTCGTCACGTCTGAAAAAGAGCTGGCTGACATCTTCACCAAGCCAGTATCCGCCTCATTTCTTCATATATGTGACAAGCTGGGCATGATCGACATATATGCTCCAGCTTGAGGGGGAGTGTTGAAGTTGAGACCGGGCGGTCTGTCGGTCTGGCTTGGCGGGTTATTGACCGGGCGGTCTGGCGGTTTGCCTCCAGCGGGTTGGTTGCTGCGTTGAGGTCTGAGGTCCAAGCGGTCTAGCGGTCTGTTACTGGCGACTAGGAGACCGGGCGGTCTAACGGTCTCACTTGGCGGCTTGTCTCTCTCTCTGGCAGTGGCCGAGCGGTTAGCCCTTCCTGTCTAACCGCGCGGCTTGTTCCGGTCTGTTGTTCTAGCCGCCCAGATTCTTTTGTATAGTTTTAGTCCCACATCTCTTATTTGTATTCTCTCTTCTCTCCTCCATTCTATATAAGGAAGGCCATACCTTTGTAATAGATACCTTTTTTTCTGATAATAAAAATTTCAGTTATACCATTTCCGGCTTGTTTTCGTTCGCTTCTTACATCACCTCCTTGTTCTCCCCTTTTTTTTAACCTTCTTCTCTTCTCTGTATCTCTGCGTATATATTCTGATAGGAGGCCAATGGTCATTTGAATTCTTGCATTTATTATTACTGTCTCTTAGTTACTCCAACGGCTATAATCTCCATAAATACATTCTTGTAACTGTCCTGTAATAAAGCTGTGTTGGAATATAAAGAGCTCACATTGATTGGACAAAGAATGTCCTGAAAATCTTCCTGGAAACTTGTGTTCAGTGAGATGGCAGAAATCGTCGATCTCAACAAGATGATCGTCGATCTGAGCTCAACTATCGTCGATCTGAGCTCAAAGATGTTGGAGCTGGTCTGGGACAGAAAACGTCTATCTGAGCTCGGAGATCGTCGAACGGAGTTCGACGCCTCGTGGACCTGAGCTCAGAGATCGTCGATCTCAGCTCGACGCCTGAACTCATCTCGTCGATCTGAGCTCGACGCCTAGGTTGAATTCTGAATTCTTCTCTGAATGATTTCTCTTGGCTGATTTCTTCAATCTCTGAGAGCCTCTTACTTAGCACATCCTATGACCCTTAGCTATACATGGATGGGTTAATCTAATAGTCCTAAAGACATAGTGATCCTGACCCAAATCCAAATTAGGGTGTTCCAACAACATCTTCCACGTCTCATCTCTTAGGAGGGCTCTCCTACGGCCAGAGCAGCAGATTTCCACTATGGCTGGCCCAGTAGCATCTGACCGATCAGTCTGCTTGAAGCCAGTCAGGATAGACGATTCAGAGGTGCGAGTCCTGCGGCAGAAGAAGGTTTCGCTAGTCAAGGTCCTGTGGTCAAATCACGGATAGGAGGAGCACACCTGGGAGCCTCTGGACCTTATGTAATAGAAGTATCCGGAACTCTTCCCGACAGGTAAAACCTTAACTACCCAAGAATTTTGTATTACTTAAATATTTATTGCAAACCCTACAGGCCTAATCTTAATTTCGGGGACGAAATTTTTATTTTTATGTATTGAGATTTGTAATATCACACAAACAATCAGATCCTTAGAAAGTTTTCGTCATGACTTGGTCATGACAAAGCTCTAAGAAGAACAAGAGGACCATGGATGCCTAGCTAAATAGGTGAAAGCACCTTGGTCTGCAAATAATAATTTCTGGACACCTAAGCTAGGGTTTGGCCTTTTGCTCCCAACATGACTAATTGAACCCCACCATACAACTCTCAACCTCATAGGGACACTTTAAAGCCCATACAACCCATTTGGGGTCAACCTAAGGGGTCAAGTTAACTAAGGTCAACTCTAACCCTAGTTTGGTCAATTTGCCCTAATTTGACCTAAGATGATTACCCTAAGGCACAAATGGGCATGTGAGGTGGCAAGGGACTCAAGACACTAGGTTGACCAGTCAACCCACTCCTTTAACCAAGTCAACACCCCCAAGTCAACCCTGGTCAAACCAACTCAAAAGGGGAGGAAAGCTAAGCCTAACTCCAATCCAATTGGAGTAAGCCCAATTGTGATGGCCCACTAGCTACAACAAGTGGAAATTACCTAAAGAGCCACTCAAATTCTGGAAGTGGTGATTAGGAGAGAGAAAGTGGAGATTTCATTTAAGGGAGGAGAGAGAAAGAGGGGGGAATAATGTAGAATGCAAAGAGGCACCCCCTTTCTCCTTCCCTAAGCCTCCATTCATCTCCCCTGACCTTTGGGAGGAGATTGCCATTAATTCCAATCGGCCAGACATAGGAGGAGGTACCTATTCACCATGGTCAAATACCTCCTTCATGGCCATTCAAGCATTGCCTCTCCTACTCCCCAAAACAACCCCTCCATCAGCTTTAAAAGCTTCCAAGCAATCAAAACGAACGGTTACATCACTAGTTTAGGTGGAGAACAGAGAATTCGGCCAGGAAAAAGCTTGAGATTGCCGGCCATGGCACATCGCCACCACACACGCCTCCAAGCCCGCCTGTAGGTCTAATCCTCTTCCTTCTCCTCTGTGCTAGATCTGTAGATATTTAGAAGGAGAAATCGGGCTCAATCGAGCCCGATCAGTGAGGAGAAAATACATATTTCCCGTGAAAAATCAACCCCTCGGGTTCGCCGAAAACGACCCATTTGGAGGTTGTGCCGCCGCCAGGCGATAGCCACCACCTCGACGGATGTGGTGGTGGCCGGCCAGGGAGGTGGACAGGTGGTCGGGAATTGGAGCTTGAAAGTGCTCTAGACAGAAGCAATCCTGGCTCTTGACTCATCGAGGACGATGATCGGGAGCTATCGGATTGAGCTTGATCTGATAAGCCCATACCAAATGTTTTAATTTTAATAATATTGACATTTTGACACACTTTATCAGTCTCATTATTTTAATTATTAAAAATACATAGATGCATTTTCTATAAATATACCCAACATAGAAAACCTAGCCCTGGGTGTCTAGTATAATACAAATTTTGAATCAATCCATTTGGACCAATGGATTGCCCTCAACATACTTTTTGGTGCAAGGTGTCCAAAGGCTAACCATAAATTGAAATGAGTTCCCCCAGTAGCCCACTCAGTCAAATGACCTAAAATTTTGATAAAAGGTTGGCCTAGCCATGACCCACAACATATCCAAAAATCAAAATTATTGGAGATGATTTTCCTATAGTTTTGTAAAAAAAATTATAATCCATACATGTAATTAAATTAGGGTATATGGGCCTCAAATTTCCCCCAAACTCTGGTGGATGACCAGAGGGGTCATTATATGACTATGAAAGAAATATCAGCCCATTTGGAGTTGATTTGTTGGGGGTATCTTGGTGAACAAAGTTGGCCATTTAAAGGAAATAGGCCTAGTTCTTCAAAAGTGCACTTAGAGTGGTTGAGTGATCAATCCTTCAACTAAATAAGGTAAAACCTTGGCCCCTGACATATTATCACTTGCAACACCCCTTGAAGTAGTATTAGAAGTATTCAGGGTCTGAATGCCATGAAACCCGAGTTCATGCCTTAGGGTTGCCTATTAGGGTTAGTGAAGGTTATAGGGTCATATCTTCAAGTCTTGGCTCAAGACTTTGTAGGTAGTTTCATAGGGTTTATGAACAATTTAATTAGAATTTTTATGAGTATTTCTTCCCCATAAATCACGTATTAGTTAAAATATGTACATTCCTATCAAGTACAAATACATGTCATAGCAGTATTGAATGATCATAAAACTTGGGTAAAGGGCCTAAATTGATGTTATTTATATTTGCAAATTTTATTGTAATTTTTGGATGAAGAATTTTAGTATCTTCTTTATAATTCTAGAAATTATGATTAGGGAAATAATTTGTTTCAGGACAAATTGATTACTGAAAAATTATGAAACTTGACCAATAAACTTTTTAGACCACAATAATGCCTTGTTAATTTTATTGTAATTTTGAAAGTAATTAAGTAGAGTTTCCTTCACAAAGTGCCCTAGGTGATGTTTTACTCATTAATTTATTTATTTGGCAACAATAAATTAGATGATGATGAAATTTGGGCAGTGACAATTTCTTATCATTAGTGACCTATGGTAATTTTACTATAATTTTTGGATGATAAAATCTTGTAGTCCCTTTGTTAATGAGCATTTTAATCAAAAAGTTTATATTTTGGTTTATGATAGAAATCATTTTTGGAAAATTAGGAAACTCATAAATTGCAGTTATTTAGTCAATACGAGGCTGTGGAAATTATGGTGTGATCATTGCATGTCAAAAACTTATACTTCATGTTCAAAGTCTTAGGATTCATGATTTAGGGAAAATTATTTAGAGGTTGATTTAATTAGAAAAAATACCAAATTCTGGATTTGGGCTCAACATGTCATGGTAGACCCCTAGAAATAATCCTAAGGTTATTGATAAAGTAAATTGGGGTATTCACTTTCATACACTTAAGCTAGTTCATTTGGCCTGCATACAACGAAATGAAGTATTCATGGTAAAATTGTAGGCCTCACATGGGTGGAAATACAGTGGGTGCACCTAGTTGGGTGGAGTCTTGATAAGGTCACCCTTAGGGCCAAATGTCAGGTTGTCAGGGTGTCAAAGAGATAGAGTTGTGCTCGGGGCCGACGAAGTATCGTCTTCGCCCTGAGGATGGTAATCCACTTAGAGTTAGCTAAAGAGAAATTTGGGATATGGTTGGTAAAAAGTAGTTACCCATAAAAATAAGTTCCTTAAGAAATGGAGCTTTGGGCTTCAACCCATCGTAGTTCCTAGTGCCCTCGAGAGCCCTTCATCGGGCATGCCCTGGGTAGTCCAAGGTTAACCCTAAATTGTAATAATAAGCAGACTAAAAGAGTAACTAATAATAAACCACCATCACTAACACTTACCCCGTCATTTCGGGAGGATAGTTAGCTTATATTGGTGAGCCGATGGCTCGAAAGCTCCTTATAGCAAGTGTGCATGTGCATTAAGTGGTGGGTCCTTGTTATTGGATGATCGTTCACACCGACGTCGATACGTTGACTCGGCAAGTGTAAGTATTCAATTAGCCTATAAAATACTGGTGGATTGACCAGCACTAGTACAAGAGACTCTGTAGCACCTAATTATGGGTGTACCGAGTTGTACGCACGGTCTATGTTGGGTAGTGTGAATACCGGCCTAGGAGTGGGGAGGCCCAACCCACTGCCTCCGTTTGCCACTACGAGAGGTACCCGAGAGTTTAGCTAATTCCAAGTGGGGGGAACTAAATGTCTGTGCGCATAAAGTCTGGTATGTGCGTTGCACTTGTGTGAAACATATCATCAAGCATGTATATCATTTCATGTCATACATAACTTGCATGAAAGCTCTACCCCTAACGTATAAATTATTATGGGATCTTTTATATGATAGGCCTTGCAAAATGACCCCTTAACTTATAAGTCTGTATGTGCATTCTTATAAGTTAAGGTTACTTTCTCTATGATAATAGTTAGTTGTTCTACTTTTACTTTAATCTGTCATTTTCATTATGCTGCTACTTTTACTACTTGTTCATTTATACACTTGTCATTACTATGATAGATACTTTTAGCATATGATTGATAAGACCACTGTCACCTGCTCTTGCTTACTCTCCACTTTTGATACTTCCCTTTCCTCTTCTCCCGCACGGTGCCTAGGTGTCGCAGGGGAGGGGGATCAAGACTTAGTTTAATCTAATGGCCTGATGGGCATAACACCAGGGACTCCAGTACTAGGGGAACAAGCACATTCAGGAGGAGGTAAACCAGCCTAGTCCAGGTGTGGCAGCAACACCAACAGTCATATCAGTGAGTGACTAGTAGCTTTACTTCCGTGAGCATTATGTAGTGAGGATTATATTTACTGGGCAGGGGCCCTTTTATCTTTCCTGTCAGATTTACTTTTACATGTTGATCGGTTCTTTATGAGTTTATGTGGACTTATATATATTACATCATGATTGTGGATTCATATTTATATATGTTTACTTCTTTTCTTCTGTGTTATATGGTTGAGTATTTGCCGGCAGAATTGGCGATTTGTAGTGGCGATCCTCTCAGAATAGGTGACACCACAGAGCGGCGATTCTGGGCATAAGACCCGGTGCAAAAAAAGGGTCTTACAACGGAGGAGGGGCGTTCTAAGATGATGGCGACGGAGGTTGATCCACTCATAGAGGACGATCACGAAGTCGTGTACTTCTTGAGTTTCGACAAGATATTTTGAGCGGCTTAGAGGTTTCCGGAGCATGGTGCCCTGGGCGTGGAGGATGTCTCAGACAACGATGTTAATACTATCGTGGAGGGATGATCCTTGGGACTTCTTCTTCCCCAATTTGTTTTGATTTTCCTGTTTTTGTGTTGTAGGCATACTTTTGCGTTGTTGCATGACTTTGATTTTTTCATGATGATATAACTCATATGACACCTTTCATTTGAGTGGAGACCCTTTTTTACTTTCAAATCTAGCGTGCTTTGACGTGTGTATTCTTTTTGGTAGAGTTGCACTTTTGCTTGAGCGTTGTTTGTTTAATCACACTTCCGGGAGAGCCATAGACCATTGAGGGTTTGGAGGCATTGCGTCCCCGCTTGCTCGTACCTAAGGATGGTTAAGAACCTTTATCCATGCCTTTAGAAGGACCGAAGTCTTTTTGGCTTGAGGTGGCGAAAAACCTTTGTTCATTCGCGCCTTAGGAGAATCGGTGTTCGTTTGAGTGGAGGTGGCAAAGAACCTTTGTCCATTCGCGTCTTAGGAGAACCGAGGTTCGTACAAGTGGAGGTGGCGAAGAAACTTTATTCGTTCATGCCTCGGGAGGACTGATGTCCGTCCGGGCGGAGGTGGAGAAAAACCTTTGTTTGTTTGCGCTTCAGGAGAATCGGTTCGTCCAAGCATAGGTGGAGAAGAACCTTTGTTCGTTCACACCTCAGGAGATCCGGGGTCCGTCCGGGTGGAGGTGGCAAAAAACCTTTATTCATTTGTGCCTTAGGAAAACCGGAGTTTGTCCTAGCTGAGGTGGCGAAGAACCTTTATTCATTCGCGCCTTAATAGGACTAGGGTCCGTTCGAATGGAGGTGATAAAGAACCTTTGTTCGTTCGTATCTTAGGAGAACCAGTGTTCATCCAAGCGAAGGTGGCGAAGAACCTTTGTTCGTTTGAGCCTCAAGAGGACCGAGGTTAATCCGGGTGGAGGTGGGGAAGAACATTTGTTCGTTTGCGTCTCAGGAGAACCAGGGTTTTCCCTAGCATAGGTGGAGAAGAACCTTTGTTTGTTCGTTCCTTAGGAGGACTGGGGTCCGTCCGGGTGGAGGTTGCAAAGAAATTTTGTTCATTCGTGCCTTAAGAAAACTGAGGTTCATCCCTTAAGAGAACCGAGGTTTGTCTAAGCGGAGGTGGTGAAGAACCTTTTTTTGTCCGCACCTCAAGAGGACCGGGATCCATCCAAGTGGTGAAGAACCATTGTTCATTCATGCCTCATGTGAACCTAGGTTTATCCAAGTGAAGGTGTAGATAAACCTTTGTCCATCTCGCCTTAGAGGTGCAGACAGACCTTTATTCGTCTCGCCTAAGGTGCAAAAAGGCTTTCGGCGATCTTTCTTGAGGTGTAGAAAGGCTTTCACCAATATCGCCTGGCAGATGCAGAAAGGCTTTCACCAATCTCGTCTGGGAGGTGCAGAAAAGCTTTCCCCAATCTCGCCTAGGAGGTGCAGAAAGGCTTTCGCCAATCTCCCCTAAGGCGCAGAAAGGCTTTCTCCAATCTCGCCTTTTAATGACCCGTTTGTGGTGGATTGGAAAACAAATGTTGTATTGCTGAAAAAGAAAGGTGCAAGTACTCACGAATCTACCGTTATAGTTTATTCTTTAAGATGGAAAATAAGGGAAGTAGTGGATAGCCAGGGGGTGCTGGTCAGGAGCTGACCTGAGCTTCTACGACCCCAAGGCCCTGGGAAAGGCATCCCCCGGGTAGATATCTAATGCGATGCCTTGAACCAATGTGTCGGCGCGAAGTGCCCTTAGTATTGGTCCCCAAAGGATGACGTTGCGTGTCGAGGCGGCGTGGATGATTATTAACTGCACGTCTTATGTGGATAGTACTGGGGGACGCCCGGAGTCATTGGAAGGATAATACTTCCTATAATCTGGATCATTGGGTTCCCTGTGACATATGTGCCACCTGAAACGAGTTAGACGTCTACCCCAGAGATTAAAAGCTTGAGAAGAGTTGATAGGAACAACACGTTGGCGGATACGTCTTTGTCGATCGTTATCCTGAGTACTTCGACCGACGAGCTCTTGAGGGTTACCTGGATGTGCTGAGGAGCAGATCTTGGGAGGCTAGGGATGGTAGGCTAGGCCGACATTGGTAGCTTCCTGAGCGGAGTCCCCTCATGGTGCTTCCCCTCCGTGGACTCTTTCGGGGGTTGGTGGTGCGACCCGATCCTTTCCATGAAACTTCTCGAGGAGTCTATGGCGTGCGAGTCGTTCGACCTTCTTCTTCAGGTGCATGCAGTCTTTGGTGTCGTGCCCATTTACTTTATGAAAATGCAAATACTGGGACTGATTGCCCTTGCCTTGAGGGAGCACCTTAGGACTATGGAGTTGGGATGGTTTCTAAGGGCGTCTAGAACCTCCGTGAGAGAAGCACCGAGCTCGGCGGAGTGTTGCTTCCCCTGCCCTGCGAGGTTTCACCGAGGGTTTTGTTGCGCTTTCCGGGAGTCGGACTTCTGGCGGGCGGTGCCCCCGAGTCTCCGTGGGGGGTGTGGCACGGGATATCCCATTGAGCGATTTGTGTTTCGAGGGGAATGAGGCTCGACTACTTTCTATGGGATGTACCGCTGAGGTTTGAGAAGCTCCCATCTCTCTCAGCAATATGAGCGCCCGTGTCTTACTCTCTTCCATCCGACGCATGTGTTTTTACACTGATGATGTCAGTGTGGCGATTACTTCCTTGAGGCGTGGTGCTGATCGGGCGGGTAAGTCGTTGGAGGCTTGATCGTTGGGCTCTCTAAGAGCCGTTTAGCTGACAGAGTGTGCGCTTCCCTTTGTCATTGCTACGAGTTGGTGGAATGCTAAGATTTGTTAGAGCTTTTGGAAATACCTTCTCATAGACGATGCCAAACTATTGTGGGTCGCCAAGTCTTTCCCCGGTCCAGAGGAATCAGACCGCCTTAGCTCGAAATTGGGTATGGCACGCAAACTGTCAAAATGAACCGCAACTAATGACAATAGGTGTTTTTTATGTGGAAACCCCGGAAAGGATGAAAAACCATATGGATGGAACCTCAGAGCGGAGAATCGGTCTAAGTCCACGATCTTGTCGGAAAACCTAAAAGCTCTCTCATGCCCCTTTAGTTTCCTCACCTCAAATGAAGGCATGTGGGCTTATTTATAGTTTTCTAGAGGGTCATGGTGGTAATAACGTCGAGGAGTGATTTGAGCTGGCAAATGGCGCTGCTCTATTTCAAAAACCATGATCACCATTTTTGCTGAAATGACGGGAGTGCCCCCGGGAAGTTTGAGCAGCCCGGGCAAGGAACCTGGAGGCAGCCGACGACGGAGGAGGCGACCGGAGATGGAGGCGGCGGAGGCGGCAGCGGTAATGACAGAGGAGGTTGGTTGCATGTGGCCACACAGAATGCGGCTACGCGGGCTGGCCGCGCATGCCCCGCGCGTACAGGCTACGCGGGGCGTAGGCGCGGGCGTGCTGTCGTCACGTGCTCGCACGCCGGCCGGGTGCACCTGTGCGGCCTTGCTGTGCGCTTGCGCAGATTCGAATACTTCTTTGAGGGCTACCAAAGCTTGCGTCTTTGATGCGCGTAATCATCCAGTAGAGCTCATGCGTACTGTTGGTACCCTTGTTTGGATTTGAGTTAAGTCCTCTCAATTAGTTTTTTGACCCAAGAATTATCTATGGTCAAAGGTTAGATTTAGGTTAGATCCTATTAGTTGTATAGAATTATTGTTTATCTATTTGAATTCTGGTTAAGTGTTTTTTTAGTTCAACTATGGTCGAACGTCGCTCGACCATCGTTAGACAGCTAATCGACTATCTCCGAGTTTGTTCAACTCTGATAGTTCGACGATCTGTGGTCTCTGTATCGACGATCGTCGAGTCCTTCTCGATTTCTTTTGCCCAGACAGATATCTTGTAGTTCGACGATCTGCTCTGATAGGTCGACGATCTGCTCTGATAGTTCGACGATCTTTGTGATTCGTTCGACTATCTTTTGTCTACATTTAGTGATTTTGTACTCTTTCTATTACGTGATTTATTTCTTATATATCTGGCTTATTTTATTCTAGATTATTTCATTGACTTTATGCTTATATATCAAGGCAATCTTTGCCTTATTCTTTTTGCATAAATCAAGTTCTATCTGACAAAGTCTTTTGTCCTATTAGTTGAATAATCTTTATGCTTTATCTATCATGTTGTCCTTTATAGCCGTTAGACACATGTGTCTTTCTCTGGATGTAAAGAGTTTGTTTTGATGTGACTTTCTCTAATACCTTTTGGACTTGCAGAATGGATAAGAAGCTTCTAAGAAAGCTTTATTTCTTTATAGAATGTCCTTTCTGCAGGCCAGTTGTATTATGTTATTTGCAGGCCAAATTTCAGATCTCAGAAGAAGACAAGATTCAAATCAAAAGAAAGATAGAAGCCGTTATAAAGGCTGATATATAAAGAGCTAGTGAAAGAAGTTAAAATACACAGATACATAGATACGACACAACAAGAACAAGAAGATATAACAAAGAGTTATACAGACAGCTCTCAGATAGTTTTCAATACAGCTGAGAAGAACAAGTGTAGAACAACTCTCTTCAGAGTTCTCTTCTTCAATCCTGAGTTGATCCTGCTTACAAGAACATTCATACTCAGAGCTTCAAGTAGTAGAAGAAGAAGAAGAAAGAAAAGCTGTTGAAGAAGAACAATCATTCTATATCAAGATTCTTCTTCAAGCTGCTCCTTCAAGAACCTCAAGACAACAGATCTTCTCTGTCAAGAGTCATGAAGAGAACCTGCACCCTGAAGCAAGGCTTCTTCCTGGATATTCTCTAAGCCATGGGGAGCTTTGATTCCTTCAGAGCTTTCTATAGCTCAGTGCAATCCACTAGCTTCTCTAATTTTGTTTAACAATAGAGAAGACATTCTAACTCTCTCAACCTCTTGTACAAAGGGTTATTACTCCCTTCAAAAGTGAACCTTAGTGGCAGGGCACCTTAGCAAAAACCTATGTTGGATTTTGGGCTCCTGATCAAAAGCTCAAAGGGTTTACTTGATCTACCTGAATCAGATCAGTTGGTGGCAGGGCACCTGAAAGTGAGAGAAAGATCTACCTTGACTCTAGAGGGGGGTGAATAGAGTATTTTAAATAATATTTACAATTAAAATTATAAGGCAGTGGAAGATTTAATTTAATTATATGTGTAAGGTGCTTGTAGAAAAATAAAGTTAAAACAAGAAATAAGAATCACACAGCACACAGCAATAACAAACACACAACAACCAGAATACACAAGGATCTATAGTGGTTCCCCAAAAAGCCTGGGTACATCCACTCTTCTACCACCCTTGGTAGGAATCCACTGCAGGATGAGTTGATCAGGTGTCCTGAGCACCAATGAGCTTTTGATAAGGTGCTCAAAAACCAGATCTAGATTTTTTGATAAGGTGTCTTGCCACCACTGAGTTTTGACAAGGCTCTCAGAACCAGATTCAGAACTTTTGAAGGGAGTTTTGATAACCCTTTTACAACAGGAAAAGAAAAAGAAAGAATTGATGATGTCTTTTCTGTCTCAAATCACTGAGAAGACTAGTGGATTGTTGATGTTGTCAAAGCTACCCCTAAGATATAGAATGGTTCAGGAGTGAGAGCTTTGCTAGGGTGATAGGCCTTCAGAAGCTTTAGATCTCCAGCAGGAGATGATTCAAGCTGATGCTGAAATATTTGGTGTATGGAGTCCTTGATGCTGAAGCCTTTTAACACTTGAAGATTCAGTAGATTTGTAAATCACAGAAGTTGAAATCTTGATCAGAGAAATTATGTTGTTCAATCTTCTGTAATGTAATCTAATTCTTCTATATCTCTTTGTATTGTATGTGTTGATCATTGTATCTTGTGTATCTGTACTATCCGAATGAAAACTGAAGGAGTATATCAGATATTCTCTTAGACGGCCGTTTAATCAGTCATAAATGACTTCCATAATAGACAATTGTATCTGGGGAAAGTCCTAAGCAATATTCCATTTAGTCTTTCCTTGAAACTTGCATCAGATTGATTAAAATGGCTAGAAAATCCATTGCAATCAATGCAGGAATTAATTCTGATTATAATCCATAACTATCCTTGAATTTTAATTCTGAAGGCGTCGATCTCTCACAGAAATCGTCGATCTGAGCTCTACGATCGTTGAACTGAGCTCGGAGATTGTATTAACACAGCAGACAGAAAACGTCGAACTGAGCTCTACGATCGTCGAATTGAGCTCGAAGATCGTTGAGTTGAGCTCAGCGACTAGGAAACTAACTGAAGGAAGATCGTCGATCTGAGCTCGAAGATCGTCGACCGGAGTTCGACGACTTAGCAGGGTTGAGCTCAGAGAGCGTCGAACGGAGTTCGACATTTCGTCGAACTGAGTTCGACGAAAATTGTCTTTGTCTCAGCTCTAAGTCTTGATCTTTGAATGGTCCTGGGGGCAGCTTCAAATCTAAGTTCTAAGCCCTAGACTCATTCTAATTTGACCTTTTCAACTATACATCTAAGTCAAACCAATTTTCCTAAAAACATAGTGATCCTTGCCCAAATTAGTAATAGGGTGTTCCAACAGCACCTGAACAAAAACATGTAGTGGATTCCTACCAGGGTGGTAGAAGAGTGGATGTACCTATTGAGAGGGAACCACTATAAATCTTCTTGTGTTATCTGTGTTGCTTATTTTAATTACTTCACTATGGCTGTGACTAGAACTACCTATAATTGTTAGTTGTTGTGTTAGGACTAAAGCTCAAACTGTAATTACAGTTAGCTTTCCCTTATGCACCTCACTTTGTGTTAGGCTCTAGGGTTTCATATATCTATTTTCTTTTTCGCAAATTAACTCTAAGGGAGTTGAGTAGATTCTCATATTTTTGAATACTCTATTCACCCCCCCCCCTCTAGAGTTTTATCTATCCTCACTTTCACGTACTTGGTCCGCATCTTGCTGGTTTGACTTAAAAATTTCTGGGGGGACCCTTTCAATAGTACATAAAATGTTGCATTGATGACTATTGTGGCCAACTAGAGACTCCTGCAGACCACTCTAGATTGCACTGTCTGAGCCCAGGAGCAGTCATGTGCGCAAAGAGTCACTTCGAGGGATACAACTAACAAGAGAGCTTATTTAACGTTGAGAATCTCAAAAAGATGTGAAAAATCACGTGGTCGGAGCCGTGCCGACCAAATTTCACAATCTACTGGTGTTGTACAAAGGTTTGAGAGGAAGCGAGAACGACAAGCCGCTACTCGTTACAATTTGTAGGGAGAGACAGCGATGTGCTCAGAGGGTGACAGGCCACCGCTCGCGAAATAAGTACTTTTAACTGGTTCAGTGGGGAGCACTGCACTCTGGATACTTTGGAGCCTTCTTTTGGCACTCGGAAGCCAAGGGAGCGCTCTATGTGTGTCTTTATGCCTGTAGCTTGTCTCCTGGAGTGTGTAGAGGAGCCTGGGGGATGGACTTATCATCGACTGGTAGGCTCGCTGATGAGTTGAGGGCGTTGTCAGCGCTGAGCGTGCTGTGCGCGGAATGCTTGTTATAGAGTGCTTGCGGAGGAGCGCTCGAAGGAGGATTGAGACCTTTGAAGGATCTTCAAGGCACTTGAAAATCTTCAAAGGAGTCTTCAAATGACAAAGGAGATTTCTAATGGAGCTATCACGCGCATAGGAGATGAATCCAAATGAGAATAGAATGGAAATGGAGGAGCCCATGAGGTCCTATTTATAGGCCTTAGGGGTGGTTATGATGGTTATGTGGTTATCCGCAGACCATAACCACCATATTTACTATTTGCATTACATTTTCTTATAATTCATATCGTGTATTTCTTAAGGATAAATGGTGCGCACACAGAATATTAAATTTTGCCTTGTACACCCATATGATGAGTGGTTACGGGAGGTGGTTACACGACGATCAAATGGTGGAGATCGCGCGATGCCGATCAGACAATAAAGGAGAGTAGTATAGCAGGAGAAGTCAGCGACGAGGCTCCGGTGGCGGGAGGTTGACCGGGGAGGAGGAAGCGGTCGACCGAGAGGATGGTCGTGGGCCATTGCGATCGCGGGCCGAGAGGACGGCTATGGGCGTGCGGCCGCAGGCCAGCGCGGCCATGAGGCGCGACAGAGGCTATGAGGCTCGAAGGCGGTGGGCTATATGGGATATCACGACCGCGGGCGCATCCCTACGAGGTGCGGGGGAGGCTGGCCATGAGGCCGGTCGCGGGCCCTTATGGTCGCGGCCCTCATGGCTGCAGGCATGCTGCCGACCGGTTATGAGGCCGGCTGCGGGCTCACACAGTCACAGGCATGCGAACACAAGGCGCGATGGTGGCGAACCGTGAGAACAGATGCGTATTTTCATGGCCACGGACACGTAGACGTGAGGCGCGGTAGCGGCTGGACGGGAGACCGGCCGTAGGCCTCCACGACCGCATGTGTGCAGTCAAAAGGTGATCGTGGTCGCCCGCGTGGTGGCTGACCGTATGCCAGTTGTACGCGTGTGGTTGGGATTGTCGGTTAACCGGTGATTGCATGAGTGTGTCGCGTGTGTGGATCGTGCGTGCGGTGGTTTTGGATGGTTATCCCCATGACCCCCACTAACTTAGTGGGAAATATAGGAATTTCGGCTATTTGCACCCCAAAATTTCTATAAAAGGTGGAGAATCCCATCATTTTCCCCCCAAAGTTCTCGGAATCTGGAGCCAAAGTGAAAGGAGAGCGGAAACTTTCTACTGAATTGCGCTTGTGTTGAAACTATGATGGAGGCAAACAATTAGGCGTGAAAGGAGGTGCATGCAGAAAGCGAAAAACACACACTCGCTCTGGACGGGCACGAGGCGCGCCGCGTGATGGGGCACCTGCGCGGTGAGCGCTTGCGCATGGAGCGCCCGTGCGGGGAGCGCTTGCGCATGGAGCGCCCGCGCTTTGGGCATGTAGATTCCGCTAGCATCCTGGGCGTGCACAAGGCATGCCCGCGCACTTGGATCGCGTGGGAGCGCCCGCGTGCTCGCACGTCTTGCGACTGCGGAGTCCTCCACGTCTTACAACTTGGACATGCAGGTATTCCTCCACGTCTTGCGCACGTGTGTTCTTGCTTGCGTTCTTTGGCGTGGGGAATGCCCGCGCGCCTTACCCGGGGTTTGCATTGCATCTTTGACATGCGGGGATGCCTCTACGTCTTGCATGTGTGTGTTCTTGCTTGCGTTTTTTGGCATGGCATGGCAATGCTTTTGGCATTTTAACTTTGCAATCTCTTTTGTGAATTTTACCTTTCATGAAACTGAGGAGTTTGTGACCTGAAGTGACATCGATTAACTAGTATATCCGAGGAAGTTGACCTTTGGACAAGCTATGTTAAGATTGTTGTAATCGATGCACACCCTTCACTTACCCAAAAACTTTTTTACCATGACAACATTAGTGCCAGAAGGGGTAAATAACCTCTCAGATGAACTCGACTTGCAGTAACTTGTCCACTCTTCTTCAATTGCATGAAACCTCTTTTGGGCAAAGTTATACTTCTTTTGAATCACTGATTTATGGCCAGGATTGATATTAAGAGATAGGGTTATTATCTCTGGGTCTACCCATGGCATATCTTCCGGACTCCAGACAAAGATGTCCTGATTAGCCCGAATGAACTCTTGCCTTTCAACGGATGAGGGAAGTGACCCAATTTGAATCATACTGTAGCGTCATCTAATATGAGTGGGAAATCAATAGTGACTTCTATAGGGGAGCCCTTATGCAAGGTGGACTCATCTTAGAGATCAAAATTGTCAATATGGAGGGCTGTGTACTCCCTAAGTTGAGCTTGTCGAAGATAATAAGATTGGGCATCATCTTGATTGCCCTTTACAACTCTCACGCCGTCGTGGGTTAAAAGTTTATTGTGAGATGAGAAGTAGAAGGCATGACTTGGAACGAAGCATGTAGGGGTCTACCAAAGATGATATTGTACGCCAAACTAGATTTTACTATGGAAAAGTATATGTTGAGTCATCTGCCTGGAGAAATACCCTAAGATTATCAGGAGGATGATGGAGCATTGGGCTAGACTAGATGATTATCTAAACCGTACACTGGTCATGCCGCCAAACTGAGGTGATTTCATGTGAGACTTAGGCTCCGTTTGTGGAGACTTATTTTCACCGGTCAAGCGATTATGACCGCATGAACCAGATCTTAATTAAATTTGGGTTCATGCGGTCGTAACCACTTCACCGGTGAAAATAAGTCCCTCCAAATGGAGCCTTAAGCTAAGGAAAGTGCTCATGAACAACACGTCCACAGAGCTCTCATTATCAACAAGTACTTGATTGACATTAAAGCATGGATCTCCTATTCCAACATTAACAACCAAAGGGACTTGATATGACATTCTTAGCCCCTGTAGATCTTCATCGTTGAAGCTGATCATATTGCCTTGATGGATTTTCTTATCCTCATCATGTTTCAGGTCGGGAAATTACAAAGACTTACATAAATATAATAATATGTCATGATATTGTCTCCATTTCTCCAATTGTCGGCTTTCCCACTTGTAAATTCTACCTTGGCACCTAGTGTTATTTTGGTGGCATGTTTACAGAAGTGGGCGGGGGGTCAATTAGGCACCTTACCCTATAAGAATCTTCCCAGGTGTCCATGTCGGATGAGTCTCTTGATCTCGTCTCTATGTTTTGAGAAATTCTCAGTATTGCGTCCATGCCCACAATGAAAATCACAGTACGATGATTGGTCGCCAGTGTTAGGAATAGGTCAGGGCCTCTGAACCATCTCATTATCAAAGATGGCGTAGATAACGTCTGCTCAAATGGTATTCATGGGTGTGTATTCATGGGTGGGTATTGTATCCACAATTACCTGGATTTGAGGAAGCCTCCTTTCAAGCTAAGATGAATTCACAATGTATTTGATGAAATCTTTCAAGTTGTGCTTGCAGTTATTCCTCGCTAAGTACACACCAATGTCAGGGTGCAGTGGGTCAATATACACGGGTCTGCGCAACGTAATCCCTCGTTGAGACGATCAGAGTGTTGACTTACGTGTACTCTCTCTATTGGAGTGTACTTATTTTCAAGTACAGGGCTGAGACAGATCAAGAGGAGACAAGGAGCAAGGATGGGTCAAAGCAACTCACGGAAGAAAGACGAGAAATCGTCTAAGTTAGATTCGACGAGAATCACTAAGTGATTCTCGCCGATTCGACGAGAATCACGAGTGATTCTCGCTGAATCGTCGAGAATTACTCGTCGATTCCCGCCGAATGCAGCCGGCCATCTCAACGCCGCCCTGAATTCTGCTAAGGCAGAATTGGCGAGAATCACTAAGTTATTCTCGCCGAATCGTCGAGAATGATCTTGCATTCTCGCCGATTCAGCAAGAATCAATTGTGATTCCCGCCGATTCTCTCCGGCTTGCTATTTCAATGAAGCTAGAATTTGTCTAAGTAGAATTCGGCGAGAATCGTAGGTGATTCTCGCCGATTCGTCGAGAATCACCTACGATTCTCGCCGAATTTGACTTGGGCAAATTTCTGTTATTCTCTGGACCGGTCCAAGTTAACTCGTGCTGTTTGGAGCCGGACTTAGGGTTTCTTTCTGGTGGGGCCCACAACGGTCATATTGGATCATCCTATTGTATAAATACATCGGTATTTTGAATAGTAAAAAAAACGAAAAAGAGAAGAAGAAAAGCCGAGCCGCCGACGTGACCTAGATCGCGAGGCTAGTTCCGTCGCCGTCGCCGCTCGTGTTAGTTGGTCGCCGCCGCTGATCGGGGTTACTTCCTGATCTCCCGACGACAGAAGCTCTGTCACGCAACGCGTCTCACGAGTCCTTCTTGAGAACCTTTGTCTCTTGATTTGTAGATCGGGAATACCTTCCCTATCTGAATCGATTGAGACGATTGATCCAAGAAAGACCATTGGTAGACCTTGCCGGCTTAGCTACGAAGTTTGGATCTACATAGCGTCGCCGCCTCATTCTTTGCCGCCGATCTAGAGAAGATCCTTTCCAAGTGAGATCTAAGGTCGTGGACTCTTCTTCGTCTTCAAGAACACGTCATTGAACGAAGAGGGACACCTTATTCTCCATAAGTAGTTTGTATTTCTTATACACTCCATTTTCAATTTTGTTGTAAAGGAACGTTGGTTCCTAGTTGTAAGGGTTGGGTGCAACCCGTGGTGTAGGAGTGGTGACTCCTTCGTTTGGAAGGGTTTCTTCCGTTAGTGTGAGGATTGGATTTCAATCCTGTTGGTGAAGTGACCGAGTCATCCCTGGTTGGGAGATAGGTCGAAGGGGGAGAGTGGACGTACCCAAATCGGGGAACCACTATAATTTGCCTGTGTCTTTCTGTGCTGTGTTGTTTGGTTTATTTGTGCAGGTACAATTTTAATTCCGCAAAAACGCTGCAAAACACCTATCCCCCCCCATAGGTGAAGGTAGTTGGCATTAGGTGGACTTTCAAGTGGTATCAGAGGGAGGTTACTCATCAAAAAGGTTCACACCTTAAGTAGAATCCTGCCACCAGTGTCAACAAGAATGGAGCTGGATTATGATATCTCTCCGTTAAGACTCGCCACGTGCACAAAGGAGTATTATCCCATCTGGAAGATGAGAGTGTCTTTTCACTTGGAGGCTATCGATCCTCGGGCATCACTCATCTTGGAAGAGGGTCCATTCATCCCCATGAAGACCTCCAGCTCTGGAAAGGATATCCAAATCCCCAAGTGCATTACTGAGATGTCTGAGACTGAACTCTCATTGTATAATCTGGATAAGGTGATTCGTCAGATCATCATTGATGTCTGGTCTGGACATTCTCGATCTAGACTGGAAAAATGTAGGATGGCCAAGGCAATGTGGCAAACCATCTCAGACCTCATGGAGGGATCAGAGAAAGCAGGAACCAGTTGTCAACAAGAGGATGAAGCCTATGTGGGGGTCCTCGTCTCTGAAGAAGAAGGTAATGACCAATCTGTCAGTATCAGGGCTCCGGTGTCCTTGTCGGAGACTGAAGAAGAAATTGAGGAAAACAGTTCTGATGAAACTGACTCAACGGTCTCTGCCGATCTTAACAGTAACTCTGAAGAGCTGAATCAGGAGTAGGTAACTTCCTCTTCTTGCCCCTCTTCCCTTGATGTTCCTGAAGACAGGAATAGTTCTGATGGCTGTGTATCTAATGATGCACGGGATATGTTGAATTTCAATCAAAAGATTGAAAATCCTGATTCCCTGCTGAGTGCCCTTCAGAAAAGCAACCTACTTATTGAGGAACAAGCTCAGGAGATTGCTCGACTGAAGACCTTGATGGATCTCCAATTGGAATCCATCAAGGTAAAGGACTCAAAAATCTCTGATCTAGAGAGTCGTCTAGATAATGAGACGAGAATAGTGTCTAACTTTTCCAAGGTAGATGCTATCAAGAGAAAAAATGAAAATGGGTGGATCTCCCGAATTATTAATTCATGGATAAATGGGGAGACTATGTTCAGACCTCCCACCCCAAGTAGGAAGGGCACTCATCATGCCTTCAGGTATGACCACAAGAACAACCGTGGTCACTGCAAGGATGACCAGCCCTCATGTGGAAACACCCACAGTGCAAGGGTTGTCATGGCCACCCATGAGAGAATACCTAAGGCTCATCCTGAATCATTTGTATTCTCGGCCACTGCCCCAACTCGTCATGAATCTGCCGGAACCAGCTCTCACGGCAGCACTGTCCACCCTAGGACACAGGAAAGGGGGGTCTGGAAAAATGTGGTAAGCTCCCGTGGGGCCTTTGGGAGCGTGCTGACTGAAAGGAAGGCACCACCTCCCAGGCCTCATGACTCGCACCACATGCATTCTTTCCTCCCTCCCATGTGTCAAGGTGGAAAAGGCAAAGTTGTGAGCAGAACCGGCTCTATCCCGTTTAGACCTGAGATCATGACTACCTCAGTCAGTAGGTCAGGTCTGAAAAGGCGATACAACATTCACAAGTGTTGGTATTGTGGCAAGGTGGGTCACTTTGCCATAGATTGTTGGCACAACCCCTCTGTGTCAAGGGCAATGGTACATCCACATCCTCTGGGCAGAGTTAGCCTTCCTGACAGGATTCCTGTGGGAAGGCATTCGAGTTTTTATGCTAACAAGAACCTAGGACCCAATTCAGTTTGGGTTCCTAAGAAAAGGTAATTCTATTTTGCAGGGTAGTCTAGGTTCCCGTAAACATGATGGGAACTAGACAGGAGATGTTCCAAGAATGTCTTGGAACGTGTCATTGAAATAAGAGCTGTCCTATCTTCAAAGGCATACTCAATTTGACCACCTGGTGTGCCTTAAACGGAAAATCTAAATGATAAATCTTATAATCCCAGGTACTTGCATTCAGTTTCAATATTTGAGTCATATTGTATCGATATGTACATATATATATATGTATATTTACATATCCACACAAATTTGTGAATTCCTTGTCTCGAAAGTAAATGGTTATGTGTATATATACACATATATGCTGGTACCCCTAAGAAAAGATTAAAAGTGTAAAATGACATTTAGATACAATATTAAAGAATTCTTGGTAGATACACACCTATACATTTGAAAATGAACCTCAACAGGCATAAGTCAGCCCACTAAAAATTAAAAAAGTACGTCAATGGGAGTTACCAACGATTACAACTGATATCAGAATATTGTGTTCATCACGATCGAGCAATAACTTAATAACTGTGCCTGCCTCGGTTATTGTCTAGGGTGCACCAGAATTAAGTTGCATCCTCACAAAATTATTGAACTAGGGTATAACATAGTCCTTATGCCTCATAACGCTGTGTGAAAAATTCAGTCTAAACTCTCGGTACAAAACAGTTAGGAAAATCTGTCGGAATCACGTCGAACCCGCCCGGTTCGCTACTATACATATAGATCGCGTAAATCCCGCTAATTTCTCCCTACGCGTCAATCCCGTCGATTCGCCTTCCCATTACCCTAATATTCCGCCGATTCGCTGGATCGTGTTCTTTCCGTCGATTCGCCTGGACAGTGGATTCTCTTCGATCGCCCGAACCCAACAGAATCGCACAATCCCGACACCATCCCGTCGATCAAGGCTGCGACCGCCAAGGATCTCCTTTGTGCCTCCGACGCCTAAGAACAAAGGACGGAAGGGCTTCCACTCGACATTAGGGTAACTGTCTACTCCCGTTCTTCCTCCGTTTTAGTGGCTTGTCTAATATGTAGTCTCCTACTTGGATCGCTGATAAGATATCGATTTGGGTATTTCCTCCCTAGGTCTATAATGGCTCCAAAAACCACCGCCGGCCTGGTCACTGGATGTGAACTAGTTCGAACCGGTTTTTCACATGCCTCAGATGAGTTCAGGAACATCATCCTCATGCTTGAAGAGGCTGGACTCACCTTTATACTGGAGCACCCCTGCAAGATATTGGATAAGGAGGTGATGGAGTTCTTTGTGACCGCCAAACTTCGGGATGAAGACATTGTCATCAAGTGTAAGATTGCCGGTGCCAGGATCAAGATGTCTGCAAGGAAACTGACTCGATACTTGCAGCTTTCCAGCTCTGATCATGAGGATTATCTGGAAGAACAAGATAGAGCCAGGACTCTTCTGTTCTGCGGCCTACCCAGAGGAATCAAATCCATCAAAAGGAAGGAGATGAACGAGGAAGGCAAGCTTCTATCTGACATCGTTGGGAAAGTCCTGATATGTAAACCAGGCTCCCACGATCACATCTCAGGGGAGATGTTTAAGATTCTAATGGTAATCGTCTGCAGGAAGCGATTCAACTGGGGGGCCATGCTATTTGAGAAAATAAAGGATACTTTGCGCACCCCCAGCTTTGGACGGATCATCAGTCTCTATCTGAACCAACTGGATGGAGATAATTTTGATATGAGCAAAGAAGTTCCCATCCACTATCTAAAGAAGATGGACTCTAGTGTATTCGACAGATGGGAGAGACGGATAGGGCAAGCTGCCGTGGGAGAAGAACGAGATGAATCTCCGGAGGTGTCACATAGGGCTGAGGACAATAGAACTCCAGCAGATTCCATGGCTGTCCTCGGTGAAGTTCCTGATGTACTGACTGCAGGAACTGAGGGGGAGCCTCGACCCGCTCCTACTGATGTCATATCTGATATCTCTCAGATAGCTAGGGATGCAGTTGAGAACCTGCAAGAAGAAAGTGTGGATGTGGCGAAAGATGGGGAGGCCCTGGATAATACTGATATGGGAGATGGAGGTACTGTTCAGGAGGATGATGAACTGGATTTGGATGTTGTTGCCGATGAGAATGAGAATATGGATGATGAGGAGGAGGAAGAAGGAAATGAGAGGAGTGAAGAGATGGATCATCGGGATGATGCTGAAGTTCCATCTGGGGAACGAGCTCCTGAGAAGTCTGGTGCTCGAATGGAGGGGGAGTCCTCCCAGCAACTATCGGTAAGCATTCCTGAAAAACCTACCGAGGCTGCACAAATTCCCCATGTGGAAACAGTACTTGTGTCCAGCTCACCAAGTGCATCTGCTGAAGAGCCAGATCAAGGCTTGCCTGAAGATCATCCACTGCAAGTCAATCTGGCAAATCATACAGTCAATATTGTTCAAGGAATTGTGGATGAGCTGAAGGCCTCGTTTGTGAAAGCACAAGACGTAGTGCTAAAAAGGGTAAAAGAATCTGAGGATCTAATGTTAAAGAACATTGTGGAAGTCAATCACAAGTTGGACGTTATGGAAAAGAAATTTGAGGAAAAGTATACTGAAGCCGGCACAGCTATCTCTCTGCTGATGCAAGGTCTTAAAAAAAACACAGATGATCTGGCTGTCGTAAATCAGAATGCACATGTTGTGGCTAACAACATCCAAAAATTTGATGCCAACGTGGTGATTCTGAACGCGGATCAAAAGACCTTGATGAATGAATTTTCAAAAACTGTGAAGCACATCGATGAGTCCCTGCACGCTTACGCAAACTCAATTGTTGTAGAAGCCAAAAAGGGGGAGGAAGACTACAAAGCTAAGATGGTCGGGCTTCAACAGATAATCATCGAAAATTTCGATCAGTCTAATAGGTATGCTCTTAAACTCTAACAAAATCATAATTGACGCCTTCAATCAATCTAATAGATAATAATTGACAAATTCGGTCATTCGAATAGGTATGTGTTTGAAACGGCTCATTGGTTAGTACAACAAGCCTCGGGCATACACGTTCCCGTTGCTCCTCCGGATCAAGAGGAGTATACTGCTGCTGCTGCTGAAGAAGGGGCAAGTATTGAAGAAGTTATACTGAGTGAGGCTGAAGTCAAGAAGGCTGCTAGGGTTACTGCAAGAGCAGAACGCAGTGGCTGGTTTGATCAAGAAGCCCTAGCAAAAGCTAAAGGCAAAAGAAAAAAAACAATAAGGAACCTCAAAGGAAACGCCAACTGAAAAGAGAATCAGACTAAAGGAGGATGAGGTGCGAAATGAAAGGTGGAGCCCAGTATCAAGAAGCATCATTTTGGACACATTTGCGTTGCAACAAAGGGGGGAGATAAACAGGAACGATGTCTACAGTCAGTACGAGTGGGAGCAGCACAAGACCTTTGAAGCCAAAAGAAACATCTTCTTTAGGTCCAATACTGTGGCAAATAAAGCTCCCCCTCCCAGATACTACCGTAAGCCAAAGGAATACTTTGAACGTCAAAGCAGCAAGCACTTGGCGCAGCAGCTAAAAGACGAAATAGCTAAGGATAAAGAGATTTAGGAATTTAGCTAATGTACTCCTTATGTTCTTATTATTATCATCATGTGAACATATGAACAATTTTTGTGGATATATATATATATGTGTGTGTGATTTGATGATTGACTCTCATATTGCTCTGGTTGCTTTTATTATCTTTCTCTTGATTCAATGTATGTATTATCTGGATTGGTGCAATTCATCTTAGCTAGTAGGATTTTGGCTTCTTCAAATAGGGGGAGATTGTTGGGTATTGTATCCACAATTACCTGGATTTGAGGAAACCTCCTTTCAAGCTAAGATGAATTCACAATGTATTTGATGAAATCTTTCAAGTTATGCTTGCAGTTATTCCTCGCTAAGTACACACCAATGTCAGGGTGCAGTGGGTCAATATACACGGGTCTGCGCAACGTAATCCCTCGTTGAGCCGATCAGAGTGTTGGCTTACGTGTACTCTCTCTATTGGAGTGTACTTATTTTCAAGTACAGGGCTGAGACAGATCAAGAGGAGACAAGGAGCAAGGATGGGTCAAAGCAACTCACGGAAGAAAGACGAGAAATCGTCTAAGTTAGATTCGACGAGAATCACTAAGTGATTCTCGCCGATTCGACGAGAATCACTAGTGATTCTCGCCGAATCGACGAGAATCACTCGTCGATTCCCGCCGAATGCAGTCGGCCGTCTCAACGCCGCCCTGAATTCTGCTAAGGCAGAATCGGCGAGAATCACTAAGTGATTCTCGCCGAATCGTCGAGAATGATCTTGCATTCTCGCCGATTCGTCAAGAATCAATTGTGATTCCCGCCGATTCTCTCCGGCTTGCTATTTCAATGAAGCTAGAATTCTGCTAAGTAGAGTTCGGCGAGAATCGTAGGTGATTCTCGCCGATTCGTTGAGAATCACCTACGATTCTCGCCGAATTTGACTTGGGCAAATTTCTGTTATTCTCTGGACCGGTCCAAGTTAACTCGTGCTGTTTGGAGCCGGACTTAGGGTTTCTTTCTGGTGGGGCCCACAACGGTCATATTGGATCATCCTATTGTATAAATACATCGGTATTTTGAACAGTAAAAAAAACGAAAAAGAGAAGAAGAAAAGTCGAGCCGCCGACGTGACCTAGATCGCGAGGCTAGTTCCGTCACCGTCAGCGCTCGTGTTAGTTGGTCGCCGCCGCTGATCGGGGTTACTTCCTGATCTCCCGGTGACAGAAGCTCTGTCACGCAACGCGTGTCACGAGTCCTTCTTGAGAACCTTTGTCTCTTGATTTGTAGATCGGGAATACCTTCCCTATCCGAATCGATTGAGACGATTGATCCAAGAAAGACCGTTGGTAGACCTTGCCGGCTTAGCTACGAAGTTTGGATCTACATAGCGTCGCCGCCTCATTCTTTGCCACCGATCTAGAGAAGATCCTTTCCAAGTGAGATCTAAGGTCGTTGACTCTTCGTCGTCTTCAAGAACACGTCATTGAACGAAGAGGGACACCTTATTCTCCATAAGTAGTTTGTATTTCTTATACACTCCATTTTCAATTTTGTTGTAAAGGAACGTTGGTTCCTAGTTGTAAGAGTTGGGTGCAACCCGTGGTGTAGGAGTGGTGACTCATTCGTTTGGAAGGGTTTCTTCCGTTAGTGTGAGGATTGGATTTCAATCCTGTTGGTGAAGTGACCGAGTCGTCCCTGGTTGGGAGATAGGTCGAAGGGGGAGAGTGGACGTACCCAAATCGGGGAACCACTATAATTTGCCTGTGTCTTTCTGTGCTGTGTTGTTTGGTTTATTTGTGCAGGTACAATTTTAATTCCGCAAAAACGCTGCAAAACACCTATTCCCCCCCCCCCCATAGGTGAAGGTAGTTGACACTAGGTGGACTTTCAATCAGGTTTTTGCTTAGCTTTTACAGGTGGAAGAAGAAGACACGGACAAGGGAAACTTAGAAATATCACTGAAGAAGCATTCAAATTTTATAATATATTGGGCTTACCATTACAGAGCAATGGATGGAGGTTTTATAGCCTCATGGAGCCGGTTACAAAACATTTAATAAAGTAGACAACAAGTAGAGGTTTTTTATTAAATGCAACTCTTAGTGCTAATACATTTTCAATGCAGAAATATAATAAGCCGCCTGGAGATGAAGAGTTCTGATGAGGATTGATGGCGGTTCAGATTTCAACTTCTACACCCCCTCTAAATCTGGACTGTTCTTTACTCCAAGCTTTTCTATCAACTCTATGAATCGATTTCTCGGTAGTGGCTTGGTCATTATTTCAGCTAGCTGGTGTTGTGAGGGGTAGAACTCTAACTCAATCATCTTCTTCTCGACGATCTCTTTGATAAAGTGAAAGCGGAGGTCGATATGCTTACTGCGAGCATGAAACACGGGGTTTTTGGCCAAAGCGATGACCGAGGTGTTGTCACATAGGATTTTTACTCCCTTCTTCGCTTTGATTTCTTATTCTTCTTCTTTATTCTTACATATCTCTTTCTTTACTTGGTCAAGCCAGATGGCTTCGCATGCAGCAGCATTGAGAGCCATAAACTCTGCTTATGTTGTGGATAGCGCCACAGTTTGTTGCTTCCTTGAGTTCCAGGAGATAGGACTGAAACCGAGGAAGAAAATAAACCCTCCTGTGCTTTGTCTGTCTTCCAAATTGCCAGCCCAATCTGAGTCTGTGTAGCCGATGAGTGTTCCTCTTGCTTCTTTCTTAAAGATTAGACCGTATGTTTTTTTTCCCTGCAAGTAGCGCAAAATTCTTTTTACGACATTAAAGTGTGTTTTTGAAGGAGTGTTAACAAACATGGCAAGGATGTTGACTGAGTTTTTGATGTACGACCTTGATTTTGTAAGGTATATGAGAGAGGTGATTAAGATTCTGAATTCTTCTTTGTCTGCTGGTTCTTTATGCGAACAGAAAACAAGAGACCGAAAAATTTGAGTAATTAAATTTTTATTTTCCAAAAAGACATCTATTATAAAGGTATGACCTCCCTTTTATAGAATGGAGGAGAGAAGAGATATTACAAATAAGTAATGTGAGACTAATAATTACATGAACACAAAACTATACAAGCTGCATAAGCCGCACAAGCCGTGCGGTTTGCCTAACCACACGACCACTACAATGTGGAGGACAAGCGGCCAATATCTCCAAGCCGTCATAGACAAGCCGCCGGATCGCTCAGACCGGTAGACACCAGCCATCAACATCTCGACACCAAGCTGCTGGGAGGAGCCTCCAGACCGCCAGACAAACCGCCAGACCGCCCTGTCTCCAACTCGGCTACCAAACTGTTGGGACAAGCCGCCAGACTGCTAGACCTCCAGACCGCTCGGTCTCAACTCGCCAGATCGCCCGGTCTCAACACTCCCCCTCAAGCTGGAGCATAGATATCAATCATGTCTAGCTTGTCGTAAATGTGAAACAAGGAAGCGGACACCGCCTTGGTGAAGACATCTGCCAACTCGTTGTCAGAAGTGACGAATGAAGTACAAATTTTTTTCTTCAAAATCTCTTCTCGAATAAAGTGACAGTCAACCTCTATGTGTTTTGTTCTCTCATGAAAGACCGGATTTTTGAAAATGTATATAACAGTCTTGTTGTCGCAGAACATAGGAAGAGGATAGTTTTATACCTCTCCTAGGTCAAGCATGAGAGCCCTTAACCATTTTAACTCATATGTGGTCGATGCTATACTACGATATTCCTCTTCTGCACTAGACCTGGAGACAACAGACTGTTTCTTGCTCTTCCAGCTCACAAGATTTCCTCCAACAAATGTCAAAAAACCGATGTTGACTTGCGGTCTCCTTTATCATCAGCATAGCTCGAATTTGAGTACGCTTCAACCCTCAAGTGACAATTCTTCTAAAAAGCAATCCTTTCCCTAGAGCTGCTTTAACATACTCCAATATCCTCAGGGCAGACTGTAGATGGAACTCCCTAGGAGCTTGCATGAATTGGCTAACCTTGTCTATAACATAGGAGATGTCGGGTCTTGTCACTGTAAGATAAATGAGTTTGCCCACCAGACGCTGGTACCTCGTAGTATCGGATAGAGGAGGCAAGTCATCTGTCCAAGTTTTGTCTTCCCCAATAGCCATGGGACATCTGGCAGGTTTAGCACCAGTCAACCCTGCCTCTTTTAGCAAATCAAGAGCATACTTCTGTTGGGAGAGAACTAAAGAGTTGTGCTTCCGAGAGATTTCAATTCCCAAAAAGTATTTGGGGGAGCTCATATCCTTAATGACCAGGTGTTGTCAGAGGTGCTTCTTTATTAAAGCTACCCTTGCCTGGTCATCGCCAGTTAAACGAATATCATCCACATATACAGCAAGAACCACCATACCAGAGGAGGTTTTGCGAATGAATAAGGAGTGATCGGCAGGACTTATTGCAAAACCAATGGCCGTAATAATGCCGCCGAACTTATCTAACCAAGCCCGAGGGCTTTGCTTTAGGCCGTAAATGGACTTCTTCAGATGGCATACTCGTGTCTCCCCCTGGGCAACATACCCAGGAGGTTGCTCCATGTATACGTCCTCCTGAAGATCACCATAGAGGAAGACATTCTTGACATCCAGCTGGGAAATGGGTCAATCCCTGTTGACAGCCATAAAGAGAAGAACTTGAATGGTGCTGAGACGAGCAGCGAGAGAGAAAGTGTCAAAGCAATCAACCCCATAAGTCTGAGTGAAGCTTTTGGCGACTAAGCGGGCCTTGTATCGATCCACACTGTCGTCCGGACGGAACTTCACAACGAATACCCATCGGCAGTCAACCACATCAGTGCCCAAAGGGGGAGGAACAAGGGTCCATGTACCCCTTTCAGTGAGGGTATCAATTTCCTCATCCATGGAGGTCTTCCAATGAGGAATAGTAAGAGCTTCCTGGTAGGTGCGGGGAGTGGCAGTGGCAGAGATAACCAAGGCAAACGCCCTGGGAGAAGAAGTTAGACGATCATATGAAACAACAGCAGCTAGCGGGTATTGAGTACACGTTCGCACCCCTTTGCGAAGAGCAATGGGAATATCCAGGTCGGCGTGTTCCTCAGTTTCCAGGGCATCTGTTGCGGAGAGAGTTGGACCGGGAGTAGAGAGACTACCGCGAAGAAGAGGGAGATATCTCGGTAGGTGGACATAATGGAGGAGATGGTAGAGAGGGAGGAGGTGGCGGAATCTCGGTAGGTGTAGAGGGAACGGAAGGGGTGGTAGGAGAAGTAGGAATATCAGGAGAGGAAGAGGAGTCATGAGAGAAGTAGGATGCATTTTCAAAGAAGGTGATGTCTGTAGAGACAAACTGCTTACGGGCAACCGGGTCAAAGCAACAATATCCTTTCTAAGTGGTAGAGTATCCCAGAAAGACACACTTGGTGGTCCGTGGTGAGAGTTTATCACGGGTGGCTGAGGGAGAGTGCACAAAGGCTGTGCACCCAAAGATACGTAGAGGGAGAGGAAACAAATCCTTCCCTGGATAGAGAATGGAGAAGGGTGTTTTGCCATGGAGAACGGTGGAGGGAATGCGATTGATAAGATAACAGGAGATTAGAACAGCATAGCCCCAATAGGAGCAATGAACCTGCATTTGAGTCTGCAGAGTGCACACGACATCAAGGAGGTGACGGTTTTTGCGTTCGGCCATGCCATTTTGCTGTGAGGTATATAAACAACTTGTTTGATGAACAATACCATGTTTCATACAGAAGGAGGAAAACTCATGACTTGGATATTTTTTTGCATTATCAGAGCGAAAGATTTTAACAGAGACATCAAATTGATTCTTAATCATATAATAAAAAGATGTCCATACATGAAATAATTCAGAGCAATCTCGTAAGAGATACACCCAAGTACAACGAGAGAAATAGTCAATAAAAGTTACAAAATATGAACTACCCCGACCTATGGTGAGGGTAGGAGAGGGTCCCCAGATATCGGAGTGAACCAGATCAAATGGTCGGGAAGATCCACGACCTTGCTTAGGTGAGAAGGAGGAGCGGTGATGCTTGCCAAGCTGACATGCGTCACAGTTAAGGGAAGGGATCTGCGGAGGAAGGTGAGGCATAAGATGATGAAGAAGTCATAGAGGAGCATGAGCAAGACGAAGGTGCCACTAGAGAAGATAAGTAGAGGAGAGAGTGGACAATATAGAAACATTGTCGAGGAAGTAGAGGCTGCCGCTCTCAGTCCCAGTAGCAATCGTCTGTTGGGAGCCCGGATCCTGAAAAGAACAAGAAGTATGAGTGAATGTGATAGAACACTGTAGTTGCTTGCACAGAGAAGTAACTTATAGTAAATTGCAAGGGAACGTAGGCACATAAAGGGTATTATCTAAGCAAAGAGACGGAGTGACTTGAACCACTCCCGTCCAATTGACCGGTGAGGGAGAGCCATCCGCAATAAAGACAGGGGGCAACCGATCATGCTTTTCTAGGAGAGAAAAACATTTAGGATTGTCAATCATGTGATTGGTAGCACCAGATTCGATCAACCATTTACCTTGAGTAGAAACATGAGTACTACCTGAAGACGTGACCACCGAAGCGGACTGCTTCGAAGAGGAGGTTGAAGCATCACCCGTTGGTCGAAAGATGAGGATGTTTCTTCCAGCAGCGATCAACCGTATGGTCGGTGCGACCACAGTGAGAGCAGAGAAAGCGGGCAGCACCGCATTCACCTGATTGATGGCTGCGACCACCAGATCTAGTCTGTTGAGTGCAGTGAGCATAGTTGTACGGTTGAGGAGGGGAGGATAACATGGGACGTTATAGCAGAGAGGTAACCGCGAATATGCGGCCAGTAGTGGAATCTAACGTGGGAGACTCTACCTCACCAAGGATCTGTTGACGGATTATATCATAGGACTCAGGCAAGCGTAGAAGATAACGCACAACCAGAAGCTCCTGGAAGTGTTTGTGTTGCTCGGCTAGATCCACAGAGAAGGGGCGTTTCTGGATAATTTTGGCTTCGAGAGCCTGAACTTGTTGGTATGCAGCAGGAGGAGACATGGAGGGATGTGCAAAGAGGTCCGCATACAAAGTATAGATGCGAGACGTCTGAGCCCCCTTGGAGTAGAGAGCGGCAAGATAAAGTCATGCGGCCTTGACCGTCTCATCATGACAGATGACGGGTAGGCATTTATCAGAAAGATTGTTAGCCAGTCATGTGCGGACAAGGGCATCGCTGACATCCCAATCATCAAAAAGAGGGGAATCTTGCGGAGGAGGGTCATCAGTGATATGATGGTGTTTGCATTGAGAGCGGAGAAGGAAGGTGAATGAGACACTCCAATCCGGGTAGTTGGAACCGATGAGTTTGGAAATGGTGCTAAGGTTGCCCGAAGGAGTAGGAGGAGGAGCGGCAACAGGAGTAGTGGAGGTAGAGATATCAGAGGTTGTCATAGAAGAGAGCAGAGAGAAGAATAAGTCGCGGTGGCTTAAGAAGAGGTCACAACGACTAACTAGCAGGAGCGGCTAGAAAAGGAGGTCGCGTCAAGGAGAATAGGTCGCGACGACTTAGGAATAGGTCGCGATGACTAAAGGCAAGAGAGGCTAGAAAGGAGGGGCAGAGAGGTCGCTCACACAAGGAAAGAAAGAAACCGCACGAACAGGGTGCGATAAGGGAAGAAACATGTCGCGAGAAGAGGAACAAGCCGCGCAGATAGGTCGCGCGGACAGAGAGGGCTCAAAAAATCAGGAGGAAAAGATCGAGTGCTCTGATACCATAAGCGAACAGAAAACAAGAGGCCGAAAAATTGGAGTAACAAAATTTTTATTATCCAAAAAGGTATCTATTACAAAGGTATGATCTCCCTTTTATAGAATGGAGGAAAGAAGAGAGATTACAAATAAGCAATGTGAGACTAATAATTACATGAACACAAAACTATACAAGCCGCATAAGTCGCACAAGCCGCGCGGTTAGCCTAACCGCACGACCACTACAATGTGGAGGACAAGCGGCCAATATCTCCAAGCCGCTATAGACAAGCCGCCAGATCGCTCAGACCGCCAGACACCAGCCAACAACATTTCGACACCAAGCTGCTGGGAGGAGCCTCTAGACTTCCAGACCTCCCTGTCTCCAACACGGCTACCAAACCGCTGGTACAAGCCGCCAGACTGCCAGACCGCCCGGTCTCAACTCGCCAGATTGTCCGGTCTCAACATTCTTCTTCCTCTTTCTTAGCAGTAAACTTCTCTGTGCATGACATGGGGGTTGCAGAAGAATTGCATTCCTCCATGTGAAACTTCTTTAGAAGTGTTCGAGTGTACAACTCCAGTGAAACAAAAAAGCCTGCACCCAAGGTGTTTGATCTGTAGCCCCAGAAAGTATTTCAGGTGTCCAAGGTCTGTCATTTCATATTTCTCCTTCATACTTTCTTTGAAATCTTCAATAAGTTTGAGGTTGGTACCTGTGACAACCAGGTCATCCACATATAGGCTCACAAAAATGCTTCCATGTTCTTCATTCTTTATGTAAAGAGTTGGTTCGTTAAGGCAATGAACAAACTTTTCACTGATGAAATAGGCATTAATGTTATGGTGCCATGCACAGGGGGCTTATTTTAATCCGTAGAGAGCTTTGTGGAGCTTGTAAATTTTTGTCTTCTTGCCCCTTTTCTTCAAAGCCAGGAGGCTGGTTTACATACACATCTTCGGTTATTTCACCATTAAGAAACGCTGATTTTACATCCAGTTGAAAAAATTGGTAAATTGTTTTGGGCTGCAATGGCTAGAAGCAAACGAATTGTTGTCATTCTTACTACGAGGGCAAATGTCTCATCAAAGTCTGCACCAGGTATCTGTGTAAAACCATTTGCCACCAATCTTACTTTATATTTGTGTAAATTACCATCTTCATTGAGTTTTGTTTTAAAGACCCATTTGAGGCCATTTATGTTGTGGTTGAGGGGTTTGTCTACTAGAGACCTTGTGTGGTTTTTTTCTATTGTTTCTAGCTCCTCCTGCATGGTTGTTCTCCATTCTTCTTCTACAACTGCTTCTTTAAAGGTGGTAGGTGTTGTTGCAAAGCATGCTTCCTCGGTTTCCTTATATATGTCTTCAAGTGTTCTGGTTTTAATGGGCTATGATGATTCAACATCCTCTGAGTTCTCTTGATCTGTTTCAGGAATTGATATGCTGTCATGGATGGGGCTGGGAGAAACCCATAACTCAACCGACAGCATGGGGGAAGGTTGGTGTATTTCAGAATCTGATGCCCAGTTCCACTTGGATTGCTCATGAAATGTGACATCCCGTGAGATGATTATTGTGCTATTGTTTGGTTAAAGTAACCTATACCCTTTGCTTTCACTGCTATAGCCAAGAAACACATATTTCTGTCCACTTGCTTCAAGTTTGTCTCTTCCTTCTTTGCTTTTGTGTGCATAGGCAATGCAACTGAATACTCTCAGGTGAGTCACAACTGGTTTTATTTTATAGATTATTTCATAAGGTGTGGTGCTGGGTAATGCCTTGGTGGGTGTTCTATTTAGGATATAGATGGTTGTGTTAGTGGCTTCTCCCCACAACATCTTAGGGCAGGAGGCATGTATCATCATGGTTCTAGCCATTTCTACCACTGTCCTGTTGCATCTTTCAACAACTCCATTTTGCTGGGGGCTGTGAGGGGTCGTGAGTTCTCTTCGAATTCCGACATTTTCACATAGCTTGTTAAATTGTGATGATAGGAACTCACCTCCTCTATCAATTCTCACAGTTTTTATTTTTCTCTCTAGTTGATTTTCTACTTGGTTTTTGAAGGCCTTGAAGTGTTGATATGCTTCATACTTTTGGACTAGATGAAAAATCCACATATATTTGCTGAAGTCGTCTACAATAAGTAGATAATATCACTTTCCTCCAAGTGAGGTGATAGGAGCTGGTTCCCATAAGTCTAAGTGGAGAAGATCAAGGGGTCCACAACTTCTTCTATGAGTAGCTTTTGGAAAATAATTTCTATGGGTTTTTGCTTCAGCACAGGCAGAGCAGGTTTGGGGTGTGAGTTGTTTTTTTGGTAGTCCCTCAACAAGTTTCTCATTTTGTATTTTCTGAATGGATTGGAAACATATATGTCCAAGCCTATGATGCCAAAGAGAGGAGGCTTGACTGGACTGGGAATCTGAGGCAACACAGGACTGATATTTGTGGCTATCCGGTTTCAGAATGAGGGTAAAGATATTGTTGTCATTCATGTTGGGTGAGGCAACTATTGTATTTCTCTTTGGTTCAATAATATCACAACTTTTCAAGTTAAAGATGACTTTAAATCCTTTGCTCACGAGTTGTCCTACACTCAATAGATTTTGAGAGAGCGTTGGCACAAATTGTACATTTGAAATAAGTTTAGTGGCTCCTTGAGGTGTGATTACAACAATGGTACCCTTCCCTTCTATTCTCTTCTTTTTTTCCATCACCTAGAACTACTTCTGATTTCCAGTTTTCATCAAGACTTATGAAGTAGTCCCTATTGTTTACCATGTGGTTGGAGCAACCACTGTCAATATACCATAAAGATGGATATATTGACCCGTCGGTTGTGTTACAGGTAAATAGATACTCGACAGTTTGTGTTTCTGATACTTTGACTTCTTCTTTTCCTTTCTGCCAGCAGCGGTCAGCAGAGTGATTAGGAATTATGCACTGCTTGCATCTCTAGAAGCAGTCCTTGGATTCGTGATTATGTTTCTTACAGATATGCATTTGGGATTATTGTTGTAATGCTTATCCTGTCCTGCGTTATTGTAGTTTTGTGGGCTTTTGAAGTTTTTGTTTGCATCATAGTCCTTCTTCTTCTCTACTTCTTTTTTATTTTGAATATGTGTCTGAGTTTGAAAGGCTTTTTAAAGTGCTGGTTCATCATGGTTTAGCAGATCTTGATGGGTTTGCAGGGAGGCCATGAGGTCAATCACTGTGAGGTTTTCAAGATTGTGAGCTTCTAATATGGCTGGGACAATATGTTTGTGTGTGTTTGGAAGTGACCTCAAGATCTTTTCAACTATCTGATGTTCTTCTATTACCCCCCCCCCCCTAGGATTCTATTCTGATTTACAATGATAATCACTTTAGCAAAATACTCTTGCACAGTTTCAGTTTCAGTCAGGGTGATTAGATCAAAATTGCGCCTCAAAGAGTATAGTTTGAGTTTGATTACCTTTCGAAATCCTCTGTACTCAGCTTATAGTCTTTGCCATGCCTCTTGAGCCGACTTTGATCCCATTATTATGAGATAGATAGTTGGTGTAATGTCTTGTTGTATAAGGTGAAGAGCAAGGGCATCCTTTTGTAGCTCTTCTATGCTGAAATTGGTGTTACCACCTTCAGCAGCTTGACCGACAGGTTGGGGGCCATTTTTGACTATGTTCCAAAGATCTTGGTACCTTAGCAAAGTCTCCATTTTGTCACTCCAAAAATCATATAGTTCTCCATTAAAAATGGGAATGGTGGAATGGGTATAGAGGGGTGCGGATGTGGTAATGATGAGGCCATGGAATCAAAGAAAAGGAATAGGACAGGTCCACGGGAAAGAAAATGGCTGCTATGATACCACTGATGGAAAGATTCACTCTTTTAATCAGGCTTTTGCTTAGCTTTTACAGGTGGAAGAAAAAGACACAGACAAGGGAAACTTAGAAATATCATTAAAGAAGCATTCAAATTTTATAATATATCGTGCTTACCATTACAGAGCAATGGATGAAGGTTTTATAGCCTCATGCAGCCGGTTACAAAACATTTAATAAAGTAGATAACAGGTAGAGGTTTTTTATTAAATAAAACTCTTAATGCTAATACATTTTCAAATGCAGAAATATATTAAGCCGCCTGGAGATGAAGAGTTCCGATGAGCATTGATGGCGGTTCAGATTTCAACTTCTACACTTACTGCTGCTACCTTCGAGCTCCGTCCCTCTAACCATTATTGTGATATATGCACCTCGCTATTCAACTAGCTTGGTGGGGATCGCTCCTGCACTTTCTTCTTTTTTCGGGCTCTTTCAAATTGTTTTCAATGAGCTTTGATAGCCTCATCGATGACTATTTATGCTTTTACCTGACGGACTAGGTCAGGATAGTTGGACATGGTCTCCCTCATTAGCGTGAAGTAGAAAAGCTAGGGCGAAGCTCCCCCCCCCAAAAAAAAGACCCGCGAAGGAGCTCTAGATAGACTCCGGGGATATGTTGAGCTTACATGGTTAAGCACTAAGAAAATCTTTCAATGACTCCCCCTCATTTTGGCGGATCCTTGAGTGGTGGGAGGAATCCTTGACAGTTCAACCGTTGATAATTAATTAGTCTAGAAATCACTGTGTTATTACTGCAAAGTTGTTGATATGTCTCTCACTGAGGGAATAGAACCAAGTATGATTTTTCCCCTTGAGTGTAGCTAGGAATACCTAACAGGGAAGCTAATCGGAGGCGTGGTAAATCTGTATGATCATTATAAAATGATTTATGTGCTCAAAGAGATCTTCCAACCCATTGAAAGTTTCATGGTTTGGAAGCTTGAAGTCTTGGGGGAGAGCCCTGAAAGTAGGCACAGAGCCAATAGATGGTTTGTCTCCCACCGTGATGATATTCCTCTTCAATCGTATGATAGATTTCCTCGTGTGCAAGCCGTCCTTCCATCTGCCCAATATTCTCATTGGGGGGGGGGGGGGGTCACGACATCTGCATAAGTAGGTCTCTTGGGTCGGATGTGTGAATCTTGGACATCCTAGAAATTACCTTTGAAATTATCCTCCTCATGTATGGTCAATTCAAGAAGGGGAGGGGCATGATTCTGATGTCACGGGTGGCACTATGGGGGTACCCTACCCTGGTAGGCTGCACGTTGACCCCCCAAATTCCTTAACTGTGCAAGAATTTCAACTTGACGTTCCTTAATTTGTCATATACGATCCTCCATTTGGTTTGGTGGATCCTTATGAGCCTGACTGGGGGGCGGTTCATTGTTGTTTAATGAGTTTTCCTAGGACAAATGCTCATCGTGATTCCCCGTGTCAAGTGGACGTATGTTATTGATCTTCATAATAATTATCAATGACGAGTACTGTTATAGAGAGAGAGAGATAAAATTCCCATAGACTGCCAAATTATTACGGCCACTCAGTGCTCTTGCAGATTAGTAGAGTTCAATTGCCCTTGCTCAAGAGAGAATCGAATGCGCAAATAGTCAAATGAAATTGACAACAATGTTTTTTATGCAGAAAACCCCCAGAGGGATGAAAAACCACGAGACTTTGCAAAGTTTTGCAAAATCCACTTTTTAAATTTTCAATATAATTTTTTTTGCTTCTTTCAAGGATGAGATGCCGCCTCTTGCTTTACGTGTAGGCCTATGAGTGTCGCGCTCAAACTTGCCCCGTTCGCTACAGTAATCTGCAGTTTGAAAAAAGTTTTTTGGGATCTCCTGGATCTTACGCCCCCACTGTTTACAGCTCGGCGCAGTTTGCAATAAGAGTTGCATGCGTGAGAAATTCATGATCTCTCTCAAGACTTTGACACTTTCTAAAGAAAGATTGACCCCTTTTTATAGTATTTAAAGAGACATTTTAGGGAATTTAGCTCTTTTAGCAAATTGAATCGTCTGGATTATGTCACTTGGACCATTGATCTTGATAGCCAGACACTTTTCCCCTTAGGATGATCTAGGCGGTCTGTGTAGGCTCATCGGAGAAGGGCGGTCGGCGGCAGCTTCCTGCCTAAAAAATTAAACTTCTCGGAATATGATGAAACTTCTCAAAATTGTTCTTCTCATTGTTACGAGTCTATGCCTCAAAATAGTTTTGTGATCGGAGCTATAGAACTCTTGTAATCCTTAGCCAAAGTTGTAAAACTCGAAATATTTCGTCTCATGTATCTCCACCAAAATTCCATCAAGTCTTTTGATTAAGGTATCTATTTTATGTGTTTTTACACCACGAATCCACTGCCGCATTAGAATTCAAATTTTGTTAAGCGATTCAAAAGTTATGGCCTTAAAGTTTTCAGATTCTTCCTCTTCTCATGATCGCTCTCCTTCTTCCACCAAATTTGGTCTCCCCAGCCTAAGAAGGAGAGTGAATCGGTTTGGTCTGGTTCGAGTTGGTTCGATCTGGTTCGTGTTTGGTTCCTTTAATTAATTATTTAAGGGGTCAAACAGACACTGAATTGGACAAAGATTGGAGTATTGGAACCGTCTTGCATGTCGATGTGGTCCCTATCGTAACCTCAAACTTTCATTTCGATCATACTGAATTTGCCCCTTAGGTTAATCTTGATGGGCTGCTCAGGCTCACCAGAGAAGGGGGATCAGTGGTGGCATCCACCCTCCTGAAAAAAATTAACTTCTCAAAATACGATGAAACTTTTCAAAATTGTTTGTTTCATTGTTATTAGTCCATCCCTTGAAATAGTAATGCAATCTGAGCTATCTAATTCACACAATCCTCATTCAAAGTTGTAAAACTCAAAATATTTTGTCCCTTGTATCTCCACCAAAATTACATCAAGTCTTTCGATTAAGGTACCAATTTTGTGTGTTGTTACGCTTCAAATCCGATGGTGCTTTCAGATTTTAATTTCATCAAGCAATTCAAAAGTTATGATCTTCTAAATTTGTCAGACTCTTCATTCATCTTCTCTTGGCCGCCCTCCATCTTCTTCCACCATATTTAGCTGCCCATAGACCAGTTTGGGTCAGTTTGATCCGGTTCGTGTTTGGTCCCTTCAAATAATTATTTAAGGGGTCAAACAGACACTGAATCAAACAAAAATATGTGTGTTGGAACAGTCTTGTCAATGCGATACTTGCCATGAACTCAAATTACAATTTAGATCATATTGAATTTTTAGGTGTACCCAACAAAGATGAAGATTCCATAATCAATGAAATAACTCCTTCAAGATGCTTTAGTATAACTTTTGAAAAACGGCGGAAAGCAGGGACCTGAACCATCTCATTTCAGATATTGAAAATTAAAATTACACACACATAAAACCACTCTGTCTTAGCTATACCTAGGAAAGTCAGGACAAAATAAAACAAAAATAATACATGAAGAGATAAGACTAAACACTATAAATACGCACCCTTAAGTTGGAAAAATTTTAGGGGGGTTACTCTCACCTATTAGTAGGCGCAGTATTAAATACTGACCGTTGATCTGATGTCCTACGACCCATACTGTATTAAATACTGACCATTGATCAGTATTTTTCTCAATCATGTTATTTCTACAGGAAATTAACGGTCAGTATTTAATACTGCACTTATTTCTAGATGAGAGAAACGCACGCAAAATTTTTCTTTAAGTTGAGCGTGTAAATCAACCACACCCAACTTGCTCAAAAGAAAATGAAACTGAGGAAAACTAAGAGCCTTGGTGAAAATGTCCGTTAGTTGGAATTTGGACCTAACATGGGAGGTCACAATGGTCTTGGCGTCGAGGTGATCCCAAATAAAATGACAGTCAATCTCGATATGTTTAGTCTGTTTCTTGGAAGACGGGATTGATAGCTATGTGGATGGCAAATTGACTGTCACAATGTAATTTTATCGAAGGGCTATACCAAACATTTAACAAGGTTAAGCAGAACTTCAACAAAATCAACTCACTAGTGTTGACAACATTGCCCTGTATTCTGTCTCGATGGATGATCGAAACATTTAACAAGGCTATACCAAACATTTAACAAGGTTAAGCAGAACTTCAACAAAATCAACTCACTAGTGTTGACAACATTGCCCTGTATTCTGTCTCGACGGATGATCGAAACATAGTGCTTTGGTTATTTGTTCTCCAAAAAATGGGAGATGTCCCAAGGATAACAGGTAGCGGATTACAGATTGACATGTGATCAGACAACTTGCACAGTCACAATAAACATTTAGTGTCAAGTCATTATTGGCACACAACAAAATTCCTTGCTTGAGGTTTCGTTTGATGTAGCGTACTATTCTAATGGTGGCCTCCATATGTTGGGTTTTAGGATCATGCATAAACTGCGATAGGATGTGAACTGCACATGAAATATTAGGAGGCATAATAGTTAAATAAATCAATCTCCCAATTAATCATCAGTAAACATAAGCATTTTTGATATCCACACCATGAGCCAATGCCAATTGTTGTCCTTGTTCCATGGGAGTTTTAATAGGTTTGCTTCCAAGAAAGACATAATCTGAGATGATGTCGAGAGCATACGTTTGTTGACAAAGATAAATGTCATTTGGATATCAAGCCACCTCAATCCTAGAAAGTATTTTAGCGCACACAAATCTTTGATGTGAAAACATGAGTTCAAATAAGTTTTGAAGGTCGAGCATCCAACGATGTCATTCTCTATCAGTATAATGTCGCCAACATATACTAATAATCCCATGAAGATTCCATCCTTGCTACATGTGAACAATGATTAGTCAACAAGAGACCGGATGAAACCATAAATTTTTAATGCAAAGGTCAATTTTGCAAACCAATTTTGAGGAGCCCATAAATAGACTTACAAAGGCATCACACTTACTTGGAACCGACGACTGTGAAGCGGGGAGGCAGTCTAATGTAGACCTCCTCTTCTAAGTCACCATTCAGAAAGGTATTACTGACATCAATTTGGTGAAGTGCCCATCCCATTGACATTAATACTGGAAGGAAAACACGCATCGACACAAGTTTCGTCATGAGTGTAAAGGACTCATGAAAATACATTCCTTCAATTTGGGTGAAAACCTTGGCAATGAGGCGAGCTTTATGATACTACACGATCTCAACAAAGATATACTTAATTTCATAGACCCACTTACAATCAAGGGGAGATTTGTGTTGTGCAGGGGACTCCACGATCCATGTGTCATCATTTTTTAAGGCTTTGATCTCACTTGACATGGAATCACACCAATGTACGGATTAATTTCACTACTTCCGAATAGGTTTGAGGTTCAACAGTAGACGTGATGGACTCCATATAAGCTTGATTCCTGTGTGAAAAATTGTCAAAAGTTACATGATCTTCTAAGGGATAAGCAGTATCTAAGAAGTGTTCATGGAGTGGGGGGGGGGGGGGGGGGGGGTTATCTGTATGTCTGAAGAGAAGAAAAATGATCATTGCTTTGTTTGGTGAAGGCATGCAATCAATATAGTCATCAAGATGTTTGGGTCTCTTGGTAGTTTGGGTGGGTCATATAGGAGCAACCCTTATTGCTGGTTCTTCGAGTGCTCTTCTCATGTCAAAGAATGATGAAGGAAAAACAGACTCTTCAGTAGCCCCCATCTCATGCAATTGGTCATCATCAAATTGACAAGTAGGACTGTCGCCTGCATCACAAAATTGAGAGCTTTGTTGAGAATTTGACTTGAAGGAAAATTTCCTCATGATTAAAAAAAACACCTCAAGAGGTGAAGAAAATTTTTTTCTCGAGATCTTATAGTGTCAAACCTCTTTTTCCATGTTGATATCCAATGAATACGGCTCGCCTACTTCTCGATCCAAATTTGTCCTTCTGCTTAGGTCCACTGTGGGTGTAACATAGGCAAACAAACACTTTAATATGGTCGTATGAAGGATTTACACTAAAGAGAATTTCATATGGTGATTTTCCATGGAGAGTGGCACTGGGTGTTCGATTTATGAGGTATGTTGAGGTTAAAATACAGCTGCCAATTTTTGGACCATTGTCACTGCGAACCGTCTTGTTAAATTGTGTTTCAACCAATTTTTGGAAACCTATTAGCTGTCTAGCTACTTCACTTTGCTTTTGTAATATTAAGACCCAAACAATACGATTACTGTACAACCCCGTATTCGCCCCTATATAGTTTTAAGCTTTTTGGACGTCTTGGCACTCTTGGTGGCCAATTTTGGCCTTGCCTTGGAAATATATTAGTAGGGGAGGAAAAAAGGAGCTTACCAGGCTAGTGCTTGGAGTACTCTTCAGGAGGAGAGTGCGGCGGGAGGCCGGCACTCGCCCCGGCCCCTCTTTAGGGTACGGGTGTAGCGGGAGGCCCCAGGTAGACCCGGCGGGACAGCTCCCAGGGTCTCGGCGGGACAGCTCCCAGGGGTCTCGACGGGACAGTTTCCAGGGTCTCGGCGGGACAGCTCCCAGGGTCTCGGCGGGACAGCTCCCAGGGTCTCGGCGGGACAGATCCCAGGGTCTCGGCGGGACAGCTCCCAGGGGTCTCGGCGGGACAGCTCCCAGGGGTCTCGGCGGGACAGCTCCCAGGGGTCTCGGCGGGACAGCTCCCAGGGGTCTCGGCGGGACAGCTCCCAGGGGTCTCGGCGGGACAGCTCCCAGGGTCTCGGCGGGACAGCTCCCAGGGTCTCGGCGGGACAGCTCCCAGGGTCTCGGCGGGACAGCTCCCAGGGTCTCGGCGGGACAGCTCCCAGGGTCTCGGCGGGACAGCTCCCAGGGTCTCGGCGGGACAGCTCCCAGGGTCTCGGCGGGACAGCTCCCAGGGTCTCGGCGGGACAGCTCCCAGGGTCTCGGCGGGACAGCTCCCAGGGTCTCGGCGGGACAGCTCCCAGGGTCTCGGCGGGACAGCTCCCAGGGTCTCGGCGGGACAGCTCCCAGGGTCTCGGCGGGACAGCTCCCAGGGGTCTCGGCGGGACAGCTCCCAGGGTCTCGGCGGGACAGCTCCCAGGGTCTCGGCGGGACAGCTCCCAGGGTCTCGGCGGGACAGCTCCCAGGGTCTCGGCGGGACTGCTCCCAGGGTCTCGGCGGGACTGCTCCCAGGGTCTCGGCGGGACAGCTGTCAGGGTCTCGGCGGGACAGCTCCCAGGGTCTCGGCAGGACAGCTCCCATGGAGATAAGGGGTGTGGCTCCTCCCACCCTTGGACCTCTCTCCGGACCATATTTTTACCGTTATGCCCTGGGGGGGGATTACCTCTCTACCCCCCATGTGGAGTTTTACTATTGGCTAGAGGCTTAGTTGCCTTAGGGGTATTTTGGTCATTTTACCCCTAGGACTTGGAAAAGCTATAAATAGACCCTTGAGGGTGCCTTGGAGGGGATTCATTCATTCCTTAGCCACAAAAATCTCTTTGACTTTCTTACTCCAAGGCACCTAGATCAAGCATTGGCTAGGGAGGGGGAGACCTCAAAGGTCTTCCGGGTGTGAGGTGGGACCTCTACGCTACAGCCGAGGGTCTATCCCATAGCTTCCTAAGTCTTCGGTCCGTGACGTTCTTCCGAGCATAGTAGGTGTGAGGTCACCCCTTTCCCCAAGGGTCGAACTCCACAAAAGTCAATTTTGACTTCGGTCATTTTTGGCTTCAACAATTACAATCATCAACAATGATAAGAAAACAATGAGCAAGGGATCCATGCTGAGGATTTGCGACCGAATTGTCCCCAAAAAATAGCATCATGTAGGCCCATGGGAAATTGATGAAAATTTTATTTTTCACGTTCCTTGATAAATTCTTGTGCAACGCCACATGAACAGGTGGGAACTTTGAAATAGCTATACAACTCATCCCACACCCCTTTGAGTTTTGTGTAATAATTCATAACGGAAGAGCCATGTTGATGCAAAGAAGTGAACTGGCTTTTAAGTTCATGAACTCGAGGGGCATTGCCGATGGAAAAACGGTCCTTGAGATCCTCCCAAATCGCCTTGGCATTATCCATGTACGCTACACTAGGTTGGATTTGTCAATGGAGTTGAAGATCCAAGAGATGAGCACGGAGTTGCAGGGTTCCCAATCAGAGGCTTCTGAAGAATCGGATGCGGGTTGCGCAAGGGTTCCATTGATGAAACCCAATTTACTCTTGGCGCGGAGGGCATTCATCATGGCCTTCTCCCACACGCCGTAGTTCCACCCATTTAAATTGCAAAAAGTGACGGTTGCTTCGGGGTTTTCCGACGGGTGGAAAGAGAACGACAAAACACGGTTTACCGTATTGATTGTGGTTCTACTGACGTCTTTGTGGGAGGTATCCAACATTATTGCCAGCCTACAATGTTTGCGATGTGAACGGAGGAAGGAGAAGCTCAAGTACCATCGACGTTGAATAACTCCGTCACCAGCGTATCTAGGATTTATCTCTGATACCATGAAAAAAAGGAAAGCATAAATCCGACCCATCTCACTTCAAATATTGAAAAACGAAATTACACACACATAAGATCACTTAGTCTCTGCAATATCCCAAGGACAAAATTAAAATTCCAAAATAATACATGAAGAGATAAGACCAAACACAATTAACAACTTTCTCATTTTGCTCTAAAGCTAGCGCCACTCCTTTTAGTGTATTCGATCGCCGTTGCTTGCTCAATCTAGCGGCTCTAGTCACTCCTCGCCTTCGAGTTTGCTACTGTATCCATCGCCCCCGGAGGAATTGTCGCAATTGTCATTAACCCTAGAGATGTGCAAAAAGAAAACAGTCTCCTACCCATTGTCACAAGCTCATCAAAGAGTCATGTGTTTATTTGTGCTATTAATATATATATATATATATATATATATATATATATATATATATATATATATATATATATATATATATATATATATATATATATATGTATAGAAGTTGGCTCAATAGCCTAATCTGGCCAACCCCATCCCCTGATTTTGGGGACTACTCATAAACCTTATAACCAAATTTAGGAGAATGATTTGACATTTTTTGGGCCAATTAAAATACTCCTCCCACATGTCGCAATCCGAAGTGTCCCAAATCTAAATCAACATCTGGGTCCGCACTGGAAATCTTTCAAGAAAAATATATATAAACCCACCTCGTCGGCGCTCAAAGTTGGAAGCAGCATCCATGTTCCACGGTGAGCATTCCCTACGAGATCGCCGGCGATTTGGAAATCTCCGTTCGGCATTCACAGGATCTTCTCCTGGGAGTCTCGGTGCTCCACATCTAGGGCATCGTCGCCGTTCGCTAAGGAAGAAGAACTCCGTAATTTGCGCTGCCACATCGTCGGCGCTGGAAGTTGGAAGCAGCATCCCTGATCCAGGCGACGCATTCGCCACCGCACCGGAGACTTAAGTACTTCGATCCTGAAGACAATCTTTGCCTTAGAACTGCCATTTCCGAAACTCACATTTACGGCCAGGTAGTGTATTCTGTTCTCTGGGCTGCGCAGCTGTGTGTGTGAATTCTAGGGCATCGATTGACAGTCCTCACTTCGCTAGAGCAACATCACAGTCACATGTAACTCTTTAATTTACTCTGATTTTATTTCGTTTATTTTATAATTCGCCCAAATCTTACCTATACTCTCTTCATAAAATTTTGAATTCACATGCGCAGAGAAGTATGTCATGCTGTTATTCGTTAGATTTCACCGCAGTCTCCTGATTTTATTCAGTGAATTTAAGCTTGATAGGATGATATTCCTAAGTTAGCGTTCACTGCAGTTTCTTGATTTTATTGAGGTTCCGTTCGTTTGAGAGGTTTTGGGTGGGAGGAATTGGTTGATCCAAAACCAAAACTCATGTGAATTGAAATTGAGAGCCCATCCAATTCCTTTGTTCGGTTGCCATCGAAGAAGGCCGTTGAATTTGGGTCTAGGGTTGAAGGAGTAGAAGAAGTTTGAATAAGAAGAAGTTCAAAGAAGAAGAAGCAAAAGAATACGGAGAAGATGAAGCAGAAGAGAGAGTAGAATAAGAAAAAGAAGCATAAGAAGATGAAGCAGAAGAGAGAGTAGAATAAGAAAAAGAAGCATAAGAAGAAGGCGAAGAAAGCAAGATGAAGAAGAATACAAAGGATAAGAAGATAGCGCGAAAGAAGAAGCATCGACAGAAGAAGAAGATCTGATGGGGATCTACTGGTGACATGCTCTGTGATAAAAAAGAAGAAGCTGTAACTGACCTAAATAGGTCGTTTTTCATTCACGCCTAATTTTCAAAGGAATGAAAACCGAGATTTTTGATCCAACACTGATTCCAACTAGATAAGGTGTAACCGAACAAATGAATGGAATTGGAAGATCAATTCCAATTCATGCCTCCCAAGATTGGCCAAATGAATGGACCATCGGTAAAACTAATGTCATGTTGTTCTTAGTTTAGGGTTGAATACAATTTCGTGATTTTATTTAGTGAAATTAATCTTGAAAAAATGTTATTCTTAAGTTTGTGTTTACTGCAGTTTCATGATTTTATGTAGTGAATTTAATGTCATGTTACTCTCAGTTAGCGTTCACGGTAGTTTCTTGACTTAATTATGTGAATTTAAGCGTGAAGGGATGATGTTCTTAGTTAGTGTTCACTGCGGTTTTATTCAATAGTAAGATTCACGAGCATGCCCTTTCTTCCCATAATGGTCACACGGAGGTACACGAGCATCATAAGATTGTCGAATACTTTCAAATCTATCCAGAATAGAATTTTTAATCATGGTGCTAGCATTTAGAGATTTACAATTGTCCTCATCACCCAAGACCATATTGACGCCTCCTGGAGAGAAGAAAGAGGGGTGAAGTGTTAGGCATGGGTTCACATTATAGAGATTTCCATATTTGATCCCATGATGAATACACATACTCAAAAATGATCTTCCTTTTTCACAAATTAATGGCGGCTTCGCATTATAATTTAGGTTCAAGTCATCAAAATAATCCATCTACGGGTAAAATATTTCCATCTCAAAAAAGTAGGTAGACTCCTCCATGGGTCCTTGTCTCAACTCAAGAACCTGATGGGTAAGCTCATACACTTGAATTGAACTCCCAATATTTGAATAGGTCTCACGAGCCCGAGTCCAGGTTTAGTAGGCAGAGTCAATAACAATATGATTTGCGTAGACAATAGGGGGCAATGAGTGGAGTAAACATGAAACCACAAACATATTGACTGAATCTCACTTCTTTTATGAGTGGTCCTTTTGTGGTGGCTTAACCACTGCCCCATGTATATATCCATACAATTGATGGCTCCGGATCGTTAATGTGCTTCTCGTGACTATTCGAGGTAATTGGTGCTATCCAATGACACACTGGTGATTTTCCGGGAACCAAAGTGACCGTGAGTCCGAGGCGGTTCACTCAACATAATTTTATGAGGCAACGAGCTCAAAGAATCCCCCATGAAGACGATCTAACAAAATACCGCTAATGGATTTGGTAAAAAATGTAAGCAAAATATTGATCACCACAACATCCTAAGCTATCCTAAAGCATTACTCATCGGAGCGCATATCAGATGGTTCCCTATGAGGTGGCTACGAAACAGCTAATCAGAAGGAAGGTGGCTGGAAGCCTTGGTAATGTCCTGGGGGTGGCTAGAGGCTCGACAAGTCTTTTGGGTTGTTCGCGAGGCTTGACAAGCCTACTGCATGGCCGATCGAGACTCGATGAGTTGTTAGATGGTCGGCTGAAACTTGACAAGTTTTTGGAAGGCTGATTAAGGCTCGATAAGATTACTTGAAGCCCTAGTGGAGGTTGATACCGCCAGACAAGTTTCGTCCGATGCTTGAGGAGTTACTAGAGGGTTGGATATGGGTTTTTGAGCCTCGACGTGCTTTTGTAGCACTTAACGAGAGTGTTCATGTGTTTTGCCAATGGAGAAAAAATGTAAAAAGATTCTATTGTTATTAGGTTTTAATATTACAATACCTATACATACATGTATATGTGTTTGTATAGATCTCGCTGGACACTTACATGATACAAGAATACGCATAATAATAACTATAGCATATATTCGACTGATATTTCTTTCTTCTCGACAATCATTTTAATTCTTTTTTTCTCTGAAATCTTTATTTTACTGGCTCTCATCTGCTATTAATCCTCACCATAATGATCTTTATCGGTTTCCCTTTTTACCCATCTAATCCCTATACTTATCATCCTATTCTGTAATGCTCTGTTTGAGAATGTAGCATTGGTTGCAAATGGAGCGGTGAGAAATGGATATGCCAAATAAAGTCGTGCGAAATTGTATTATCAAAGCTGAGAAAATTATTTGGATAAACTCAGTTTGTTGTCCAATTCAAAGCATAAAAATAACAACATATTTAATTTAAATTATTGAAATATTGCTTAAATAAGATTTAATAACAATTATAAAATAAATAACAACAACAACACTCAAGCTTTTATCGCATTAAAGGAAAATAAAAAACATTTCTTAAATTAAACAAATATAAAATAGAGTTTCGAAAAACATAATAGTTTTAACACATTCAATACTTATTTGTTGCTGTAGCTCTTCAGTTCTGGATTCATGCAATGCAACCATTTCACCTGCACCTGTTCTCACTTCAAATATTTTTTTTTGTTTGAAGTGATAAAATGACCTTTTGAGTTTGATCTACCCTGAACCCATGTGCTTATGTGCAAACCAAATTCTGAATATGATCACATGCATAAAATTCATGATCTGATGGATTTCTGTGAATATAACTATGTAATGTCATTGTAGCCTTCACAATATTATGCTCTTTTGAAAACTATATTGTGGCATGTCCTGAATGATACACCATTTCTTTCTCTATATGCTAAACAGTCACTCTATCTCGCTACACAATGATGAGTCTATCTACTTGAATATTTCTTTTCGTCCTTGAATTGGACATTGGTCATATGTTTCAAAAATCCCCCTTGTAACATCAACTAAGTAATATTTTCTTATATGTTTGAAAATTCACTAGTTATAACAAATTTTCAATAAAATTGCAAATAATAAATTTTGTTACTATTTTACTGGAGGAGGATAAGGAAAGCTCCAATGCTGATATGTAACTAAACTTTTGAAAATACGACGATCTTGTGCAGAACCCTCTTAAACGAACATTATGAATGTGAAAGACATTAAAATCACATACAATAATTATATTTTGAGTTGGAGAACCGTAACACCATATATATGGAACTTGTTCGTCCCCAGGAATGCGTGCATGAACATGTGATCCATTGATTGGGCCAATTCAGTTCTTAAAATATGGCATATATTGTTCATTGTTTAAAAGTTAAAACCTTTACGGGAATCTCTAAATTGTTCATCCGTAAATGTTAAAAGCTCATTTGGGGGTTCAATTAGAGCAGTAAGTAAAGCAAGAAGTCAAGCTTATGAAGAAGTCAAGCTTATGAAGAATTTTATAAATCAGTGTTTTTCAAGAGGTCTCACCGCTCTAAACAATAAATTGGTGTTTTTCAAGAGGTCTCACTGCTTATGAAGAATTTTATAAGCGACTAGATACCATTACTTACGTCAACTGACTCTGCTCTAACTTCTTTTTGTTAGTCAAGCTTATGAAGAATTTTATAAGCGACTAGATACCAAAAATAGAGAGCGTGACATATATAAAATTGCTCGAGCTAGAGAAAGAATGATAAGAGATTTAAGTCAAGTAAAATACATAAATGATGTGACGGATACAGTTTTGACAGTTGATGTGGATATTAAAGAGCGATGAAAAAGATATTTTTATCAACTTTATAATGAAACAAAAGACAATGAATTGAACTTGGAAGAGTTAAGTATATCAGAGAAGTATAAGAAAATAACATTTTATTGTGAAATTCAAGTATCAGAGGTAAAAGATGCTCTAAATAAGATGAAAAATGGAAAAGCGATTGAGCTAGACGATATATCCATCGAAGTATGAAAATGTTTAGAAAATGAAGGAATTATGTTGCTTAAATATTTTTTCAATAAGATACTGAAGTCAAAGAGGATATCAGACCAATGAAGAGAAAGTATCTTGATACCTTTGTATATGAATAAAGAGGATATACAAAATTCTGTTAATTACAGAGGAATTAAATTGATGAGTCATATCATGAAACTATGAGAACGAGTAATAGAAAGAAGATTAAGACAAGAGACTAACATCTCAAAGAATCAATTTGGATTCATGCCTGGGAGGTCGACCATGAAAGCTATACATCTCTTGAGGAGACTCATTGACAACTATCGAGAAAGAAAACAAGATTTGCGTATGTTGTTTATTGATCTTGAGAAGGCTTATGATAGAGTTCTAAGAGAAATCTTATGGAGAGTCTTAAAAAAAAAGATGTAAATATATCATATATTGACACAATCAAAGATATGTATACAAATTCAGTGATAAGGGTGAGGACATCTGGAGGATTAACACAAGAATTCCCTATCACTGTTGGCTTACATCAAGGTTCAGCTTTAAGGCCTTATCTCTTTATCCTTATCTTAGATGAGCTCACCAGACATATCCAAGAAGCAATACCTTGGTGTTTATTGTTTGCGGATGATATCGTTTTGGTTGATGAGACGCGCGAGGGTGTAAACACAAAACTTGTATCTTGGCGAGATACTTAAAAAAAGAAGGGTTTTAGGTTGAACAAGGCCAAGACAGAGTATATGGAGCTTAAATTTAGCAGTACAAGAAGGACAGATGACTTCGTTATTAAGTTGGGTGATAAAGATATTTCCCGTAGTGAGTGTTTTAAATATATTGGATCGATAGTTCAAAAAGACGGAGGTATTGATAAAGATGTGACACATAGAATCCAAGCGGGTTGGTTGAAGTGGAGAGGCGCGTCAGGAATCTTATGTGATCGTAAAGTACCACTAAAATTTAAGGGCAAGTTTTACCGCACTGCAATTAGACCCGCGATGCTCTATGGTTCTGAGTGTTGGGAAGTGAATTGTGTACATGAGCAAAAAATGGGAGTTACGGAGATGAGAATGCTTAGGTGGATGTGTGGACACATGAGATTGGATTAAATTAGGAATGAAAGTATCAGGGATAAGACAGGAGTAACACCAATTGCAGAGAAGATGCGAGAAGCTCGTCTAAGATGGTTTGGACACGTACAAAGGAGACCATTAAAGGCACCTGTTAGGCGTTGTGAGAGTCTAGTCACTAGGCATGTTAAACGAGGGAGGGGTAGACCAATAAAGACTTGAGATGAAACTATAAGGAAAGACATGATGTACTTAGACATTAGTGAGATTATGACAAAAGATATGGCACAATGGCGACAAATGATCCATATAGCTAACCCCACTATAGTGGGATAAAGGTTTGAATGTTGTTGTTGTAACCATATGATCATCACTAATGCTCATAGGTGTGGATAAATATTCTACCAGCTCATCGTCAGGATCAAAAACATCTCATTCTTCAACACGAGGATGTCAATCCATCCTTTGGTTGGGAGCCCTAACATGATCTGCATTGGCCATGACTCTGCTTAATATAACATGCATTTTCTTTTTCAGCTCAGGAGAGATTCCTGCATAGTGGAACTTCTTTGTCGCAGGTACAAACTAAAATCAGTAAAAGTATATTAGAATAGATTGAATATTATGAAAGACAATAGTAGACTAAAAAAATATATGACAACTGTTATGTGCTTATTTGGTTGGCGATCGATGGAGGCGGAGATACAAGGGCAAACACCTAGAATGAGTGTAGAGGAGAGGAAATTAGAAGAAGCTTGAGGGAAGAGGTAGAGGGATATGAAAACCCTAGAGGAAGAGGGCATAGAGAGAGAGTGAGTGAGAGGAATTAGAGAGAGAAATAAAACTTTCATTAATTCATTGAGGGAAGAGGTAGAGGGAGATGGAAACCCTAGAGGAAGAGGGCATAGAGAGAGAGAGAGGGAGAGGAATTAGAGAGAGAGAAAATTTTCGTTAATTCATTGCTTGATTTTCCTGCATGCCAAGGGGCTCATATATATAGGACCCCAGATGACATAATTGTAAATACAATAATAAACGCGAAAATATGAAAACACTCAGCGACTCGACTCCAACCACTCAATATATAACTCGACTCAATACATAAAAACTTGACTCGATACAATGACTCGATACAATGACTCGACTAAAAAAAGTAATACAATAATAATAATATAATAAGATAATTGACGGGGATCATCAATCACTTCATCATCAATGGATATATACTTGACTAACTTAATCACATGCATGCGTAGCAGTTCATATTTCCTTCTTTTTCAATCTCACAATCACTGTCCTCAACGAACTCAAAACAAGCTACAAAATCAATTGAAATATTGGCGTCTGCCGTCTGCAGAATCAACATGTGGTAACACTGCACTACCACTGGAAGGATGAAGAGTGGTCTTTAGAATATTAAGAAATGGACTTTCAAGTATTGGGGGAGACGTGTTTTCAATGGGCCCCACTACTTGGAAATCGGTCTTAAAAACCTCTCCTCCAACTTTTACTTCAATATCCTCTATACCTCCTTCAGTGGTAACAGTACTACCGTTAGCCAAAACTAGAGAAACAGAGTTTAAAAATGGCTTTCCTAAATTAAATTTCACAGCATCAGTAATAGATATTAAACTTAAAGACGCACATGTATCACAAAGGGCTGTGGTAGGGGCTCCATTGATCAAGCAATCGATATGAATACTCCTGGGAAAATTCCCAGTAGGAGCTGAAGCCATCCGACCACTTTCCTTAGGATTGGTCTCGATGTTGCTCGGGATCATCTCTTGTTGTCTTTCTACTAACATTTCCGCCTTCTGTCCCATCTGTACCTCAAGGCTCTGCATGGCCGCTCTTTGATTCTGCATGGCCGCATCAGTACGCTCCATGTATCACTCCATCTTTGTTTCAAAATCATTCTTCTTCTTAGGTGGGGGAGGGTTTTGATAACCTTGAGAACCTCCTCCGCTGGGACCACCCTGATGAGGTCCCTACCTCCATGAGAAGTTTGGGTTGCTCCTCCACCCAAGGTTATAACTATTTGATTGTTAGTTTCCTTGCTGTGGATTACTGTTATAATCAACAACTTCTAACTCCTGAAACGCAAAGGGAGATGATAATGAAGAGTTTCACTCATAGGCATGATGCCTCGGTGTTCCACAATGTCCGCATAAGATGGTAAACACAGCTGCAGTTGCGGCGGAGCTTGTTGTTGGAGCACTCAGTTTATCAAGTTTCTTACTCATCAAGCTCAATTAAGCCGCCAGAGCGGTAATCTCATCAACTTCAAGCACCCCGCTGTCTTTATTTGCAAATTTCTACTCCTCCATTTCATGTTGTTTGCCGCCATCTCATCAATAAGGTTCAGTGCCTCCTCAGGTGTTTTCCCATCAACGGTCCGCCGGCCGCTGCATCATTAGTGGAACATGTGGACTGTTCCACCATGATAGAGAATCTGCACTTGCTACCAAGTATCAATCCCATGCCGTGGGCACCTTCTCAACAGACCCTTGAACCTTTCCCATGCCTCAGCTAGAGTTTTCTGATCAAGTTGTCTAAACATAGAGATTTCTTTCCTAGCCCACATCAGTCTTTTAGCAGGGAAATATTTTCCTAAAAAGCTTGTTTATAGATCCCATGAATCAATTTTTCAGTGGGTTAAGGACAGTAGCCACAATTTGGCCCGATCACACAATGCGAATGGAAACAAACGAAGCATGTCTGCATCGTTGGTGACTCCGTTATATCTGAACGTATAACAGATTTCTAGAAAATTGTCTATATGAAGCTGCGAGGCTTCAAGGGGAAGACCCGAGAATGGGACGGTGTTTTGCTAGATAATTGCAGGCTTTATCTCAAAGGCATGATTCAAATTTGCAGGTCGAACTATGGGCGATAAAATTCCTGCAGCAGGGAAAGAGTACTCTCTCATTGTCTTACGTAGAGGAGGTTGTTGGACATTTTCTTCCACATCAACCTTGTCTTGATCATCAACCATTATCCTAACTTCTCTTCTCAACCTTCTCATAGTTCTTTCAATCTCTGAATCGTAGGGTAGAATCTCCCTATTCTCCCTTCGCATCAACTGTGCAATCATCATTGCAACATACAAACTAAAATATCCTTCTCGCAAAACAATGAATGTAGAAATATTATGCAATATTACTTCAACAAAGAAAGAAAACAAAACAAAAAAGGAGATTTGATTAATCGTGCCATATCTTCTTAATTGAAGTACCACCACCAATATTTCGTGCTCCCCGACAACAACGTTAAAAACTTTTTGCATGTCAAGAGTACCGGTGCGTGGTTCACTCGGGATTATCATATCCACAAGGAGCATGGAATGGTAGTATCCAACAATTTAAAAGTTATTAGCATGTCAAGCAGATTCGATTATATTGGTGATAACTACTTATAATAAGAACGAAGAAACCTCAACTACAAAAGATCCATTTCACAAGGGTAATTAAAGCAAATATGCATTACTAAGCTCATGTTCATTACAAAATCACTCAAAGTTGTACTCACAATCTATATTACCAAAAGTGGAATGTCATCCAACGAAGAGGAGAACAAGAGTATCTTCCGTGGAGAGAGAAAAGAAGCAAGGTTGAAACCATCAATTTCCAATAGCTCTTCCACGTCTGTCGTCCGGGGTCTAAAAGGATGTCACCACCTCTCACCCGCCTTCTCTTGGGTCTACTTCCATGCTTCGGAGAAATGAACTTCTAGCACCAAGAATGCAACAAATGCATTAGAAATCCTTGAGAGACTCTTCAAAACGAAGGAGAGAACCCCCAATCCACTTGGAAGGGCTTGAGGATGCTTGAGGAGGGATAAAAGAGGAGCTCCAGGTGAAGGGAGTGGTTGGCGGCGTGCATTTTGACAAAGTATAGGTTCAGATCCCTTGAAATGTGGCCTAAATTCATTTAAATAGGCACAGGAAAATGAGCGCGCATGCCCCATACGCCATTATGTGCATGGGTGTGCGCGCTGAAATGCCAGAACGAAACGATGATCAACAGAAGGCCATGCACAAGCACACGAGCGTGCGTGAACAAAATGCACGCCGAATGGCAGAAACCTAAATTCTAACCTAAAGCGCGTACCCGCGATAAAAATTCTGCGCATGGGCGTGCATGAGCTAAACGCACACCCAGTAACAGAACACTTAAAAATCAGCCCAGGTCATCAAAATAAGCACGCATGAGTGTGCGGATAGAGTGTACAGACGCACGGGTGTGCACGAAGAAATTTGCAAATAGAGTTACCTAAAGTGAGAAATTTCCTAAAACTGCAGCTAAATACACGACATTTCTTGACTTATCATGCAAAAATATATTTCTCAGTTTTAGGCAAAATCAAATATAAAATGGGCAGTTTATCATTGATAATTGTGCAAAAAACAGAGCAAAATCATTATAAAAATGTGCGTATCAAAGGTATTTGTCCTTCAGCCACTATTTTATTTCAACCCATCTGGTGATGTGGTAGTATCCTTCTCGTTCAAGAGATCTCTGTAGGCTTGTACAGTAAATCTTGGCCTACCCATGTAACTTCATTTTAGCAGACCGCATTCATCTCTCGCCGCTCATCTCGTACCACTCAAAGTAGTGGTTCATATCCAAAAGCCAATTGCTAAATGCCTTTCGGTTCAGGTGACCGTCGAAGGATAGTGCGCAAATGCGGATGCACTGAGTAATGTCATCCTTGACTAGGGGGAGCACGACCTCTACGACTTGGTGGAGGGGGAGGACGAGGTTTGTCGAGAGGATGGTGGTTTCTCTTAGGGATGGGCCCTGTCGGTACTCGTAGGACTTCCCGGGATTCCTTCTCGCAGGAGGAGCAAGATCTCAGCGAGGAAGGTCTCTTACACATCTCTTTGGGGGTGTTGGAGCATCTCGGGGATCGTCTAGAAGATCATCATAACGTGGAGGTGGGGTATGACCTTTAGGGATGTCTAACTGATCGACACTGTTGCTAACCCTAGCAATGTCATCTCTAATAATGTCAAATTGGGCTTCTATCTGCTCAAATTTATTACGCACCAGTCTCTGGTACTTGGTGTGCGTCATGTCCGAATTTGAACTGGAAGCTTGATCGTCGGTGAGGTTTTGGTCATGCATAGATGATCAGAAAAATCTACCACTACATAACATATAATGTGGCCCAACCCGGAGCTTTGATGCCAATTGGATGCAGGGTAGGTTGCGAACGAATGCCCTAAAATGCAACCCTAAGTGGAATGCAGTGCACTAACTAGCAAATCTTATTGTGACTACAAATGTAATAGACAATCCGATTAAATTAACAATAAACAACTAATTAAAATGCAACTTGATCAAGAGTACTTTCGTTCACAAATAATGGAAATGGAAAAATCAACCAATAATTCACATGAAGTTGAGGTGCTTGTATTTTAAGTGCACGATGAATAAATTTTGCAAGTCAGATGATTTCACGATAACAAAGATAGTAATTATATCTCACTAAATATAGTCCAAATATGACTTACATGTGTAGGTAGTGAAGTATAACAAACATAGAGATCCGAGGGCTACTGCCTCCACGTGGTTGATGCATGCTGATGGTGAAGTAGGGGGGACTCAGATGTGGCTTTGGTTGAGTAGGGAGGGTTCGAGATGTGGTGGATTGTGAGTGAGGATGGACTGGGTTGCTGTGGTTTGAAGATCTAAACGGGAAGATGTCAGTTTGGGGGATGTCGGGATGCAACAAAATAGGCGAAGTAGATATCGAAAGGGCGGGGAGATGGAATGTTGATCAATGGAGATGGGGAGGGTTAATCGTGGTTGTTGTAGGGGAAAGAAGTGGTCGACGATTAGAGAAGCAACGAGCTTTCAAAAACAAGAGTCGCGTGAGGCTTGTGGTTAGCGAAGGAATCCTAGGCGTGGATTGCAGTTAGCGGAGTAGTCGTGACGTAAGTTTTATTCCTGCTGGGCTCAGGCCGGGCCCAGGCCGGGCCCCATGCAAACCAGGCCCCCTTTAAAAGGGGACTTTGTAGGGCACACAAATCGGGCTTTGACCATGCCTTAACCGGGTCCATGACGGGCTCGGGCCGGGCTGTTTGAACTAAAAAAATACAATTTAATTAAATGCTATTATCCAAGGTTTTAAGAACTGAACCGGAGACCGAACCGATGAGTTCAAAGGTTCAAAGTCGGACCGGGTTTGAACCGTAATATTATAATAAATAATAATAAATATAAAAATTATTTATAATTATACAAGGATATTAAGTTGTATATTTTTATAGTTTTATAATTGTATACTTTTATATGTGAGTATTTATATATAATTATTTATATTTATTATTTTACATATATTATTTTATTTATTTCATATTTATTTAGCTCTCTCTCATGCTTGATGTTACCTATTGGAAACCACACATCTATATTCTTATTTAATATATATATGCAAATATTTATAAAAACAATGATAAGAAAATAAAAATAATTAATATTATATGAAATATTTGTGTAGTATTAGTATATCGATATTTTGGTATATCTATTTATTTTATAAAAATTAATATGATATATTATTACAGTCTATATATTATATTAATTAATTTGAATATAACTTATATGATTAATATATTTCAGAATCGTTCAAACAAGTTGAGTTGGTGTAGTGGTTGGGGGGTTTGTAAGTATTATTGCAGGTTGCATGTTCGATTCCCGCCTCCCTCCTTTTTAAAGCCTATTTTAGGCGCATGTTTGACCCGCCCGGGTATGGGGAACCGGTTACAGTTCCCGGGTTTTCGGTCATCCCGCCCGGTTCCCCGGTTCCCCGGTTCTCGGGCGGTCCGTTGATAAAGGCGGGCCAGCACCTGGACCGGACCGGTCCGGTCCGCGGTCCGACCGGTCCAACCGACCGGTCCGGTCCGGTTTTCAAAAGCTTGCTATTATCAGCCTTTAACATATTAAATACATTTTTATTAGACATTTCGTTTTAGGTCTACTCTTAGCGATATAGCCATACATAGGTAAAAGAACTATTATTATTTGCGACGTGATAAAAATGTTGAGACAATAATTTATTATGCCGTAGTCGGACAACATGTAAAAATTCCCAAAGTATTACTTCGAAGGGTTGCCTTGTAAAATGTACTCATATAAATATTTTAATATTAGGTAATGTAGAACTTTCAACAAAGCCTATAAAAATGAGAAAAAGGAACATTTCTTGCTTCTATTTTAAACAATCTCTCTTTATTTTTCCCCTTTATTCACAATAATACGCCATTTTAATCGCAACTAAAATTGTTTTATTAGCACCCCTAAGCTCTAGGTGTGCCTGACAGTGCAGTAGCTGCCATGCTGCCAAAATCAGGCTAATCCCGAGCCTGGGGGGGGGGGGGGTTGAGCCTTACCCAGGCCGGGCACTAGGACGCCTAGTGCCTGGCCTGTGCCCGGGACTGCAACTAAAATGGGAGTCTTATTAGGCCCCCTAAGCCCGACCTAGGCCTGGCCTGTTCCTAACCTTGCCTGAGCATAACTGTACTCATACCCGGGCCGGGCAACCGGGCTCGGGCTTTATTTGCACCACTTTTACATACACATAAATTTATTATATATTTTCTCATAAGTTATTTAGTGTAGTTGGTAAAGTGTGTTGATGAAACACTCTTGGTCCCAGGCTCAAGCTTTGCCTTTGTTAAAATATAAATTCGATATTTTTATTTAAACACAGCTTAACAAAATAAGTTAAAATATTTGATTTGAAAATCTATTTAATGACTAAGGGTTTCATTTGTTTTGGTTGTTACTAAACGAAAGGGAGATGTCAAAAATGAAGGTATCAAAAATGTAGTTTGAAAATGTGCTATCTGTGAAAAATAGAGTTTGCAATATAAATCTGTTTGGGTAAAACTCAATTTGCAGAGCTATTCAAAAAGCAGTGCAAATAAACTGTTTGGTAAAAATGGAGTTTTGTAAAATATATTTTTCAAAATACGAAACAATCAACAGTTGTAACTATGCATAATATTTTTCAGAATCAATGAATCTATGATCAAATAAAATAAATATCTTTGAAATATATCAGAGGCTTATCATCGACCATTTATGATTAACAACCGCCCATACTACTGATAAATAACCAAAAGAAGAACAAAATTAAACTCACAAAGTTCAACTCATTTTCAAATTGATGAAGAAGCAAACAAATAAGACATTATCAAGTTATAAATTGCAAGCAAGGAAGACTACAATATCAATCTCTTCAGTTCCATAAAATAATCTCAATTTGTTTCACAGAAAGCTCAATCTCTTCACTTACCTTATCAAAAGCATAAAATAAATAGCCAAATATAAAAAGAGGGGATTATTAGGCTGACCATTCATCCACCAGGGTACTCAGTGGGCAAGCAAAATAATACTCAAATCCAGTATTTGGATGTATCACAGGTTGTTTTCCTATCACGCCAAGCCCCCTGCTGATGAAGAATGGTTAAATTCCATGACCAGAATAGACAATAAAGGAAGTCCAAAAAATAGATGACGAAAGAATGCAGACCTAGATGAGGAAAGAATGCAAACCAAATGTTTTTGGTTTTCTCATTGCCGTCTGTCACGATCCGATGTCGTCGAAGGAGCTGCACTGGACGCTCTGAATTATTGGTGATTCGAATTTGATAAGCGAAGAAGTATTACTCCTTCGATAGCTGACTCTTGCTCTTGATATGCACACTCTTGACTTTGTGCCAACTTCAAATCACAAAACCAACAGAAGTCTCCTAGACCTCCAAAATGGCGGTGCTTTGTGCAAGATGGAGAGGCCTCTTGACAACATCATAAACATGCCCATGTCCGTACTCTTTGAGCGCCTTGATGGCCAGGTACAAAACATGAAACCCGCGAGAGGATGGAAGTGGATTGAGATGGAAAGAAAGAAAACGAATCTAAGGTTCAAGGAGAAGAGGGTGGACGGGAAGGGTAACATCCAAAAAAAGACCGCCCATTAGACAGAGAGATATAGACGACGGATGCCAGAGAGAAAGCCAATCATCATAGCTGAAAGAAGCCGACAGACAAAGTGCGAGAGTGTGACCGAGATTTGTGAGTACTCAGAGCGAGAACGAAATGCTCCAGTGCCCCAGACACGCCTTTCGCACCGGAAGCAACACAAGTTAGCTATGGTCGGAATATGTCCTTGGAGTTGGTTTATTTGAAAATGAAGTTTTCACAAAAAATGCTCCCAGATAGCACGTTTAGGGATTCCGACATTTTGGGCCAGATGCACCAGAGCCTATAAGCTCAAACAAACCCACCCTAAGATTAATTTGACAATGTAATGGTAAACCTCATCTTAAAACCATAATAAATAAATAAACAAACAAATAAATATAATTATATATATGTGTGTGTGCGCGCACACACAATTTTAGCTTGATTACAAGCATAATTAATGTTTAAATCAAACTTGGCTTTGCTCATTTGTCTAACAACTAAACTTGCAATCTTCCATCTTGTATTCAAATCCATTCCCTTGTTTTTGGTACTTCAATTATTTTGTTTTTAGGTAAAGATCAGGCCTTTGTATTCCATGAGAGCTAACCCTAACACCAACTTTTTAATTTGTCTAACAACTAAACTTGCGGTAATGAAAACTATAAATAATACAATGTAATAATACACATTCAAGTAGAGTTCAAAACAAGGGGACTGTTATGGGCTCCCCCTTTGCATGTTAATATCTCATCAGAGTGATGGCTGGAGGTGGCGTAGGTGGAGGGAATAAAAGCATGTCGAGCTCAACCTAACGAGAGAAATAGGAAGAGGGGAGCCTTGATCAACCTTAACTCAAACTCAATTACAAAAAAAAAGAGTAAAGGGAACTAAGAGCGACTAAAAGATTAATTCATGCTTGCCCATCCCATGACTCGAGGTTCCTAGAAAGAGGATACATGATACTTTTACGATTAAGTCTGAATAGTCAGACTAAATGATGCAGTGGTAAGGCCGACTCAGGGTGGATCCTCTAAATGCACTCCTAATATGTTATGAAAATTATGAATATGCAAGAGTTGGTCCAATTTAAAAATTACAACCGTAATTAATTAGTATAAAATCTAGCAGTTAAACAAAAATTCACAAACTTTGTTGATTAAAGAGAACAAGTAAATTTGCAGGCGAATGAGGCACAAATAATTTTAAGCGTGCACAAAATAAATCCTGCAAAGTACAACAAAATGATCTAATAGCACAATTCGATAAAAATTCATCATAATATGAGTTGCCAATAGTAAACAACAAAAAGAAAAAGATTTTTCAACAGTTCGCACGTGCAAGCGGCGGCGAAGATGGTTGTGAGCGGACATCCAAAGTCGAAGCAAGAGGGGAGAGGTGTTGGGAGCGAGGATCGGGACTGGTGGTGGTTTGAAGGGCTTAGAAAGTGGCTGTAGTGGGGTTCACGGTGGAGAAACCTGGACATGCTCAGGAGTAAGGACTTAAGAGTTAAGATACAAGACATGAAATTTAATTTAATGTACAAACAATGGATCATATGGACCCAAAACATAAGCGAAATATAAAAGTACAGGTCATGAGATTTAATTAAACATACAAACAATGGATTATGTGGACCCATAATATCCCACCCGTTCTTCGTATTGAACTTGTTGTCATGATCGGAAGGTGCTCGAATGAGCTCATTCCTCTTCTTTGATTTACCGTCAGAGTAACACATTATAACGAATCCCCGTGGTAGAGGCCTCGTTTCGCGGTGAGCCCTACTAGCACTAATTGATGGAGTTCAATAGAATGATGCAAAAAGCTCATCACCTGCTCATCGATGGGTTTTGTTAATTAAACATTGTAACATACAAACAATGGATCATGTGGACCCATTATATCCCACCCATTCTTCATGTTGAGCTTGTTGTCATACTCGGAAGGTACTCAACAGACTGGGCGGCTTGGTGACTGATGTTAGTACAAGGGATGCCACTGGATGCAAATATTAGGGGTAGACAATAGGCCTCCCGAGTCGAAGTTGATAGACATATGTGGTTGCATATGAATGGAGCGACATGGACTGATGGAGACGACATCGACTGATGGCGTTGTCACGAGCTTTGGTGGGCACGACGACTCAAGGAGTAGGCGACTGACATAGCCTTCAATGGTGCATGTCAGACACGATTTTTGATTGCGTAATATGAGCTGCATGGTGACTTATTTTGTAGCCTGAAGCCCCTTGATTTGGCAATGAGAGTGATAATAACTTCTTGAGATGCCTCGTAGGAGACAAGTAGATCCCTATTAGACTGCTCCAACACTGTCATGGCTGTCAAATACCTTTGTCGTGCAACATCAACTAATGTCATGGTGACAGTGCCCTTACAACCCCAATGTCGTGGATTTCTTACATCGAGAGAGCCGACAATATTTTTGTTTCTATTGAGGGAATGATGGTGGTTATTTTTTGAATTTAATGCATTAATAAATAGATTAAATTAATCAATTGATTAACTAATCAATGAATCCTTGCTGGTGTTGGGCTCAAAGGTTTGAAAGTGAGAAAGACATTGGCTGGACAGTAAGAATGGTGCTGTTCTCAATGGTAGAGGAAGCCAATAGGCTTTGAAAAGGAGAAGACAAATCCCTCTTTGCTGGCGTGGCACTCAAAAAAGAGATGTGCGATGGAACTTCCAGACAGATATTGTGCGTAGGATTTTGCTCGAGCTGATCAGAGATGTTTGCTGGCAGGCAAGGTGGAAGCTACAGTGGGTGACAAACGCGCCAGAGGAGATTGTCTCTGGAAAATACAGATGAGCATGGTCGCCTTCATGTGCAAGACACTGGACAGGGTTGATGCTGCTGATTCGAGCTCGACAAAATTCTTGTGCAAATGAATGGAGGAATTGAATTACCTCCTCAACAACAAGGCGCAGTTGGGTGTGGCACTAGACAATGGACATGGCCGGTAGTTGGTCGAGGGAGGACCAACAATGGTGATCAAAGGCAGTTTGGTGAGCGCTCGCAGAGGGAGGTCGTGTGTTGTTCGATCCTACTGGGAGTAGAAGGAAAAGTGGGGTGCTCTGCTTGTGTGCGTGGTGGGAACGACTGTTCCGTTGTAGAGAGGCTATTTTCTTCTTCCGAAGATTTGTTGAGGAGTTGCGAGATTGGAATGCTGAGGAGGTGGGTTGCCTATCTCTGATACAAAGTTATTATGAGTTCTCTTGTAGCATGCAGGTATCTCATCAGAGAGATGGCCGGAGGTGGTGTGGATGACGGGATACAAGTGAACCAATTTCTACCTAAGGAGAGGAAGAGGGAACCCTTACTTAACACTGCCCTAGCTTGAAAAAGGAAAAGAAGAGGTTGAAAACTAACATAGACTAAAACATCAATTCATACTTGCCCATCACATGACCCAAAGGGTCTTTAAATAGAGGATACATGATGACACTTTCACGATTAGGTCCACATACTTGAACTAAATCCAAACACACATGAAATATAAATAAAAGGCATGGTATTTAATTTAACATACAAACAATGGATCATGTAGACCCGTAACATATGCAAAATGTAAAGATACTAGACTTGACATTTAATTAGGACAATTATTAACCGCACACCTTTGGTAACCACAAACTATTGTTTTTCAAAATTTATACGGGCAAACAAAATTTATATCTACAAACCAAATAGAAAAAAAGATCTAACAAAGATGACCGATGGCGAACCCTCACTAGACTAGTGAACCGGCGTGGCATAAAACTTCGATGAAGTAAGACCATACCAACAGATCTAACAAGAAATCAAAACTAGAAACCACAATACCTGTTGATCTACTTCTTATCGTAGCGTAAATCTGCAGTTTACAGTAAAAAAATTACCCAGAAATTAATGTTATTTGACATTTTACATAAGAAAATAATGGTGTGCTTAGAATAACATGATACCTTCAATATGAACAGAACAATACCTTAATAGTAAATTCATTACAAGTTAACTCTGCCTGTTCCTCTTTTTTGGTAATGGAATCAAGTTCATTCAAAGCATCCACTTCCTCGTAAGATCTCATAGTATCAAATATTCTAATGTCATATTCCTTCTCGAAACAAATAGGAAGAATGGAGTGTGTAAAGTATGGAGAAACAAATAGGAAATAATTTGCTTGAAATTTAAAAAAGGACTGATGTCTTTCTTTAATTCTTGAACGCTGAATGAGTTGATGTGATAAGGTTTGTTGCGGATCACTCGAGTTGCTCGTGAACCGGTCAAAAGCAAACCGTCCTAGCTCGTGAGCGAGTCGAGCACACAAACAGTCATAGAAAATTGCTGACGGCTGACAAACAAATTTTTATGTGGAAAAACCTCGGAAAGGGAAAACAGAATCACGGCATCGGGTCTGTGGTGGCCAAATTTCACTATATCTTTGAGGAGTTACAATAGTATTTTATTGAGGGTTATAGGCCACTGCTCGTTACAATTTGCTCTTTCAGACTGCTTGAGTCAGCGAAAAATATGATGGTGTAGGATGTGCTCGGAAGCTATCTGGAATGGTGGAAGCAGAACCAGGTGCTCTGGATCCGAGTGACAGAGTCGGGTGTAGTCTTCGAGGTGTCAACTGGTTCCTGGAAGGGAGCATCGGGAGCATACAACAATCAACACTTAACTTAAATTACCTGATTTCCAGAAGCTCCCTGACAATAACGGGCTATGTGTCCTGGTTGATGACATTTGTAACATACCCTCGCGGTAGCCAAACACTCTCCTAGATGATAACGATAACACTTCGGGCAAAGGGGGTAATCCTTGATCCTGGTCTCAGTCTGATCACCTTTCTGGGATCCTGACCTCTGCTTCTTGTTCTAGTTTCTACCCTGGCTATTCTTATTATGCTGCTGCTGAGGTGCATCCTGAGGTCGCTTCGAACGGAAGCTGTTGCGCTTTTGCACCTTCTGCTGATCAACTTCTAACTTCCTAGCAGTGTCCACTAAACTCTTACAATCTGCATTCAAGTTAACTCTGCCTGTTCCTCTATTTTGGTAATGGAATCAAGTTCATTCAAAACATCCACTTCCTCATAAGATCTCATAGTATCAAATAGTCTAATGTCATATTCCTTCTCGAAACAAATAGGAAGAATGGAGTGTGTAAAGTATGGAGAAACAAATAGGAAATAATTTGCTTGAAATTTAAAAAAGGACTGATGTCTTTCTTTAATTCTTGAACGCTGAATGAGTTGATGTGATAAGGTTTGTTGCGGATCACTCGAGTCGCTCGTGAACCGGTTGAAAACAAACTGTCCTAGCTCGTGAGTGAGTCGAGTGCACAAACAGTCATAGAAAATTGCTGACGGCTGACAAGCAGATTTTTATGTGGAAAAACCTCGGAAAGGGAAAATAGAATCACGACGTCGGGTCTGTGGTGGCCAAATTTCACTATATCTTTTAGGAGTTACAATAGTTATTTTATTAAGGGTTATAGGTCACTGCTCGTTACAATTTGCTCTTTCGGACTGCTTGAGTCAGCAAAAAATATGATGGTGGAGGATGTGCTCGGAAGCTATCTGGAATGGTGGAAGCAGCAACAGGTGCTCTGGACCCGAGTGACAGAGTCGGGTGTAGTCTTCAAGGTGTCAACTGGTTCCTGGAAGGGAGCATCAGGAGCATAAATAAGACTTAAGTTACCTGGTTTCTAGAAGCTCCCTGACAATAACGGGCTATGTGTCCTGGTTGCTGACATTTGTAACATACCCCCGCGGTAGCCAAACACTCTCCTAGATGATGACGATAACACTTCGGGCAAAGGGGGTAATCCTTGATCCTGGTCTCAGTCTGATTACCTTTCTGGGATCCTGACCTCTGCTTCTTGTTCTAGTTTCTACCCTGGCTATTCTTGTTATGCTGCTGCTGAGGTGCATCCTGAGGTCGCTTCGAACGGAAGCTGTTGCGCTTTTGCACCTTCTGCTGATCAACTTCTAACTTCCTAGCTGTAACGGCCCACATGACCGCCACAATTTCGAACATCATGATCTGCATAAATATCAGAGTAAAACTTGAACTTTCTATGCATTTCATAACGAGTATAGAACTTATTGACTAAGCACCTACACAACATTTTGTTTACTTATTTCCCAAACTAAACAGGCTTATATAAATATAAAAGCAAGGTAAATAAAAGTATCTCCAACCTGTGCATCACTGATGCTCGGTAGCCGGCTTTCCGGTTCCTAAAATTTGAGAAATTTAACCGTTAGTCTTGCATAAAGACTAAGTGGAATTTACCTTTTGTTTACAGTATAGAAAATGTGAGAAAACAGCTAAATTTGTAATTATCAGACATGGTAAAAACATATTCAGGTAACCGTAGATGCAAACCGATATTTCTTCTATACTTTTTATTTTAGAAATTGTTAAGAGCAATTATATCATATCAGTCTCAATATTTCATTTTCAGTCTTTAGGCCCGACCCCTTGGGGTCATCAGTCTCCAAACCAGTACGTACAACACGCGTTTATGCCTTTCGGCTCGACTGGTTTGGTAATTCAGTCCACAGTCTCAATATTATTCGTTTATATTGCCCTTAACACTTCATGTGTCGACACATATGAATATGATTAATGAGTTTATGATTTTTAATCAGTCCCCTCAGAGAATACTTCCTTGCTTGATTGCCTCTATCGGAGGCCATTCATAGCATAGGCAACTTTAAGACATTTAGCAGAATAAAATATCTGGTAAAGCATACAGTAAAAAGATAAATTCTCACCATAGTTCGTTCTTTTCCTTTGCCCCGCCTTGAATAGACGTCGCGTCTACCTGGAGATGCCATCCTTCGCACTATCTTACCAGGCGACGGGAAGAATCAAATCGCCAAGCCCTAGCCCTAGCTCTCCCCGATGGCAGCAGCGCATAATAAGAAGAAAAGCACAGGGGACGGGCTTTTATTCCGATAAGACCGCCGAACCCGCCGCTTATCAATAGGTCGGCGGTCCAATATAAATAAAAAAAAAACTCCTGCATCTGCATGGCTCAGCTAGCCCAAACAAAAATAATGGAAGACCCAGATGTTTAAACCATCACCATGCATAAATTACCCCAAGTCGATATAAAATACATACCATATAATGCGTCGAGCACTTCCATAAAATATAGAGATACAAATATATAAACTAGTCCACAAAATATAACATTTTCATACAATAGCAGCGCATGGCGACGCCGATTCATCACTGCGTATACTTCTTTACATCATCGGGGACTTACCTGTCATCAATTAAATTTTGTTACATGTCTTCATATCTTTTCTTAAGTTAGTTAATGCATACATTAATTCATTTTGCATACCGGGCACGCTGCGCGTCACAATTCTCCCCTCCTTAAAACTTTTTCGTCCCCGAAAATCATTCTTCCATAATATTGAACAGTGCAGGAAACAGACTTCGCATTGCCTCTTCACGTTCCCAAGTTGCTTCATGCCTAGGACGACCCTTCCACCATACTAGCACAAACTTTACATCACGATTTCGTAATTGTTTGCTTCGTCGATCTATAATCTGATGTGGTTCTGTCGGGCTAGAAAGGTCTGGTTCGATCGGAATATCAGTGGCTGCCACAATCGTCTCCGGGTCACGGATATATTTTCGCAATGCTGACACATGAAACACATGATGCAGTCTTTGTAACTCTGCTGGTAGCTCCAAACGGTAGGCAACATCGCCTACCCGTTCAGTGACTGGAAACGGTCCGATATAACGTGGACTCAATTTCCCAAGTCGTCGAAACCGGGAAACTCCTTTAAATGGTCTGATTTTCAAACATACCTGGTCTCCGACTTGACACTGCACAAGGCGATGACGGGCATTATAATATTTTTGTTGCCGGTCTTGTGCTACTTTCATTCGTTGTTGTATGAGTTTTACTTTTTCATGCCATTTATCAATTTTCTCCCGGTTATACAATGTCCGATCACCGTCTTCCCTACTTAATGGTGTTCGACAACGTCGGCCATACAATGCTTCGAACGGTGCCATCTGAATAGACGATTGGTAGCTGTTATTGTATGCAAACTCTACCAATGTCAAATATTTTTCCCAGGAGCCCTTTAAATCCAGTACAACCATACGCAGTAAGTCTTCTAAAAACTGAATTGTTCGCTCCGAGTGTCCATCTGTTTGGGGATGAAATGCTGTACTGAATAATAATTTTGTCCCCAAACGCTTGTGGATATATCTCCAATTTCCAGACGTGAAGCGACCGTCGCGATCGGAAATTATGGATCGAGGGATACCATGCAATTTGACAATAACATCTATGTATAAATCATTCAACTTTTCAGGCGGCATATTCTGTCACACCGGAATAAAATGTGCGCTCTTCGTTAAACGGTCAATGATTACCCAAATACCATCGTGTCCTAATTTACTGCGGGGTAAACCGAAGACAAAATCCATTGCAATGTCTTCCCACTTCCATTCTGGTATTGGTAGGGAATGCAAATATCCTCCAGGTTTCTGGTGTTCAGCTTTCACCAACTGGCATATATGACACGATGCAATATACGTAATTATGTCCTTTTTCATTCCTGGCCACCAGAAATCCTCCTTTAGGTCATGGTACATTTTCGTCCGTCCTGGATGGATTGAATACGGAGTATTATGTGCTTCATATAATATATCTCTTCGTATGCTGTTCACATTTGGGACACATAACCGTTCGTTCATAAGTAATAACCCATTTTGCAACGTAAATTCACCAGTCTCCCCTTTTCTTACCTTCTCTTGTAATGCAACAAGAAACGGATCCTTTGGCAATGCTTCTTTAATTCTATCCGTCAAACTATATCTGACCTGTAATTGAGATAACTGCGCTTGTTTACTTTCCGGTGTCACAAGTGGTGTGATCTCCATCCTCTCCAACTCGTATACTAATTGTGCCTCATAACCAGACAGCACAGACAATCCCACTGTATTCTTACGGCTTAGAGCATCAGCAACCACATTTGCTTTGCCAGGATGGTATTGCAAATCCACGTCGTAGTCTTTGATGAACTCTAACCACCGGCGCTGCCGAAGATTCAATTCCTTCTGAGAATATATATATTTTAAATTTTTGTGATCAGTAAAGACTTCGCAGCGTACGCCATATAAATAGTGTCGCCAAAGTTTTAGTGCAAAGATTACTGCAGCTAGTTCTAAATCATGCACTGGGTAATTTTTCTCAGCATCTTTCAACTGTCGGGATGCATAAGCAATTACTTTTCCGTGTTGCATCAATACACAACCCAATCCCTTGTACGAAGCATCACTGTAAATCTGAAACCCGTCCGTACCTGACGGCATGGTCAGAATTGGCGCTGAGGTCAGTTTTTCTTTCAAAATATCAAATGCTAACTGGCAGTCATCGGACCACTGAAATAACGTATTCTTTCTGGTTAATTAAGTCAACGGTAAGGAGATTTTAGAAAAGTCCTTTACAAACCGTCGATAATATCCTGCTAAACCCAAAAAACTCCGTACTTCCGTCACTGATGTTGGTTGGAGCCAACTGAGAATAGATTCAATCTTTGCGGGGTCGACAGCCAAACCCTGCTCGGTAATTACGTGTCCAAGGAAGGACACCTTTCTCAACCAAAAGTCACATTTTGAAAATTTGGCATATAATTGGTGTTCTTTCAACGTTTGCAAGGCCAATCGTAAATGCCCTGCATGTTCTTCTTCTGTCGGGGAGTAAATCAGTATATCATCAATAAACACTATTACAAATCGGTCTAAATAGTCTTTAAAGACCCGATTCATCAGATCCATGAATGCTGCTGGTGCATTCGTTAGCCCAAACGGCATGACCAAAAACTCAAAATGACCATATCTGGTGCTGAACGCAGTTTTAAAAATATCCTCTTCTTTTATTCTTAACTGGTGATAATCAGATCGCAAATCCAACTTAGAAAATACTCTGGCGTTGACAAGTTGATCAAATAAATCTTCTATACGAGGGAGAGGATACTTATTTTTCACAGTCAACTTATTAAGTTCATGATAGTCAACACACAGGCGTAGTGTTCCTTCTTTCTTTTTAACAAACAATACCGGGGCACCCCATGGGGAGGAACTCGGACGAATGAAATTTTTGTCAATCAGTTCCTGTAGTTGCACTTTCAATTCTGCCAATTCTTTTGGTGCCATTCGATATGGTGTCTTTGCCACTGGCCTAGCTCCTTGCTCAAGGTTAATTTCAAACTCAATTTCCCTCTTTGGAGGGAGTCCAGCCAATTCTTCCGAGAACAATTCTTGAAATTCACATACGACCGGAATCATTGAAATGTCTTTCCTTTCTTCAGATGGTCCTTTCACCATTACCAAAATAGCTTCACCACCCTTTCGAATTTGTGAAAGCGCTTTCATTGCAGAAATGAGTATTTTGGACACTTCACCCAATCCTCGGTACTTAATTCGACTGTGATCTGCACATCTTATTGACACTTCTTTATTCTTACAATCAATAATTGCTTCGTTTTGGGTTAGCCAGTCCATGCCCAAAATGACATCAAATTCAGTTAGTGGAAGAACCACTAAATCTGTTGTAAATGGTTTATTATTCAGGGCAAACGTAACGATTACTCGTTGTTGTGTCGGGAGCACCTGGTTATTTGGTAACGTAACGTGCAACATCTCTTGTACCCGGTATGGCTTTGCCTCAATTGCATTCAATATTGATGCAGAAATAAAGGAGTGGCTTGCTCCAGTATCAAATAACAATTTCACTAAATAGTGGCCAATAGAGATAATACCTGTCACTACGGTGTCATCCGCCTTTGCCTCTTGTTGATTAAGATTAAACACCCGCGGTTGCACACGACGTTCTTGCATTTGATGTTCTTCATGATATGATCCGGCTGCCGCTGACGTAGAGGCTGAGGCCGTATACTCACCTCCCTGAGCACTACCTATCTGATACAACCTCTGACCCTGAGGCACTGTAAACGACTGTGATGCTCTTTGTCCTTCTCGGCTACGAGGGCACTCCCTCTGTCGATGCCCAGGCTGACGGCACAAGTAACAAACATTGCTCCCCACTAGACACTGCCCCTTGTGGCTCTTGCCACACTTGCCACATCGTTGCTCAGCTGTTGGCGCACTTCCACTACTCTCGATGGGACGAAACCGCTTTCCTGAATCACTAGACTTTCCTGATGTACTTGTCCTGCTTGACGTGTCCTTACTCGAAGACGACCATGACGATCTTTTCTTTGCAAAGTCCCTTCGCCTCTGCGTTTTTTCTGCGTCAATCTCCATCAAACGGGCTTTTTGCACCAAAGCCCCATAGTCTGCAATTTCCATCGGTACCAGAACCGAACGGATACTGTCTCTCAATCCTTCCTGGAACCGCCGACATCTTTCTTTCTCATTAGGCACAAAGGCCTCAGCATAAAACGCCAAATTGGCATATTCTGTTTCATATTCCAGGACTGATCGAGAACCCTGCACGAGACGCAAGAATTTATCCTGTAGTAACTTCTTTTCTGATTCGGGAACAAACCAATTAGTAAAGGCGTGAAGAAAAGTGGCCCACGGAATGCTTGTTTGTCCGCGGCCTGCCAACCTGCCTCGCACATTCAGCCACCACCGCTTCGCTTCTCCTTCCAACAAAAACGTAACCAAACCCACCTTTCGTTCATCTGGGCAAAGCATAACTTCTAGTATTGTTTCAATACGAGAAATCCAATCCTCTGTCTCCAGGGGAGATAGCCCTCCCCGAAATACTGGCGGCTTCAACTCCATGAATTGCTTTAAATCAATATCCAATTGTCTCGGTTGTGACGGTCCTGTCACTTCCAGTGCTGCTGAAGGGGGCGCATCTCGAACCATTTTAATAGCCTCCGCTAACATCTTCGTCAACTCCATTAGCTGCTGCGGAGTCTGTTGCTCTCCCTGCGGAGGTATCATTTGTGGCAGTTCTTGCGGAGCCTGCCCCGATGCACCGCCCTCAGATATGGCCTCTCGGGCTTCCTGTACCAATTCCATGTAAATCACGCGTAAATTAGTTTATTCACACTAGGACATACTCGTTATGGCCAGGGTTCAATTGAAAACCTGGCTCTGATACCACTAAATTGTAACGGCCCACATGACCGCCACAATTTCGAACATCATGATCTGCATAAATATCAGAGTAAAACTTGAACTTTCTATGCATTTCATAACGAGTATAGAACTTATTGACTAAGCACCTACACAACATTTTGTTTACTTATTTCCCAAACTAAACAGGCTTATATAAATATAAAAGCAAGGTAAATAAAAGTATCTCCAACCTGTGCATCACTGATGCTCGGTAGCCGGCTTTCCGGTTCCTAAAATTTGAGAAATATAACCGTTAGTCTTGCATAAAGACTAAGTGGAATTTACCTTTTGTTTACAGTATAGAAAATGTGAGAAAACAGCTAAATTTGTAATTATCAGACATGGTAAAAACATATTCAGGTAACCGTAGATGCAAACCGATATTTCTTCTATACTTTTTATTTTAGAAATTGTTAAGAGCAATTATATTATATCAGTCTCAATATTTCATTTTCAGTCTTTAGGCCCGACCCCTTGGGGTCATCAGTCTCCAAACCAGTACGTACAACACGCGTTTATGCCTTTCGGCTCGACTGGTTTGGTAATTCAGTCCACAGTCTCAATATTATTCGTTTATATTGCCCTTAACACTTCATGTGTCGACACATATGAATATGATTAATGAGTTTATGATTTTTAATCAGTCCCCTCAGAGAATACTTCCTTGCTTGATTGCCTCTATCGGAGGCCATTCATAGCATAGGCAACTTTAAGACATTTAGCAGAATAAAATATCTGGTAAAGCATACAGTAAAAAGATAAATTCTCACCATAGTTCGTTCTTTTCCTTTGCCCCGCCTTGAATAGACGTCGCGTCTACCTGGAGATGCCATCCTTCGCACTATCTTACCAGGCGACGGGAAGAATCAAATCGCCAAGCCCTAGCCCTAGCTCTCCCCGATGGCAGCAGCGCATAATAAGAAGAAAAGCACAGGGGACGGGCTTTTATTCCGATAAGACCGCCGAACCCGCCGCTTATCAATAGGTCGGCGGTCCAATATAAATAAAAAAAACTCCTGCATCTGCATGGCTCAGCTAGCCCAAACAAAAATAATGGAAGACCCAGATGTTTAAACCATCACCATGCATAAATTACCCCAAGTCGATATAAAATACATACCATATAATGCGTCGAGCACTTCCATAAAATATAGAGATACAAATATGTAAACTAGTCCACAAAATATAACATTTTCATACAATAGCAGCTCATGGCGACGCCGATTCATCACTGCGTATACTTCTTTACATCATCGGGGACTTACCTGTCATCAATTAAATTTTGTTACATGTCTTCATATCTTTTCTTAAGTTAGTTAATGCATACATGAATTCATTTTGCATACCGGGCACGCTGCGCGTCACACTAGCAGTGTCCACTAAACTCTTATAATCTGCATTCAAGTTAACTCTGCCTGTTCCTCTTTTTTGGTAATGGAATCAAGTTCATTCAAAGCATCCACTTCCTCATAAGATCTCATAGTATCAAATAGTCTAATGTCATATTCCTTCTCGAAACAAATAGGAAGAATTGAGTGTGTAAAGTATGGAGAAACAAATAGGAAATAATTTGCTTGAAATTTAAAAAAGGACTGATGTCTTTCTTTAATTCTTGAACGCTGAATGAGTTGATGTGATAAGGTTTGTTGCGGATCACTCGAGTCGCTCGTGAACCGGTTGAAAACAAACCGTCCTAGCTCGTGAGTGAGTCGAGCGCACAAACAGTCATAGAAAATTGCTGACGGCTTACAAACAGATTTTTATGTTGAAAAACCTCGGAAAGGGAAAACAGAATCACGACGTCGGGTCTGTGGTGGCCAAATTTCACTATATCTTTGAGGAGTTACAATAGTTATTTTATTGAGGGTTATAGGCCACTGCTCGTTACAATTTGCTCTTTCGGACTGCTTGAGTCAGCAAAAAATATGATGGTGGAGGATGTGCTCGGAAGCTATCTGGAATGGTGGAAGCAGCAACAGGTGCTCTGGACCCGAGTGACAGAGTCGGGTGTAGTCTTCGAGGTGTCAACTGGTTCCTGGAAGGGAGCATCGGGAGCATAAATAAGCAACAATCAACACTTAACTTAAATTACCTGGTTTCCAGAAGCTCCCTGACAATAACGGGCTATGTGTCCTGGTTGCTGACATTTGTAACATACCCCCGCGGTAGCCAAACACTCTCCTAGATGATGGCGATAACACTTCGGGCAAAGGGGGGTAATCCTTGATCCTGGTCTCAGTCTGATCACCTTTCTGGGATCCTGACCTCTGCTTCTTGTTATAGTTTCTACCCTGGCTATTCTTGTTATGCTGCTGCTGAGGTGCATCCTGAGGTCGCTTCGAACGGAAGCTGTTGCGCTTTTGCACCTTCTGCTGATCAACTTCTAACTTCCTAGCAGTGTCTACTAAACTCTTATAATCTGCATTAAAGTTAACTCTGCTTGTTCCTCTTTTTTGGTAATGGAATCAAGTTCATTCAAAGCATCCACTTCCTCGTAAGATCTCATAATATCAAATAGTCTAATGTCATATTCCTTCTGGTAACAAATAGGAAGAATGGAGTGTGTAAAGTATGGAGAAACAAATAGGAAATAATTTGCTTGAAATTTAAAAAAGGACCAATGTCTTTCTTTAATTCTTGAACGCTGAATGAGTTGATGTGATAAGGTTTGTTGCAGATCACTCGAGTCGCTTGTGAATCGGTCGAAAACAAACCGTCCTAGCTCGTGAGCGAGTCGAGGGCACAAACAGTCATAGAAAATTGTTGACGGCTGACAAGCAGATTTTTATGTGGAAAAACCTCGGAAAATGAAAACAGAATCACGACGTCGGGTCTGTGGTGGCCAAATTTCACTATATCTTTGAGGAGTTACAATAGTTATTTTATTGAGGGTTATAGGCCACTGCTCGTTACAATTTGCTCTTTCGGACTGCTTGAGTCAGCGAAAAATATGATGGTGGAGGATGTGCTCGGAAGCTATCTGGAATGGTGGAAGCAGCAACAGGTGCATTGTGTTAACCCCAAAATCGGCAATCCTCTCCAAGGTGCCTATTGTTTCTGCTCTTCTCTTACAGGTTCCCATCCGCAAGGAGCAGGCTACCCCTGATGTCCACCGTGTCCGCGCAAGACGGACTGCCTAGTCCAAAGTCGCTCAGGGACAGGTGCTCCGCTAGCCGCCCGCTAAGGGCGGCCTCCGCCTGCTGGGCGGACTCCCCCTGGAGTCCGCCCAGGCCGCCCGCCAGGAGGCGGCCCGCCTGCCGGGCGGACTCCCCCTGGAGTCCGCCCAGGCCGCCCGCTAGGGGACGGCCTCCCCGGCCGGGCGGACTCCCCCTGGAGTCCGCCCAGGCCGCCCGCTAGGGGGCAGCCTCAGCTTGCCGGGCGGACTCCCCCGGAGTCCGCCCAGGCCGCCCGCTAGGGGGCGGCCTCCCTGGCTGGGCGGACTCCCCCTGGAGTCCGCCCAGGCCGCCCACTAGGGGGCGGCCTCAGCCTGCCGGGCGGACTCCCCCGGAGTCCGCCCTGGCCGCCCGCTAGGGGGCGGCCTCCCCGGCCGGGCGGACTCCCCCTGGAGTCCGCCCAGGCCGCCCGCTAGGGGGCGGCCTCCGCTCAGTCTGCCTGCTCAGGCTGTTCCGCCTGCTTGCTCCTCAGGTCACTCAGCCTGCCTGCCCTCTTCTAGCTGCCAACCGGAAGTCTGCCCCAGCAGAGAAAAGGTCAGTCCGCCGAGTCCGCTGAGTCCGCCGAGGTCGTCAATGGTGACGTCACTGGGCCCCGCTTCAAGAAGATTCTCCCCGGGCCTATAAATACCCCCCAAGACCTCTCATTCTGGACGCGTGGGAGGAGAACTGCCACCTTGATCAAAGCCTGCGGACTCAGTTTTCCAGGTCGTCAGAGTTGATCAAGCAAGGTCTGCGGCCTCAAATCTCCAGTCCGCCCAGGTCGTCAAGGGCTGCGGACTTAGCTTTTTCTGCCCTCAGCAGCTTGCGCAGCCTCCGCAGCCTCCGATTTCCAGTTCTCCCAGGTCGTCAAGGGCTGTGGACTTAGCTTTCTCTGCCCTCATCAGGCAGCTTGGGCAGCATCTGCAGCTTCAGTTCTCCAGTCCTCTGCAGCTCCTTTTACTTAGTTTCTGGCATCTCCTTCCTTAGCCGCCAGCTTCCCCCATTGTACCCTCTACTGCTCTTATATGTAATGGTGCAATAGCAAGTTGTAACTCTTCTTGAATAAAGGAAAAGCCCGTCGCAAGAGTGGCATTCAAGCCGCGGCGGGCGAAGTCTGCTGTTGCCGCTACTAGCGGCCTCCTCTCTTCTTCTCTCCTCTCTCGGCATCAACCTGCAAAGCAAACCATTCAAGTAGCTGTCTGCTCGACAGTACCTGATCAAGCTCCCTCTCTGCTCGAGCAAGTTTCTCCTCTGCTCAAGCAAGCTTCTCTTCCATCCCCGCAACCCTTCTTTCTTCATCCTTAGCTTGTGAGATTGAACAACCCGTTAACTGGTTGGTGTCGCATTTCGCCCATCAACAGTTAACACACGACCTTCAGATCTCGATTAGACAGTGAAAGCAGTGGTTACTCATGTCAGACCATCAACCAGCCGAGAATCTTGCTCCAAGTCCAAGTGATGATCCTCTTTGGGAGGCCTTAGAGAAATCCCGCAGAGAAACTGCCCAACAGTTTCAAGCCATCAACCGTACTCTAGCAGCTCTCACGCAGCAATTGGCCGCTCAATCTTCAGCAGCGCCAGCTCCTCCAATCAATCCAGCACCAACATCGGAGACTCCTCAAGTCTATCCACCGGCTTATCCGCCGGTCTATCCTCCTCTTTATACTCCAACTTTTCCGCAAGGGCCTGCAACTCCTTTGCGATCTCAGGATGATGAGTTTGCAGCTCGTCAAAACTTCTTCCGGGAAGCTGCCCGGGGAAGTCCAGCTAGATTTCTGAATTTTTAGGGAAGTCACCCCTTCCCTTCAGCTCCTGCCTTTGCTCCTCCCGCAGCAACCTTTTTCTCCTATCCTCCTGCTTCTTTTGCAGCTTGAAAGAAAAGGGGATAGATACTACTCTAGAGGGGGGGGGGGGGTGAATAGAGTAATCAAAAATTGTACTAGCAAAGTTGACTGTCTACTCAACTCCCTTGGAGTTAATTGCGGAATGAAGGTTATAGATATTTGAGATTAAACCCTAAAGCCTAACACAAGTGATGTGCACGAAAGGCAGCCAACTGTAATTACAGTTTAGCCTTGGAATCCTAAACAACAACTAGCAAACCTAGTTAAAATCTAATCACAGCCAATCAGCACAGAGAATTAATTAAACAATTCAGACGACACAAGGAATTTATAGTGGTTCCCCAAACAACTTGGGTACGTCCACTCTTCTACCAACAAGGTAGGAATCCACTCAGGTTTTTGATCAGGTGCCCTGCCACCAACAAGATTTGCTTTAGGTAGATCCAGAAACTCTTTAGACTTTTGATCAGGTGTCTAAAAACCAACACAGGTTTTTGATCAGGTGCCCTGCCACCAAGGGATACTTTTGAAGGGAGTAATAACCCTTTACAGGAGGGGGAAAGAAGGTTAAAATGTCTTCTCTATTTTACAATAGATTAGAGAAGCACAAGAACTTGCACTGAGCTAGAAAGCTCTTAAAGAATCAAGACTCCCCCTGGCTAAAAGAACGTCCAGGTGAAGTCTTGCTTCAGTGCAGAAACACTTCAGAAAATCTGAAGGAAAAAGCTACAAGAAGATAAATAATATGAAATAGAATTTCTTCTTTAGGCAACTATCTTCTTCTTCTTCAAAAAGCTCTGAGTGAAGATCTTCCTGTAAGCAGGAGAACTCAGGTTGAAGAAGAGTGAAGACTAAAACTTCTTCTCAGTTAGATGTGAACGAGCTGAGAGCAGTTGGAAACTGTAAGTTCTAAGCTTGAATGCTGCAGTTAGCTTTTTGAATATCAGAACTAGTTCATTTCTTTCTCCAAAGAAGTCTTTATATAGCAGCAGCAGCAACGGCTCTTACTTGAGTTTGAATCTTGTCTTCTACTGAACTCTGCAAGCTGGGCTGCAAAAAGCATAAAGCAAAACAAAATACTGCAGACAGATATCTTATAAGAGGATAAAGCTTTCTAAGAACCTGCAAATAACTCTGATGAAATAATACAAGAGAAAGTCACATCAGAAAAGACTCTTTACAGCCAAGGAAGACTTTTTGAGTCTAACGGCTATAAAGGACAGCCTGACAGATAAAGCAGAAATTATATCTCAGCTAATAAGACAAACAACTTTGTCAGAAAAAGATTAGCTCATGCATAAGGAATGGAACAGATATTGCATGAAAATATTATCACAATTTATTCAGATAATCTTTTATAAAATATGCCAAAATAAATATGAAATTAATCACATCATAGAAGACGACAAAACTACTCAAGATATACAGCAAAACGTCGAACGACCCTCGGAGATCGTCGACCTAAGCACAGAGATCGTCGACCTATCAGACAAATAGTCGAACGATCCAGATAGTCGAACTATCAAAGAAGATAGTCGAACTACCTCAGCAGATAGTCGACCTATCAGAACAGATAGTCGAGCTATCAGATAGTCGATCTATCAAGACAGATAGTCGAACTACCAAACAAAACAGATAGTCGACCTATCAAACAGATAGTCGACCTATCATAGAAAACAGATAGTCGACCTATCAACAGATAGTCGAGCTATCAAGCAAAACAGATAGTCGACCTATCAACAGATAGTCGAACTATCAGATAGTTGAACTATCCAAGCAGATAGTCGAACTATCAAAGAAGAACAGATAGTCGACCTATCAACAGATAGTCGAGCTATCACAGAAAACAGATAGTCGATCTATCAAACAGATAGTCGAACTATCAAAGCGGACAGATAGTCGACCTATCAAACAGATAGTCGAACTATCAGATAGTTGAACTATCCAAGCAGATAGTCGAACTATCAAACACAACAGATAGTCGACCTATCAAACAGATAGTCGAACTATCAACGCAGACAGAACGTCGACCAACTGATAGACGATCGTCGATCAGCCGATAGACGATAGTCGAGCGGCGTTCGACCATAGTCGAACGAAAAACAACTTAACCAAATTTACATCTGGAAAAGTGACGCCTCTAAAACTAGAGCAACAAACTAAACAACTAACCTTTGACCATAGATAAATCTTGGGTCAAGAGACAGAAAGAGAAGACTGAACTCAAATCAAAACCTAGGGTATCAACACAGCTACTGCTCATGCTCCTTACTTTCCTTATGCAGTAGAACCAGAAGAGCCATCGTCGTTTACGGAGAGTGTTCGGTATGAACCAACTCCAGTCAACTTCCGAGAGCCACGGTTGCCCATTTACACCGGGGAGACTGATCCAGTCAAGCATCTTCAAGCTTTTGAATCAGCCGTTGCTCTTAAGACCCTCTCAGATGCTACCAAGAGCAAGCTCCTCGTAACGACCTTTGATGGTCAAGTGAGAGACTGGTTCTATGGACTGCGACCTCAGTCAATCTCTTCCTTTACTGACTTGCGAAGAGAGTTCCTGCTCAGATTTTCTACATCTTCAAAGAGGAAGGGCGGTCCAGAAGCCCTCTTTGAGATCAGGCAGCGAGAGAATGAGACTTGGTTTCATTATGTGGATCGTTTTCAGAAAGAAATCTTGGACATTGAGATCGTTGATCAAGAAATGTACCGAGTAGCTCTTATTCACGGCCTGCGTGAAGGTCCACTAAAGTTTGAAGCTAACGTCCGAGCACCAAGAACTTATCAAGAGTTGATCGGCTTAGCCAACTCGTATATCCGCGGTGAAAAGAGCAACCCCAGCTTCGTCTCCAGGCTTATATCAGAGAAAAATTCTTCTTCTTACAAGCAGCCTCCGAGGTCTCCTCGGAGAGACTTTCCATCTCTCTCTAGGAAAGCAAGAAGATTTCAGCATCATCATCAATACCCCTCCCAAGTCCATGATCGTGCCCAAGAACGGCTGCTACCATTGTCAACATCATCTCCGCTAGCAGCTGCAGTTTATCAGCAGCAAGAAGGTGACCTGCCAGAGTTTGAGTTAGATGAGGTCATGTAAGAAGTTAGCCAAATCATGAAGGATAAGGCATATTCCAAAAGGCCCTACCAGCCGGCGAATCAGAGATCAAGAAATTCAGATCCGTTCTGTGAATTCCACAGGGAGAAAGGTCATTTAACTGAAGATTGCAAGGCCCTTCGGCGATTGGTGGAAAGATTGCTCATCGAGGGCAAGATCAACGATCTGGTCAAGAAGATTGATTCTTCGAAACCTTCCACCTCCAAGGGCAAGGAGGTGGCTGAGGGTCAGCTGGAGTGCATAGAGATACATGATAAGGGCCGTCTGGGGCTCATTGATTTTTCAAGTGAGTGCATCGATGTCGTTGACGAAGGTGAACTTGGAAGACTATTCTGAAGCAAAGAGGACACATTTCTTGCTTCATCAGCTATGAACAATCGCAGTTCCTCAAAACCCCTCACGATCGTGATTGGTTGCTTTTACTTTACCTTTCAAACATTCTATTTTTCAGCACTTCTAAGTGTTTCATTCTTTCATTCAATAGAGCTTACGTCAGAGAATACATACTGACACAGTTCCCTTTTTGTGATGCTTCTTCTCCATATTTTTCTCTTTGCCAAAGAGATCACTGAACCACCGAGATATCGCCAAGTCTTGCTCAATGCCCCCTCGAGATTGTCCTCAGGCGTAAAACCACAATGACCACATATGATGAGGAGTTTTCTCATATGTGTAGTGGGGGCCGTTCAACTCTCGTGCGGAGGATGACGGGGCTTCGGATACCGGTCGATGTCTAGCGCAGTGTGAGTGCCTATGGGAGGCCTCCTGTGATAGTTCTATCGTGCTCCGTTAGGGATACGTTACAGTTACGATGATCTTTGCTTGACAAGCAATGGCGATCAAGTGTAGCCTTGTCTCCTCGATCATCTCACAACTGTGATGGCCGAACACTCTATGGTACTCTCGATCCGTGCCTCCGCGGGACTCACAACTCCGCTGATCAATCCGCAGACAAGCAATAGACCACTTGGCGCAACTAGTCTAATTGATCAGCGATGCTTGTAACCCGAGGCAAGAGAGCAGTGCATCTGTCGATCCTTCTTAGGATTGTTTCTTGTTTATTTATGCCCTTCTAAAGGATGCGCGACCAGTCCGCTTTGGTTAGGACTACACCCAGGATGACTTTGACAAGTGATGCATAAGGCCTACGGGGAACACCTGTGGCAACATTCAACCTTTTTAGTTCATCCTCGGGATATAGCTCCTCTTTTCTCTTTTTACCTTCTTACAGGTTAGCAGGTTAAATTCAACCTATTCTAAGGATCTGTAATATCTTTCTTGGCTTATGATCATCTTATATGCGCTGCCTGCATAAACTTGTATCAGATGATAATCAACAAGTTCTCTCATCAGATGTTAGCCACACATCATTTATTCAAGGCGTGTGATTCTTCTTGATTAACAAGTCATGTCATCATGAATCTAATTTCGGATTTTCTTATCTCACTGATCTGGATTTTCATGTCGACATTATACCTTAATCACGCGGGACAATCATTATCGCAGTTTGATCTTTATTCAGTTGACAACAGAGTGTGTCAGGTATCTGTTCTGTTATCCGATTATATCTTATCATACCAACAACCTACATTCGCAGATTCCGCCCAGGTATTTGCGAACTTAGTTTTCTTGCCTATCATATCTGCTACTTGCCTTCTTTTGCAGAGAATAACAGATATTAGCAAGTTCCCCTCAGGTACTTGCAGTTTACTCTTTATCATATCTGCTACTTACCTTCTTTTGCAGAGAATAGCAGATATTAGCAAGTTCCCCTCAGGTACTTGCAGTTTACTCTTTATCATATCTGCTACTTACCTTCTTTTACAGAGAATAGTAAATATTAACAAGTTCCCCTCAGGTACTTGCAGTTTGCTCTTTATCATATCTGCTACTTAGCTTCTTTTGCAGAGAATAGCAGATATTAACAAGTTTCCCTCAGGTACTTGCAGTTTACTCTTTATCATATCTGCTACTTACTTTCTTTTGCAGAGAATAGCAAATATTAGCAAGTTCCCCTCAGGTACTTGCAGTTTACTCTTTATCATATCTGCTACTTACTTTCTTTTGCAGAGAATAGCAGATATTAGCAAGTTCCTTTCAGGTATTTGCACCTTACTTCCCTATCATATCTGTTGCTTACCTTTCTTTTGCAGAGATCAGCAGATACCAGCAAGTCCTTTTCAACTCAGGTACACACAAGATGTACCTCCTTTTACCTGTATTGACTTTTTCTTCGCAGGTAAAATATAGGCACTGACAGATCTTTCCGAGGAGAGACATCAGGTTCTATCTCTCCTAATCTCTAATTTTTTCTCTCCTGATTTTTGAGAGGAGGATCACGATTTTTGTGGATCTCCTACTTTTTCGAAGTTCCCTTCGGAACTTAAAAAAGTGCGGGGATTATGTTAACCCCAAAATCGGCAATCCTCTCCAAGGTGTCTATTGTTTCTGCTCTTCTCTTACAGGTTCCCATCCGCAAGGAGCAGGCTACCCCTGATGTCCACCGTGTCCGCGCAAGGCGGACTGCCGAGTCCAAAGTCGCTCAGGGACAGGTGCTCCGCTAGCCGCCCGCTAAGGGACGGCCTCCGCCTGCTGGGAAGACTCCCCCTGGAGTCCGCCCAGGCCGCCCGCCAGGAGGCGGCCCGCCTGCCGGGCAGACTCCCCCTGGAGTCCGCCCAGGCCGCCCGCTAGGGGGCGGCCTCCCCGGCCGGGCGGACTCCCCCTGGAGTCCGCCCAGGCCGCCCGCTAGGGGGCGGCCTCCCCGGCCGTGCGGACTCCCCCTGGAGTCCGCCCAGGCCGCCCGCTAGGGGGCAGCCTCAGCCTGCCGGGCGGACTCCCCCAGAGTCCGCCCAGGCCGCTCGCTAGGGGGCGGCCTCCCCGGCCGGGCGGACTCCCCCTAGAGTCCGCCCAGGCCGCCCGCTAGGGGGCGGCCTCCGCTCAGTCTGCCTGCTCAGGCTGTTCCGCCTGCTTGCTCCTCAGGTCACTCAGCCCGCCTGCCCTCTTCTAGCTGTCAACCGGAAGTCTGCCCCAGCAGAGAAAAGGTCAGTCCGCTGAGGTCGTCAATGGTGACGTCACTGGGCCCCGCTTCAAGAAGATTCTCCCCGGGCCTATAAATACCCCCCAAGACCTCTCATTCTGAACGCGTGGGAGGAGAACTGCCACCTTGATCAAAGCCTGCGGACTCAGTTTTCCAGGTCGTCAGAGTTGATCAAGCAAGGTCTGCGGCCTCAAATCTCCAGTCCGCCCAGGTCGTCAAGGGCTGTGGACTTAGCTTTTTCTGCCCTCAGCAGCTTGTGCAGCCTCCGCAGCCTCCGATTTCCAGTTCTCCCAGGTCGTCAAGGGCTGTGGACTTAGCTTTCTCTGCCCTCATCAGGCAGCTTGGGCAGCATCTGCAGCTTCAGTTCTCCAGTCCTCTGCAGCTCCTTTTACTTAGTTTCTGGCATCTCCTTCCTCAGCCGCCATCTTCCCCCATTGTACCCTCTACTGCTCTTATATGTAATGGTGCAATAGCAAGTTGTAACTCTTCTTGAATAAAGGAAAAGCCCGTCGCAAGAGTGGCATTCAAGCCGCGGCGGGCGAAGTCTGCTGTTGCCGCTGCTAGCGGCCTCCTCTCTTCTTCTCTCCTCTCTCGGCATCAACCTGCAAAGCAAACCATTCAAGTAGCTGTCTGCTCGACAGTACCTGATCAAGCTCCCTCTCTGCTCGAGCAAGCTTCTCCTCTGCTCAAGCAAGCTTCTCTTCCATCCTCGCAACCCTTCTTTCTTCATCCTTAGCTTGTGAGATCGAACAACCCGTTAACTGGTTGGTGTCGCATTTCGCGCTTCAACACTTTGGACCCGAGTGACAGAGTCGGGTGTAGTCTTCGAGGTGTCAACTGGTTCCTGGAAGGGAGCATCGGGAGTATAGATAAGCAGCAATCAACACTTAACTTTAATTACCTGATTTCCAAAAGCTCCCTGAAAATAATGGGCTATGTGTCCTGGTTGCTGACATTTGTAACATACCCCCGCGGTAGCCTAACACTCTCTTAGATGATGGCGATAACACTTCGGGCAAAGGGGGTAATCCTTGATCCTTGTCTCAGTCTGATTACCTTTTTGGAATCCTGACCTCTGCTTCTTTTTCTAGTTTCTACCCTGGCTATTCTTGTTATGCACTTATGCTGTCGCTGAGGTGCATCCTGAGGTCGCTTCGAATGGAAGTTGTTGCACTTTTGCACCTTCTACTGATCAACTTCTAATTTCCTAGCAGTGTCCACTAAACTCTTATAATCTGCATTCACCATCGTCATCAACGGCTGCCTCAGAGAATCACGCAGTCCGTACACAATGCGACTACACTTCTCGTTCTCGTCCCTCTGCATTGTGCCCGCATAACGGGAAAGATGAGTCAGCTCCCGTTCATAAGTCACCACCGTCTTGTCCCCCTGAAATAACTTAAGGTACTTCTCCTGGAGGCCGCGGCGCTCGAACGGGGGAACAAACCAGCTAGCTAGCGCTGACTAGAAGTCATTTCAGGTGAACATGTCTGCTGTACGACCTGACAACATGGGTAAACGCAAGCCATTGCGCTAAGTGAATGAGGAACGCTAGGTAAAGACAAATGTTACACTAAAGTACTTACGAGCGGGTCGTCCGCCAATTGTCTGGTCCACCACTGATGGGCCTCTCCTTTCAGGAGAAAACACGCTAATGGAACCTTCTTGTTCTCTGGGCACTCCATCACCTCAAGCAGTTCACGGCTCTTAATCAGCCAATCATCAGTCTCCATTGGCGTCTCTTCTTCGGTGAAGTTGGAGGGATGAAGGTCGCGGAGATTCCTCAGATAACGCTCCATCCCTAAATCCCATGCACCTGGCACAGGAAGTGCGGCTGGATTTGTAGCAGACAATGCATTTTTGAATTCCACCATAGCTAAGGCCACCGGTCTAGGAATAATGGCGGTCATATCTGCTGGATCAGACACTGCTGGTGCTGCTAGTGCTTCAGGTGTGGGAGGCGCTGCTGTGACACTATTATCATCCATAGCTATCTCAGGTGTAGTATCATGGCGAGAAGGCTCGCCGGCCTCACTACTACGGGGTACCTAAAATATGAAGGAAAAGAATTATTGATACCTGAGAATAAATAGAGGATCTCCTAAGAAGGATAATCTTAAACACACATACAACTTAGGACTAGTTAAAACTCGACGACTCTATCGTCGAATGAGTGATTTAGTCAAAATTCCATGACTCTGTGAATTTTCTGGGTCATGAGATCCTAAATCTATCTTTGATACCAATTGTAACACGCAAACCTAGTTTAACAAACAATTAGCCGTCCGATCGGGTCCAGCGATAAGAAGTAAACTAAGAAACAATATTAAAACTAGTACATAACAGACAAAAATGAAAAGAACTGAAATGTAAGCTTACAACAGAAGTTGAATATGAAACTAAGGTTAAAAATGTACCTCAACAAGTTGAATTCACAGAGCCACTAGATAAAAAAAGAACCAAACTACTGAATATCTTAAATATTACACAAAGTCTGGTACATATTACAAATTCTTAAACATTAATATTACAGGAGTCAAAAACATAGTAGTAAGGTATTAAAAGTAAAATAACAACTGGAAGGGAAAAACAAACTATAGGAGTGCCTCCAATAACACGCTCATCCTAGGCATAGTTTCCCACCCGAGTCCCCTGTAAAAACATGCCCAAACATGGGTCAGCCCAAAGTGAGAGTAAGAAAAACTATTTCTCTTAGTGACACTAAAATTGTTTTAGAAGAAATGTATGTATGCTTTGAAAATACTTTTTGTGCTATAGAAAAACTGTATGTTAGTGTAATGTGCATGATTTTCTAAAAATAAAACTAGCAAAATAAATGACTGTTCTAATTACTCATAATATATGAAGTTTACTCAAGTTCCGAATAATTTTGTTAATTAGGAGTTTCTAGGGTTCGGTCTAAATTTGAGTTCTAAATTCACTTATGACTGTCTTTCGAAAAGTTCTAGGCAGAGTAATTCTATCGCGCAATACTAGTCTAACGATCCGAGTCCTACTAACAAACTCAAGTGTTCTAGTGTCTCACGGACACAGACTCAAATCTACTAATCTTGTGAATCGGGATACTTCTCCCAAACAAATTGACTCATAGGGTGTACCACCCACGAGAAAGATAGTGCGCCTCTATCTAGCACGAGAAGAGGTTTCATATGTGCTTACTAATCATATATTAACTCGTGCTACCCTGCTTACGTTCTCATATGCGTGTCTTGAGTAGTGTCTCTTACTTGTTACTCTCTAAAATCCAAATTCACAAATCTGATATGTACCCGCACCCTAAATATTTATGTGATAACATGTTTTCACAATATTTCTAGTTTTATGAAAATCTAATTTGCGATAAAATATACTGTTTTGGATATACTATTTTGAGTAATGAAGAATACTACTATGTTACGCTATCTGATATGTCTAACTAAAGGGAATAAGAGTTTCTTACAACGGGATTGCGGCGCTCGTACACATGACGCGGTGGCATTGCTTTTATGTTTGGAAAGTGCTAAAAGCCCTCTTTCTGAAACTCTCTCTTTCTTGATGTCGAAGGGTTAGAGTTTCCGAAACGAAAGAGTCGATTTCCCTAAATTTCTGAAATCAAAGTATAACTCAACAATTAATTTCACACATTAGGGGAATATGAACAATGATTTCTAGTGAAATAAAAATAAAGATCGAAATCAATACTGGATAATCGATCCTAAATTGAGAAAGATCAAGTAAGAAACTCACCTTGGCTGAAGAGAAAAGAGAAATCCCCAAATTGAGGCTACCGAGAGTTTCTGAGATCTTGGGGAAGATCGACTGGCCTGCACAAGAGGGAGACGAAGGCGCCAGGTACTATTAGAGGAAGAGGAAATGGCTACAGAGGGCCTCCTACCGACTGATGCTGCTGCCGACCAGGGAGGAGTCGACGGCTACCTGTTACATCATGTCTGGAAGAGAAGACTGCGCTTGCGAACGAAGTGACGACCGGCGGTTTCGTCATCTGCTGGAATTAAAGAGAGTGTGCGAGTGTGGGGGGAGAGGCGTGCGACAGATCGCGAAGTAGGGTTTCATAACATGGCTTACGGGTTTTAAAACGGGCAGCTCAAATTGAGTGGTTATGAAAACCGCAGGAGCGAGGGAGGAGAACCGTGCCCCTTCACTTAACCCTTAAGAGGAATTGCACATTTCCAATTTTATTACCAATTTGCCATCCACTCCACTCCAGTACTTAGAAATTGTGCTACGCCCTCGCACCACTAATTAACATGCGCCGAACACGTACATGACTGAAATTACTCCAACAATTAACGTAACAAAATTTTACCCTACTAAAATCGTACCTTGACATGATGCCGTTTCGATCCAAAACGCTCTCGATCATATCCTATAATTTAATTATATTTTTGTATCAGTAAATAGATGTTACAGCACTGGGAGCTGGAGCGGACTTATGGTTACCGAAAGGGAGCGTCGGGAGCTGAAGCAGACTTCTACTTTCCGAAAGGGGATGTCGGGAGCAGGAGTGGACCTCTAGTTCCCGGAAGAGGACGTCCGGAGCAGGAGAGGACCACTGGTTCCCGGAAGCGTGCGTCGGGGGAGCTGAAGGAGATCTTTAAGCGCTCGGGGGAAATCTTCAAGTAATCTTCAAAGCCTTTAAAGATCTTTGAGGAAATCTTCTAGAACGCAGGGAGATTTTCAAAGAAATCCTCTGGAGCTCTCTCGGGCGTAGGAGACAAGGTGAGATCAAATGAGAGCATGGGAGCCCTTTTATACACTTTGATGGTGACATTTCCGTAATTAAGTGGTTAGGGAGTTCAACTATCCGCACATCGTAACCATATAATGTGTTATGCGCACACCCATCATGGATCGCTTCATTGCTATTCACCCACTCATGATGAATTTCCTCACTATTCGCACAACCATGATGGATTATATGGCTATACACACACCATGACCATATAATTTACTATACACACACTATTATGCGAATTTCCGCTATACGCACACCCGTCATCATATATTTTACTACGTGCACACCCGCATTAATATAATTGACTATGCGCACACCCATTATAGGAATTCAGTTATACGCACACCCCATAATGAGTGGTTTTGCTAATGACGGGACGCGGAAGTTGCACAACCAAGGTAGTGGAGGACGGGCGGTGGAAGTTGGGTGGAGGCCAAGGGGCCGACCAGTGGAGGCCGTTTGGGGTAGGCTGACCGGCGGCGGAGGCCGTCCGGTGGAGGCCGGGCATCTACGACTGGCCGGTCGCCTGTGCGGCTGCGTGGCCCGATGGCTGCTCGGCTTGGGTCGTGCGGCGGACCGGGTAGCGACAGCGGCTGCTCAATCGGGGTGGTTCAATCGTGGCTGTGCATGGTGGAGTTCACGGGTGGTTTCACTTAGTGGGTTGACTTTGGTCAACCCCACTTAACCCCATTTTCTCCACTAAGGTAGTGGAGGAGGTGGGGTTCTCGGCTATTCGTAGCCCAAATCCTCTATAAATTAAAGGGGTCCTCATCAAGGTTGCTCATGATCGATGCCTTCTCTCACCTTGTTCTAGAGTCCCATGGGGAACACTATTCGAATGGGAGTCTCCTGCTCTAGCTTGATACCTTCTAGCAGTCCGCCGCCTTTGTGCTTCGTCAACCAAGATCGATAAGTATGGTGTGCGGTTAACAAGCTGGAGATTTTTTTCTGAAGTAAATAATTGGTTTTTGTCAGGGTGCGGCTAGCCATTTTAGGTGCGTTTAACAATTTCTTTAATGAAACATATAAGCCATAGAACGTGTGGACTCATAACAGAGACACGTCTAACTGTCTAAGCGTGCACCAGCAAAAATGCGAGAAAAAAATGCTTGAACAAACAAAACCTGATAAATTCCGCGATGCTTAGCACAGAGATACAATATAATATTCCTACAAACTGAAAATGATCACAATAATCTACTAAAGATTCATACCATAAAATAAACTCAAACATTTACAGGATAGAGGACTTGGTGGATGACTGGATCTCTAATGAGATGCTGGTGGCTAGGGAGGCAATTGAATGTTGAATCTGAAATGTCGGAGGAGAATCGTAGGGCTGGATGGAGCTGTTGGGCTGCTAGTTGGTGTTTTCTGTGGACTGGATGGAGTCGGCAGGCCTGGGGAGGAGGCTGGATGTGTTTGCAAGTGTACGGGTTGGTTGGTTAAGGAGTAAACAGGGGCTGAGTTGTAGGATTGTGAATTCTAGGTGCTGGTTAGATATTCTAGAGCTTGAAATTCACTATTCTGGTTGTCCTGGACTGGATTAAAGCAGGGAATAGGGATCCAACAAGTTCTTCAGTGTACCGGATGGTTTCAGACAGGGGAGGTGGCACTCGAACTGATTACAGGGGCTGAATTTTGCTTCAGGTTTTAGTTCAGGGCTGGGGTAGGGATCTGATGGAGGGTAATTGGCTGTTGGGTGAATCCTTAAAGTGAGGTGTGTGCATGTATGTGTGTGAAAAAATTCTTCAGTCCGGAGGTGAGAGATTAATCGGGACCACTCCTATCAGGCCATGTGGCCAGCCCGAATCACAGCATAAAAGTGTATTGCACTTTTCCCCGAATCCTACGACTTGTATTAAATCCTGGACTTAAATTTTGGAATGGGTCACAGATCCAAAAACGCCCCGTGTGCGTGTGTGAAGGCTTCGTTTGACTGTCTGGAGGTGGAAATATGAATGGAGTGGGTGGGGGGAGTGTGATAACTTGCCTTGAACTTGTGGGGTGGTTGATGGGTTGCAGGAGTGTTCAGGTATTGGCTAATCAGGAGAGCATTATGTTATGAGCAGGAGTTTTGAGGAGTTAGTGGAAGTTAGGGGTAGTTGTCAGTAAGTGGGGTGGTTATTAGATGATTATGAGGTAGTTATGGATAGTTATGAGGTAGTGTATGAGTTGTGGGGGAGTGGAGTTGGTGGAAAGGTGGCCAACCAAGAGGTGGTGGCCTGCCAAGTGGTTGTCGCCAGTAATAAGGTGGCGGCGGTGGACGTCAAGGAGGATGGTGGTGGAAGAGGAGGGCCGACTAAGGAGTTATGTTGTTAAAGGCACGCCTCAGGCGCACCTAAGGCTCTAGACTCACCAGGATCAAAGGTTTGCGCCTTTCTGCGTCTTTTTTGCGCCTTTGAACTTTAAAGGTGCTTGTGAGTGTGATTTTTGTTGTAAACTATTTTTTTCAAAATAATGAAAAAATAATGCAATAATTCAATATTTTTTATAAGATTTAGTATTTTTGAAACATAATTGATCGTTGAGACTTAGATATGATATAAACGACCATATTGATTTTATTTTTTAAGATATATAAATAATCAAAATGAATGATTAATTAGTAGAATATATGAAAAATCTGTTCAAGAAGATGAACTGATGTTTCATGTTGATTATTTAAAATAAATGTGGTTGCGCCTTGACATCTTCGGGCACGCGTTTGCTCCTTGAGCCTTATGCCTAGGCTACAAGACCCCTTTGTGTCTTGGTGCGCTTTGCGCCTTTAATAACTGAGGGAGGGAGAGGGGAAAGAGGTTGTAGGCTTCAGACAGTTTTCTGGATTCAGACCAAAGACTGAATTTTCCTTCAACTTTTGTTTGCTTCAAAATGACCCATCTATCTTTATTTATATACTTTGGAACCGCCATAAACAGTCACGATTCTCGGATCATGGCGACCTATAAAATACACTAAAAGAAAAAAATAGAAAAAATATATAGAAAAAGTAACTAAAATCATGGAGAGTCAATCCACACAAAATGATAGACTCCGATCATTGTTTAAAATCTTGTGTGGTGTGATCCCCATAAATTTCCTCCTCTTTGAAAACATTCATCTCTATGAATGAAGATGATCAGGCTCTTGTTTGAAGGTGAGGTGAATCCCTCTAGCTCTGGTGCTGTCATGATTTCATGAGGTAGGAGCTATGCAATAAAATCAAATGGATCTGTGAATACTGCTTCTGTAGATGCGAGACGACACTGCCGAAGCTGATGACTTTTCTGAAGATGGTGCTACCGAAGATGATTATAATGCTGAAATTCTTCTATTGCGGGAGATGGTGTCGAAGATTTCTGAGTAAAAGTAGATCCAGTCGGTGCTGAAGATGACATTGATGATGATACTATTGTTGTTGTTGTTGTTGTCATCGACATCAAGAACGGTGCTGCTACTAAAGACGCATGAAGTGGTGCTGGTGGTACTGTCATTGGACGAGTGGTGGGAGGAATTTGAGGGTGGAGAGGGGATGGTATGCATGGCTCAGATGTCAAGGTGGTGGAGGGTAATAAGCTCAGGTAGCAGATTCATGCAATCGAGGAAAGCAGTCAAAGCAGTGAATATGGTCTGCTGTTGAGCTTGAATGACCATCATCTTTTGCATTGTCTTCATATTTTGAACGAGGGTGAGACTGGCTACATCCATGGCTGTTGAATGCGCTCGAGAGCTGTCTGAAGGTGGTAAAAGTGGAGGTATAAAATAAAAGAGTTGTTCTACATAAACTTCTTCTTTAATTATCCTGTTTAAAAATGCACTTTTTACATCTATTTGAAATAGTTTGAATCGTTTGAAAGACGAATGCAAGAAAAATTCTAATTGATTCTAAATGCGCAACAAGTGCAAAAGTTTCTTCAAAATCTTGTCCCTCAATTTGAGAAAATCTTTGGTCTACTAGTCTAGCCTTATTTATAGTTATCCCAGACTCACCATCCAATATATTTATAGTTAAAATCCATTTAACTCTTACCACCGGATGATTAGACGGTCACCCAACTAGTTTCCAAACTTTGTTTCATTCAATTGATTAAGTTTGTTGTTCATAGGCATAAACCAAGATTCATCATTTTAAGCGGTTGAAATATTCTTAAGTTCAATTTCAGATATAAAACATAGTGGATTGGGAACCCCGGGTCAGTGTGATGGACACTCGAGAGACAATGAAAGAAGCAGGGAAGTTGCGTAAGATGGATGGGAACCCCTTCGAACGTAGGTGTGGGCAGTTCGACTAGTTGGGAAAGGAGTTACAATGACACAATAACTGTTGGAGTTGAATTTGAGAGAAATCGAGCGCTGAGGAGTGACTGATAGGGATCAAGCATCGTCAGTTACATGGGTGTCTGCCTTCTAGGAGCGAGCAAGGCAGTCAGCGGGAGCATCAATGTCATTGTTAGTGCTGCGCGGATTGACGTGCTCGAGTGTAGCAATTATCGAGCATGACTGCTCGAGGTTGGGTGCAACTGCGATTGTGCGAGAGTCATCTACTCGTCCAATAGATCGTCGCACTTGAGCGAAGATAAGGGATCTCGTCGAGCATGCGAGTGGAGGAGAGGATCGAAGGCACGCGTGGAAGGAGAAGACTATGATACCAAGTTGTTACGGTCTTCAGATTGCGAGCGGGTGGGCGGTCTTGAGAGGGAGAAGTCTCAAAGTGGATCTCTTGACCCTTCTTTGAACTACCCTTCCCAATGGTTGAGGATACAACGGGAGCAGAGCTCGACCGAGAGAGGAAGAGGGGAGCCTTGCTCAACCCTAGTCTTAGCTAGAGAGGATGAGAGGGATGAGAGGAGAGAAGTTTAGGAGGAGAGATTTAAGGTTTCATTCATGCTACCGTTTAAGACTCCCCTCTGCTTGCATATATAGTGAGAGGGAGAAGTTCTATAATATTTTCAGTTATGCCCTTCACCCAAGCCACATGATGTGTAATAAATGAATATGCGTGAATGATAAAAAAGCGAGAAATAAAATACAATGCATAAAATTGAAGATGCACGTCATCCGCGGCAACATATCGCCACCTCCTATGTGGGCCCGTTACATTTTCACACCTACTTTTCTAGCTTTGGCACCTAGCGACCAAAGCTTGAATTTTTCCTTCAACTTCCGATCCTTCAAAATATGCCCTCTATCCCTATTTGTAAACTCAAGAGCTATTATGGACGATCATGATTCTCTGATCACGACAACCTCCAAATACACCAAAAGAGAAAAAAGCTAAAAATCATTGATCACTGATCTACAGAAAGTAAACGTTTTCAATCATCGTATAGACCCTTGTACGACGTGATCCCCATCCATGACTTTGTGTGTCAAAATTTTTTTAACCGATCCTCAATATTTTGAGAATTTATATACATTCTAATTCTCTTAGGCTTCATTCGTTTGACCGAAAATGAGGTGCATGATTGGAATTGGCCCAATTCTAAATTCTGCAGGAATTGAAATTGAAGTCAAATCCAATTCTGCTGTTCAGCTGAATGCATGAATTTTGTCACTAGAATTGGAATTAGTATTCCCGCTATCCAACTGGATGTTAGAATTCAGTAGATGAAATTGAAATTTTTAGCAAAGTGCAAAACTGTTGCTCTCCTATATCTACGACACTTCATTATTTCATCCATCTACAAATATACTAGTGGTTTTTCTTTTCCGACTCTATGGATTGTTTTCCTTCAATAACTATGATGAGTTCTCAGACATCATTTATTTTTGCACCTAATCAAACTAGATCAAACCCCTTAAACCTGTTAAGTGGCAGAATAAACAATAATTTACTTACATCTGTGGAGCAAAATACCTCTCTATGCATTGCTTCATATTGAAACAATAGATGGATGTAAAACAACATTGAATTAAAGGATCTTCATCATCTGCTTGAGAATACTCTGCATAAGCATGCTTTGCCTAACAAAAAGAAAAAAAGACACCAACATTTAAATTCTATGCTATAGACATTTTTGTATCAACCACTTTAAACATCAATCATACTCTCTTACTGCAGTGCACCTGCACATAACACTAAGGATTTCCATTTCAGTTTATTATATGAAATTCATTTTGTTAAACAACTTTTCATTGCTACTAGCCTACTACCTACCCTAACTCCTGGCGTTGCCGAAACTGAGAACGCCATCTCCCTCAGACCCAATCCCACTACTTGCATATACACGGACGAGAGGGAGACTCTTCGAGAGAGTGAGAGACCTGGAAAATGTGTTCGTTGATGCCCCAGGATAAATCTGGAGCACATTGGCGCCTCCGTCACTAAAGGCCCATGTGTGACAGACCGCCATCCCCATGGCTTGTCCTCGGTGAAAAATTTCCTATATGGACTCCAATTTCGACTAGATCAACCAGTAGGAATTCCAACTGTTCACATACACCGATGATCCGTAATCTACCCTAATATCTAGTTGCAACCATGGAATCAGAATGCATATCCCAATCCCTCTACCGCCACTGGGAGAGATCCAGTTGATATAGTCGATGGTGGTAAAGAGAAGGAGGCCGAAGACGATAACGCGATGAGTTTCATGAGAATAGGGACTCAGGGGGATGTGGGAATCATGAAGTCCGACCTAAGGAGGTCGGAAATGAAGGGGAAGAAAAATAGTCTATTGCGAATTTTCGCGGAATTGGATTGAATTCCAATTCCCACCAAAAGAATTCGCCGCCGAACAACGAAATTGAAATTGACAATTCCAATTCTAGTTTTTTTCTCCAATTCCTCCCAAATGAGCGGGGCTTTATATTTATGTATTCGACACTTAATTGTACTCTTCACCAATACGCCACCTAAATCATTTTATACCATCTACCTTTAACATGGGGCCTGCTTGAGAACAATTATGAGCAGAAACCTCAATGGAGTGCAATTCGAGGTCTAGTTGTAAATGACATTTCAACCGAACCTCAACAAAAAACAAATATTTTTTTGGCCTTCCGTGCAAAACACGGAACACGTTGCCTGATCATTTAGGGCGCCGACCGTTCTGTTCAGCCCGGTGTTGCAACTTAGCAAAATTAGAGCCCTAAATGGTAGTTGTAGTCAATATATTTCGTCAAATTGCTACTATGTGTGTTTTACTCACAGGATTATTTTGGTCTTTTGTTGTCCACCCTTAATATATATGTATGAGTAAAGGGCTCTTCATTTCACGATCAATATATTTTTTGCTCTCAACTTGGTATCAGAACAAATACCCTAATCTCTCGCCACCGCTTCTCCTGTTCGTCTCTTTCGCCGACCTCACCTCGCCGACCTCATCTCATGTGCCTTCCTTCGTTGGTTTGAGGTCCCCTGGATGCTGATCCGTGACGTTCTCATCGGCGGTTGCACACGCTGGAGGAGACCGCCGCTCCTCCTTGTGACGCGCGCTGCCTTGCTTTCGACGATCCATCCTTCTGTTGCTTGCGTCGGGTGTCCCTCATCGTGTTCGTGCTCGTCTTCGTCTGCTTCCTCGACACATCTTTCCCCTGCTTCATCATCGTCTTTGTCGTCATCGTCGCGTGCCTTCTGCTGGTTCGTCGTCTGCTTCCCGTGGCTGGTTTCCTCTTGCATCTGCTTCCGCCGCCTTCCAGATCTAGCGGCATCTGCTTCTCCGACGATGAGTGTTTCTCCTGATCCCGACAATCATTTTTTTTCAGATCCAACGTCGATTGCTGGCCCCATTTCCGGATCCAGCGTCAACTATTTTCCTTAGGTTATCTCCTTCGTAAAGGCTGTCTCCAATGCTGCTTCTAGCCATGGCTATTGCCACTACGTTCTCCAACAGTTCTTGTTGCTAGTCCTGTTGGTGTTACCATGGTGATCTGGAAGTGCTAAACAGGTAGTTTCACTGCCAACACGATATGAGTCTGTAGGGTCGCACATAAGAGCGTTTGGAGAAGTTGCAGGAATGGATTGTGTTGGTCTTACTCATATGCGATATGAGTGAAGGACCAAACACTGGACTTATTGGAATTCGTCGAGACATCTCAATGATTCGTCGAGACATCTCAGCTAATGATTCGTCGAGACATCTCAGCTAATGATTCGTCGAGTCAATACAGCTGATTCGTCGAGACATCTCAACTAATGATTCGTCGAGTCAATACAGCTAATTCGTCGAGTCAATACAGCTAATTCGTCGAGACATCTCAATGATTTGTCGAGACATCTCAGCTAATGATTCGTCGAGTCAATACAGCTGATTCGTCGAGACATCTTAATGATTCGTCGAGACATCTCAGCTAATGATTCGTCGAGTCAATACAGCTGATTCGTCGTGACATCTCGTCGATTCGTCGAGTCATCTCATCTGTTCGTCGGGTCATCTCTGCTAATGATTCGTCGAGTTAATTCCATTGGTTTTGGGTCTACGGATAACGACAGTTCAAGCCTGTTTATACTCATGGGTATATATATACGTTGTCTTAGGGTTTTTCAGGGCGAGATAAGGCAAGACTGACGAAAGTGTTTTCCTGAAGTGCCGATTTCGTCGCTCTCGTAAGCCCCGATTCCTGCGCCCGCCGCCGCCGCCGCCGCTTATCCTGGTGCAGACCTAGCAGTCCGTGGATACGTAGAGGGCTTTCCATTCTCCATCCTAGATCTTGTTTGACAAGGTGCCAAAGTTCTCCCCGTTCGTGTGGATTCCTATAGAGCCGCAAATCCATTATTTTGCGTGAACTCACCCGCTGTCCAAGAACTGTTTTGTAGCATCTTGATTGAGTGTCGAATCAATCCCACTCAGGTATACTCCTATTTTGTTCATCGCAAGATCCAAGTTCTCTTTAGGATTTTCTTGAACTTTATTCCGCTGCGCACATTTGATGTATTATTAAGGAAATACCCTGCAAGTCCATCATGGATGATTCTCCTGCCATGGTTGATTCTTCTACCTCCTCGCCAAGTGTTGTGACGCCCCAAATGAGTGACCCTCAACGGACTCATGACCACACTAGCTCCTTGAAGATCACCAATATGCCCTTGGATGTGACAAATTACCTTGCATGGTCCCGTGCGGCTCAATATGTAATTCATAGCCATCAGATGTTCAAATATATAGATGGGACAGTCGTGGCACCTCCTCAGGATGATCCGACTTGGAAGCGTTTCTGAAAATTCCCTTGTTGTCTCGTGGCTCCTCCATTCCACGTCTCCTAAGGTATACCGTAGTTATATGCTGATGGACTCTGCTCATGAGATCTGGACTCGAGCACGCGAAACTTACTCTCAGATTGGAAATTCCACCCAGATCTATGAGCTTATGCATCGTATTCTGGAGTTGCGCCAGGGATCCATGGCGGTGTCCACTTACTTCTCGGAGTTCAAGCGTCTCTCTCAGGAATTAGATTACTCTGACCAGCTTTCTCCTGCCTGTACTGCCAATGCAATTCTATTGCAGAAAAAGGACGAGCGGTTTCGTCTACATGTCTTTCTGATGCGTTTGAACATGGATCTGGATACGGTTCAGACAAATATTCTTCATCTCACCCCTCTTCCATCTCTCAGGGAGGCTTTTAGTATGGTTCATAGCGATGAAGTCCGTCGTAGGTCCCTCAGCATGCTTGCACCTCCTTACTGCTCTGATTTTATTAGTGTTGGTCGGGGTAGTTCCATCCATACCAACATTGTTCCTACTTGTGATTACTGCGGCCGCAAGGGCCACACTCGGGATGTATGCTTTAAACTCCATCCTCACCTTTCTCCACCTGGACCCAGCCGTGGTCGTGGAAGGATGGGGGGGGGGGTCCCAACAGAGTGATTCTCAACCTTATGATGTTGCTTACTCCACAGAAGTCTATGAAGACTATGACTGTCAACTCCTAGGACATTTTATCGCACATGAGTTGGATGCTCTCAGTTGTCCTCTTCACTCCTAGTCGGACGCTTCCCCTGGTTCTTCTACCTCCTTTGCTACTGCCGTTATCCCCAATGCTAATGCAACCACAATTACTCCGTCTGAATGGATCATTGACTCGGGTGCCACCAATCACATAACCGTCTCCTCCTCAGGTTTTGTTTCCTACACCCTCTTGTCTGGTAAGGACAAGATTATCTCCGCAAACAACACCTTGTCCCCTATTGCGGGCAAGGACAACATTTCATGTTCTCCCTCAATTTCACTTTCTTCTATCTTACATGTTCCCTCTTTTCCTCGCAGTTTACCGTCAATTAGCAATATCACTTGATCTCTTAACTGCTATGTAACGTTCTTTGCTGATTCTTGTGTTTTTCAGGAACTGGGTACGAAGCGGATCTTTGGCAGCGGTAGGAACCGTGGTGTCCTGTACTACCTGGATTCTGAGACATCTTCTCATGCATTCTCTTCTTCTACTGTTACTGCTGCTGGCAATCGAAGTTGGCACTTGTGTCTTGGACATCCCTCTCCAGTCTACCTTCAAAAATTATTTCATACTTTGTTGCCATCTATTAACACTTTAGCTTGTGATGTTTGTGAAATGTCTAAACATATTCGACATTCATCGTCACATTTATCTTCTTTAGTAACACCCATTTTGTTGTCATATATTTTGTTGTTTGAGGGTCTTCTCCTGTTTTATCTTTATCTGATTTTCGTTGGTTTGTTACTTTTATCGATTACTTTTTCCACACTACTTGGGTTGATCTCTTTAAGATGAAAAACGAAGTGTTTCTGTGTTTTCAAGACTTTCATAAAGTGGTGCAAACTCAGTTCAATGGTAATATTTATGTTCTCCGTAGTGATAATGGGGGGGGGGATATGATGATCATGAAGCGTTTGGCTCATATCTCACAAGACATAGTACTATTCATCAAAGCACTCGTGTTTACATCACCCAAAATGGTGTTGCTGAACGAAAAAACTGACATCTCCTTGATGTTTTCCGGTACCTTCTCACCACCATGCTCCTTACAAAATTATATTGGGGTGATGCTATCCAAATTTCTACTCATCTTATCAATCGTCTGTGATGATTAGTAATTTAGTCATCATCTAGGGCTATGATCTTAATTTGATATTCTAAATATTTGCATGTGTTCGTGATTTTTATAAAATATTTTGTAGAAAAATAATATTTTGAGGTCTAACACATATTTTCTATTTTGTAGGAAAATGGCAGGCCTGAGGGGATTTTATCCCGCTATCACGGCCAAGGTCCGTATGCGAGTCAAATTAGTGGATATAGAGCTCGGTCGGATATATTCAACGCCACTACCTTCCATGAAGGAACTCTCGATGGCCCTCCATGCATGCAACCCGAGCTGTTCCGGCCACCCATGCGGCTGCCATTCATTACATATATATGTATGTACGTATAAATATGTATGTATATACATATATGTATGTACACACACACACATATATATACTAGAGGACAACTAAAGCCGGCCACCACCAAACAGCTCGACACCTTCTTCAGCGCCAACCTTGCATTTAGCAAGCCCTCGTCCACCACCCTCCTCCTAGCCGCAACTCAAATCCAGCACCTCCACCTTGCTGTGCATGAAGAAGCCGCTCCAGCCAACACCTCCAGCTCCACTTCAGCAGCTCAAATCTAGTCGACCGCCTCCTCCATGCACCATGCTCGGCCACTCCTGCGCCACCTTCAAAGCTGCCGGAGCAGCTCACCAAACTCAGCCGGCCGCTCTCTCAACACTTACAACACCACTAAGGAGCTCAGCCACCACCTCATCTCGACCACCTCAACCATCCAATGTCATCATCACTCCATGCAAGCAGCCCGACTTCCAGCAAACACCGCGTCAGCCGTCTCCTCGAAACTCGCCTCCAGCTCACCGATCCGCTTCAAAAACCTCCCGCCAACTCCTCCCTGGCAGTAACGCCAAATATTCATGTTATATATTTGAGTTGAAAGGAGGTTGATGGGACAAAATTAAAAGGAGAGCTGTCATTTCATTTTATTTTGAGAAGAGTTTAGAGATTAATTTTTTTTGGGAGTTTGTCATTTTTTTAGGAGGGATTTTCAAGAAGCATTCGAGAAGATTTTTTTTTCGTCCCTAGATTGCTAAATTGCTCGGTTGGAGAAATTCATTTCGGGATCGCTCATCAAGTTGTCTTGTTTTTCTGTCTGTATTTGTTCAATAATCTTGTATGTTTTTTTATTACCTCGCATTGTTCTCCTATTTTTTTCTAAAAATAAAAGTTCAAGTTTTATCTTCACTTAAAAAAATAATTCTAGTTCAATTTTTGTCTCTCGTCACCTCATCTTTTTTTTATGATGTCGCATTTTATAAGAATGATTTCCCCCATCTCCATGACTAACTAATTTTTATAGTGCTCGATCGCGACGATCCGATGATGTGATAGTTTTTGCTATGATTTTAATTTTGCTTTTCTCAAATTATTGAACGCATACGATTTACCGTTGATCAATTCATTGAGGCTATATATTCTATATAGTTTTCATAATGGTTTTCGCTCTTTAGTTAGTCGAGAGGCTCGTAAGGCGAATCGATCACTCATTGGTAAAAAGAGTAGAACGCAACCCTCGAGAGAGGACAACATAACTCTTCCGGATTGGAGTAAAATCCAATAGCGAGGTTCACAACCTAAAACAAGTCTTAGGCGATGCGATTTGAGAACGAAAGTTCGGTCGATACACCTAAGCTTTGTTGAACCTAATCTTCGAAAGAAGGGTGTTCATGCTTCTGGAACCTCCACGGTCAAAGTCTTTTCAACAAGAGAATTGCACTCTATTTTCATTTCAATATTTTCAATTTCCGAAGTGATTCAAAGACCGAGCACTAGCTTTTAACCCATCAAATTAATTTCATTAACATTTCTAGTCTTTACTATTCGCAACCCCCAACCCAAATTTCTATTGATAAGATAATAATGATTTTCAAAGTAGAGTTACTCAAACACCCCGAGTCTAATACGACCTTGTTTTCTTTAAACTTATTCTACTCTCGATACAGTACACTTGTCGTTGTCGTTTGCAGACATAGTTTTGCGCAATGAAGTTTTTGGCGTCGTTGCCAGAGAATTTGGTCGATAATTTGAAAAAGAAATAGTTATTAATTTTATCGTTCTCTTTTTTCTCACCTTTTTTTTAAAAAAAAAATTTAAAAAGCGCAACTTAAATTCTCGGAAAGGACGGTTCGGGCTTGTCATCCCAGCACACCCTCTAGTACCGCTGTGAACCCTTCACAGGGTAGACCTCGGGAAGTCCGAGACTAACTTAACCCGCTTTTTTAACAAAAAAAAGAAAATTTTATATATTTAATTATAATATTATAATAATATAATAATTTTTCTTGTTCATTTATTTCTCTTAGCCTCTTCCCACACTTCTTTTTAGTTTATGACCCGTGTAAACTCTTCAAATATTTTTGAATTCGGTTTTGATCCGGAAATCGAGCGCACCTTTCGGCGACGTCTCTGATTTAGTGATCTACCAATAATTCGCGAAGAGTCAATCAGAGAAACTAACAAGAGAATAATGGAAGTTCCTAACCTTAATGCGGCCCCGTTATGGACCATGTCCTATTATGTGAGACCGAATTTGGAGGGAACACAATCTAGTATTATTCGCCCAACAGTAGCGAATAATAATTTTGAAATTAAAACGAGTATCATTCAGATGGTACAATAATCGGTTGTATTCGATGACTTACCGGATGAAGATCTAAATTTACATCTGCTTAATTTTTTGGAAATTTGCGATACGTTTAAAATAAATGGCTTCACCGATGACGCTATCCGTTTGTGTTTATTTTCATTTTCTTTGCGGACTAAGGCCAAGCAGTGATTGAGTTCTCTTCCTAGAGGTTCCATCACTATATGGGCCAAAATGACGGAGAAATTTTTAACGAAATATTTTCCTCCGACAAAGTCTGCTAAATTACGTACGAGCATTCTCTCGTTCACGCAAATAGACTCGGAGTCTCTCTATGACACATGAGAGCGCTTCAAGGAACTTTTGCGGAGATGTCCTCATCATGCCCTTCCTATGTGGCAACAAGTTCAAACTTTCTACAATGGTTTGAAACTCCAAACGAGACAAATGATTGATGCAACCGCAGGGGGAACTTTTAATAACAAAACCCTCGAGGCCGCTCAAGAGCGTTTCGAGGAGATGACCATGAATGCTTATCAGTGGAATGCGCCACGGTCGCGCTCTAACAAGCCGACCGGACTCTTTGAAGTCGAGGCCACCCCGAATTTGGCACACCAAGTAGAAATGCTCACAATGCAAGTGGCGGAGATGTCTGTTTCCTCCACCAAAAATTGGACTTATAATAATAATAATTTTAATAATAAGTTTCAAGAGCAAGTAAACTATATGGGGAACTCATATCGTCCTCCTTATAACCCGAATAATAATATTTCTTTTAATAATAGTTATAATTCGGGTTTGAGGAGTCTCCCAAACTTTTCATGGAGCAACCCCAATAACGCTCAACGTCCACCACAAGTGAATCTTCCTGGATTCACACCACCACCACCACAAAAGTCCTCTTCACTTGAAGAGGTCTTAACTAAATACGTAGCCTCCAACGAGTCCAATATCCGGAATCTAACCGAATCTATTAAAAATCTAGAAAATCAAACTGGACAGCTAGCCAAATTGTTCTCCGAGTGCCAACAAAGAACTTTGTCGGGCAACACTGAGCCCAATCCAAGGGAGAGTGTCAACGCAATAACCCTCCGTGGCGGAAAGGTGGTAGCTTCTACAAATTTGGCTGGACCTGAGGTAAACATTTCATTTTCACCCCCACAATTTACTTCTCGTCTTCTACTCTAGCTCCGCGTAATAATTTAAAACCTTCAATGTCTTATCCTTCAAAATTTAAAAATGAGCGCAATGAGGAACAATACAAAAAATTTATTGAAATTTTAAAACAAATTCAAATAAACATCTCATTCTGCGAAGCAATCTCCAATATGCTTAAATACGCGAAATACCTCAAAGAATTACTCTCTAATAAAAAGAAACTTGAGGATATTTCGCGTGTTTCTTTAAACGCAGAATGCTCGGCGGTTGTATTAAATAAATTGCCGGAAAAACTTAACGATCCGGGACGGTTTTGCATCCCATACTTGTTTGACAATTTGTTAATAAAACACGGCTTAGCCGATTTAGGAGCTAGTATAAATTTGATGTCGTTCTCTTTATTTAAATAACATGGTTTGGGTACCCCAAGCCTAACTAAAATGAACATCTAACTAGCGGACCGGTCAATAAAATACCTAATAGGGGTAGTTGAGGATGTGCTGGTTAAGGTTGACAAGTTTATTTTTCCGGTAGACTTTGTCATCCTCAACATAGAAGAAGACGTCGAAGTACCCCTTATACTTGATCGTCTCTTCCTTGCCACCTCTAGGGCAATAATAAACGTAAGTAACGAAAAACTTTTTCTACGAGTGGGGGACGAGAAAGTTACTTTTAGTATTAATTCTTCATTGAAAAATTCATTTTCTAACGACGACTCTTGCTTTACATTAGAAACAAATTTTGAATAGGAAATAACGTCGTTTTCTGAAATTATCTCTCCTTCATTAGAAAATCCGGATATTGCAAACTTATTTTGTTTAAAAGAAATAACTCGGCCGCTTAAATTTGAAGAAATAAAATCGAATAATTTTAAAGTAAAAACATCTTATGAGGAGCCGCCGAGTTTAGAATTAAAACAATTGCCGGAACATTTAAAATATTTATTTTTAAAAAAAGAGTCAAAATTGCCTTTGATTATTTCATTCGCGCTTAACGATTCAGAAATTTCTGAATTAACAAAAATTTTAAATAATCACCGACATGCAATTGCGTGACAAATTTCTGATATTAGGGGGATTAGCCTATCTTTTTGCACGCATAAAATAAATTTAGAAAATAATTCTCGTGGTACTATTCAGCCTCAACGCCGTCTTAATCCAAATATGAAAGACATTGTTAAGGCCAAAATAATAAAATTATTAGACACAGGAATTATTTATCCTATTTCGGATAGCACTTGGGTTAGCCCGGTGCAAGTCGTGCCTAAGAAGGGCTGGATAACGGTAGTTTCCAATGAAAATAATGAGTTAATCCCAACCCGTACCGTTACGGGTTGGCGAGTATTCATCGATTATAAAAAATTAAATGATGCAACTCGTAAGGATCACTTCTCACTTCCCTTCATTGATCAAATCTTAAAACGTCTATCTGGTCACTCACACTATTGTTTTCTTGATGGTCCTTCGGGATACTTTCAAATCCCAATTGCACCCGAAGACCAAGAAAAAACCACGTTCACTTGCCCGCTTGACACCTTCGCCTATCGGAGGATATCATTTGGTCTTTACAACGCGTCGGCTACATTCCAAAGATGTATGTTGGCAATTTTTAACGAATTAATAGAGGACGTCATGAAAGTTTTTATGGACGATTTTTCAGTCTTTGGTGATTCTTTTGAAAATTGTTTAAATAATCTTGATCGTGTTCTTCAACGCTGAGAAGACACGAATTTGGCGCTCAATTGGGAAAATTGCCACTTTATGGTCCGAGAAGGCTTAGTCCTCGGACATAAAGTTTCTACCAAAGGGATCGAGGTTGATAGGGCCAAAATCGAGGTCATAGAAAAACTTCCTCCGCCTACCAACATATAATCTATTAGAAGTTTTCTAGGACATGCGAGTTTCTATAGACGATTTATTAAAGATTTTCCAAAAATTACAAAACCGCTAACGCATCTTTTAGAAAAAGAAACCACATTTATATTTGATGAAGAATGTTCTAAAGCATTCAATAAAATTAAAAATAAACTTATCAACTCGCCTATTTTAATTGCGTCAAATTGGTCTCTTCCGTTTGAAATTATGTGCAACGTGAGTGGTTTTGCTGTATGGGTTGTTTTAGGCCAACAGGTGGATAAATATTTTCACCCGATTTATTACGGAAGCAAAACGCTCACTTCCGCCAAAACTAATTATACTACAACGGAAAAAGAGCTTTTGGCAATAATTTTTGCGTTTGATAAATTTCGATCTTATATAACGCTATAAAAAATTATTGTTTTTACTGACCACTCCGCTCTCAAGTATCTAATGGAAAAAGGGGATGCCAAGCCCCGATTACTAAGATGGATTCTTCTTCTACAAGAGTTCGATTTGGAGATCCGAGATAAGAAGGGAGCAAAAAATTTGGCGGCCGACCACCTCAAGGTTGGAGAATCCGGCTGTAGGAGCACTAGTGGTCCAAAATATATGACAAATTCCTAGAAGAGCGCCTCCTTGTCATGAATAAGCTAATGACTTCTTTCACCCCTTGGTACGCGGATCTTGCCAATTATTTAGTGACATGAGTCCTTCCAAAAGATTTTTCAAGTAAACAAAAGAAGAAATTCTTTTCAGGCTTGAAAAATTACTTTTGATAAGACCCCTTTTTATTTCGTATCTGCGCGGACCAAGTGGTAAAAAGGTGTGTTTCGGACGATGAAGGCGTCCAAATATTGCGGCATTGCCACAAAGGACCAACCGGTGGTCATTATCAAACAAAGTAGACCGCAAGAAAGGTGCTAGAAACGGGCTTCTATTGGCCCACCTTATTCAAAGACGCTCACATATTTGTGAGTAAATGTGATAGCTGCCAACGGTCAGGTAACATATCTAATCGGGACGAAATGCCCTAAAATATAATTTTAGAATATGAAAATTTTGATTTATGGGGAATAGATTTCATAGGTCCGTTACCATCTTCTTTTAATAAGTATATTCTTGTTGCGGTCGACTACGTATCGAGGTGGGCGGAAGCACAAGATCTTCCCAACAACGACGCGAGAGTCGTCGTAAAATTTTTGAAAAAATTATTTTCACGATTTGACACACCACGAACACTAATTAGTGACAGGGGCACCCACTTCTGTAACGGCCAACTTGCTAAAATTTTAGCCAAGTATGGTGTTACCCACAAACTCTCTACTGTCTTTCACCCACAAGCAAATGACCAAGTGGAGGTGGTAAATCGTGAACTTAAAAGAATTTTAGAAAAAACGGTGTCAGTTAATATGAAGGATTGATCGCTAAAATTAGACGGCGCTTTATGCGCTTATCGGACAGCGTATAAAACTGCCATCGGTTGTACACCATACCGGTTATTCTATGGAAAAGCGTGTCATTTGCCGGTGGAATTAGAGCATCGCGCGTACTGGACACTCAAATTACTAAATTTAGATTTAAACTTAGCCACCGAAAGACGGAAATTTCAATTGAACGAATTAGACGAATGACGTGCAAATGCCTATGAAAATAATAAATTTTATAAGAAAAGAACTAAGTATTATCATGACAAAAAAATTACAAACCCAAAATCTTTTTCACCGGGCGATTTAGTCCTTCTATATAACTCACGTTTAAGGCTTTTCCCGGGTAAACTCAAGTCTCGGTGGTCCAGACCCTTTGTTGTCATAGAGGTTTGGCCCTACGGGACCGTCCTTATTGAGCATCCGAAAAACGGCTCATTCAAAATTTACGGACACCGTTTGAAATTATATCACTCCGGCAATCCCTCAACCGGAAAAATTGAATCCATAAACCTCCCAAACTTTTAAAAACGTCACTTAGTCAAGCTACGCGACGGTAAACAAAGCGCTTATGGGAGGCACCCCATAGTTATCTTTCTTTTTATTATTGTTTTGTTTGTTATAATAAGTTTTGCAGGCTCTTTCTCTGGATTATAAGTAGCCAACCCGACGACCACTCAGGGAAGTCTTCTTATAATCTTCTTTTTTTAAGCATTTTTAAACATTGAGGACAATGTTTATCTTTAAGTATGCAGGAGTAGTATTAGTTAATTTTTAACTTTGTTTGTTTAAAAACAAAAAAAAATCTAGTTTTATATCTTGCATTTTTTTAGCACTTAAAAAAGGAAACTACAAAAAATTCTAAAAAATCGAAATGTAATTTCCTAGAAAGGGAGATTTGGGCGTGTCATCTCATCATACCTCCTAGTACCGCTGCGAGTCTTTCACAGGGAAGACCTCGGGAAGTCTAGGAATTAACCAAAAGAAAAATATATATATAAAAATTAGGAATAAATTTTTATTTTTTTCGCTTAGTTTATCAAAATCTCCATGTTTATTTAATTATAAATTCTAAGTAAATTTTATTTCTCATGTGGACTATGAATTTTTCGTGCTAAAATAGTTTTTGAAACATTTGAGTAAAATTGTTGACTCATGTAGTGCTTCTAGTTAAATGCATGTGTTTGAGTAGTATTGATGTCGAATTAAATTCTTGACATAGATCTAAAATTGTGATCTTTTATTTTGCGTAGAAAGAATTTATTTTACTTCTAATTTGAATTTGGTTTTATCCAAAAGTAATTTAGAAGAGTGTGTAGAAGATCGTTAGAAAGCTATTACTCGACTCGAATGGAAGGGTGTCTTTTCTCGACGTCTAGGATTTGCCCTTAGCAAACTTCAGAACATTTGCACTTTAGAATAATTATCTTTCGGAAATGATTTAGGGCTTTATTTGGATAGTTTGAATCATTGCATTCCAATCTTAAAAATACTACCTTTGTTGACACAACTTGAGTCTTTTACCCTTTTTTTTATCCACCCTCACCACTTCACCACCAAAGCAAAAAAGCCAAACCCATGAACACTTAAATTTTGAGCTAAACTTGAAGGTTTCATTTTTGGTGATGCGGTGAAGAGCCAAAACATTGGAAAAATACGGGTGTCGAGAAAAAAATATATTTCAAAAAGAAAAAACATTTCATAGTGATATGCGGCCTAGGTATGCATATGCGTACTTGGAATGATCCCAACTGTGAAAGAAAAATAATATGGGTGAAAAAGTAAAATTCCATAATGATATGCGTTCTAGGTATGCACGTGCATACTTGGAATGATCCCAATTATGATGAAAAAGAAAAATAAAAGTTTAGCTCAAAACTCTTTGTTTAAGTGGAATACGTCTTCATGTTTATCATTGTTTATCTCGCCCTTAAACTCAAGCCTTAAGTTACATCCTATTTAAGTCCTAAAGATCTATAAAGTTGATTGAGTATGAAGTGTAGTGGAGAAGGTGCAATGAGCAAGCCTATGACCATCGTCATTGATGGATTTTTTGGGAGGACACCCCGAGTGTCAACATCTAGTAATTTAAATATCAGCGATCATGCTATTTTCTCTCTTTCCATAACTTTGAGATTAACCGATTAACTCTCTTTAAAAGTAATAATAAATAATTGAAACGCATTTTAATTATTTCATAAATTAGTATTTATGCCAAGAACGTCTTTCTACTAAAATGTCTACGCATGTCAGCATAAGACTTCACATTTTACTCTAGCTTTCAAGATTCTATCTAGCATTAGAATTTCCTACTCTTATGAGAATGGTTTGCTCGGGACGAGCAAAACTCAAGTATGGAGGTGTTTGATGACTAGTAATTCAGTAATCATCTAGGGCTATGATCTTAATTTGATATTCTAAATATTTGCATGTGTTCGTGATTTTTATAAAACATTTCGTAGAAAAATAATATTTTGAGGTCTAACACATATATTTTCTATTTTGTAGGAAAATGACAGGCCTGAGGGATTTTATCCCGCTGTCACGGCCAAGGTCCGTATGCGAGTCAAATTAGTGGATATAGAGCTCGGCCGGATATATTCAACGCCACTACCTTGCATGGAGGAACTCTCGATGGTCCTCCATGCATGCAACCCGAGCTGTTCCGGCTACCCATGCGAGCTGCCATTCAGTACATATATATGTATGTACGTATAAATATGTATGCATATACATATATGTATGTACACACACACATATATATGTATATATATATATACTAGAGGACAACTAAAGCCGGCCACCACCAAATAGCTCGACACCTTCTTCAGCGCCAACCTTGCATTTAGCAAGCCCTCATCCACCATCCTCCTAGCAGCATCTCAAATCCAGCACCTCCACCTTGTTGTGCATGAAGAAGCCGCTCTAGCCAACACCTCCAGCGCCACTTCAGCAGCTCAAATCCAGTCGGCCGCCTCCTCCATGCACCATGCTCGGCCACTCCAGCGCCACCTTCAAAGCTGCCGGAGCAGCTCACGAAACTCAGCCGACCGCTCCCTCAATACTTATAGCACCACTAAGGAGCTCAGCCGCCACCTCATCTCGGCCACCTCAACCATGCAATGTCATCATCACTCCATGCATGTAGCCCGGCTTCCAGCAAACGCCACGTCAGCCGTCTCCTCCAAACTCGCCTCCAGCTCACCGATCCGCGTCAAAAACCTCCCGCCAACTCCTCCCTGACAGTAACGCCAAATATTCATGTTATATATTTGAGTTGAAAGGAGGTTGGTGAGACAGAATTAAAAGGAGAGCTGTCATTTCATTTCATTTTGACAAGAGTTTAGAGATTAAATTTTTTTTTTGGAAGTTTGTCATTTTTTTAGGAGGGATTTTCAAGAAGCATTCAAGAAGATTTTTTTTTATTTTCGTCCCTAGATTGCTAGATTGCTTGGTTGAAGAAATTCATTCCGGGATCGCTCATCAAGTTGTCTTTTTTTTATGTCTGTATTTTGTTCAATAATCTTGTACGTTTTTTTGTTACCTCGCATTGTTCTCCTATTTTTTCTAGAAATAAAAGTTCAAGTTTTATCTTCACTTAAAAAATAATTCTAGTTCAATTTTTGTCTCTCGTCACCTCATCTTTTTTTTATGATGTCGCATTTTATAAGAATGATTTCCTCCATCTCCATGAGTAACTAATTTTTATAGTGCTCGATCGCGACGATCGAGGATGAGATAGTTTTTGCTATGATTTTAATTTTACTTTTCTCAAATTATTGAACGCATACGATTTACCATTGATCAATTCATTGTGCCTATATATTCTATATAGTTTTCATAATGATTTTCGTTCTTTAGTTAGCCGAGAGGCTCGTAAGGTGAATCGATCACTCATTGGTAAAAAGAGTAGAACACAACCCTCGAGAGAGGACAACACAACTTTCCGGATTGGAGTAAAATCCAATAGCGAGGTTCACAACTTAAAACTAGCCTTAGGCGATGCGATTTGAGAACGAAAGTTCGGTCGATACACCTAAGCTTAGTTGAATCTAATCTTCGAAAGAAGGGTGTTCATGCTTCGGGAACCTCCACGGTCAAAGCCTCTTCAACAAGAGAATTGCACTCTATTTTCAATTTCCGAGGTGATTCAAGATCGAGCACTAGCTTTTAACGCATCGAATTAATTTCATTAACATTTCTAGTCTTTACTATTCACAACCCCTAACCCAAATTTCTATTGATAAGATAATAACGATTTTCAAAGTATAGTTACTCAACCACCCCGAGTCTAATACGACCTTTTTTTCTTTAAACTTATTCTACTTTCGATACGGTACACTTGTCGTTGTCGTTTGCGGACATAGTTTTGAGCAATCAATCTGCCTTCACGAGTTCTAGATTATGCTACTCCTCTAGCCGGTCTCTCCTCTACTTCTGTTGTTCATACTTCTCATCTTCTACCCAGTGTTTTTTATTGTGTATGCTTTGTTCACATACATCAGCCTCATTGCGACAAACTTGACCCTCGGGCTCTCCAATGTGTCTTTATTGGCTATTATGCCACTACAAAAGGGTATCAATGTCATCACCCTCCTTCCAGACGTATTTTCTGTACCATGGATGTTACTTTCGGTGAGGAGTTATCCTATTACCTAGATTCGACTCACTCCACTTGTCAGGGGGAGAATGATAACATAGATTCTTATTCTACTATCCCTCTCCCTCTGCTTCCTCCTATTCCTACCATGTCTTCTACCATAGCTACTCTTCCTATGTCACCTACGTCTCATACACAATTATCTTTTGTCCTTCTCTCATTTTCCTCATGAATACCATCGTCACCAAACAGGTAAACAGTCCTCCGTCGTTCCCCCGCTGTCGGTGCCTGCTTTGGACTTAGATTATGGTGATGATCTACATGTCCCCCTTGCTTTGCTAAAAGGTAAAGCTGTGTGTATGCAACACCCTATCTCTAATCATGTTGCATATGATCACCTTACCCTGGCTCTCAGGGCTTTATATTTTCCTTGCCCGTGATTACTATTCCAAAGACATGGCAGGAGGCTGTAAGCATTCCGGTAAGTGCAGAAGCGATGCAAGAGGAAGTGTATGCCTTGGAAAAGAATCACGCATGGGATGTCTCTCCCCTTCCTTCTGACAAGAAATCGATCGGTTCAAGATGAGTTTTCTTTGTTAAGCAAATCCAGGATGGTAAAGTTGAGCGTTATAAGGCTCGCCTCGTGGCTTGAGGATACACCCAGACTCAGGGAGTCGACTACCAGAAGACCTTTGCTCCCGTTGCAAAGATGGACTCCATTCGTGTTCTTCTATCTTGTGCTACTTGCTTGAGTTGGGACTTGGGATATTCACCAACTGGACGTTAAAACTGTCTTTCTGCACGGTAATCTTGATGAAGAAGTGTACATGACATCTATGTTTTGAAAAACCCGGCTGAGGCACCGGGCGCACGAGGCGCAAGCAGACGCACCCTGGCAAGGCCATGACAGGCGTTGTGCCTCGCTAGTCTCCCAGGCGCAACTCAGATGCGCCTCAAACCCAGGACCGGTTTAGTACTAAATCTTTAAAATCAGTTTATTTTCCCTCACCCATTTTAGGGCATCAGGTAAGAATCCCGTCATTCGGCCCCTTCTTTTTTCCGGAGCCGCGATTTGTTCTCCTCCCGGCTCCCCTTGTCCTCGATTGTTCTCGCCGGAGTCACCGCCACCACCAACTTGCCAGAGACGCATAACTGCATAAGGAAACATCAAGCCATCAACTCCTCTTCTACTCATCACTGCTATCAACTCGTCGCTTTTATTTCCGGAGTCACGGTTTGTTCTCCCGGCTCCCCTTGCCTTTTTTTCCAAGTTTTATGTATGTCTAAATCATCTAAGTATATTTTTAATATCTTGGTCGATATCACTCTCATTATTCCTCTCATATAATCATTCATTAGTTCATGTTTCCTAGTATTTCCATACATTCATCTTATTATTATCATATCAGGCCTAAAAGATACAAATTCATCTTAGTAATTAAGAATGTCAATTACGGAATTACTTACAGGCTACGGTTCATTAATGCTTTGGCTTCAATATAGGTTTGTACTCATCAATATAGTTCATTAATGCTTCCAGTTCATTGTTTTAAAGTGTACTGGAAGCCCAGTTCACTGTAAAACATAGTCTCAGACGCACCCGAGGCACCCCTAGGTGCAATTGGGCGCCCAATTTGTTCAATTTCAACGAATTGAGCGCCCAATTCGCTCAATTTCAGCGAATTTGGCGCCCAATTTGCTCAATTTCCTTTTTTCCTCCAATTTTTGTGTCTCACGCGCCTCACGCGCGTGCCTAGGCTCCAGGGCCCCTTTGTGCTTCGGTGCGCCTTGCGTCTTTGATAATTTAGCATGACATTCCCTCCTGGATTTGTGAAGAAGGGACAGGAAGACCTTGTTTGTCACTTAAGGAAGTCATTGCATGGTCTGAAGTCATTGCATGGTCTGAAACAGTCTCTCAGGGCTTGGTTTGGCAGATTTCTCAAGGCCTCGATCAAATTTGGATACAAATAGGGACAACCCGATCATACTTTGTTTATCAAGAAAATGAGGGGAAAATGTGGTTCTTATTGTCTACATTGATGATATTGTGATCACCGGTGATGACTTAAACGAAATTGCAAATCTAAAGGCTTTCCTGTCTGTTGAGTTTATGGTAAAGTACTTATGGAGCTTACGTTACTTCCTGGAAATTGAAGTGACCAGATCAAATCAAAGTATCTTCATCTCTCAGCATAAGTATGTTTTGTATCTATTAAAAGATACTGGTATGTTCGGTTGTATTCCAACTAACACTCCTATGGAGGAGAACCATAGGATTGATGAAGACAGTGACAACGATCACACTGATGTCTCGTGTTATCAGAGATTGGTTGGGAGGCTTTTATACCTCTCTCACACTCGTCATGACATTACATATGTTGTATGAACCTTGAGTAGATATATACATGCTCCCAGGATCTGACATCATGATGCTGCTTATCGTGTACTACGGTACTTAAAGAAGGCTCCTGGTCGTGGGCTTATGTTTTCCAAGAACAACCACTTAAAGATTGAAGTCTTTACTGATGCTGATTTGACCGAAAGCTGTGATGACAGGAAATCCACAACAGGGTACTGTACCTTTGTTGGTGGAAATTTGGTGACATGACGTAGCAAGAAGCAAAATGTTATGACCAGATCTAGTGTTGAAGCTGAGTATCAGTCAATGTCTCGGAGTCTCTATGTAGGTTTATGACTATGTACTATGTTACAAGATCTGGGACTCCAAAAGAATGTTCTCCTCTCTCTATAGTGTGACCACAAAACAACTATTTATATTGCTCAAAATTCTGTCCAACATGACAAAACTAAGCATGTTGAGATTGATCGTCATTTTATCAAAGACCATCTGGATAAAGGAAATTTGGTCACTCCTTTCGTTCACTCTAAAGATCAACTGGCCGATGTCTTCACCAAAAGTTTGGGTTGGGACGTTTTTACTGATAATATCCATAAACTCAGAATGACTGATATCTACCGTCCAACTTGAGGACGAGAGTTGTAATTAATATATTTTGTCAAGTCACTGCTATGTGTGTTTTACCCTCACAAGGTTGTTTTGGTCTTTTGTTGTCCACCCTTACTCAATATATATATGTATGAGTAAAGGGCTCTTCATTTCATGATCAATATATTTTTTGCTCAACTATGGTCTCCTAATCCCTAAACTATATCCATCCTAATTGCTCCTTCCTGCTTATTGATTCTCACAGGTCAACATCCTAAGTTTATATAGTTGAAGTTTTTGTTATGTGTTATGGGCCTACTCGGAGGCTGTCGGAGGAGTGACCGGAGGTGGAGATGACTGTGGCAGAGATACTGCAGGGCCTTGATTGCGGATGCCATCGAGGGAGAGAGAGAACTTTCAAGATCTCTTTTAGGGTTGGGGAAATAAACTTTCTTCATTCAACCAATGCAAGACCCGCTGAGTCCTTTAAATAGGAATTACAATCGACACAATGGAATGACCTACAGAGAAAATAAAATAACGCTAAAGGAAATAACGAAAGACTTGGAAACAAACGATGAAATAGGAATGAAAGCAATTATTAAGAACAAAATATAATAAGACCCATAATATCGACTCGTAATATGTCTCTCGCCTTCCATAATGAACTTGTCCTCAAGCTCGTGGGAGATCAATGGTGTCCCGTGTTATCCGACGCCCTCATCATCAGAGTCCTTGACGTGCAGATAGAAAAGTCATTTGCACCTGTGACCGCAGTGTACTGCTCGTCACAGTTGAAACATTAGCCCTACGCGCGCCGTTCCATCATCTCGTCTTGAAATAGTTTATGGACTGGTTAGGCTGGTTGACCCTTAGAACGACCTTGCTGAGTGCCTGTGTCGGTGGGCACATAGACCTCATGTGCTAGTTGGAGGCGATGGCCATATAGCCCGGACAGACTCATATCAGCCACTAAGTCTGGAGGAGACCCAAATTTGACATCAAGTCGCAGACGTTCGCGAAGTTCAGCAGTGTAGAGGGTGACCCGCATCTATGGGGGAAGTGTGGTGTGTGCCAAAAGAAGTTGAAACTGGTCCATATACTCATCCACGGAGCCTGTCTGGCGGAGTGTTGTGAGGGCACCGAGGGGGTTGCTGCGGATTGGAGGGCCAAAACACAGGTTGCAAAATCGCATGAAGTCGTCCCATGTCGGACCCGACTGATCAATGCGAAGACGAGTGGCCAAAAGCAAGGCCGAGTCGAGAAGGGTGAAGGAGGCCAAGGTAAGCCATTCGGCTGTTGGAGTTTGTTGATGACCAAAAAATTGTTCACACCTAGTGAGTCAGCCCAAAAGATCTGTTTTCCCATCGTAGGTGGGGAATTCCAACCAGGTATAACACAACAAATAGCAGATTCAGAGTGTAAGAGTGTCTGCGATGAAGGCTTATGGTGGATAAGCGGCGGTAGCGGAACTTGATTGCTGCTGGCGTGCTTCGTGGGTGGAGTAGTAACATGGGAGGCAGTCAGTTCATTAAGCCTGACAGTGATAGTGGTCATGTCGTCCCAATGCTGGGTTTCAGCATCCCGAAAGCGTGCTTTGATGGATGCCATGACAGTCTGCAACACGTCCTGGAGAGCAGCCGTAAAATCTTGTGATTCCCCCATCTGCTGACTTGTTTGTCGAGAGAAGGCGGGTGACTGGACGCCTAGAGTCGTCGGAGGCTGTTGTATTTGTGTTGCCATGAGTGCCGCGTCGTCTCCCAATAATGGAGACACAAATTTGATTACTTAACTTATTCAATTAAGAATTAATAAGAAATTAAATCATTAATGCAGAATAGGTTTGAATTAATTCCTATATAATCCCCACGCGTGAATGCTGGCAAAAACAGAAAGGAGCATCAGTTGCGTGTGCTGGCCGTCGCTGGAAGGAGCGCAACCAATGGGCGATGTTGGATGCGACACGGTCGTCACTTAGCTGGAACGTTGATGGCGATAAAAGCGACAACATGTCGCGGTGCCAGAATAGAGGAAGACGAAGCGGTCTGGCGAAGGAGTAGGCTGCTAGACTAGAGGAAGGCGGCATGTACTGCTGGAAGCTTGTCAAACCAGAGGACTACGATTGGAAGCTTGCGGCGACTGGAGATGCGGTTCCGCTGGAGGAATTTAGTGTTAGGGGCGAACGATCGGTCGTGAGACCCGACAACATGTGTATGAGATAGGTTTCACAGACAGCTGCTTCGGTGAAAGAGGAGGTGTTCCTCTGATACCAAGATGTTATGGGCCTATTCGGAGGTTGGCAGAGGAGTGGCCAGAGGTGGAGATGACGGTGACAGAGATACTGTGGAGCCTTGACCTCGACTGCCTAAGAGGGGCGTTCTCGAAAGAGAGCTTCCAAGATCTCTTTTAGGGTTGGGAAAATAGATTTTCTTCATTCATACTAATACAAGACCCGCTGGGTCCTTTAAATAGGACTTACAATCGTCTCAAAAAGAAAAGAGCTACAAAAGAAATAAAATAACGCTAAAGGAAATAACGACAGACTTGGACACAAATGACGAAATAGGAATGAAAGCAATTATTAAGAAATAAATATAATAAGACCAATAATATTGACCCGTAACATTATGTTAGTATTAAAGTTAATAATTTTATTGTATTAAAAAGATTTAAGGCGTTATATTAGTTAAAAATATATGTTAGGTGTTCTGTGGGTAAATCTATGGGATTTTATAGGTTGTAATGTTGATGCCTATTTTCTCATTGCAGTTTTTTTGTGACAGATGTAGAAACTTTCAACCTTTAGATTTCAGTTACCTCTTTATGCAGGTGGTGCTCTTTTGATCTTGGAGATAGTTCAATTGAGGATGATTTGTGGTTTAGTATTGACAGATAAATAGGAAATAGTTAATATGTTGAAAGCTGATATGAGTCCAAACAAAAGATCACGGTATGAAAAGAGTTGCGGAATATTGTTTACTGTTCCAAATGTTATCAGTAAAATGGATCAAGAAATCTGGAAGGAGCTCCCTGAAGATCTTTATGATGCCGTGATTGCAAGGCTCCCAATAGCCACCTTCTTTCGGTTCCGCTCAGTATGCCGAAAATGGAATTCCTTAGTGACCTCTACTAGCTTCTCGCGCCACTTTGAAGAAGTTCAACGAATGCACCCTTGGTTTTATGCCATTGTTCATGACGCGGTTTATGGGCTTGATGCAGTTAATGGTGGAGCCTTGTATAATCCTTCTTTGAAAAAATGGCACCAACCTTCCATGTCTGTGCCTCGTTCGAAGATCTTTCTCACAGTGGCTTCAGCTGGGGGTCTTGTTTGTCTGCTGGATATCAATAACAGGAATTTCTATATATGCAATCCTCTCATCAAGTCAGTTAAAGAGCTTCCACCAAGGTCTGCTCGTGTGTGTTCACGTGTGGCTGTAGGGATGGTTTTAACAGAGAAAATGACTAACCGTGGTTACAAGGTAGTTTGGCTGGGATGCAATGGAGATCATGAAATTTATGATTCTTTGCAAGATAGCTGGTCTCGTCAAGGATCTTTACCTCAAACTATCAAGCTCCCACTCGCCCTAAATTTCAGGTCTCAGACAGTGTGCATTGGCAGTACACTCTACTTTGTAAGATCTAATCCTGATGGAATTTTGACATATGATGTCTCCACAGGCATTTGGAAACAGTTCATCATCCCATTACCATTGTACATAACGGATTACACCCTTGCAGCGTGTGGGGGAAAGGTTATGCTTGTGGGACTGCTCTCGAAAAATGCAGCCACATGTGTTTGCATATGGGAGTTACAAAAGATGACTCTCTTATGGAAGGAGGTTGACAGAATGCCAAATATCTCGTGCTTGGAGTATTACGGAAAGCACGTGAAGATGACATGCATGGGAAATCAGGGAATGCTCATGCTGTCATTGAGGTCACTGACGACAAATCGTTTCATCACATATGATTTGTGCAAGAAGGAATGGCAGAAGGTTCCGGACTGCAAACTTCCTCTTAATGGAAGGAAGCAGTGGATAGCTTGTGGCACAGCATTCTATCCATGTCCTACAGCTCTTCCTTGATTACAATCTTGTCTTGTGAGAAGGTATGCGGTCATTTCTTTAGTAGTCCTCACTGCATTCCAACCAAAAGCTCAGCTTAGTTGATTAGAGTTTATGAATTTATCTGCTCTCTTTCTTCTCCTTTTTTCGGTAGCCTTGTAAGTCTAGAAACTAATTGGATAGTAATCTAGGAAGCACCGGTACGGGTATGGGTACCGGATACGATATGTACCCGGTACGGCGGTACGACAAAAATTAAAAAATAAGGAAACAGGTACGTCATGATACATTATAACAAATATAATATATATTTATATATCACAAGTGCAATAAATATTTCTCAAAACATCGAAACATCAAACATAAATCATAACTTGAAGTATAAATTCACAAATCAATGCAACATAACATGAAGTTCTCAAACATTACAAAATTTAACATCTTTTATGTTTAACCAAAAGAGAATTAAACATAAGTCTACTTATCAGTCTTTTTTTCTTCTTCATTGTTGGAGATCAACGTCATTGTTGGAGATCAACGTCATTGTTGGAGATCAACATCTTCAATCTCCGGTTAGTTTAGAGATAAGTTAGCCGTTTGTTAATAACTTGCGTTGAATCAACACGTTTAATATTGTAGAAGAAAAAAAGGAACCTTGTATATATGTTCACTTGTATCAAATACAAGGAATGAGTACATATTAATCTGAGGGAGAAAGTGAGAGGAAGGTCCTATACATGATGTGGGACTAAAGAGAAGAGAAAAATAACAATAAAAATACATAATAGGCCTTTGTCAAATGAGCTTTTCTAACACTCCCCCGCAAGATGGAGCGTACAAGTCATATGCACCCAGCTTGGACAAACACTGGTAAAATAAGGTATTTGATAAAGCCTTCGTGAGAATGTCAGCAACTTGATCAGTGTCTGGAACATGCTTTAATTCAAGTTTCTTCATTTGAACTTTCTTCCGAATAAAATGACAGTCTACCTTGATATGTTTCGTGCGCTCGTGAAACACCAGATTCTTTGCTATGTGTATGGCCGCTTGACTGTCACAAAATAGAACAACAGATGAAGTTTTACCCCCAGATCAGCAAGGAGGCTTTCAAGCCATGTGAGTTCTGAAAAAACTGATGCCATTGATCGGTATTCAGCTTCCACGGAGGATCGAGCAACCACGGCTTGTTTCTTACTTTTCCATGTAATGAGATAACCGTCAAAAAATGTACAGAACCCACTGGTTGATCGCCGATCGTCCAGGGAGCCAGCATAATCGGCATCTGAATATGCAACCAATGCTGGAATAGAGTTGGAGTTTTTGTAAACCAGCCCTTGATCCAGAGCTGCCTTAAGGTATCGGAGAATCCGTTCAACCGCCTGGAGATGAGAAACCCGGGGAGCATGCATGAACCGACTAACAATCCCAACATCGAACGATATATCAGGCCTCGTGACCGTTAGGTAGATCAACTTTCCCACAAGGCGTTGATAGTATTCCGGGTTCTGGAGAGACAGATCATCATCAGAGGCATGAGCACATAGCTTGTGATTTGCCTTCATCGGAGTAGTAGCTGGCTTACAACCAGACTGGCCAGCGTCTTTGAGGAGATCAAGACAATACTTCCGTTGGGAGAGGACAAGCCCATCCGGACGTCGTGCGACCCCGAGAAAGTAGCGAAGATTCCCCAGGTCTTTGGTCTGAAACACGGTGCTCAGATGTTGTTTGACCGCTTGAATCCCCTTTGAGTCATCCCCAGTAAGCAGAATGTCATCAACATAAACTAACAGAAGAACCGTTCCTGTTGCCCGGTGTCGAGTGAATAGGGAGAAGTCTGAGGAATTCCGAGTGAAACCCATGTCCCGAACAACCTTGCTGAACTTGTCAAACCACGCCTGAGGGGATTGTTTGAGATCATAGATGGATTTCTTCAGAATACACACACGAGACTCCCCCGTGGTCTCAAACCAGGGAGGTTTGCGCATGTAGACGGTTTCCTGAAGATCGTCATTCAGGAACGCATTCTTGATATCCAGCTGATGAAGGGGCCAGTGGCGATGCACAACCACGGAGAGAAGGACACGAACGGTGTTGAGCTTGGCCACCAGAGAGAAGGTTTCCTCATAATCAAGAACGTGCTGTTGAGTGAAGCCACGGGCCACCAGGCGGTCCTTCAGACGGTCAATAGTACCATCAGGAGCATGTTTGATGACAAAAACCCATTTACACCCAACAGGGTGCTGACCGGGAGGTAAAGGGACAAGAACCCAGGTCTGGTTGGCCCAAAGGGCCGTCATTTCTTCGTCCATGGCAGCCCGCCAGCCTGGATGTTGAAGCGCCTCCTGCACAGAGGTAGGGACAGAAATAAAGGATAATGATGTGGCAAAGTGAAGAAATGGCGGTGAAAGACGATGAAGAGAGACATAATTCTCCATAGGATGAGCGGTGGAGGCTGGAGCCGGAGCAGCAGGCCGCGGAGCGTCAGAGGTCGAAGCCGACTGCAGTGGGGCAACGGGACGAGGAGAACGACGAGAATAGACCCGGATGACAGGTTACTTGGGAGGGGCCGAAGGCTGGGCAGGAGGCTGGACAGGAAGGGGAGAAGGTGGAGAACGGGGAACAGAGATGACAGGGTGCACGACGGGCTCTGGAAGAGGAGCGAGATCCAGAGCAGAGAAGAAGGGAAGATCTTCCCGGAAAGTGACATCCGCAGAAACAATCACCTTGCGGGTAGTGGGCGAATAACACACATAGTCCTTTTGAGTGCGCGAGTAGCCCACAAAGACATATTTAGCCGTACGGGAATCCAACTTGTCTGTAGATGGGCCGAGGTGGTGAACGTAACATGTACACCCAAAAATGCGGGGAGTAAGTGGGAAGGCCGGAGTGGAGGGAAATAGGAGGCCGAATGGAGTAGCATTTTGGAGGAAGGAGGACGGTAGACGGTTGATAAGAAAACATGCCGTGGAGAGCGCAAAGTTCCAGTATGATTTGGGAACTCACATTTGAAGCATAAGAGAGCGAGCCACATCAAGGAGATGACGATTCTTGCGCTCGGCGATACCATTCTGCTGTGGGGTATATGCACAAGACGTTTGGTGAATAACTCCAAACTCTGAGCAGAGGGTCGCGAAGTCAAGTACATTATCAGTACGAATAGTTTGAATGAGCGCAGAGAATTGAGTGCGAGTCTCAAGAATGAAGGCCCGAAATACGCGGGGAAGCTCAGAACGATCACGAAGGAGATACAACCTTGTCATGCGAGAATAATCATCGATAAATATAAGAAATAACGGTAGCCAGAAATACTAGTAATCTTGTACGAACCCCATATATCGGAGTGTACCAAAACAAAAGGAGCAGAGCTCCGAGTACAATGAGAAGGAAAAGATGAACGTGACTGCTTGATAATAATACATGTTTCACACTGAAAAGCAAGAAGAGATACATCCGGGAGAGCCTTCTGGAGGACTGGGAGAGGAGCATGACCAAGACGCCGATGTCAATCCGAAGAGGAGACATATGCGAGGAGAGTAGGAGAGTCATCAAGAAGGTAGAGCCCGTTCTGCAGTCGCCCCCTGCCAATGATAGTCCGCGTCTGCTGATCCTGTATCAGAAAAGAAGAAGTAAATGTCACGGAGCAATGTAAGTTAGTAGTAAGGCGAACAACATAAAGTAAATTGAAAGGAGAGCCCAGAACATGAAGAGCGGAGCGCAGGAAAAGGGAGGAGGCGAGAGGAATATCAGCACAGCCAGAGACAGGGACAGCTGCCCCATTGGCCACAGTAATGTACTTCGGGTGAGGAGAAGACAAGTACTGAGGCGGTCGAACCGAGGTGATGTGATGAGTGGCACCAGAATCGATGATCCATCGCGGTCCAGTGGAGAGGCAGGCGATACCTTCATTGGAGATGGAGGCGGCGGAGGCAACCGAGGCCGGCGGGCTGCTGAGCAGGCCATGAAGATGCTGGAGCTGAAGGCGAACCTCGTCGAGGTCAGTACGAGTGGGAGAGGAGTCGGTGACAGCAACAGAGGCCTGCGGACGAGGAGGACGACCATGCTTGCGATAGCACGTGGATTCAAGATGCCCGTCTTTACCGCAGAAGAAACACTTAGGCCGCGACCGGCCACCCCGACCACGTCCCCGAGAATCAGAACGGCCCCCCACGAGCTGAAGAAGGTAGAGGTAGTAAAGGTGCAGGGGCCTGCTGGACCAGGGACGAAGAAGGAGGTCTAGAAAAATCTGGAGGCGGGGAGACCTTGAGAAGCATCGAGCACACATCCGAGAAGGACGGGGTAACTGTAGAGGAGAGAATCTGAGCCCGCACACTGTGAAGGTGATGCGGGACCCGAGCCATTATCATGGCGATACCAATGGCTTCCTTCTTGGCACGTTGGGCAGCAAGGTCCACAGTAGGAGGCTGATGTTAGATCAAAGCTTCGACCAGATACCTAGCCTGGGCAATAAAGGAGGTCAGATCGGTCGCCCCACCACTATCAAGAGCCTGAAGTGCAGTGATGATGTCATACAAATGATGGAGACTATCTTTGCCGGAGTAGAGGGTATGAAGCTCATCCCACATACCCTTGGTCGTCTCGTGGTACATGGCCAGACAATAAGACTCGTCATCAAGAGAGTTGAGGATTCACGTCTGAACACGACCATCGTTGCGTAACCAGTCGTCAGTAGGAGCACCGGTAACGACCTGGGTCAAGTGATGAAGAAACCCCTTCGACTGCAGGACCCGACGAACAGGGTGAGCCCATTCCACAAAATTTTTCTTACCGGTCAGATAGATAGTAGTAATTCGGAGCTCATCACGAATATCCGGAAGAGAGGCCGGGCGGTCTGCTGGAGAAATCGTTGGTCCGGTTTGAGTCAGCAGAAGAGGCCATGAAGACGAATAGCGGCTAGGAGAAAAGACCAGACGAACAACCCAGACGAGCAAGGATCTCCAACAGAGGAGGCCGCACGGGTAAGGAAGTCCGCGCGACTAGAGGGGAGACCGCACGATCACGGTGTGAAGACACCAGCGGCAAGGACGAAGCCGCGACCAAAATGCGGATGCCAAGAGACAACGAGGACTGCGCGAATAGATACGAGACCGCGCGAATAGAAGCGAGACCGCACAGTCACGATGTGATGACACCAGCGACAAGGAGGAGGCCGCGACCAAAGTGCGGAGGCCGGAAGAAGGAGAACGCAGCGGGCAAAGACAACTCGCTCGAGGAGACCGCAGCGGATAGAAACAGGCTGCGCGGACAGACTGCAGGGTAGACAGAAGAATACTGCAGCGGTCACGGTGATCAAACACCAGCGGCAAGAGATGTCACGACCAAAAAACGGAGAGTCCTCAACGAACACAAGGGACAACCCGTGCGAGGAGACCGCATCGGACAGGAAAGAGGAGACCGCGAGTAAGAGAACTCGAGCGGTAAGAGGAAGAAGGAGCCGCGAATAGAGAACTCGAGCGGGCAAGAAGAGAACGCCGCGAGTAGAACTCGAGCGGCTAGAAGAGAAAGCCGCGAGGAGAGACCGCAAGAGGGCAGGACAGAAGCCGCGAGTAGAACTCGAGCGATAAGAAGGGAGCATGAAGACGCGGATAGACCGGGCGAGCAGGGAGAAGGGGAGGTCCCACTTGTCAGAAGAGAAAAGCTATAAAAGGGAGGGTGGGAGGAAGAGAGGTGGAGCCACGGAGGGAAGAAGAAGAAACCGCGAGAAGGTCGCGGATAGAAGATGGAGACCGCCGAAATCGGAACCGGTTAGCCGAAGGGAGGCGGTTTGCCGAAGGGAGGCGGTTAGAAAAGCATGAGACCGCCCAAGTCGGAACTTGGCTCTGATACCATGTAGAAGAAAAAAAGGAACCTTGTATATATGTTCACTTGTATCAATTACAAAGAATGAGTACATATTTATATGAGGGAGAAAGTGAGAGGAAGGTACTATACATGATGTGAGACTAAAGAGAAGAGAGAAATAACAATAAAAATACATAATGGACCTTTGTCAAATGGGTTTTTCTAACAAATACATGTACTTGTAACAGAAACATACCGATACCAGAAACATACTCGGTACAGATACTCAATTTAATTGGACGTACCAACGCTTTTTAGCATAGAACCAACCTTTGTTTATTCTAGAAAAACATACTCCTATCACAATATGCAAAATGATGTGCTAAGTCCAAGTGTGTCAACATAGGTGTATCCGTCAAGTATCGGGTACATATCGGTACTGGATACGTATCCGGTACGGGTACGGTGCCTTCGGGGAAGTATCCGTGCTTCATAGATAGTAATTGCGGGGAAGTATCCGTGCTTCATAGATAGTAATTGTAGAAATACACGGAAGTAGAGAGACAAAATCAAAGTTATCTTAACAGCAATGATATGTTTTCCTTATGGAATCATTATGTAGAGTCTGGATGAAAATGGAAAAAACCCTTCAAAGTTGTGGAGATAGGAGAGGAGGTAAGAAAGGTGAAGACGAGAGAAGGAAAAAAAATCCTCACACTCAACGTAGAAGCAGGGAGAATAATTGAAAGGAAATATTCATTCCTAATCATAGTTAACTATTAGTCTATTACATTTCCCTTATCTCTATTTATAGTAGAAGATCCCACAAGATAAAATCAATCGTATCCTGTGCTCACAGCTAACAACATTTCACATGCTAGTTAACATAAGGACAATTTTTTAATCATGATGTAATAAAAGAAATACATTGATTTTTCTATGAAGTTGGCCATAATTCATTCTTTTCTGTCATCAAGTACCTTGTGCTGCCAAGAAATTTAGTGGGTCTGAATATAATTTGAGTAATACTTGAAGTCTTTTGCTGTATTGCAGTGAATCCATCCGAAAGAAGAGATGAAGGAAGTTTCATCTCAATAGTGTTGTAGATGTCGGCCGACGTGTCCGACATGTCGGCCGACATAAAGGTTTTGGGAATAAAACACCACAACATCGATATTTGAAGAAAAAAATATCATTTTTGAAAATATCACCCGATATATTCGTTTAACCCGATGTATCAGGCGATATTTCGCGACCGATATATCGTCGAGAGTATTAAAAATATTTTTTTTCATTTTTTGAAGAGACGAAACACCGGTTAAGGTGTTGCCGTGTTACCTTGAGGTCACGAGTTCGAGTCTTGGAAGCAGCCACCTGCAAAAATGCAGAATCTTGCAGAGTAAGATTTGCCTACATTTCACCCTTGTGGTGAGATCATTCCCCGAACCCTCGCTGCGCGGGGATGCTTTGTGCACTGGGCTGCCTCTTTTTAAGAGGACAAACATAAATATTTTTTTTTGTACTTCATTTCGTGCATCTCTCTAAGTCTAGTGTCGACCTCTTTCTCATCTCGCTCTCATTTGGTGATCTTTATCTCGTTTATTGCAGTCGACATTTCTTTCTTGTGTAATTTATAAGCATACACTATGTGTATATATATTTATTGTGTAATTTATAAACATACATTATGTATACAAGTACACATATTTATAAAAACTGTGTATATATATGAATAAATTTATTTAAATATTAAGGCTTCGTTTGATTAGGCGGTAGTGAGAGCAGCCGGCGGCTGGAAAGGGAGCATTGAGACTGGAGGGGGGAGGCGGGGATCGAAACGAAGCGGCAGAGAGTCTTTTCCTCCTTGTTGCGCTCGCAAACAGAGCAAATAGAGCAAACAGAGACGCCCCATTTGGTTAGCCGCTGTCCGACGGCGTTTGTCGGAAAAGCTGGCTGAAAACGCTAAAACAAATAAATGCTAAAATTCGACATTGTAAAATATCCTCGATATATCACCCGCAATCCGACATCCAACATTTCAAACTCAAACTGATATGAACCCGACATCTGCAACTTCGATCAAAATATAAAAGAGATGTGGGGGCTATAATGAGCTGAAAATGGAATACCATTTGCAAAAGGTCAATAAGAGTAGGATTATGAATATGTTTTTGTAGATGGTTGGGGTGGGCGGTTGGGGGGATGTCCGACTCTCAAACGTAAGAGTATGGATGAATTTAGAAACATGCAAATGAGTTTTATTTTAAATTGGAGATATATTATGGTAGGAATATAGGATAATTTAAGAGAGAAAATAGGAGGAAGAGGCAGTGATATAATTGTCAATAATGCAAAATGACACTGTTGGGAATCAACCGCACGATTGTGATCGACAGTGGAGATCGACCCGCATTTGCGTACTTGCATAGGATATATTGATCGGATCAGCAATATGAGACTGCGAGCGCGTCTGGAGCATCACTTTACTATTTATATGTATTTTGTTTTTTTATTTGGACTTAGTATTTAAAATTTTAGGGCACCGAGTGTAACGACAAATTATAGCCGTTCACGCCGGGTGCACAATCACCTCTCTCGTTATAAATAAGGACGGATGCTTTCATTTTGAGACATTGCTTTTATTGTGAAAGATTCCAGACTGGCAATCACATCGCGGTACGACGCCGTGTGATGGGTGCGACGTCTCGATTTGTTTTCCTGAAATTTTTTATTTTTTCCTTTGATTCTCCCGTGAACTCCTTTTCCCTGTTTTCAGCCCAACCACAAATTTCTGTTCGTCATCTTCTCCCAGAGCTCCTAACTGCATAGTTTATCTTTGTAACTCCTCCCCGTTGCCTGTTCATCTCCCCCATCCTACAAAACAAAACGAAAAAAACTGCTATCACATGATTACTGTGCTTCTTCCTCATTTCCTCGATGGACACTGCCCTTCCCTAGTTCTCTCGATTCCGCAAATCCAATCGTTCCTTGTATACCTTTTCTTTTCCAACCACAAAACTACTTCACCCAAGCCACCTCCGACCACTCTTTGTTCACCTTCATCCTTACTGATTGTCTATTCCCCTTCCCTCTCGCCGCAGACATAACTCCCCATCCCCCGCTCAGTTTCCTTTCGGGAACAACATTCCCCTCCCATCTCTTGTATGCCCCAACCCCTCCAGTTCTTCAACCTTTTAACCGTAAGCTCTTTTCCATCCCCAATCCATCCACATCCCTGTTCTTCCCTCCACGAAGGGCGCTGCCCCTCCCATTATTACTCCACATCAATGGATAGCCTCCCCATGCCCTCCACGTCAACTGCAAGCTTGCCCTCCACTTCCAATACTTCCCAAAGGCACTGCCAGCCCTCTCCTTTAGTTAGGTTCAACTTAGGAAGACCAACAAAAATTCTTGTGAACGAGAACTTCATTTCAGCAAGCCAGCATTCTTCCCTGGCCTCCCTTGCTTCCAGATCCCCTATCAACTTCAGAAAAAGTTTTCACAGCCCCTTATTTGTTTTCTACCAGTGGCCCAAGTCGCCTCCCACGCACGCGATTGCCCGCCGCCTCATACCACTCCTGGATCTCCATTGTTACGTGAGTAATTGTATTGTGTTTTATTATTCTATGTTGAATATTGGAAAAATGTTTTGTATTTGCTTGGGTATTGAAAATTATTAGTGTTTGTAGAAGGAAAAAAGGAACCTTGTATATATGTTCACTTGTATCAAATACAAAGAATGAGTACATATTTATAGGAGGGAGGAAGAGAGAGGAAGGTCCTATACATGATTTGGGACTAAAGAGAAGAGAGAAATAACAATAAAAAATACATAATGGGCCTTTGTCAAATAAGCTTCTCTAACACTCCCCCGCAAGCTGGAGCGTACAAGTCATATGCACCCAGCTTGGACAAACACTGGTAAAATAAGGTACTTGATAAAGTCTTCGTGAGAATGTCAGCAACTTGATCAGTGCCCGGAACATGCTTTAATTCAAGTTTCTTCATTTGAACTTTCTCCCGAATAAAATGACAGTCTACCTCGATATGTTTCGTGCGCTCGTGAAACACCAGATTCTTTGCTATGTGTATGGCCGCTTGACTGTCACAAAATAGAACAGCAGATGAAGGTTGTTTTACTCCCACGTCAGCAAGGAGGCTTTCAAGCCATGTGAGTTCTGAGACAACCGATGCCATCGATCGGTATTCAGCTTCCGCGAAGGATCGAACAACCACAACTTGTTTCTTACTTTTCAATGTAATGAGATGACCGCCAAAATATGTACAGAACCCACTGGTTGACCGCCGATCGTCCAGGGAGCCAGCATAATCGGCATCTGAATATGCAACCAATGCTGAAATAGAGTTGGAGATTTTGTAAACCATCCCTTGACCCGGAGCTGCCTTAAGGTATCGGAGAATCCGTTCAACCGCCTGAAGATGAGAAACCCGAGGAGCATGCATGAACCGACTGACAATCCCAACAACGAACGATATATCAGGCCTCGTGACCGTTAGGTAGATCAACTTTCCCACAAGGCGTCGATAGTATTCCGGGTTTCGGAGAGGCAGGTTATCATCAGAGGCATGAGCACATAGCTTGTGATTTGCCTCCATCGGAGTAGTAGCTGGCTTGCAACCGGACTGGCCAGCGTCTTTGAGGAGATCAAGACAATACTTCCGTTGAGAGAGGACAAGCCCATCCGGACGTCGTGCGACCTCAAGACCGAGGAAGTAGCGAAGATGGCCCAGGTCTTTGGTCTGAAACACGGTGCTCAGATGTTGTTTGACCGCTTGAATTCCCTTTGAGTCATCCCCAGTAAGTGGGATGTCATCAACATAAACTAACAGAAGGACCGTTCCTGTTTCCCGGTGTCGAGTGAATAGGGAGAAGTCTGCAAAACTCCGAGTGAAACCCATGTCCCGAACAACCTTGCTGAACTTGTCAAACCACGCCCGAGGGGATTGTTTGATACCATAGATGGATTTCTTCAGAAGACACGCACGAGACTCCCCCGTGGTCTCAAACCCGGGAGGTTGGCGCATGTAGACGGTTTCCTGAAGATCGTCATTCAGGAACGCATTCTTGATATCCAGCTGATGAAGGGGCCAGTGACGATGCACAACCACGGAGAGAAGGACACGAACGGTGTTGAGCTTGGCCACCAGAGAGAAGGTTTGCTCATAATCAAGGGCCTGCTGTTGAGTGAAGCCACGGGCCACCAGACGGGCCTTCAGACGGTCAATAGTGCCATCAGGAGCATGTTTGATGACGAAAACCCACTTACACCCAACAGGGTGCTGACCGAGAGGTAAAGGGACAAGGACCAGGTCTGGTTTGCCCACAGGGCCGTTATTTCTTTGTCCATGGCAGCCCGCCAGCCTGGATGTTGGAGCGCCTCCTGCACAGAGTTAGAGACAGAAACAGAGGATAATGATGTGGCAAAGTGAAGAAGTGGCGGTGAAAGGCGATGAAGAGAGACATAATTCGCAATAGGATAAGCGGTGGAGGCTGGAGCCGGAGCAGCAGGCCGCGGAGCGTCAGAGGTCAAAGCCGACTGCAGTGGGGCAACGGGATGAGGGGAACAACGAGAATAGACCCGGATGACAGGTGGCTGGGGAAGGGCCGGAGGCTGGGCAGGAGGCTGGGCAGGAAGAGAAGAAGGTGGAGAACAGGGAACAAAGATGACAGGGCGCACGACGGGATCCGGAAGAGGAGCGAGATCTAGAGCAGAGAAGAAGGGAAGATCTTCCCGGAAAGTGACATCCGCAGAAACAGTCACCTTGCGGGTAGTGGGCGAATAACACACATAGCCCTTTTTAGTGCGCGAGTAGCCCACAAAGACATATTTGGCCGCACGGGGATCCAACTTGTCTGTAGATGGGTCGAGGTGGTGAACGTAGCATGTACACCCAAAAATGCGAGGAGTAAGAGGGAAGGACGGAGTGGAGGGAAATAGGAGGCCGAATGGAGTAGCATTCTGGAGGACAGAGGACGGTAGACGGTTGATAAGAAAACAAGTCGTGGAGAGCGCAAAGTTCCAGTATGGTTTGGGAACCCGCATTTGAAGCATAAGAGAGCGAGCTACATCAAGGAGATGACGATTCTTGGGCTCGGCGACACCATTCTGTTGTGGGGTATATGCACAAGACGTTTGTTGAATAACTCCAAACTTGGAGCAGAGGGTCGCGAAGTCATGTCCAGTGTACTCGCGCGCATTATCAGTGCGAATAGTTTGAATGTGCGCAGAGAATTGAGTGCGAGTCTCAAGAATGAAGGCCCGAAAGACGCGGGGAAGCTCAGAACGATCACGAAGGAGATACAACCTTGTCATGCGAGAATAATCATCGATAAATATAAGAAAATAACGGTAGTCAGAAATACTATTAATCTTGTACGGACCCCATATATCGGAGTGTACCAAAACAAAAAGGAGCAGAGCTCCGAGTACAATGAGAAGGAAAAGATGAACGTGGCTGCTTGACAAAAATACATGTTTCACACTGAAAAACAGGAAGAGATATATCCGGAAGAGCCTTCTGGAGGACTGGGAGAGGAGCATGACCAAGACACCGATGCCAAACCGAAGAGGAGACAGATGCGAGGAGAGTATTAGAGTCATCAAGAAGGTAGAGCCCGTTCTGCAGTCGCCCCTACCAATGATAGTCCGCGTCTGTTGATCCTGTATCAGAAAATAAGAAGAAGTAAATGTCACGGAGCAATGTAAGTCAGTAGTAAGGCGACCAACAAAAAGTAAATTGAAGGGAGGGCCCGGAACATGAAGAGTCGAGCGCAGGATAAGGGAGGAGGCGAGAGGAATATCAGCACAGCTAGAGACAGGGATAGCTGCCCCATTGGCCACAGTAATGTACTTCGGGTGAGGAGAAGACAAGTACTGAGGCGGTCGAACAGAGGTGATGTGATGAGTGGCACTGGAATCGATGGTTCATCGCGGTCCAGTGGAGAGGCAGGCGATACCTTCATTGGAGATGGAGGCGGCGGAGGAAACCGAGGCCGGTGGGCGGCTGAGCTGACCATGAAGATGCTGGAGCTGAAGGCGAACCTCGTCGAGGTCAGTACGAGTGGGAGAGGAGTCAGTGGAAGCAACAGATGCCTGCGGAGGAGGACGACCATGCTTGTGATAGCACGTGGCTTCAAGATGCTCGTCTTTTCCGCAGAAGGAACACTTAGGCCACGACCGACCACCCCGACCACGTCCTCGAGAATCAGAATGACCCCCACGAGCTGAAGAAGGGAGAGGTAGTAAAGGTGCAGGGGCCTGCTGAACAAGAGCCGGAGACGGAGGTCCAGAAAAATCGGAGGCGGGGAGACCTTGAGAAACATTGAGCACACATCCGAGAAGGATGGGGTAAGTGTAGATGAGAGAATCTAAACCCGTACACTGTGAAGGTGATGCGGGACCCGAGCCATCATCATGGCGATACCAACGGCTTCCTTCTGGGCACGTTGGGCAGCAAGGTCCACAGTAGGAGGCTGATGTTGGATCCAAGCTTCGACCAGAGACCGAGCCTGGGCAACAAAGGAGGTCAGATCGGCCGCCCCACCACTATCAAGAGCCTGAAGTGCAGTGATGATGTCATACAAATGATGGAGACTATCTTTGCCGGAGTAGAGGGTATGAAGCTCGTCCCACATACCCTTGGTCGTCTCGTGGTACATGGTCAGGCGATAAGACTCGCCATCAAGAGAGTTGAGGATCCACGTCTGAATACGACCATCGTTGTGTAACCAGTCATCAGTAGGGGCACCGGTAACGACCTGGGTCAGGTGATGAAGAAACCCCTTCGACTGCAGGACCCAGCGAATAGAGTGCGCCCATTCCACAAAATTTTTCTTACCGGTCAGAGAGATAGTAGTAATCCGGAGCTCATTACGAATATCCGGAAGGGAGGCCGGACGGTCTGCTGGAGAAACCGTCGGTCCGGTAGAGTCAGCATAAGAGGTCTTGAAGACGAACCGCGGCTAGGAAAAAAGACCTTCAACTGAGGAGGTCACACGGTTTGGGAAGTCGCGCGACTAGAGGGGAGACCGCACGGTCACGGTGTGAAGACACCAGCGGCAAGGAGGAGGCCGCGACCAAAGTGCGGAAGCCGAAAGAAGGAGAACGCAGCGGGCAGAGACAACCCGCTCGAGGAGACCACAGCGGATAGAAACAGACCGCGCGGACAGACTGTAGCGCAGACAGAAGAATGCTGCAGCGGTCATGGTGATCAAGCACCAGCGGCAAGAGATGCCACAACCAAAGAAACGAAGAGTCCGCACCGAACAGAAGGAACAACCCGCGCGAGGAAACCGCAGCAGACAGGAAAGAGGAGACCGCAAGAGGAGACCGAAGCGAGAAGAGTCGGAGACCGCTCGGAAGGGAGGGAAGGAGAAGACCGCGACCTAAATGCGGGAAGGCAACAGTCCGCACGGTCACACACCGCGACCAAAGTGCGAAAAGAAGATAGTCCGCACGGTCTGGGTGAGCACAACAGTGGTCAGAGCAAAGGAGGCCGCAAGAGGAAAGCGAGCGGACAGGGAGAGGAAACCACGAGTAAAAAGGACTCGAGCGGATAGAGAAGGCACCGGGAAGGGGAGGCCGTGAGAGGAGGTCGCGAGTAGCAGAACTCCAGCGACAAGAAGGCAGCGGATAGGAGAAGCTGATCGCGGCGAGCTGAAACAGTCCGCGACGAGTAAGAGGTGAGAGAGACTGCGATGGACAAGTAGAGCCCGCAGCGGACTGAGCGAGAACAGCGTCGAGAAGTGGGCCCCACGGGTTAGAGCGGAAGGTGGCTATAAGAAGCCCGTGGAGGAGGGTGGAACCGCGGAGAAAAGAGGAAGCGGAAATAGAAAGGGAGGCCGCGGGAAGCCGAGCGACAAGGGAGGGGAACGGACAGTGGCTGCAGGCCGCAGCAGGCCGCAGAAGAGGAAGGAGACCGCCCAAGGTAGGTGGTTAAGAAAAGAGAAGCCGCCCAAGGAGGATCGGTCCCTCTGATACCATGTAGAAGGAAAAAAAGGAACCTTGTATATATGTTCACTTGTATCAAATACAAAAAATGAGTACATATTTATAGGAGGGAGGAAGAGAGAGGAAGGTCCTATACATGATGTGGGACTAAAGATGAGAGAAATAACACTAAAAAATACATAATGGGCATTTGTCAAATGGACTTCTCTAACAGTGTTATTGTTTAGTTTCTTTAAATCCTATAAAATTTATTTGTGCAAGTTGTGGTTAAAATCCTTCGTGCGAAGAAAACTTTTGGTATGATTTTCTGCGCTTGAAAATCGAAGTTATATTGTAGGTTTACTTAATTTATATAATTATAGTTGCTAAAATTATATTCCGGAATTAGTTAAAACAATATGTATCATTTAGGTTGGGTTTGTTCGCGTCCATTACACACACCCACTTAGGATTACATTAGTGTCGACAGACCCACGTATCACAACCCATCTTGCGTTAGTTTGGTATCAGAGCAAGGTTCGAGCTTATTTTAAAATACGCGGGACTAAAGGCTATATTACCCAATGTCATATCATTATGACTGTCGTTATCTTAATCCTCTATTTGAGGAGCCACAACCCATTTATGCTTGATCCTACAGTGTGCCTTCAATGAGATTTTCACATTATTACGATGATTATCTTCGTCCTCAACCCTCCACTCGTAGAATTCGTGCTTACCCTTTTCCACAATTTAATTCCTCTAGAAGTAATTACCTTGAGGAATATCAAGAACCCTATAAAGGTCACCATGATCAAGATAACATCACGTGTAGTGTCCTTCCCAGTGTTCCGAAAATGGATATGTCAGAAGCCGAATTTTAACGATGGGTTCTTGACCAATTTAATCACTTGGATGATCATTTTGATGATCATATGAACAAAGTTGTAACTATCAGATGTCAACGACATATCAAATTGAGTTTTTAAATGTCAGATGTCATAAGTCGGAGACATGTCGGGGATATTTTAAAATATCAGATTTCCATATCTTATGTATATATTTTTTATTTATATATATATTAACTATAATTATATGTTATAAAAACAGAAAAAATATATGACAAATAGATAAAAAATGAGTCATTTATATTACAAAATAAAATCAAATAATATCTAAGATAAAATATTATTAATAAATACAAAATGATATATTGTAAAATTTATTTAATATCATACAATAAATTATACAAAATTGATTGTAAGAATAAAACGTTAAAAAATCAAAACAATAAATTTAATCGATTTAAACTTACAAAATATAATATATATAGTTGATTTAAACATATGTTACTAGTTTGCTAATATAACATAAAATAAAATAATAAACATTATATTTAAAAGTCGTGTCGGACGATATATCGGAAAAAATCGGATATGTCGGCCAATATTTTATAAAAGGGCATAATCTATTTTTTTTTAGAAAAACATATCGTTTTGCCCTCAAAAATTACATGTCGGGAGACATGTCGGACATGTCAGAGGTCATTTAAACGATGCATATTAAAAATGTCTTAAAAAGAATCCATACAATATAGCATAGAGCCCATTTGTTTGGTAGGCTTTGATTGATAGGAATTGGTTTTGGCCAAAAACCTATGGCTCAGAGGTTTTGAAATTGGGCCAAAACCAATTCCTTTATTCGTTTGCAAGAAAGTTTTCAAGCACAAGAATTGAAACTATCAAAAGTTTTGTTCGGTTGCAAGATGGAATTCATAAGCAAGACTTGAAATTTGGTTGCTTTCATTTAGGTGATTGTTATGGGCAAACCTATATTGGATTGGTGCAAACCAAAAATTAAAATAAAATACATTAATTAAATATTTTATATTTTGGGTTTTATTTCATCCGGGCAAACCACTCCCCCACACCCCCTCTCCCGATTCATTCGCTCCCAGGCCGCCTCTTCCGATTCCGCCCGCCGGCCGGCTCTCTCCCCGCTCGCCTGACGGCCGCCTCTCTCCCCGCATCGCCGGTAATAACTCCTCCGGAAACCTCAAAGTAGGGCATCTCCAGCACACGTCGGCAAGCCTATCCGGTTTTCTGCATCTCCAGCACATGCCGACCGCTCCCTACACCCCCTCTCCCGATTCATTCGCTCCCCAGGCCGCCTCTCTCCCAATTCCGGCCGCCTCTCTCCCCACACCCCCTCTCCTGATTCCGGACGGGTAAACAAACGCCTTCAGTTTTTTTTCTTCTTCTAACACAAATTTCATAGGAATGCATCCTAGATGTTTGCTGAAATTCTTCAATGATGAATTTGTTCTGTTTTATTTTCATCTCTTGCTATTTGTATGCATATTCATTTGTGCGGTCCACGACCAAGGTCGCACTTCACTTCCCAACACCTAGCTATCATTCTGTGTTGCAGAGTTAAATTGTATGCATATTTACATGCATTTGTTAAAGTTGGAGCAAACAATTGTCACTAAAAAAAGATTTCTACAATGAATTAGAAATTTTTTATAATACGTTAAAGTTTAATGTTGATGCTAATATGTTAATTTATATTTTGCTAAATCAATAAAGAAATTTTTTATTTTGGTTTGCCCGTAACAATTTGGTTTGCACATAAATTTTTTTGGCTTGCCCATAAAATTGATTTGCACCTATCCAAAATAAGTTTGCCCATAACAATCACCTTCATTTATTAGATCTTGAATAAAGTTGATTTTATCACTTCAAACCCGTAAACCAGATAATAGTATCTCTAATATTAAACGTTAATTTGATATGAAAGTAGAATTTGGTCTCTTCCATTCTTTAGCATCTAATTTGCAAGGTTAATTTTAAAAAGAAATAAAAAAATACTTCTTATTTTAAATGTGGAGGCTATTTTTAAATATTTCTAATTATAAAAACTGAAAACTTGGAAGCCCCTAGGTCAGCAAAAGCACTAGAGACCCTCCGTTCACCTTTCATGTTTTTCTCCGGTGAGTTGAAGTCCTTGGAATGGCAAAGGTTCTCCATCATCTCCAGTGAGTACAAATAGAAGCTTCTCTTTCCATCCTACTCCCTTCCTCATTGACACTAATGGTGGGTGTCGGCACAAACTTCCCTTTGGCATGCGACCCCGATAGAAAAACTCAAAAAAGCGAGCTCATCTCTTTCCCCTTCGTGAAACCGTACCCAGGAAAAACCAGGCTCGCAGTCACCATTGCCGTTGAGAAGGAAGAGAAATCGCAGGAATCATCGGGCTCTTCCACCCTGCACGACGTCAAATGGCTTTTCCGCGTCGCGAGCCCCAAAACGATCAAAAGTGGTCGGTTTTGGGGACATTTCATTTTTCTAAAAACCACCCATAGGTTTTTGAGTATAGCCAATACCTTCCGAAAAAATGCCAAACGAACACAAAAAATTTGAATTAAAATACCCAAAACCAATTCCTTTCTAACAAAGTTCACCAAACGAACGGGCCCTTATGGATTTGGTCAAGTCACCGATGCCTCTAGTAGTGTTCCCACTGACTTGAGAAACCCAACACTTGATTTTGATTCATCTCATCTTGAGGAGACTTAGCGCCCTCTTGATTTTGGAGTCAAGTCCGATCCTGATCATATGATATAAGTGAAGTGCGACATTAGTATGATTAGTGAGCATGGTCACAAGAGCGAGGACGAACGAGACAACGACATTGTGATGGTATATCCATCCCCCACACCTCACTTAGAGCTAGTGTCCCCTTCGTCTAGAGAGTCATTCCTCAACATTATACCTATTGACCCACTATTGAGTATGGACTTTTCCCACTCTTCCTCTGATGTCGTCCCAAGCTACATCACGACCGGGAGTGGAGACACTAGTATTGATCTCGTGGTGACCGCTTCACCTAGTTTTGGGAACACTACCCTTTACAATGGTTTGTATCTGGAAGACCATCACCATGTTGACAAGTTCTTTGGCAACCCCCATGTTGAGCCACAATGTCCTTGTGAGGATGAGATTCATGCGAGTGACTCATTTATGAGTATTGAGTTATTGTCATCTCTTCTACTATCCGCCCCTGATAGAGAGTGGATCTTGAATGTAACATTAAGTATATAGGGTTTTCCTTAAGAACACTTGAGCATATTTTTGATGTTTTGAGAATTTACCATCTAACCACTTGCACTCTAGATGAGTTTTGGGACCCACCTCATGCTGACCCACCAAATGAGTTCTCTGTTATGAAGGGCACTCACCACACTTTAGATTCTTTGTTAATGTCTATGATTTTCACTCAGGTGGTCGTCACTTTCACGATGACTTTTCATACATATCTCCTGGTGAGTCCCCTGATGTGTCACATTCCCTTAGAGACATTTGGTAACCCATAATTCTGCATCTCTGTACTGATGCCTCAAGAAGTCCCTTAGGTATTTGTCGCACACTTGACGAATATTTCTATGTTCCACCCCACGAGCCTCCTGATAGGCCATCCCTTTTAGAAACATTCATCTTGTTCTCAGACTTTCCCATAAAGAAATGACACGTTTATTGTGCTTCATTTGCATCAATGTTTGTTTGAAAACACTCCAGATATCTGGAGCGTACGTTAGTACTCATCCCATTTGTGACAAATTTTACTATATCCTTCCTGGTGACCCCTCCCCCCCGATGAGCCACATGTTGAACCACCGCTTATCAGGGATGTATCTATCATTAGTAAGACAATCGAGTTTGAAAGTGCACTCATTGACCCACTGATCTTATGTCTTACCACCCGCATTTGTAGAGGTTGTCCGCACAATGTATTGGCACATCTCATTACTGATGCCTTCAATGTTTATTTGAGTGTTCATCGCGCACGCGATGAATTTTTCTATGCCCCACCTTCCAAGTCTCCTGATCTTGTGTCCATATTAGGAGTTTCTTATAGTACCCTCCCCCCAGTTTAAGGTGTTGGTCGTGTTAGTTATTCATCTTTTACATTTGTTGCATGACAATTTACATTTAGTGCAAGCCTCATGTGTGTTGCATGATTCATATATGTTGTATGGTTTGCATCATTTGCATGAATTGCATGGATTAATCCAGAAGAATATTAATAACAACATTGAATTATATAAGGTACGCGCAAATATACATAGATGTGAACAACATTTTTGAGTGGGTGAGCATGTCATGGATAAACTTTGCATGGAGAGGCTCCCAAAAGGAGTCACTAAGAAGCTACAACTTAAACAAATGGATCCTTATAGGATTATAAAGAAAATTAGAACGATTGCCTACGAGATCGATTTCCTTGCAGATATGCATATTCATCTTATATTTAATACAGAAGATTTTACACATTACTTTGAACCTCTCAAGCATAGGGACCCCTACCTTGAGCCACCTCCGATACCCTCCCAGTTATATCTTGACTCTTACCCTAATTGCCTTGGATGAGCACCCATGGACTTGCCCGTACCCTCTATGATTCCACCAATTCTTCTGGATCCACCAACACGAGAGGTGAGAGCTGTGAGCATTATTGACTTTGTGGCACTCGAGTACACCACCACCCAAGACGGCCCATCTTGCCATTACCCAGTGCTCTGGAGTAGGCGCACCACCTTTGACGACACTTGTCTATCTTCAATTAAGCTCGATCATCTTGATTACCCAGTGCTTGTTAGACTTGCCCCCGATTTTCGACTATAGCTCGATCATCTTGATTCCTCGAAGATGAATGCTTTTTACTCGGGGGGGGGGGGGGGATCAGCCATACACTTGCGATTGACAGAGGAGATCGACCGACATTTGCGTACTTGCATAGGATGCATTGATCGGATCAGCGATCCGAGACTTCGAGCGCATCCAGAGCGTCGTTTTACCATTTATGATAAAACGTTTGTGATAACTGCGACTCAGATGCCTCTTTCCCGACTCCTGCCTTAGTCACACATGGCCCCCAGGTCGATTTCGTATGTTGTTTGCGTCTCCTTGTCGTTTTCTCTGGATTTGGTAGAGTTGGTTTGGTCTTTCGTGGTTGACCTTGTTTCCGCTCCGAGTGTATCCAGCGTTGTCATGGACGGTTTGTGGACCAACGTCGTGTGGCTCTTGCCTGATTGAAGTATCCCCGGTGACACGCGGTTGGGCCTCGGTGGCTGTTTTGTCCCACGTTGCCAACCTTCTTGTACCTTCCGTTTTATGTTGTGTTCAAGCTGTAGGGTCCCCCTTCAGCTTGAGGGGAAGTGTTAGAGTTATTATATATGTAATATTTTAATGATATTGAGTTTAGTCTCACACTGTCTATCGGTGTTGGGTGTCATGTTGTAGTTCCTATTTAATGCCCCTATGAGGATGAATATATTTGCACCTTCTATTTCATTTTTTTTCTACATGGTATCAGAGGGAAAGATCTGAGACCTAAAATTTTGTTTCCCGATTTCTCTATCCGCTACTGTTTCCTTCCCGACCCGTCCGTCAATACCGCGCCCTGCTAGGGCTCACACCCTCGCCTGCTCCCGCTCCTGTCGACGGAGTCAAAAGCTAATCCCGTCGACAGGTGTGGCCACTATTTCTCCTCTGCTGCTTCTCTCCCGACGAATTCTTCTCCCGTCGTCTTCATCGCGTGCTGCCACCGCGTCGTCTTCTTCTGCGACATCGACGATCCGTCGACTCTTTGCTTCCTCTGCGACATCGATGGTTTCGACGGCTTCGTCTTCTTCTCCGATAGCTTCGTTTTCTTCTTCTCCGACATGCTGCTACTGCAGCTTCTTCTTCTCCGGCCTGCTCCTGCCGCCACTCTGTTCTTTTACGGCTTGGTTTCTGCTGCTGCAGCTTCTTCTTCTCCCGCTGCTGCTCATCTTCTCCGGCCTTCTTCTTCTCCGGATGCTTCCTCTCCGGCCCAGCAGCCCTCTTGTTGCTGCTGCTCTGCCGCTGCTTCTCCGGCCCGCTGCTGCAGCACCTTCTTCTCCAGCAACTGCCCCGTCTCTGGCCCAGCCTTCTTCTTCAGATCCAGCCCGGCAGCTCTATATTTTTAGGGTTTTAGTTCTAGTTTTTTTTAAAGTTGTTATTGTTGTTGTTGTGTTGCTTTGCGTCTCGTTACGATTTCGTCCCCTTCTCCACGTGATCTGGGTTCATGTACCCGGCGAGGGTCCCACACGTGCACGCGGTCTACGTGAGGGGGAGTGTTCGTCCTGCCTTAGTCATACATGGCCCCCAGGTCGATTTCGTATGTTGTTTGCGTCTCCTTGTCGTTTTCTCTGGATTTGGTAGGGTTGGTTTGGTCTTTCGTGGTTGACCTTGTTTCCGCTCTGAGCGTATCCAGCGTTGTCATGGTCGGTTTGTGGACCAACGTCGTGTGGCTCTTGCCCAGTTGAAGTATCCCCGGTGACACGCGGTTGGGCCTCGGTGGCTGTTGTTTTGTCCCACGTTGCCAACCTTCTTGTACCTTCCGTTTTATGTTGTGTTCAAGCTGTAGGGTCCCCCTTCAGCTTGAGGGGGAGTGTTAGAGTTATTATATATGTAATATTTTAATGATATTGAGTTTAGTCCCACACCGCCTATCGGTGTTGGGTGTCATGTTGTAGTTCCTATTTAATGCCCCTATGAGGATGAATATATTTGCACCTTCCATTTCCATTCTTCTTTCTACAATATGCATTTTGTTTTTTTTTTTAATTGTGACTTGTATTTTGTGTTTTAGGACATCTGGCGTAACGATTAATTATAGTTGTTCACACCGGGTGCCCAACCGTCCCTCTGGTTATAAATAGGGGCAGAGGCTTTCATTTCAAGGCATTACTTGTATTGTGAGAGATTCCAGTCTGACAATCACATCGGGGTGCGACGCCGTGAGATCCTAGTGTGCGGCGTCCCTGTTTATTTTCCTGAAAATTTTGGTTTATTCCTTTGTTTACTTCTCCCGTGAACTCCTCCCTATTTCCACGATTTCAGCCCAAACCGCAAACTATTGTTCATCATCTTCTCCAAGTGTCAGTAACTGTACAGTTTACCTTTGTAACTCCTCCCTGCCGCTCTTCTTCTCCCCTTCTTACAAATCAAAAAGAAAAAAAGCTGCCATCGTACGTTTACTATGCTTCTTCCTCATTTCCTCGATCAACATTTCCCTTGCCTAGTTCTCTGGATTCCTCAAAGCTGGTCTTTCCCTGTATACCATTTTTTCCAACCACAATATGATTTTTTCCAAGCCACTGCGGACCAGTCTCTGTTCACCTTCATCTTCACTGATTGTCTATTCCCCTTCCCTCTCCCTGCCACAAACATACCTCCCCATCACCCGCTCAGTTTCCTACAGGGAACAACATTCCCCTCTCCCATCTGCTGCATGTCCCAACCCCTCCAGTTTTCTTCAACCCCATAACCGTAAGCTCTTGTTCATCCCCAATCCAGCCGCATCCCCTTTCTTCCCTCCAAGAAAGGCGCAACCCCTCCCATCGTTACTCCACCTCAACTGCTAGCCTCCCCGTGCCCACCACGTCAACTGCAAGCTTCCCTCCACTTCCAATACTTCCCAAAGGCACTGCCAGCCCTCTCCTGTAGTCAGGTTCAGCCCAGGAAGACCAGCAAAAATTCCTGCATGTGGGAACTTCATTCCAGCAAGCCAGCACTCCTTCCCTACCCTCCCTTGCTTCTAGAGCCCCTATATGCTTTTGAAAAAAAATTCACAACCCCTTATTTGTCGTCTATCATTAGGCCAAGTCGCAGTTGTAATATGTTATGTTCAAGTCAGGGTAGTATTGTATTTTTACTTTGTTTTTTAGGTTTCCCTTACTCAAGTATATAAGAGCAAGGGATCAGCTTATCAAAGGATTGAATACATTTTCTACATTTCCTTTCCACTTGGTATCAGAGGAGAAGGAAAAACTTGTGCCCTACTCCCGTCGAGGCGAAACTCGTGCCCCCTCCCGTCGCTCTCGCCGCCGCTCTCCCGTCCCGTCGCTCGGATCGCTCATGCCGGGCGGCACTCCTGCCGGCTGCTGAGAGGAACGCCGTTGTTGTTCCTCCATGAAGCAGCCCGCCTCTTCTTCTTCACGATAACGCAGGTTGCGCCACCTTCTTAGTGCAGTGTTGCTGCCGATCCAACCTGTTGCCGATCCAAACTGTCGATCCCGTGAAGCCTGCTGCCGATCCTGTTGCTGCCGATCCTGTCTGTTGCCGATCCAGACTACCGATCCAGTCTGCTGCCGATCCAGACTACCGATCCAGTCTGCTGCCGATCCAGACTACCGATCCCGTGGAATCTGATGTTGCTGATCTTGTGCTGCTTCCTCAGGCTGCTGTCCTGTTTCTGGAATTAGGTGCTGCTGATCTGTTGTGTTTCTTTGGTCGGTATGAGTCAACTCGATTCATTAGTCTCTTCTCCGGGCGTGATCCAGTCCCCAATAGTTAAGCCTCAGCGACCCCATGACCACTCTAGTTCCTTGAAGATTACCACGGTTTCTCTAGATGACACGAATAATCTGGAATGGTCTCGTGCTGCTCATCATGTCATCCGTAGTCAACAGATATTCGGCTATATCGATGGGTCGATTACGGAGCCTCCTATGTCTGATCCCTCCTGGAAGCGCTGGGATTTTGACAACTCTCTGGTTGTGTCTTGGCTCCTGCATTCGATGTCGCCCAAGGTCTATTGGAGCTATATATTGATGGACTCTGCGTTCGAGATCTGGACTCGTGCTCGTGAAACTTACTCTCAGATTGGTAGCTCCACCCAAGTTTATGAGCTCACTCGCCGCATTTTGGAGTTGCGTCAAGGGTCGATGACTGTCTCATCATTCTTCTCGGAGTTTGAGCGCTTGTATCAAGAACTAGACTACTCTGCACATTTTACTCTAGCATGTACAGCGGATGCCGTCCTGTTGAAGCAACGGGAGGACCGTTTCCGTCTTCATGTCTTCTTAATGGGGTTGAATATGGAATTTGATGTGGTCCGGACACATTCTACACCGTTCTCCTCTTCCCTCCCTCCGTGAGGCGTTCAACATGATTCTGGGTGATGAAGACCGCCGCAAGTCTCTCAGCATTATGGCTCCTCCTGATTGTTCCGCCTTGACGTGTGTTGGTCGTGACCTCATCCCTACTCCTGCATCTTCAGTGCCTATCTGCGATTACTGTGGTCGACGGGGACACTCTCGGGAGGCATGCTTCAAACTTCATCCGCATTTGGCTTCTCCTAGCTGCGGTCGTGGTCGGGGTCGTGGACCTTGCCGTGGGGGTCATATGCACAGTGGCTACCGTTCTCTTGACGCTGCTTACACTGCTGATGTCTATGACGAGTCCCAGTCTTCGGCTTCCTCCTCTCTTACTACTCATGAGTTGGATGTCTTTCGCCGCTTGCTTCTCTCTCAATCTGATCCGGTCACTGGAAACTCTACTTCTCTTGCCACTGTTGCTATGCCTAGTGCTCATGCGGCCACCACCTCACCTTCTGAATGGGTGCTCGACTCTGGTGCCACCCACCACATGACTGGTTCCGGCTCAGGTTTTCTCTCTTATACTCCTTTGTCTGGTAAGGAGAAAGTTATTTCTGCTAACGGATCGTTGTCCTCTATTACGGGCAAGGGAAACATTTCTTGTTCTCCGTCCATATCTCTTACCTCTGTTCTTCACGTTCCTTCTTTTCCTCGCAATTTACTTTCCATCAGCAATCTTACGAAATCTCTTAACTGCTCCGTAACATTCTTTCCCGATTCTTGTGTTTTTCAGGAACTGGGTACGAAGCGGAACATTGGCAGTGGTAGGTGCAGTAGCGGCTTGTACTACCTGGACACTCCTCGTTCTCAGGCTCTTTCCAGTTCTTTTGTTACTGCAGAGGATGTTCACCGTTGGCATCTGCGTTTGGGACACCCGTTCTCCGTCTACCTGCAAAAATATTTCCTGTTTTTTTACCGTTTCTTCAGAATTTTTCTTGTCATATTTGTGATCGGTCTAAACATGTGCGGCAGACCTCTTCACATCTTTCTTTTCCTAGTAGCATTCCTTTTGATGTTATACATTCTGATGTTTGGGGCCCGTCCCCCGTTGCATCGTTGACTAGTTTTCGCTGGTTCGTCACCTTTATTGATTGTTTCTCGCGTACTACGTGAGTTTATCTATTAAAAAAGAAAAGTTACGTTTTTTCGTGTTTTCAAGTCTTTCATAACATGGTGAAAAATCAATTTAATGCCACTATCTGTGTTCTTCGAAGTGATAACGGGGAGGGGGTGGGGAGTATGATGATCGTGGTTCATTTGGCGTTTACCTCCCCTCTCACGGTATCATCCACCAGAAAACTTGTGTTTACACATCTATTCAGAACGGAGTTGCCAAACGGAAAAATCGGCATCTCCTCGAGGTTGCTCGTTGTCTCCTCTTGACGATGCATCTTCCTAAACCATATTACGGTGATGCGGTGCTTACTGCTGCACATCTTATTAATCGTCTTCTTTCTCGTGTTTTATCCTTTACTGCTCCTCTAGCCCGTCTCTCTACCTCTGGCATGGTTTATACTTCCCATTTTCCATCTCGTGTTTTTGGGTCCGTCTGTTACGTGCATGTGCACCAACCTCAATGTGACAAACTTGACCCTCGGGCTCAACGTTTTGTCTTCCTTGGCTATTCCTCCACGACCAAAGGATATCGTTGTTATCACCCCCCCTTCCGGCATATGTTCTGCACCATGGATGTTACTTTCCGTGAAGGGAGTCCTACTTTCCATCCTCGACTCATGTCCTTCGTCAGGGGGAGAGTACATCTACTACAGATGATGTTACTACTGTCCCTCTGCCTCTTCTCACGTCATCCTCCTATCCCTTCACCTCGTTCTACGGATGTTCTCAGAGTTCCTCCTATCCCAATACCGGACTCACTCTACTATGATCTCTCCTTTTTCCCATATATATCACTGTCGTTCAGGTACACAGGTCACCGCCGTACCAGTGCCGACTTTGGACTCAGATTCTAATAATGCCGACCTGCATATGCCTCTTGCCTTGCTGAAAAAGGGTAAAGCTTCTTCCACGCAACATCCGATTTCTAATCATGTGGCTTATAGTCATCTTACTCCGATTCATCAGACCTTTGTCTCTTATATCTCTCTAGTTGTTATTCCCAAGACATGGCAGGAAGCATCGGCAATATCGACTTGGACACAGGCTATGCGTGATGAGATGTCCGCCTTGGGAAAAAATCATACGTGGGACATCTCCGCTCTCCCTTAAGGAAAGAAAGCTATAGGTTCCCGGTGGGTCTTCTCTGTTAAGCAGAACCAAGATAGTAAGGTGGAACGGTACAAAACGCGTCTTGTCGCTCAAGGATACACCCAGACTCAAGGAGTTGATTACCAGGAGACTCCTGTAGCAAAAATGGACTCTATTCGGGTTCTGTTATTATGTGCAGCTTGTCTAGACTGGGAACTTCATCAACTGGACGTGAAAAATGCGTTTCTCCACGGTGAGCTTGAGGAGGAGGTGAACATGAAATTCCTTTTTGGTTTTGTGAAGAAAGGAACTGAAGGGATCGTCTGCCGCCTAAGAAAATTTTTATATGGCCTGAAGCAATCTCCAAGGGCCTGATTTGGAAGATTCCTCACAGCAATGCTCAAGTTTGGGTACAAGCAAGCCCAATCGGATCATACCATGTTCATCCGGAGATGTGAACAGCGTGTTGTGGTTCTCATTGTCTACGTGGATGACATCGTGTTTACTGGAAATGATACAGAGGAGATCGTCAACCTCAAGACCCTCCTATCGGCTGAATTTGAAGTGAAGGACTTGGGACGATTGCGATACTTCCTGGGCATCGAAGTGGCTAGATCGGAGCGGGGTATCTTTATATCCTAACGGAAGTACATATTGGATCTCTTAATGGAAACTGGTATGCTTGGTTGTGTTCCTGCAAACACCCCTATGGTGGAAAATCACAAGATTGATGAAGATGGTGATGGTGATCATGCTGATGTATCACGTTACCAAAGATTGGCCGGAAAACTTATATATCTATCGCATACGCGTCCCGACATCATGTATGCAGTTTGTATTTTTAGCAGATATATGCATTCTCCTAGAATCAGGCATCAAGAAGCGGTGTATCGTCTACTACGGTATTTAAAGAAAGCTCCTGGTCGTGACCTCCTATTCTCTAGGAATAATAATTTGGAGATTGAGGTCTTTACTGACGCTGATTGGGCCGGTTGCCAGGATGACAGGAAGTCCACAACAGGATACTGCTTCTTTGTTGGTGGTAAGCTCGTGACGTGGCGGAGCAAGAAGCAGAATGTGGTGTCCAGGTCAAGTGCAGAAACAGAATATCGTGCCATGGCCCAAGACTTATGTGAGGGTTTATGGCTACATACCGTATTACAGGATTTAGGCTTCCCTGTGACAACTCCTTTCTCCTTATTTTGTGACAATAGGGTTGCAATTAGTATTGTTCATAACCCGGTCCAGCACGACAGGACAAAGCATGTCGAAGTGGATTAGCACTTTATTAAGGATCACTTGGATAAGAAAACAGTTGTTACTCCGTTTGTTCACTCCAGGGATCAGATGGCCGATGTCTTCACCAAAAACTTGGGATGTGATGTGTTTACCGATGATATCCAGAAAATTGGGATGACTGATATCTTCCGTCCGACTTGAGGGGGAGAGTTGTAATATATTATATTCAAGTCAGGGTAGTATTGTATTTTTACATTGTTTTTTAGGTTTCCCTTACTCAAGCATATAAGAGTAAGGGACCAGCTTATCAAAGGATTGAATACATTTTCTACATTTCCTTTCCACTGTCGCCTCCTACGCCCACGATTGCCCGCCACCTCTTACTACTGATGGATCTCCGTTGCTACGTGAGTAATTGTATTGTGTTTTATTTTTCTATGTTAAATATTGTGAAAATGTTTTGTATCTGCTTGGGTGTTGAAAATTGTTAATGTTATTGTTTAGTTTCCTTAAATCCCATTAAATATATTTGTGCAAGCTGTGGTTAAAATTCTTCGCACGGAGAAACTTTTGATATTATTTGGATGCTTGAAAATCGAACTCACACTGTGTAAGTTTGCTTAATTTATATAATTATAGTTGCTAAATTATATTACGAAATTAAAACAACATGCATCATTTAGGTTGGGTTTGTTCGCGTCCATTATGCACACACATTTAGGTTTGCATAAGTGTTGGCAGACCCATGTTTCACATCTCGTCCTACATCAGGCATATTATGGTACAGGGCGTGTGATGCGGGACGAATTTATAGGCAGCGGAAAATCTGCGACCTAACCCCACATGTTATGCAAAAGTCCGACGGTTAGATCACAATTAGATAATAAACATTAACATCTCACACAAATAATTCAAAACAAGACAAGAATTTATTAGGGTAAAGCAAGCTTAGGCCTTCCTCCGCGTGGAGGGTCAAAGCGAGAGTGCGCGGTGAATAAACCCTGCAAATCACAATATTTATCCAAACAAACAACTACCTTACAAGAGATCCAAAACAAGTGTAAGATCAAATCCGAAATAAATATGCTGAAAATAATAATTCAGTACAACGAAATCTCACAAAATAGTGGGCTGACCAAGACACTGAAAAATCCAGAGCCGGATATGCGTGTACGACGATTCAGAGGTGGAACCAAAAGCGTGGAAAATGATGTAGGTGGCTTTCCTCGGCGGTGGAAGGTAGAATCGAACCGAAAATGAATAGATCCGGCTACGTGGAGGCGGATCCGGGCGGTGGGAGGTAGATCGGGCAGAAGGAGAGCTGGAGGTGGCCCTACGGGCGAGGGGAGGCGGCTGAGAGTGGTTGTCGGCAGCAGGCATTCAGGGGGGAGGGTGGTTGTGGGAGCAAAGAACGGTAGCAGCCAGGGAGGGAGGGCTTGTGGCAGCAGAAATCCAGGGAGGGAGGGCTTGGCAGTTTGTTGAGAGGAGGGAATAGGGGGAGGCGTTGGTTGCTGAAGCTGAAGGGAGGGAATCAGCTGCTGCTGCTGCTGGGTAGGAAAACAAGGCAGGGCAGCCGTCTGGGAGGGAAAACATGGAGTGGAGGTGGCTTTCTGGATGGGGGAGGAAGGGGCGGTTGGCCACAACAAAATAGGGGAGGCCGGCGGCTGGAATTGGGAGGGGAACTTTAGGTTTCTACAGTACATGTCATCAAATAGTAAACTAGGAAAGAGAAAAAACAGGAAATCTGGACAGATTGCAGTGGCTGAGTTTGGGAGGAGTTGGGGAGTTGTGGAAGAGGGTTTGGGAGGGGAAAAGAGACTTAGGGTTAGCGATTTCCTTGGGGAAGAAGATACAAGCCTATGAGTCATCACCTAGGATTCCACGGAGTTGGCACCGTGGCGGGATCGCGGGAATCCGGGAATACAATCTCCAAATTCTGCAATGTCTCAAATCAGCCCACAAACCATCTATTTATAATAAAAGGAGGACTAGGACATCCCACCATCGATGGCTATGATTGGCCGGAGATGGGACCACTCAAATACATCAAAATACAACGCAAAATAATGAAGTAATATATCAAATTGATTCACAACGCGAATTTGGGCACATTTGCGGAGTCCGATCATCGATCCGAGCACGGCATATATGGAAAGTCACCAATCATCCCCGAACGGGCCCAAAACTCGTCCTCCACCGCAAGTACTCGTCTATGCTCCACATCAATCTCCCAGGCCTTAAAGAATCTATCTCCCGATGAATTGAGATTGAAATTCTCTCTATGAATGTCAGGTAAGACTCGAAGAGGTCCACCAGAGGTCGTCCAAGTATCGTCGATGTAACAGTGTCCTCGCCAATCAACTCTCCCGACTGAAAAGTTGTCATCTCTGGTGAATGGAAACGATCGTACTGAAGTCGAAGTTCAGGGGTGAGTCGATCGAGCTCTATTGCAAGTACCCAGGTATCACCAATGTCTGTAGTAAGAATGCACTGATGGAGTCTGGTCTCCATGATGCTCTCAATGCTCAACTCACGAGTGGTGGGTCCCGGTGCGATCAGCGGCCCGCAGGTAGAACCAAAGAAGACGAGTCTCCAGGTAGGTGGGGGTCAGAAGTGGATGAGTAGTGGTGGCCATCAGATGCAGGTGAACTATGAAGGTGGCAAGGTAACAAAAATGGAGGTGTGGGCGGCTGGAAGTCCCCACTGCTTGGGTCCACATACCCGCGAGGCTCGTAGTATGGCGTTAGATTTTCAACATTAAATACAGTGTGGATAGCCATACATGCAGGGATATCAAGATCATAGATGTTTGCTTCGATCCGTCTCATGATTATATAAGGATCCATTCGCCTAACGCTCAAGCTTTTAGCAAGTCTCGCACGGAGCCTCACAACGCAGAATCTTACGATCACCTGCTCACCTTCATGAAGTACCTGCACTTGCCAATAAACATCCGCATGTGATTTACAAGATTTATTACCAATATGAATTATTCGTCGGACCGACTCATAAAACACATGCAAATGATGAACAAACAACACAACAGACTCATGCAAAAGATGACGAAACGACTCAACAAATTCTTGCAAATGATGCAAATGACACACGACCAACACAACATGCTCTCTATGGGAAAATCTAATAATGACCTGAAAATCTATCAAAGGAGATGACCTATCAGGAGGCTCTCTCGGTGGAGTATTAAAAAACTCATCTCGTGTGGGACGAGTGCTCAGATGACCGTGAGATACATCTATACTCAAATACGAGCTTGTAAAGAGCCACATGTCTCTCGGGGAACGTAGCACATCAGGGGGATCATCGTAAAAATCGTCACTAGGGTCATGATCCTCCATGTGAGTACCATCATAACCCCTCATGCGGCGGAAAATCTGCGACCTCACTTTGATTCCAATTGACGTAGGACGAATCTATAGGCGGCGAAAAATCTGTGACCTAATTCCACATGCTATGCAAAAGTCCGACGGTTAGATCACAATTAGATAATAAGCATTAACATCCCACACAAATAATTCAAAACAAGAAAGAAGAATTTATTAGGGCAAAACAAACTTAGGCCTTCCTCCGCGTGGAGGGCCAGAGCGAGAGCGCGCGGCGAATAAACCCTGCAAATCACAGTATTTATCCAAACAAACAACTACCATACAAAAGACCCAAAACAAGTGTAAGTTCCAGTTCAATATAAATATGCTGAAAATAATAATCCAGTACAACGAAATCTCACCAAATAGTGAGCTGACCAAGACACTGCAAAATCCGGAGCCGGAGATGCGTGTACGACGATTCCGAGGTGGAACCGAAGACGTGGAAAACGATGTAGGCGGCTGTCCTCGGCGGTGGAAGGTAGAATCAGACCGAAAATGAATAGATCCGGCTACGTGGAGACAGATTAGGGCGGTGGGAGGTAGATCGGGCAGAAAGAGAGCTGGAGGTGGCCCCATGGGCGAGGTGAGGCGGCTGAGAGTGGTTGTCGGCAACAAGCATTCCGGGGGGGGTGGCTATGGGAGCAGAGAACGGGATCAGCCAGGGAGGGAGGGCTGGTGGCAACAGAAATCCAGGGAGGGAGGGCTTGGCAGTTTGCTAAGAGGAGGGAATAGGGGGAGGCGATGGTTGCTGAAGCTGAAAGGAGGGAATCAGCTGCTGTTGGGGTAGGAAAATAAGGAAGGACAGCCGGCTAGGAGGGAAAACATGGAGTGGCGGTAGCTTTCTGGATGGGGGAGGAAGGGGCGGTTGACAACAACAAAATAAGGGAGGCCGACGGTTGGAATTGGGAGGGGAACTTTAGGTTTCAACAGTACATGTCATCAAATAGTAAATTAGGAAAGAGAAAAAAAAGGAAATCTGAACAGATTGCAGTGGCTGAGTTTGGGAGGAGTTAGGAGGCTGTGGAAGAGGGTTTGGGAGGGGAAAAGAGACTTAGGGTTAGAGATTTCCTTGGGGAAGAAGATACAAGCCTATGAGTCATCACCTAGGATTCCACGGAGTTGGCACCGTGGCGGGATCGCGGGAATCCGGGAATACAATCTCCAAATTCTGCAATGTCTCAAATCAGCCCACAAACCATCTATTTATAATAAAAGGAGGACTATGACATCCCACCATCGATGACTATGATTGGCCGGAGGTGGGACCACTCAAATACATCAAAATTCAACGCAAATCTGGGCACATCTGCGGAGTCCGATCGTCGATCCGGGCACGACATATATGGAAAGTCACCAATCAGCCCTGAATGGGCCCAAAACTCGTCCTCCACTACAAGTCCTCGTCTATGCTCCGTATCAGCGTGCCACAGTGTACTGTGCCCCTATTTCCACAGTAAGGTTCTGCTAAAGGAAAATAATGTGCATATGGTGGATGCCATTTGTTTGGTTTGATTTTGAATAAAACTTTGGATTGTAAGTAAATAGAATGCATCACTATCGAAATAAAATGTCAACTATAACCTGAGTTCTTTTATTTTGTTTGATCTCTAGATTTATGTATCTAAGAAGTGATTGTATTTATTATTATTATTATTATTATTGTTATTATTATTATTGTTATTATTATTATGTCATGCTTGATGTCAGAACTGCACTGTCAAGTTGTATGATCTAAGTGGTGACCGTAGTTTATTGTGGGTCTGTGATGGTCTAAGCATTTTGGTTCAGCATATGGAGGAGTCCAATATAGATTTATAGCAGCTAATCCAAAAACATGTGAATTATGTCTTTCTTTTGACGGCCATATCAGTGTGAACATCGATCTAAGCAAGTCGTTCATATCACCATATCCACCTTATTGTAGCTACCACATCTACCTCCATATACAACAACAACACTCGAGCCTTTATCCCACTATAGTGTGGTCGGCTATATGGATCCTTTGTCGTCATTGTGCCCTATCTTTTGTCATAATCTCACTAATGCCTAAGTACATCATGTCTTTCTTTATAGTTTCATTCCAAGTCTTTATTGCTCTACTCCTCCCTCGTCTAACATGCCTAGTGACTAGACTCTCACAACGCCTAACAGGTGCCTCTAATGCTCTCCTTTGTACGTGTCCAAACCATCTTAGACGAGCTTCTCGCATCTTCTCTAAAATTGGTGCTACTCCTGTCTTATCCCTGATACTTTCTGATGGAGATCGACGACGGCGTTGGCCCACGCACGTGTATTCCCGCCGAAAGCGGGCATGATTTTCTGATCCCGCATTTTGAGGGCCCTTCTGGACGATCTGAGCCCACGGATGCGTCCGGAAGGTCGACGCGAGTATTTTTTGTATTTTGTTTTATCTTATTCGGACAAGTATTGACATTATTTTGGCACCCGGAAGATCGGACGATCTGAGCCGTTGATCCTGGATGCCCTAGCTCTTATCTTCTATTTATATGGAGCCAAGAGGAGGGTTTGGTACCGATTGCTTGAGTGATTCTTCAGCCGGTCTCGTTGGTGCGACGCCAACACCCCCAGGTGCGACGCCTAGGGTTTTCCCGGTCTTGCTGCTACTGTTCGCCCCTTCCCGCACCTCCGCCTAGCCCCCGCTGCCGCCGACGAGCCACCTCCACTTCTCCCTCAACCTCCGCCTAACCCCTGCTGCCGCCGACGAGCCACCTCCACTTCTCCCTCAACCTCCGCCTAACCCCTGCTGCCGCCGACGAGCCACCTCCACTTCTCCCTCAACCTCCGCCTAGCCTCTTCTGCCGCCGACGAGCCACCTCCACTACTCCTTCAACCCCGCCTAGCCTTTCCCGGCCCACCTTCAGTCCCGTCGACCACCCACCAGCCCTCCCTCAGTCCGATAGCTCCATTCCAGCCCTCGTCCACTCCATTCGACCCCCCATCCTGCCCACCTACAGCCTTGAGGACTTTCTACTCCCTCCGCTCAGCCACCATACCCCACCACCGTTGGCCACCAAAGACCCGGATCCATTCCTCTCCGCATTTGGCGCCTACCCGCCCGATTGGCTCTTCATATGGTTGTAAGTTGTAATTTGGTTTTGAGTTTAAACATGAGTCCTCTTGCTTAGATCTCTATTTGCTTTGTATATCAATTAAGTGGTATTTGGATTACTTGATTTTGTGCTAACTTGCAGGGCAAACCCGCTTATCATTTAAATCTTTGCGCGTCCGATTCGTAATCACGCCGTGTGTTTATCGCTTTGCTCTAAATCGTCTTGTGGAGTTCTGCATAGGTTTTAAACTACTCAGTTAATTCCCTCTAATAATTGCTTGGATTTCGTGAAGCTCGTGCTGTGGTGGGTTTACCACACCCCAAAATTCCTTGAAGTGCGTCTAGTTCCCAAAACCCCAGCCTACCCCTGCGTCAGATTGGTATCAGAGGCGAGGTTCTCGCTCGTCGCATGTTACGTAGCGGTAGGCCATTTAGACGAGACATGTCTGATCCAAACCTCACTGATGAGCGGGCCGGCAATTCTAACTCCAATTCGGAATTGTCCCCCGCCGAATTTCAGCGCATGATGATAGACCGTTTCGATCGATTGGGCGTTCAAATCAATGAACTTCGTGCGCGCCAGGACGCATACGAAGGCCAGGGCGACCACGCCGTCCCTCGAAGGTACCCAGATCCCCCTGATTATGATCAAGATCCCCCAAGACGCCCTAGGCAGCCCCGATACGACTATGCCCGTCGTGACCGCTTTGACGGCTACCCCGAACACCGTGAAGGGACACCACCTAGGGAAGATGACATCATTCGTCGTATTCGTATCGAGGTTCCTACATTTGACGGCCATCAAGACCCCGGAGCATTCAGTGACTGGCTTCGGGAGATGGAACACTATTTTGACTGGTACAAGATGAGTGATGAGCGCAAAGTGAGATTTGCGCGTATGAAGTTAGTGGGATCTGCGATGAACTACTGGACTAGTGTAGAGCGAGCCCTAGAGCGGGATGGCTATCGGCCCATTATTAGGTGGGAAGATATGAAGAGACGTTTGAAGGAGAAATACCTCCCCGCGTCATATCGTGACCGATTGTTAGATCAGGTCTATGCGCTTCGACAGGGCACGATGTCAGTAGTTGAATATATGACCAAGTTTGATGACTTGATGGTGAGGAGTGATCTTCGAGAGGAGAGCAGTGCCGCGGCTTCCCGGTTTCGGTACGGCCTACGGCCCGAAATTAGAAGGGAACTGATCCCCCACCGACGAGAGACAGTCGAGCAGATTTATGAGTTAGCCCTGGAGTACGAGCTCTACCTCCGGACTACCGGGCCCCGCCAGCAGTTCCCTAGGTCTGATGGTCCCACATCCAGGAGGGCTACCCCTCCTCACTCCCAAGCCCCTGATCCTCCCCACATCCCTGAGGATGTGAAAGGGAAGGCTGTTATGACCGGGCCTCCTAGGCCCAGTGGTCCTCAGTGCTATAGATGCTCTAGACGAGGTCACTATGCCGCACAGTGCCCCATGCGGAACTTGTTGATTGAGGATGAGGACGACGAAAGTGTAGACCCGGTAAGAGAGACTGAGGGCGACATAGTAGCCACTGTTGAGGAGGACTGGGAGAGTGACGCTGAGAGATCTCTCGAGCTAGGAGTTATACGTCGCCTTCTGCATACCCCTCGTTCGGAGGATGATTGGCGACGTACCACCATCTTCTATACTTATTTCCAGAGCGCAGGCGGCCCCTGCAAGCTTGCTATCGATGGGGGGAGCTGCGTGAATATTGTCGCCAAGAAGGCGCTCGAGCGGATGCAGGTCACTCCCGAGCCGCATCCCCAGCCCTATCGTGTCCTATGGGTGGACAAGTCTGCTATCCAGGTCACCCAGCGGTGCCTAGTGCCCTTGCGATTAGCGTCCTTCGAGGACAAGATTTGGTGTGACGTCATCCCGATGGACGTAGCCCATGTCCTTTTAGGTCGACCCTGGCTGTACGATCGCGATGTGACGTGCTTCGGGCGATCGAACACATGCGTATTTTATGATCGGGGCCGGAAGATCACCTTGACCCCGACCCTGCCCAAGGACTCATCCAAGGGCAAGGTTGATTCCTCCGTCAGTGCCGGGCCACCCAGGCCCCTGCACCTTATGAGGATGCATGGTTTCATGAGAGAGAGCCTAGACTCGGGGATCGTATTTGTTGTCGCGGCTACCTTGGCTCCCGACACTCCTAGTGGAGGGATCGTTCCTACTGACCCGGATTTACAGCGACTATTGAGAGACTTTACGGACATCACGCCTGAGGAGCTTCCCGATGAGCTTCCTCCTCTGAGGGATATCCAACACGCGATCGACCTTGTGCCTGGGGCATCTTTGCCCAACCTCCCACACTACCGCATGAGCCCGACCGAGCATGCCGAACTGAAGAGGCAGGTTGATGATTTACTTAGGAAGGGTTTTGTACGCGAGAGTTTGAGTCCGTGCGCGGTCCCAGCCCTTCTCACCCCGAAGAAGGACGGGAGTTGGCGCATGTGCGTTGATAGTAGGGCCATCAACAAGATCACGGTGAAGTACCATTTCCCGATTCCCCGTCTCGACGATTTGCTTGACGCTATGGCGGGTGCCCGTATTTTCACGAAGATCGACCTTCGGAGCGGGTATCACCAGATTAGAGTCCGCGAGGGGGTGAATGGAAGACAGCCTTCAAGACGAAGGATGGCCTATTTGAGTGGTTGGTGATGCCTTTCGGATTGTCGAATGCCCCCAGTACGTTCATGCGGGTGATGACCCAGATATTGCGGCCCTACATGGGCAAGTTCCTCGTTGTGTACTTCGATGACATTCTTATCTATAGCCAGGAGCGCACTGACCACCTGCGCCACGTCCGACTGGTGTTCGACACCCTCAGGAGAGAACATCTGTTTATTAATATGAAGAAGTGTGATTTTCTGGCTGAGTCGGTCCACTTTCTGGGCTATATCATTTCGGCGTCGGGCATTTCCGTGGACCCCGACAAGGTGAGGGCGATCCGTGAGTGGCCCGTTCCTGCGACCATCCACGAGGCCAGGAGTTTTCATGGACTTGCCACATTCTACAGGAGATTTGTCCGGGGTTTTAGTGCGCTTATGGCCCCCTTTACGAGCTGCCTTCGTAAAGGAGAATTCATGTGGACCAAGGCCGCCACTAAGGCTTTCGAGGAAATCAAAGATCGTCTAGCCTCTGCCCCTGTTCTTAGATTACCAGACTTCAGCCTAGCCTTTGAGGTTGCATGTGATGCTTCAGGACTAGGGATTGGAGGGGTACTTAGTCAGGAGGGTCACCCCATTGCTTATTTCAGCGAAAAGCTGAATGAGGCCCGCCAGCGGTATTCCACGTATGACCGCGAGTTTTATGCGATCGTCCAGACCTTGCGTTATTGGCGGCACTACCTCCTGCACAAGGAGTTCGTGTTATACTCTGACCATCAGGCCTTACGATACCTCGAGTCTCAGTCGAAGCTTAGTCATAGGCACGCTAAGTGGGTAGAATTTCTGCAGAGTTATCACTACGTTATCAAACATCGCGCGGGTGTCGAAAACAAGCCGGCTGATGCCTTGAGTCGCCGGATTAGTCTCCTACAGACGATGAGCACACATGTCACAGGATTTGAGCGCCTTGTCGTAGAATATGTCGAGTGTTCTGATTTTGGAGATATCTATAGGTCCCTCACCCGGGATCCTCCGGACACTATTGAGGGATTTACAGTTTCCGAGGGGTACCTGTTCTTCGGTACCCGACTCTGCATTCCCTCTACTTCTCTCCGTGACTTTTTGATTTGGGAAATGCATGCGGGAGGTGCCGCGGGGCACTTTGGGCGAGACAAGACTATCGCCTTAGTTGAAGATCGTTTTTATTGGCCTTCACTGAAGGGGGACGTAGCGCGTGTGACGAGGCATTGTAGGACGTGCCAGATGGCAAAGGGTTCACGCCAACCCAGCGGCCTGTATTCTCCTTTACCTATTCCTCACAGACCCTGGGTTGACATCAGCATGGACTTTGTTCTTGGGTTGCCCCGCACGCCCAAGAAACATGATTCCATTTATGTCGTTGTGGATCGCTTCTCGAAGATGGCTCACTTTATCCCATGCCGCAAGACGGCCGATGCTTCCTTGGTTGCCACCCTATTCTTTAGGGAAGTCTTTAGATATCACGGATTACCTTCGTTTATAGTGTCTGATCGCGATGTCCGATTCATGAGCTATTTCTGGAAGACACTATGGATGAAGACTGGCACCACTCTGAAGTTCTCCACCGCCTACCACCCACAGACGGACGGACAAACTGAGGTGGTCAATAGGAGTTTGGGTTCCCTCCTACGTTGCCTTGTCGGTGAGCATGTGTGTACTTGGGATTCAGTGTTGCCCCTAGCAGAGTTCGCGTATAATAGCTCCGTAAATAGGACTACTGGCCTTAGCCCATTCCACATTCTGTTAGGATATGAGCCCAGGAAACCGGTCGACCTGATTCCCCTCCCACTCGAGGCCCGCCCTAGCGAGTCGGCCGAGTCCTTTATCCAGCATATACATGAGCTTCACGAATCCATCCGAAAGAAAATCGCAACAAGTAATGATAATTATGAAGCCTATGCAGATGTACACAGGAGAGAGAGGAGCTTTGAGGTGGGCACGCAGGTTTTGGTTCGTCTTCGTGCTGAGAGGTTTCCCTCAGGAACTGCAAAGAAACTAAATGCTAGGCGGGTGGGCCCTTATACGGTGGTACGAAGGATAGGGCCAAATGCTTATGAGATTGATATTCCAAGGCATATGGGAATTAGCAGAGTATTCAATGTGGAAGACTTGACTCCATACTACGAGGAACAAACTTATGAGGACCCTTTCGAGTCCCTTCCCGCGGAGCCACCACTTGAGTCACCGCCCTCCCTGCCGTCACCTTTACCCTCTCAGTCCCAGCCCACACCTGGGGACCCGGCAGTACCACCGGCTGTGCCACCAGAGAGTTCATTAGAGAGTGAGCCACCACCTGCAGTGACAGCTACGAGCCTGGAGACCATTCAGGGCATCTTAGCCCACGACTTCATGACGGCCGCCGACCGGAGCACATTGAGATACCTGGTCCACTGGGAGGGCCGTCCCAGCTTCGACGACACTTGGATCGCCCCGGACGAGCTAGAGAGGCTCGCCCCCGAGCTACAACGGGAGTATGATCGTCTCCATTCCTCGGAGATGAATGCTTCTAAGCCGGGGGGAGTTGATGGAGATCGACGACGGCGTTGGCCCACGCACGTGTATTCCCGCCGAAAGCGGGCATGATTTTCTGATCCCGCATTTTGAGGGCCCTTCTGGACGATCTGAGCCCACGGATGCGTCCGGAAGGTCGACGCGAGTATTTTTTGTATTTTGTTTTATCTTATTCGGACAAGTATTGACATTATTTTGGCACCCGGAAGATCGGACGATCTGAGCCGTTGATCCTGGATGCCCTAGCTCTTATCTTCTATTTATATGGAGCCAAGAGGAGGGTTTGGTACCGATTGCTTGAGTGATTCTTCAGCCGGTCTCGTTGGTGCGACGCCAACACCCCCAGGTGCGACGCCTAGGGTTTTCCCGGTCTTGCTGCTACTGTTCGCCCCTTCCCGCACCTCCGCCTAGCCCCCGCTGCCGCCGACGAGCCACCTCCACTTCTCCCTCAACCTCCGCCTAACCCCTGCTGCCGCCGACGAGCCACCTCCACTTCTCCCTCAACCTCCGCCTAACCCCTGCTGCCGCCGACGAGCCACCTCCACTTCTCCCTCAACCTCCGCCTAGCCTCTTCTGCCGCCGACGAGCCACCTCCACTACTCCTTCAACCCCGCCTAGCCTTTCCCGGCCCACCTTCAGTCCCGTCGACCACCCACCAGCCCTCCCTCAGTCCGATAGCTCCATTCCAGCCCTCGTCCACTCCATTCGACCCCCCATCCTGCCCACCTACAGCCTTGAGGACTTTCTACTCCCTCCGCTCAGCCACCATACCCCACCACCGTTGGCCACCAAAGACCCGGATCCATTCCTCTCCGCATTTGGCGCCTACCCGCCCGATTGGCTCTTCATATGGTTGTAAGTTGTAATTTGATTTTGAGTTTAAACATGAGTCCTCTTGCTTAGATCTCTATTTGCTTTGTATATCAATTAAGTGGTATTTGGATTACTTGATTTTGTGCTAACTTGCAGGGCAAACCCGCTTATCATTTAAATCTTTGCGCGTCCGATTCGTAATCACGCCGTGTGTTTATCGCTTTGCTCTAAATCGTCTTGTGGAGTTCTGCATAGGTTTTAAACTACTCAGTTAATTCCCTCTAATAATTGCTTGGATTTCGTGAAGCTCGTGCTGTGGTGGGTTTACCACACCCCAAAATTCCTTGAAGTGCGTCTAGTTCCCAAAACCCCAGCCTACCCCTGCGTCACTTTCATTTCTAATTTTATCCAATCTCGTGTGTACACACATCCACCTAAGCATTCTCATTTCCGCAACTCCCATTTTTTTTTCATGTACACAATTCACTACCCAACACTCAGAACCATAGAGCATCGCAGGTCTAATTGCAGTACGGTAAAACTTGTCCTTAAGTTTTAGTGGTACTTTACGATCACATAAGATCCCTGACGCGCCTCTCCACTTCAACCAACCCGCTTGGATTCTATGTGTCACATCTTTATCAATACCTCCATCCTTTTGAACTATCGATCCAAGATATTTAAAACACTAACTACGAGAAATATCTTGATCACCCAACTTAATAACAAAGTCATCTGTCCTTCTTATACTGCTAAATTTAAGCTCCATATACTCCGTCTTTGCCCTGCTCAACCTAAAACCCTTCTTTTCTAAAGTATCTCGCCAAGATTCAAGTTTTGCGTTTACACCCTCGCGCGTCTCATCAACCAAAACGATATCATCCGCAAACAATAAACACCAAGATATTGCTTGTTGGATATGTTTGGTGAGCTCATCTAAGATAAGGGTAACGAGATAAGGGCTTAAAACTGAACCTTGATGTAATCCAACATTAATAGGGAATTCATGTGTTAATCCTCCAGATATCCTTACCTTTGTCACTGAATTTGTATACATATCTTTGATTATGTCAATATATGATACATTTACACCTTTCTTTTCTAAGACTCTCCATAAGATCTCTCTTGGAACTCTATCATAAGCCTTCTCAAGATCAATAAACAACATATGCAAATCTTGTTTTCTTTCTCGATAGTTGTCAATGAGTCTCCTCAGGAGATGTATAGCTTCCATGGTCGACCTCCCTAGCATGAATCCAAATTGATTCTCTGAGATGTTAGTCTCTCGTCTTAATCTTCATTCTATTATTCGTTCCCATAGTTTCATGGTATGAATCATCAATTTAATTCCTTTATAATTAACACAATTTTGTACATCTCATTTATTCTTATACAAAGGTACCAAGATACTTTCTCTCCATTGGTCTGACATTTTCTTTGACTTCAGTATTTTATTGAAAAAATATGTAATCCACAAAATTTCTTCATTTCCTAGACATTTCCATACTTCGATAGGTATATCGTCTGGCTCAACCACCTTTCCATTTTTCATCTTATTTAGAGCATCTTTTACCTCTGATACTTGAATTTTATGATAAAATGTTATGTTCTTATACTATTCTGATTTATTTAACTCTTTCAAGTTCAATTCATTTTCCTTTGTTTCATTATAGAGTTGATAAACGTATTTTTTTCAGCGCTCTTTAATATCCACATCATCTGTCAAAGTTATATCTGTCTCATCCTTTATGCATTTTACTTGACTTATATCTCTTGTCTTTCTTTCTTTACCTCAAACAATTTTATATATGTCACGCTCTTCATCTTTGGTATCTAGTCGCTTATAAAATTCTTCATAAGCTTGATATTTTGCTTTATTTGTTGTCTGTTTAGCTTCTTTTTTGGCGACTTTATACCTAACTAAGTTTTCATCATTCCTACAAGCGTACAGTGATTTATAGCTGTCCCTCTCTGCCCTCACTTTGTCTTGCACTTTCTTTTTTCACCTCCAAGATTCTTTATTTGGAGGCGCATGACCTTTTGATACTTTAAGTATGTTCTTTTCATTTATCCTTAAATGTGAAGACATAACTTCCCATGAGGTATTAGGATCAACATAAGGGTCATCAACTAGTTGTTCCATAACTGGTTTCTTGAATGCATTTGCTTTTCCATTTTCAAGTTCCACTACCGAATTTTTGACAATATTTTTGTTCTTATCTTAAATTTATTATATTTAATTTGTACATCTAACACCACTAACCTATGTTGTATTGTCAAACTTTCTCCCGGTATGACTTTAAAATCCTTACAAATCATTTTATTCATTTTGCGAGTTATAAAATAATCAATTTGTGACTTATTTGGTCCGCTTATTCTCTCGCGTTATAATCACAAAAAATCTGCCAACACACTCCTCCCACCAAATAGGCAAGTCAATGTCCTTCAATCTTTGACAACCCAAGCTCAGTACGTCTAAAGAGCCAGTCATTAAGCCCTCACTCACCTAAAAATTGTACCGACTATGCCCTTTTTCCCATGAAAACTGTCCATCTCCCCCCTCCTCAACTTATTCTCTCGCGTTATCATGATATTGTATGAGTTATATATGAATGAAATTCAACTTTTTTTTACTGAGTTTTCTTACGTTATCTTCTTACGTGAGAAAATGTCTTGACTGTGTGTGAGTTCTTTTGATAAAATACTTTGATAGAAAGATTGGGGGAAGGAGAATTGGAGAAGCTGAATACAATCAGAGAGACAAGCTAGCTGCCCCACATAATTCCAATTACAACTTAATAGATACGATCCTCTAGCCTAGCTCAATGAAGAAATTTCTCCAATTATGATGAAAGATGATCCCGCTATCATCAAACTCACTCTTTATATAGACTCATATGCATGTATTCAAAGGAAAGTAATGTTGTATTAATTAGTACATAATCTTCCTCTTGTAAAATAATCTTCCATCCATAACTGTATTGCTTCAGTAATGCGGTGGTCTCCTATATGCAACAATGACTGTTTTGCATTCTTCTCTTGCTTTAATGGGGAATCAAACCGAGGCGTACACATAACAATACCCCCCTCCAATATTTTATCCCCAAAGTAGTATGAATATAAAGAAGCTATCACGACTCATCCAAATTATAATTGTTATTTTAAACAAATTGCCTGGGGCTTCGACATTTTTTGCGTTACATATAATCTGATTGATCATTAATGGTTGTTCGGGTGGAATGTTGGCTTAGTAGTTGATTGGGGCTGCTGTGGTGCTGCCGCATCGTGGAGACATTATTGGAGCGTGGGAACTAATGTGGGACATCATTAATTATGCCCATTATTGTTGTAATTTCATTTATTAGGTATCAATATCATTTGTATGTTAATTTCATGTAATTTTGTATAATGTCATGGAAGAGTCCATGTGATTTTGTTTAATTTCATGTGATTTTGTAGTCAATCTCTTACAAGGCCCTGGCCAAATTAACTAAATCATCTTTGAACCAAACCAAACTATCATAAAAAAACATTATTTAATGGGCCCCCAACCATGTATGAAGTCCCCCCCCCCTCTCCACATAAAATGCCCCAAGATCCATCCACTTCTCAATGTCCAACAGATTCTATAAAAGCTTTTGACCCAAGTGCATTCGCTGTCTCCTTGGCTTCTTGTTACGCATGCATGTATTATTATTATTATTGTATTTCCTATTTTAAAGTGTATGCTTTAGAGTTTTGACATGAGAGCCACCCCCCCCCCCCCCATATATGGAGGTGGCTTGAGAGTTAGGTTTATCTTTGGACCATTAGATTTGAGATCTCATTTGTAGAGGGGCTTCTAGGAGGAACCAGCCTCCTGAAGTTGGACATGAGCATACCTCGTGATTGTGTCCAGTTATTCTGTTTAGTGCAAGTGTTTCTCGTACGTAACATTTGGTTCGACCTCGCCTCCCCGCCCGCATCGTGCCATCGGGTTTTGTCCGCGACCTCCTCTGCGTCAGCATCAACACTCGATATAACCTCCATTTTTGTAGACGTATCCGCGCGATCCGGCGTTCACACCAACAGATTCACCAACGTCGTCCAGATCCCGCTCTCCTTATTGTGCCCTAGCCGCTCATATTGCCGCAAACTTCCATCTTCCTATTCGCAACTCTTCGTCGACCGCATGTCGCCGATTCCGATCTCGATACCGCTCGCCGCAAGTTTCAGATACCGCAAGCCCTTCCTGATCCCGTTACCGCACCGCCAAATCCAGCTGTCTTCTTCCAGGCTCTCCTCGTCACCGATCCAGCTGGCTCCTGCGCTCTCTCTCGACCCTACAAATCTTTTGCCCTCTTATTCTTATGCCAAAGGGTCTTCAATCGATGGAATCCCGCGTGGAAGCCCTCAAACACACCCTCACCACCATTAACTCTCGTCTTGAGGCCCAAGCCGAACAATTCATGTCATAGCTATGTTCCACAACTTGCAACCCGACCAAAACTCCGGGCCTACTACTATCTCTGCCTTGGGATCCCTCGACTACATTGGCCCCCAAAGATCCCACATTGACGAGATTTCCTTCGTAGCTCCCACGCTTCGACATCCCCACATTCAACGGAACTGACCCCCTTGGGTGGATTGACCGCGGCGAATAGTTTTTTTACATTCACCAGACTCCTCAGACGCAACAGGTCTCCACAACAATTATCGGCATGGAAGGGTCCGCCCTCCATTGGGTTCGCTGGCTCCACCAGTCCTCTCCCGACCTCACCTGGACAGCTCTCATGGAGGCTCTCATTCAGCGGTATAATCACCGCTACTCCGAATCCCTGATCGAACACCTTTACGGAGTCTGTTAGACTGGCTCCATTGATTCATACGTTGATGCATTTATCGAGTTGGTCACCCATGTTCCAGGTCTTCCACCCAACCATTACTTGGCCTACTTCATGCACGGCTTACAACCCCACATCCGAGTCCGCCTCCGCACCCTGCAACGTTAACTGTCCACCAAGCCATGGACCTCTCCCCACCAGTGGAAGCCGAATTCTTGGCGACGTTCGGGGGCCCTCCTTTCCCGTCGCCTCCTTCCAACCCTCCCTCCCAACCATATTTTCCTCCCCCATCTAAACCTTCACCACTGCCACCTCATCTACCTCGACCAACCATTATGGGCCCACACAAAAACCACCATAACCCTACTCACCGCCTTTCCAACCAAGAGTACAATGACTTGCAGAGCATGGGTTTGTGCTACCGTTGCAAGCAACCTTACTCCCCTAATCATAATTATCCTGTCATGGAGTTCCGGGCCCTCATCTGGGATGATTGGACGAGATCGGCATGGCTAACTTTGACGACCTTATGATCACGGATGTACCACTGGACGAAGCTCTGGGCATCTCTGCGGCAGCCCACTTGCGGGCACTTCATTACTAGATGGCAGGTGGCACTTTGACTTTGGGGTCAAGGTCGATTTTCTGGCGGGATGGATTGTTACACATGCGTGTATTATTATTACTATTGTATTTCCTATTTTAAAATGTTTGCTTTAAGGTTTTGACATACGGTGGTGGCTTGGGAGTTAGGTTTATCTTTGAATCATTAGGTTTGAGATCTCTCATTTGGAAAGAGGCTTCTAGGAGGAACCAACCTCTTGAAGTTGGGCACGAGCATACCTCGTGATTGTATCCAGTTATTCCATTTTGTGCAAGTGTTTTCTCCTACGTAACATTTCTCCATTGTCTCCTTGCATTCCAATATTCAACCACCATATTATGCCCCCTCATCCCATTTGGTTGATTTTAAAATATCTATCCAGTGGTATGCAGATTTTAAATCTATATATAGTGGCGATGAACTTCTTTGAGTGAGCATGCGCAACCTTTAGACACAGTTCTAAGGTAGGAGAGAGAGAAATATTATGGACCTTTTGTGATGATCCAACTCTAGAAAAAGTGAAGAGTGATGGAAGGCGACTGCATGTGTGGCTAATGGCTCATCTATCCTCATGATGAATCCATGCACGAAATGTAGATCACTACATTGATTTGGTTTAGTTTCAAATTGAATCTATCTCAGCTTTATGTTCTAGCGTTTTGATCATTAATGACTCTTTCACAAGCCCAAAATTGTCAAAGTTTCATCTTGAATTCACTTGCGTAGTTAGTGCCTGAATATTTAGATATATTATGTTATATGTTTCGTTTTTTGTTGTTGTATTAACTCTTTTAATATAAATGAAAACCTTACCTCACATTAAGTTTGAAGTGTGTTTTTCTCCTCATTTTGGTCTTCACATGGTATTAGAGCTCCTATTGGAGAAAGAACCAGGTCACGCCCTCCATCCATTTCCCTGATCATTGCATCGTAATTCAGTCAACGCCGCTCGGTGCCTCGGGCCCAATTTCTATTGTTGACGACGACTAGTATATTTTCTGCACCTGACAGCGTTGACTCCCGCTGTTCCGCTCCCCGTCTTCGACGAGACTCTTTGCCTAGTGTTTGGCTGTAGACGGCGATGACTCGGAAAACATCACCAATTGTTGTCGACCATTCCTCAATCATCCTCAACATAATTTCTCATCCATGCCTTTATCGAGCAAGTTTCTCGATGCCTTTACCTGGAAGAACATCTGATGGTCTCTGCAGAGCAGTTTCTTCCTATCCTCACATGTTGTAATTAGCTACAATGATCTAAACTACAAATCTTACTTCCCTTACATGATCTAATCAACTATCATGGCACTATAAATACCCACCTCTGGGATTGCGCTTACTCTTGTTGCCCTACTGATATCACATCCTTGCCTTTACTTGTGTCTACACCTCTAGGTTTTGACGAGACTATTCTACTAGACATTATACAACTGAATACCACAAAGACTTCCTGTGTACCTACTTCTGCTTCTACTGCTGTCCCTATTGCTGTTCACGAAGATCATACTTGTATAGATTCGCCTATGTATGCCACTTCTTATCAAGGCTTATCTGCCTCCATTATTGCATTGCTATTTGCTCTTAATATACAATTTGTTCCATGATTTGTTGAGGAGTCCAAAACCCACTCCTGTTTGGCCGTGTCCATGCAAGCCGAGTTAGATACTTTGGAACTTAATCGACATGGGAATCAGAATCTTTTCCATCAGGGAATCATGTTATTGACTACAAATGGATCCATACTATCAAAGTCAAGGCAGATGGTTCTTTAGACCGACTTAAAGCTCTTCTAGTTGCAAAGATTTATGCTCAAACATATGATATTGACTACGGTGGAACTTTTGCTCTAGTTGCTAAGATTTCTTCAGTTCGACTATTTCTATCTCTTGTAGCGACTCACCATCGAGCTCTGTATCATATTTATATTGCATTGAGTTGTCTTGTCATTTTGTTAGAGAGAAATATGATGGTCTTTTCTCATTTGGACATATCAATGCTAGAGATCAACTTATTGATATCATCACTAAGTGGGTTCTAGTGCCAAGAGTAAATATTTTTTTAAAAAAGCCAATCATTATTAACATACATGATCCAACTTAAGGGGAAGTGATAGAATATTAAGTTATTTTTGTTGGATCATATATCAACCTCGGAGGGAGGGGGGCGAATCAGGTTTATGCTAGAGCAGTTTGGTGAAATATAAACCTTAATTATAGATTTAGGAGCACAACGTAATACGTGAAAGCAACGGGTAAGGAGATATAATAGTAATAACATAAATAATAAAATGAGACAATTGAACATTCATTAATAAAAGATTATCTCAATTACAACATGGAGTACAGTGCATTGCAAATAAAAATAATCTCAGGACACTGAAATTGAGACTATAGCTATGACAAATGGATTATAACCTTGCAATCCAGTCGACACAATTGTCAACCTAGATCCTCTCATTTAAACCTGCATAGGTTTTCTCGATAGCAATCTTCTATGATTAAGACCTGACGACATTCATAAATCTCAATCTGCTCTCGTTTAACCTAGCAAATATTCTCTTAAAAGACCGATTCCACATCCATGGAGAAAACCTAAACACAAAGTCTGGATGTCTATACCAAGACAATTCCAAACCTTAAATTTTCCCACAATCTAGTCTCTGCAATCTCACAACAAAATCCTACCATTCATACAATGAAAATGACAGTATAATTCAAGATAAGACATTGAGAATGGTAAAGTAGAAAAAACCCCTTTTTATTTGGATTTTTCTTTGATTGAATGTTTTAATAAAGAATCATTTGCTCATGTTGGAGTGGCACATGATTTTTCTTCTTATTCTTCCTTTTTCTTGAGTGTTTGAACATTATATGGTGGAAGAAGTGCTCCCTCAAGCTCTATTTCTAATATTGGAGTTGATTGATTCTTCAAAATCGTAAGGGAGATAGGAGGAATGAGAGCTTGTATGATCACCTTAATGGACTAGATTCTCTTCTCCTTCAATCACAGGAGAGCTAGAAGCCCCAAAATAGACCCCCTTAGCTGCTCCACCAATGGTCGTCACTTTTTTATTGTTCCTTCTTGCCCATTAAGTTAGGGCTAATTTTCAGCTTTTATAGGAGAATTAGCCCAACAACTATCATCAAGGTCGATAGTGAAGAAAACAGCTAGAGGGGTGCCCTGCAGAACATTATTATTGGTCCCCTTTATCCGTTACTGGTTATCTTGCGCATATTTCATTATAAGTCTTCATGTATTGGATTTCAAGTTGTAGGAGTCGAGCCGTAATTATAAGTTATTAGAGTTTTAATATTTTAGGCTTTGAGCATCTCTTTTATATTGGGTTTGATTACACCCTTGCCATTATAAGTCATATATATATAGGGACCCTTGGAGTAATTTAAGAGGTATCAATGAGTTAATGAAGTCTATTATATTGAAGAGAGTATGATAGCTTTCTCTCCTCCTGAGCACACCCCGCCTAGAGAGTCGTGGTTCCAGCTCCATGGTATTCTCCTCCACCATCATCCCCACCTTCCTCCATCCTCTTGCAACCCTATTGATGTTCTATTGCGAGCCTTAACAACTTGGTATCAGAGCTAGGTTTTGATCCTAGAACCTCTTGGTTATGGGCCCAACACGCATTTGTTGCGCAACAACCACTATCGAAGCATTAACTTATGTAGACGCTTCCATCTTCAACCTCACGATAGTTCCGCCATTTTTTTTCTCGATTTCCACATAGCCGCCTCCTTCAAGATCACATCAGCCAGAGCATCACATTTTCTTCTAGAGGTTCGCAAGTGTTATGACTCTGCTTCCAGAGAGCTGTGTTTTCAAGTTCACCAACGACGCCTCACCGTGCGTCGTCGACCGCGTCTTCCATTATTTTCCTTGGATATTGCACTTGCATTAAAAAGAAAAAACAAGGAAAAGGAAATACAACAAGGGTAAGGTACTATCCAGATCGTTCTTGACAATGTACAGGAATTCTTGATTAGAGCATTCTAAGGTACTCCAACAAAAAGAGGAATGCATAGAAAATCTAGCACAAAAATCTGCAACACGGTTTTCCTCTCGCTTGATGAGATGAAACATAACATGAGTGAAGTCAGCAAGGAAAGCCAAACCAGCATATCACCATGGGTAGGACCAAGCCACCGCCTGTTCTTCACACCATCACCTTCAATAATTACGCACTTTGCCTCAAGCACCGCCGGTTGGATAGACCCTTTTAGAGCACGAAGCGCCTCGAACTCAACACCTCATGGGTCCCAAGGTGTAAAATTCAGCCCCGAGGCTCGGATAACCTTGCCAACATCATTGCAGGCAACAAGACCAAGGCTAGCACAATGATCAAAATTGAATTTAATCCATCCAGAAGGGGGGAGCAGGCATTGGTTGAGGCAACCGGGTTCCCTGATTGGTGTCCCAATACCCCTGGAGTGGGGACTCATACGCCCGGGAGATGCTTTCAAAAAGAGTGGTTGTCGTAATTATCGGGGTGGCAAATTCTTGATGGCGCAGCTTCGCATTGCACGCACGCCGACATTAGTAAACAACATAACAAAGAATGTGGATGTGATCCTTATCATGAGCATTTGAGTTGCCAAAAAGGCTCATAAGGTCCGCTCATCCATGGACATGAGGCAGCTGTATGCCCCATCGCAGCAGCGCCTAGTCACACTCTAAGGGGAGTGTGGTTGCAAGGCTGAAACTTAAAGGATTAGATGTGCATTCTTCTGGCGTCCCATGTCGCTGCTGAAACCCGACATCACGAAGCGTAGGCCCGACAACAGGAAGCCCTTGTCTTAATCGTCAACTCATCAACTGTTGGGAATTCACCCTTTAGTCATCCGATCTCTACACAGTCAATGAGCCCGATGATTGTTCCGCCGCAACCCATGTCGTCGCCGACTCCTGTGAGCCTCTTTCATACCATAATATCGTTTTCCATGCCTCGGATCTCATTGGCTTTGAGCCCAGTGTCATTCATTTTGTCTGCCACCTCCATCCACCACCCTCCGGACTGGCCACAACCACTGCCAGCTCTGAGCCCCACTCCATTTGTGAGTGCCACCCTATTGGCTTCACAACATATGACCACCATGGTCCCTCGTTCCACAGGATCAATGGTCCGCCTTGATCATCCGCAACCGCAAGATAGTCATCATCCTGTGTCTACCAAGCCTCTGCAATCCTCAAATTCTCTCTGCTAGAAGTGTCATCTGCTCTGACATATGTGAGCACGACATGGGCTCTCCTCCCAATGACACATCTCCTCCGACCCTCCACTACAAGGAATTTTTATGGTGCGAAGTTAAAGAACTCGAGGATCGCATCGACCAAACCAAGCTCGAGCTTGAGGGCACACTCGATTTCAAGGAGGGGTGGGATGTTATGGGTCCCTTCTATCTATTGTTGTTTATGTTGCACATATGTTATTACGAGTCTTTATGTATTAGATATCGAGCTGTATGAGGTCCTCGTAATTTTGAAACATAAGGAGAGGATGTGGCGCATGGGATTGCGGAGGGGGTGAATCATTCCAAGTACTTTTTGATGGGATCGAGTAGGTAGATTGATGATGGATCAGTCAAAAACCTGGGGCGAGGGAGCTACATGATAATTAGTGGATGTGGGAATTCACTTGTTAACTTGGGATGGATTTGAATGGGTAGAATGTGAAGAGAAAGTTTGCAGTGGTGCCCATGGTAAATGACACTAGTGAGTAAATAAATCAGAAAGGTCCTAGAAAAGTGTCGTATAGAAATTAGATTTGATTTCGGCCTAGTGGATAAGCTAGATAAGTAGACAAAAAGCTCATATAATTAAGCAATTGCCATTTGTTATCCTAATTGATTGTTCTTGAAGGGCGGGGGTATGGTGGCCAAACATCCGACTTGATCGGACTGCAGTCCAAGCATCCCAACCAAATCACCCTCGGGCTAACCCTCGTCGGGGCTTTGACCACTGTTGAAAGAGGTAGGTTGTTGAGGCTGGGGACTGAACCCGAAACCTCCTTTATTGAGGCCTTGAGAAAGCTCCTGATATCCAACTGAGCTGCAGTCCGGTCAGGTCGGATGTTTGGCCGCCATGCCCCCGCCCTTCAACAAAAGATCCAGCTCAGTTGGGTATCAGGAGCTCTCTCAAGGCCTTGATAAAGGAGGTTCCGAGTTCAATCCTCGGCCTCAACAACCTACCCCTTTCAACAGTGGTCAAAGTCCCGACGAGGGTTAGCCTGGGGGTGATTTGATTGGGATGCTTAGACTGCAGTCCGGTCGGGTCAGATATTTGTCCACCATGCCCCCTCCCTTCAACAATTGCAATGAAACTTGGCCTAATCTTTTTTTAGGAAAAGATTGGGTCAAATAAAGAATGAACATCTTATACTGATCCTATGCTATGAGGGTCATACTAATTACCTCATGTATCTGGAGGTGGATGATTAGATCCCCCAGAGAAGAATCATCATATTCATCGAGTTTCTTCCTTTTGATGTGCAACTGAACAACATAAGCGAAATCACCGAGGGAGCAAAAGGAATCCATGATTTTGATGTCCTAACACCCGCAACAAATGAAGCATACTATCTTCAATTGTATCCATTTCATTCATGAAATTCGTGTTTGTCCAAGATCTCATGATGACCATCATCCGAGGTAACCTTAGGCCTCAACCTTCTTTTGAAATCCTCCTGTTCTGCTCTCAGGGGATGCCCCTTAGCATAACAGATATCAGCCGGCAATTTTTCCATCTTGGCACAGGATTCAGCTTTAAGAAGCGCTATGACAACAGATTCATGGAATAGCTCCTTCAACTTCGGCGAATGAGCCTCCTCTTGCTTTACAAACGCAGTTCTTTGTGCCGCCAGCTCTTCTCAGACCTCCTGCAGGAAGGATTGAAAGATTAAGGGCTGGGGGAGGAAACAAGTAGTCAACTAATGGAGTGGTGCCTTTTACTGGGTGTTGGAACCATGCATAATTCTTCATGCCTCCTTCAAACGCCCAACTCCCGCTCCAACTTCCCCAGCTTAAGGCGCGTATGGGCAAAGGAACATTCCATATAGCACATATGGGCAAAGAAACATTCCATATAGTGCGTGCCTTTGATGGCAGGCATCGGCAGTTGACAGACGGTAGTGGGAAGGCGACCTATGGGAATGTTGGTGTAATGGATCTGTTACGGATCCTCAGTCAATTATCTATTATTATATGTATTGAGTTGAGTCAAGTCAAGTGTATTATTAGTGTTGTATGAGTCTAGTCATAGTTGTCATTATATTTTAATATTTTAGAGTTTATTGTTGTATTTACATTTATGCCATTTGTGGAGCCTATATATAAACCCATTGTCATGTATGAAAGAATTATCAATGAATGAAACTTTAATTTCCTAAATGCTAAAAGAGATCTTGAAAGCTCTCTCTTGTGCACACCCTAGTTAGGCAGTCGCGGTCAAGGATCCGTAGTATCTCCTCCACCATCATTTTCACCTCCGGTCACTCCTCCGACAACCTCTGAGTAGGCCCATAAAAATTGATATCAAAAGTACTTCATCCTCCCCTCCTGAAACAACAGTCTGTCACGGGCTCCCAACAACACCCATCCATCACCTGCGTCCTCTTCATTCTAGTGCCCACCCCCTGCACGCATCGCCCCGCCGACTGCCGACTGATTATGATTCATTCGACTGGATAATCCCCATTCAACAGTTCGACGTTTCCTCGTTGATTACGATGTTTCCAGCACGTTTTTTGTCGTCCATTCTAACGACGACAACGAGTCCTCGTCGATTACGATGCTTCCAATCCTAGACACCGTTATTGAAGCTCCATCGCCCTTACGCTCCCTTCTTCTGAGACCCACGTCTTCCGTCTCGAGCTTCCTCTCGTCTAGAAACGACGCACCCTCCATCATACGCACCTTCAACGCCTCCTTTCGTTTCCCTTTGCATCATCTTCCCCATTAGACATTTCTTCTTCAACGATCTTCCTAGACACCATCCATGGACTCCACACCCCCACACCAAATCCACCACACGCTTCCATCTTGTCCGTCTTCCGCAGCTTCATCGAGCCCTGTTCCATTCGCTTCGAGCCCTGTGCTCAGTAGACTGCCTCCCAAATCACATTTTTAATTATTAATTAATCAATTATTTGATTAATTAGTCACTCATTTTTATCGTCAAGCTCATTTTTATTTCCAATATGGAAGACTTGTTATATCATTAGCTTCCAAGCTCTTGATGTGCGCATCATTGAGCTTCTAATGTCATTTGAGGAACTCTATGACAAACAAATCCAGGCCGCCAAGGCGCAGTCATCGCTTCCACCGCCACCCGCAGAACTTCTGGACACATCGACGCTTCTTCTGCCGGCCCTTGCTCCACTGACACCAGCTCCGCCAACCCCGACAGATTTGTTCCTCCTGCCGGCCGTCGTTCCTTCGGCATTCTTGCCAATTCTGATCACTGCCACTCTGCCGAATCCATTCCTGCCGCTAGCCCTGGCCCCTCCGACCGTTTTACCACTGCTTCCCTCCAGCACTTCGCCAGCCCCACCTGACCTAGCTCTTCCATCACCATTTTTTTCGATGGCGCTGCCTCTAGTTCCTGACGTCACTGCTGCTGCACCGCGCTCCCGGGAGTTATTCTGGAGGGAAATTAGATGCCTGATGCACCAACCATCCGCATAAAGTGCGAGCTTGGGTTCAAGCTCGATTTCAAGGGCGGAGGAGATGTTATGGATCTGTTACGGATCCTCCGTCAGTTATCTATTATTATATGTATTGAGTCGAGTTTATTATTGGCGTCGTACAAGTCTACTCGTAGTCGTCGTTATATTTTAATATTTTAAAGTTTATTGTTGTATTTATATTTTTGCCATCCGAGGATCATATATATAGACCCCTTGTCATGTATGAAAGAATTATCAATGAATGAAACTTTAATTTCCTAAACCCTAAAAGAGATTTTGGAAGCTCTCTCTCTTGAGCACGCCTCGCTTACACAACCGCGGTCAAGACTCCGTAGTATCTCCACCACCATCATCTTCACCTCCAACCAGTATTTCGGCAACCTCTGAGTCGGCCCATAACAGCTTACCAACTCATGGAAATTGAGCTGACTATAGAGCACATGATCATGGTCAAAGGCTGCAAAAGAAGGCTAGCTGGGGGTAATGGTGGGAAAACACTAAGAGGTGGTGGAATAGATATAGGAGGAAGAGTGGTAGAAGCGGATTCCTGAGAAAAATGGTATACATGTCACAGATATGCCTCTTATCTGAAGCAGAATAAAATTCAAAAAAGAATCTCTAGCCTCTATGCCCGTGGGATGGGCAATCGTACTCAATTGTAGCTGAATTGTTCCCTTTCAGAGGATGTTCCTGTAACATTCAAAATTATTTACGCGATGTCGCTCGTTGCAGGGTTCGATTGCAATTAATTACAATCAACATTGTCGTCGAATCAAGGTAGATATTTCCCTTGCGTTAAATTTCAATCCTTAGTTGTGTTTTAAATAAATTACAAATTTTGGTGTTGTCATGATATTGCATTTTGTCAGGACGTAATTTGTTAATTATAATTGTTTAGGTGCATGGGTATAAGCATAATAAGGGAAATGCTCAATTCCCCCTCCCCCCTCATTTTGAAACCGTGGGTCACGACAATTTCAGCCCCAAGATTTCAGCCATTCTCGTTGCTATTTCTTTTTCTTCCCCCCTCTTGACTAGGTCGTAATGCGTGTTTTAAAAACACTCCCAATCGAGCACACAACAAGAAGGAAATTGCCGCTCCCTCCCATTCTCGCAAACGATTCGCACGAAAAAATTTTAGGGCTCGACGTTCTCATTCCAGTCAGTCGTCAGTGCTAGCGCCTCTTTCTCCCTGTGTATCAATGAAAGCAGGCGCCGCATCCCTGCTTCTCTTTCGTCGACCCTTTCAGTCGACGGTGCCAGAAGCCGGCCGCTCCAGGATGTCAGCGTTAGAAGGCGCAGGTTCAGCCCCAAGCCTCTCTTCGATCTCGGTAGACATCCTCCCTATAGGAATCAACAATAGCAATCCGCAGAGGGCTTCTTCTCCAGTCCAGTTCCAGAAACCGAGCAGCCTCCTTCTTCATATGTCAACAAGTTTTGACCAGGTAAACCCTACCTTTTTCAGTACAATAGTCATGCCTCTAAATCCTATGACTTCTCCTTCCCCTTTTGAGCAATCTCAGATAATATTGTGTTGATTTCCCCGCATATAGAAATTCCAGCAGCCCCTTTGTGAAATCTGAGGCATTCTTCAGTAATCATTACATCAAAATCAATTCCCTTGTGTTCTAAAGTCCACTTTGACAAAGGGGTAAGTATTTCCCCGTCTTTTCGTACTCGTACGTCTTGGAATCTAAGCCCTAGTGTAAGAGATTTGTGGATCTTGCACTTAATTTTAGTAGGTTGACCTTTTTTAAGTTCAGAGAAACTCTAGTTGTGGGAAGCAGGATTGGGAACCAAATCGGAGGAGGTTCACTCTTTTCCGACTCAACCTCATCATAGTGTAAATTATCTTGCTAGGGGTAAGCGTGAAATCATTATTTAATCATGTGTTTAATACTCTCTTCTCCGTTTAACTATTATTAATGTGTATCCATCTAAACCTCTGAAGTGAAGACGGATGCTCTGGTGTAGAGTTCAAATTAGAATATGGTGAATTATGATGCCGCATCGCTCTACAAGCGCCGCTATACCGAGGTAAGAAATTGGACTGCTCTTAGCTAAACATAGAATGTTTACGTAATTTAATTATTCAGTCAATATTATCTTAATTAAATTACTTCAGATAACACAGAAAAAATAATGATCAAATAACTTAGTAATGCATGATAAAGTCAGTTATAGAGTATGATTCTATATACATAGTGTAATTCGATTACTTAAATTCACGATAAGATCAAATACAATAAAGAATGTAGAATTAAATCAGACCTAGAAGAAAAACTTCAAACATATAATAAGCTTCAGATTAGTGGTCTCATTCTCATCTAACCAGCAGTCTATATGAGCCTCAGTCGTGGGGTCATCAGCCACAGTTCCAGACTTGTAGAATTTCAGATGCGAGTTCGTGTTTCACTCAGGGAGCACCTCAGTTCAGGGCGTCTTTGGTGCGTCATTTGGGCTCCATATTCAGATTAAGTGCAAGAAATCATAAACTATAAATTTTGATTACTAAATCTTTAGAAAGAATCCAGGGTACCAAAAAACACTGCTGACAAGAATTCAGATAATAAGACAATTCATAATGCATCATTATAGATAACAATTTATAAGACTCCAGACATATTATACAAAAGTATATATTAATAGTAAAAAAGCTCATATTTTTATATACAAACTAATTATGTATTTTTAGTGTTACTGGTAAAAGTAGTTTTTTCTTACTCACCAGTTGGGCTAACCCGTCTTCAGACATTTATTTTCATGGGTCACCGATGGGGAGCTGCGCTTAGGATAAGCATCGCGGTTCTTATTTCTTGTTTGTCTTTCCCTTCAGTTGTATTTCTTATCAGTTATTGTCCTTTTTATTTATCAACTTAATGTACCAGAATTATCTAATGTTTCAATGTATCAAACGCTATATAAGTTTTTCAGTAATTCAGATTTTGTGGTTCTTGGCTTTTTTCCTTTACTAGTTGGCTCTTTGAATTCAGATTTTGAGGTACCATTGTTTAACTGCATTTTTTACTTCCGCCGTAAGCTTTCATTTAGTATTATTTTTACTTATGTCTGCTATGTACCAGTTTTATTGCGGTTACTTAGTTTACTTCCTATCACGGGGCTCGATCGTACTGTTGCTTTTTTGTTAAACTAGGTTGTGACCTTATAGTTCCTATTAAGGTGGACACATTAGAATGTTCCGCGTTTCTAACTTCGGTTGTGAAAATTAGGGAGACAACATGAACCGCTAAAGGAAACTTATTAATGATCACCTTGGGAACTATGACACTATCAACCTCAAGTAAATAATCGACAACATGGAGGGCCAGGAAGCTATGCATAAAGAAGTCCAAAAGCGCAGCCTCTGCCTTAAATAACTTCGACAGCCAGAATGCATCTTCGAAATTGCAACACCATTTCTCTCGGCATCGACGCAAGAATAGGATAAAGGAAATAATCACCCTTACGAAGATGGTTCAATTTATGCAAGATCGATCCTGTGATGATTGAAAATCTCTCCCAGGTCGAACCATAGAGGGAATCAGAGTCCAAAAAAGTCGGACGCCACATAAAAACCATCTTGCTTGGGCTCCGTTTGGGGGACTTATTTTCACCGGTCAAGCGGTTACGACCGCAAAAGGTCCGGTTCATGCGGTCGTAACCGCTTGACCGATCAAAATAAGTCCCCCCAAACGGAGCCTTGATCAAGATTAGCGCCTGGAATTCCTGTGTTACCATGAAACTTGTGAAAGCCTGATCAAGATTAGCTCTATGCATTTGGTTTTCCCAGTAGGCTAACGATAGGTTTCCCTAGGAGTTTTTTTCCTTCAATTTCATCCTGTAGTGATGGCAGTGATGTGGATGCTATCAGACACGGCTGACATGTTGACGGACATAAATGTTTCATGGCAACACGATACGTTTCCAATATTTTAAAAAAAAATATCATTTTAGATTATGTCAGCCCTATCGGCCGATATATCTCGATGATATATCGACAGCCATTTATTTTATTTAGCGTCTATGGTTTAATAGACAACCAAATGAAAAATAGTTTCATTGTCTGGATTGTTTTGTGTCATAGCTCTCAATTCTCTTTTTGCTTCCCTCGGCTTCCTTCCGTGCGCCTGTTCATCATTTACTTTGATTTTGCTTGACCTTTAGATTTTTGGACCTAAGGTTCTTTACCTTTCATCGTATTGAATGACTTCCTGGTTTCATGCTTCCTGTAGTTTTTTTCCTGCATTATACCACTATTGTTTTATGTACATTGAATCTTTATATTAGTTTGGTAGATTTATAAGTTCAATAAATATTAAATTGCTAATATTTTAATGTATCTAAATTAAAAAATAATTAGATTTAAATATAATGATGTATATAAATAATTAGATATTGAGATCTGATGTATGAAATATCCTCAATATATTCCCCGACATATTAAAATCGATATGAAAAATCTAATCTGATGTGTCACCAACATTCAACATATGCAATCTTGCATGATGGAATTAATTAAATTAGGCACCAAGTTGTTGTAGAGAGGCTGTTTGGCATGCGCTAGATGTTATGGGCAGTGAGAAGTAGCAGCAAGTAAAGAGGGAGAAAGAAAGTTAGGGCCCATTCTTCTGACCACCCTTCCCTCCCCTGTACACTCAGATTACTGCTGGTCTGCTTCTGCTGCAGCGAAACAGCAGTGTCCCGCTTTTTGCGAGGATCTTATACTTTGAGCTGTTCGTGATGATGGTCGGAGGACCCATCGCCATGCTTGCACCATTGCACCCAAAAAAATGACCCTTCATAAGAGTTTCTTCCTGGGAAACTAGCCTCCCAGTGCCTATAGCATTACCAAAATTTTCACCTCCAGTTTTAGAGCATTCGCCTCTTTTTATGGAAATTTACTCAAACCTCGGCCCAAATAATAAGAATAATAATAAGAATATATGTTGGACTTGAAATATTATTTTATTTAACTTCAACCGCCCTTAATTCCCGCTCCCCAACAAGTAATATCAAAGCGTATCAAAACTGATTGATGTTTCAGGATCTGAGTATATTTATGTTGCTTGTTGCTCCAATTGGTCTGGCTGCCTCAACGACGGTCAGGTGTTATTCAAGAGCAAACGATTCGATGACTGCGCTTCATGTGGCTGAGGGTGATCTTGGTCAATGATAAATACTTGCGCTAAAAAAAATTCATTTGAGGGAGAGCGACGGATGAGTAGACTTCTCATAGGAGAGAGATTGTCAAAGACATAGGAGGGCATTGGTTTAGGGTAAAAATAGGGAATTGTTACCACATTTTGTTAAAGACACCGCACGACTCTAAAGGCGCCACAAAATATTATTTGCGCCGCAAAAAATTTAAAGGTACCGCAAATAAAAATAGATTAAAAAAGAAATTTCTATAGATTTTAATGACATTTTATTGAAAGCGCCGCAAAATATTTTAATGACACTTTGTTACAATCAAATTTTAGAATTGCAACATTAATATTGACAAAAAAAAACAAAATGATGGAAACATAAAACTCCGCCTATCGGGGTCTAGGGAGACGAGAACTTTTACCTGAGAATCTATTTATGAAACGCTTGAGCTGACCCCTTATAGATTCTAAAAAACAGCTCTATGAAATGTGATTTTCGAAATTCTGGACATGCAAAGATGTCCCAAAGAGTAAAAAAACAGCTTTTGACGGTTAGAATATAGCTTTTTCATCTGCCGGAGTTGGTACCAAACAAAGCCTAAATCTGTGAGCCAAGTTCAGGAATTTGAAGTGGTGTAGATGTTCAAGCACTTTCCTTTTTTTTACTTCAGTTTTGAAAACATAAAGCTCTTTGAGTGTGCTAGAGACCTTTTTGAAAAGTTCCATTTTAGTTAATATCAGTGATGGAACTTAGATTTTCAATAATAAACATCATGGCTAGAGACAGTGCCCTAGAATTTTCATGAAGTGCTTCTCTTTTTAGATATATGCACCGCAAAAGTTTTTAAATAAAAAATCAAAATGATGGAAACAAAAAAGTATGATCGTAAGCCTCTGCTTCGAACCCGCTACAAAACATCATCTTTCCGGGCAAAGTGGTGGAGGCATCCGGAAGGGAAACTTGCGGCTTGGGCTTACGGGTCTGTGAAATGAAACAAAAATGGAAACAAAAATAGATGCGGCTTAGAGGATTATACGAGATCTTCTTTTGTAAGTGAAATGAAAAGAAAATCAAAACAAAAAGAAGAAAACCTGCCGGATTGAGCCGACGAGAACGAAGACCAGCAGCTTAGAGGAGCGGTGAGTTTGAAGTCAGGGGAGGAGCAGCGCCTGGAGCGGCAAGCTTGAAGCCCTGGGGTGGAGCGGCGGCCGGAGCGGAGATCTTGATGGTCGGGGTGGAGCTGTGAGTTGGAGGGCCGGCGATGGGAGGGAGAAAGAGTAGGGTTTGGAATCGCGTGAGGCGTGAGCGGCGTGTTGAGAGAGGTGCGATTAATGTAGTGTCAATAGATTTTTCTTTGAGGAATTAGTTTAGCACCCAATTTTAGCTATACGCAATGCCAATAGCTAAAACTACAGTGTCAATAGCTAAAACTACAGTGCCAATAGCTAAAACTGTGCAGCTGATAACAATTCCCTAAAAATATCATATGATTGGCTCTCATCCATGAAGAATTTTCTCGTCTCCTTCAATTTTCTCTTTTTTTGTTTATATATAACTAAAACTGCAGTGCTAATAGCTAAAACTGTGATGCCAATAACAATTCCATACATCATGATTGTACTGCCATTGTTTAATACATGTGCCATGTGATATATATATATATATATATATATATATATATATATATATATATATATATATATAATTAATTAATTAAACTGATGAAACTTACTTCATTTTCCCTTCTCCAGGTTTAGGGAGCGAGGACTCTCTTCATTTGTGCCTAATCAATATACTGATACACTTTTCTGAATAAATTCTTATGGTATTTGAGATCCTTGTCTATTAGTTTATAAAATTTAAAAAAAATCATAATATGCATTAAACATATCTTGAGGTGTTCCAAGTATTATATGGATGTCTTAGAATTCAAAATAAAATTTGCATATTATTTAATACAAATTAAATTGTTAAATGTAATTTATGTATCTTTTGAATTACCAGGTCCTCCACGGAGAGTTTGCATAATTATAGGTTGCGTCCCTCTATTTTTCAAAATTACATTTACATTCCCTCTAAATTTTTTCAGCTTATAAAAATGCTCTTTTCGTTAGAAATATGAATGAAAGTGATAAATCAGTTAAATTATTTTATGACATTTTTATTTTATTTTATTTATAATGATTCTGGATTCATAGCAAATAGTTAAATGTAACACGTACAGTTATTATAAATGGTAAAATTGGAACATCATAAAAATAATTTGACATATTTTATTATGTTACATTTATATTTCTAAAGAAAAAGGTCACAACTTTCAACGTAGAGCCATTATAATTTATAAAGGGTAAAATTGAATAGTATAAAATAATTTAGCTGATTTTATCATTTATCATTCATATTTTTCATCGAAGGAACATTTTTGTAAATTGGAGGAGTTTAGAGGGGGAGGTAAATATAATTTCAAAAAATACATGGGTGCAACTTGTAATTATGCAAACTCGCAGGGGAGGCCCCGATAATGCTAAGCTTAGAGGTGATGCTCCTCCCACTCAACAATCTGATCCAATCAGTACACATTGAGTTGCATGTCGTTGCAACATGTTCTTGTTCGTATGCTTTTCTAGAGAATGTTTGAATTTTTGTGGAGCTACTGCAGCCTGCGCATATACAGCACATTTTTTTCTTAATTGTTTGTGGTAAACTCTACTCTTATAGAGAAAAATAATGAGATTGCTTTGAGGTTGCCTACACTAAGAAACACTATTTGACTAGTGTTTTTGGTTGGGGAAGTGTAGGAAAGGAGAGGAAATGGTGGGGAAGTGATGAAAATTTAGGATATAAATTGTTGTTGCGGTGGCAAAATGAGCATACAATTTGCTACTTAAGAGAGAATCGAAACATAGGTGAAGCGGATAAGTGATCTATAGAGTTTTGGTGATCGCTTTAGTGTTTGGCAGGGTGTTTTTGCTCCGGCGAGTTTAAAAATAGACAAAAACATCACCATCATAGAATGTATGTGTAACATCCCATTTTTCAATTAGACCCCCCCTTAGGAGTGACTTGAACATTTCTAGGTCATAACAAGTCGTAGGTTGAACCTAGGAGGTCAAGTGACCCAACTAGTTAGTTGAGACTCACTTGGGCTGCAAATAGTAAAATCTTAAAACCCTGATTTTGGTGGCCTAGTGGGTTCAATCTGACTCCAAGGCATTCCTAGACCTAATATGAGATCAATGGGTCACCAAGGACCCATTGGGTGCAAACCTAGTGGCTAAGTTGACCCAAGTCAACTTAAGCCCTAGTTAGGCCAAAGAAACACTGTCCTGGATCAACTCACCCTCTTTATGTCAAGTCTACCCTACCTAACCATACCTAGGCCTTAGGGGAGGTCAATGGGTCCCTAGGGGTCTATTGATGTTGACTCGGAATGTTAAAATTAACCAAGTCAACCCTAAACCCAAATCAAGTCAAACCTAGCTCAATTGGGTTAACTCAAGCTCAAGCCGCCTCATGTAGACTCATAGGGTTTTATTAGGAGTTATTATGGCTGCCTATAACCTAAACCCTAGGCTAGCCAACATGTTGACTAGGAGAGAGAAAGAAGAGAGAAATAGGCTAAATATAGGAGAGAGAAAGTGTGAATTAAGGGTATTTTCATGGTAGAATGGTGAGCCCCCCTCTCATATGGCATTTAAGGTTTTAATATTAATTTTATGGGATGATTTTAGGCTTCTAAGGGAAGAGAATTCGTGAGGGTGACTAGGAGAGAGAAAGAAGTGAGGAATAGGCTAAATTTAGGAGAGAGAAAGTGAGAATAAGGGGGTATTTGCATGGTAGAATGGTGAGCCCCCCTCTCATAAGACATTTGAGGATTTAATATTCATTTTATGGGCTGCCTTTAGGCTTCTAGGGGAAGAAAATTCGTGAGGATGACTAGGAGAGAGAAAAAAAATAAGTATTTGGTTATATAGAGGAGAGAGAAAAGGTGGTGGAGAGGTGTTTTGAAGAGGGAGGAGGCATGAGTTCGGCCAAAGAGGGGCCAACAGCCACCTAGAGGTTGACACCTCCTCCCCCCACCCTTTTCCCGGCCATCAAGAGGTGTTTCCACCCTCTCTCTCCTCTAACCACCCCCCACCATGAAGAGGTGCCTTGGCTCTTGAAGAAAACTGCCCCCTCTCCCCCTCTCCTCTTTATATACTCACTTAGGAGAGACGGGCGACCCATTTCGAAATCAGAGAAGGAGGATAGAACCATTGCCGGAGCCACCAAGGAGAGGAAACGTCGCCACCGCCGCCACCGCCGCCACCGCCGCCACCGCCGCCACCGCCGCCGCCACCATGCATTCCCGCCGGTCTATTCGCATCCAAGCCCGAACTCAGGTCCTCCCTCACCTCTTCTCTCATGTTTAGATCCTAGAATTGTTTAGGAGTTGAGTTCATGCTCAAACGAACCGGAGCAAAAGCTTAAAAATTCAGAAATCTCCATTTTTATGGAGTTTTTGGTGGGTTCGGGTAGGGCGACGCCGCCACCTCCGGCCGCCCTAGCCGCTGGCAAGGTTAGCCCCCCACCACCGGGAACATGTAGGAGTTGATTCCCGGTGGTGGCGCCGCCCCTAATGGCCGGGAACAGCCCCGTGATAACCACTTCTCACGGGTTCTGGTTCAGGCCATTTGGAGAAGATGAAGAACAGATCCCGTCGGATCTGCTTTAAGATCCGTGCAACCCTAGATTATGATTTAATGATTATTTATATTCAAATTCTGTATTTAATTTAAACAGTTTCACTGTAAATTAAATTTAGGCCCCTTATGGGCACCACATGAAAAAGAGTACAACATGAAAGTTGTAGGTCTTTTGAAGACCTACAATTTGATATGTAGTGGTAAAAAATTGGATGAGGGGACTGCCCTGTAGAGCCTTTTTAGTAAGGGTATGTCCTACAACTATGGTAGATTTCTTCTAAAAATTATTTAGGCCCTTTAGGGGCATGTTCATCAAAAATGATCAACATAAATGTTGTAGGCATTTTTATTATCTACAGTTTGATATGTAATGGAAAATTTTAGGACAAGTATACTGATCTATAGGGCCATTTTTCTAGGGTAGGTCCTACAAATAGGACAGATTTTTGAATAATTTCCTACACCTAATCCTTGGTCCAAATGCCTTGAGTTTTGGACAGGGACTTGTTATCACCTAGAAATAGCTCCTGTAAAAATTGGAAACCTTTTAAAGAAGTGTAACCTAGGGTTTTGCCCTAACCCTAGAAAAGCTAGGGCAAGATAACTAAAGGGTCAAATGACCTCCAAACTCTCCCAAATTTTGGTGAGGTGTCCCTTGTATAGGTATATAGGTTTGGTTCAAATTTCAACTCATTTGGTTGAGTTTTGAATAGGAATCCTCTAAACCCTAGTTTTGACCTAGTGAAGGGAAGCTTAGGGAAAAGGTACTTTTGACACTTGTGTGATCATCTCACCTCAACAGAGGTTGAGATTATGACCACTGGTTTTAAATGATCCTAAGAACTCCCTTAGGTAAAATGGGATGGATTAGGGTATGTTTACCATAGGGCCCAGGTTCAAACCCTAAATGTGGACTTTGGGGGCTTGTGAAGGACATAGGGGCAAATGCCCTTGTATGGCCTTGGGTTTTGGTGGAGAGGTAGTTAATGGGTATTTAACCCTCTGGTTGTAATATTAGAGAATTTTGAGTTAGGTAGGTACCTCAAAACCTAAACCCTAGTTTTAGAGTAGATGGGCTTTTAGGTCAAAGCAGTAGTTTAAATGCACTCAAAAGCTATGAAACTTGGGTAGAGTGTTTCTAGGGTAGTTAGGACCCTTGGCTGATTTTACTAGAATGTTTGGATTATTGTTTTTAGTTCTTCATTCATGAATATGTGTATAGCCCTATTTGATGTTTTATTTATTAAAGATTTTTTTAATTCAAATAAGGCCCCCTTGAAACTCTGGAATTAGATGTTGTTGGCCACTGGGAATGCTCATGAATTTTAGTTTAATTTTATGTTGAATAAATAGAGTAGTTCTTTCACAAGTGTTATTAAAGGGCCTTATGGTTTAAAAATATTTTATGGCATAAATAGTTTTCTGGAAAATTATGAAAGTTGGTAAATAGAGTTTTTAAATCATTTTGAATCAGTGGGATTTTATTCTAGATTTTTGGAGTTATGAATATAGTACTTGATTCACAAGCATGCTAGATTAGGGTTTTAGTAAATGATTTATTATAAATTAATTTCCAGCAGTAAAATTATGAAACTTTTATAGTACTATTTTCATGGTATTTTTAGTACCCTGTAATTAATCCAAATGATTTAGAAGAGAATCTGATGTAGTTTATTCATTAGACATGAAAGAAATGGATTATTGCAAAAATATGTTTAGGCCCCTTAGACCTTAGTGAAAATTGTCAAACCTTGGATATATCATTTTTAGACATATTAGTATTTTTCTTAAATTTATTATGATTTATACATGACTGAAAAGTATACTACTTGTTCAAATTTGGAAGACCTTGGATTTTAGTAAAATTAATTAATTAATAGATTAATTGAGAAAATTATTATAACCGGGAATTGATTCATTTATGTCGTGACAGGCCCCCAGTAAATAACTCAGGCTGTTCGGATGAAAACACAAAGGACATATTATCATAGACATTACTTAGAATAAGGTGGTCTGTAGTTAGTAACTTTGGGAAATGAGTAACAGGATAAGGTTTGGGTTAGCGTAAGGACAGCTTGTGTTGGTTGGATTTAAAGAAAGAGGATGGATCACCATAGGAGGTTTCAAGTGTGGTGAGGAATGAGTTGATGCGCTCTAGAAGGTGCGCGGGACCGACGAAAGATCGTCATCCCCGTAAGAGTGAAGAGTCAAATCCACCCTAGGTTTAGATTGATGCAATTTATAGAGGGAACGAGTAAGGGAAAAAAACAACCAATAACAATAAGTGCCTTGCGAAAGGGAACTTCGGGCCGTAATGCCGCCGTCTTGGTTCCTAGTGCCCTTTGAGAGCCCTTCACGGGGTATGCGGGGGGCAGTCCTGGGCTAACGTAAATCTTAAAACAAACGAAAGAGTAATTAGCCTAATAGGGATTCACATTGCACACACTCATTAGTTAGGGTTGGTAATGGTTAAGTCGTCCTGAGGTGTTCAAGGGGCGCTGCCATGTGGTATTCTAAGGGATGAAGTCTGGAGATGAGCCGGACGTTTTAGTCCGGGGAATTTGGTCTCGGATGTGGTTTATACGGACGGTTTAGTCAGGGAGTTTGACACTTTAAAATTGTTATATATTAAACTGCTACATGTGCATAAAATAGGAAAGATTAAGGTGGTGGGTTTTCAATATCGGGGAGTTCGATTGCACCGACACCGATATCGTTGACTCGGCAAGGTGACTAGCACTTAGCCAAGGTTAAGTCCGGCGGACCAGTCGGCAAGAGTACGTAGGAGTCCGCCTCGTGCACCAGGCGTTGAGGGCGTACGATAGGTCAGACCAGTGGTGCTTTTACTGGTTTTGAGGTGGGCGAGGCCCAACCCACCGCTTCCGTCTGCCACCACGGGAGTATCCTGGGAGTTATCTCCAGAAAGGGGGAACTAAAGGTTTGTGTACACAAAGTTGGGTGTGTGAGTTGCACTGCTTGATCATCATACCCACTATATAGCAGCATGCCATAATCATTCATAACAACCTTGACACCTAAAGTATAAGTGGAATGGGACGCTTATACTTTAGGACTTGCAAAACGACCCCTTGATCTATAAGCTTGTGTGGACAAGTTTATAAATTAAGGTTAATTTGATATATGTATACCTGCTGCGTGATAACTGACACCCTAACGTATAAGTGGAATGAGACATTTATACGATGAGAGTCTTGTAGAAGATCCCTTGGCTTATGTGTACTCACATAAGTGGAGGTTTAATTTCTTACTTACTTACCTTTCTGTTTTACCTATTACAACACTTATATTGCTCCTCTGTCATAACTTGCTAGTTAGTTCCACCGTTACCTGCTTTTGACTACTCTCCACTTTCATGTCCTCCCCTTTCTTCCTCTCCGCTCGGTGCCTTAGGGCATGGGGGAAGGGGTGGGGGATGATAGGACGTAGTCTTATAGACTAATGGTTTTCAGACCACATCATTTTAGGGAATCGTGGAGCCCAGCCCGGAGGAGCAGCCCAGGAGGCCGGTGCGCTTGGAGACATGGCAGTCTAGCTCAAGAGTTCAGACAGCCGGGACCGTGAGTTCCGTTTCTTAGTAGCAGTTTGTTTTTCAGCTTTCGTTTGAGTGACCATGTAGTGAGGTGTTGTTGTACCGGGCTTAAGCCCTCTTGCTTTCAGTACTCTGTTTTTACTCTGATGTTATATTGTGGACACTCCCTTCGTGGAGTTTACATATATGTGATTTATTATTGTGGACTGCATTTCTCTTTCTTTACTACTTGCTACTTGATTGTGATCGAAAAGGCTGGCAGAATCGGTGCGTTGTAGTGACGACCTTCCCGGGTGCGAAGGTGTCACCGCAAAGCGGCGGTTCTAGGCATAAGACCCCGAGTTTTGAACGAAAAAAAAGGGTCTTACAAACTGGTATCAGAGGAAAATCACGATCGATCAAATAGCAGTCCACTAAACCCTAGGTCACCCCCGTTCGAGCTTAGTTTGCGGACAAACTAAGCAGCGGAAGCAGTGGTGGGCCCATATGGGGATCACATAATATATGTCCATTCTAGATTGAGTTAACGTTTTCTGACGATGAAGTTTTGTTGTGCAGACTCCGACACTACCTACATTACAGGGTGGGGCCCATCAGACCCCGGATACTGCACCGATCCCACCAGTTCCCGCTCAGTTCCTACAAACCGACATGGGGCAGACTTTGACTGCCATCTTGGATGCTTTCAGGGCCCAACAGGCCCCGGCTCCACAGCAGATACCAGGAGCCAACTGGCTCAGCATCTTCCGAGGACTTTCTCCTCCGTCCTTCTTGGGGACGGAGTCAGCAGTGCGGACAGAAGAGTGGCTGGACATCATGGAGGAAATGTTGACAGGGATACGGAGCCCGTGGGAGGAGAGAGTACCCTTGGTTGTGTCCTGCTTGGAGTCTCACGCCAAGCGATGGTGGAAGACAGTTCTGGATACTACTTTTGCTGAGAGACTGGCTGCTGAGGTTTATGGGATGAGTTCAGGCCTATGTTGTTGGAGCATTTTGTTCCACAGTCGGCCCGAGACGAGTTGGAGGACCGCTTCTTGAAGTTGAAGCAAGGTACCAGGACGGTGGTGGAATACCATCGAGAGTTCAACCATCTGGCTCATTTTGCAGACTCTTACCAGCTAGATGAGGCAGCGTACACGAAGAGGTTCTACAAAGGTCTGCGGGAAGACATGAGGGATGCCCTTCTATTTGTGTCGGACGGGCCTATCTCCCGTATTCTAGAGATGGCAAAGAGGTTAGAGGCAGATTGGCACACCACCAGAGGCCGGAAGCGGCCAACGGAGGATCAGAGCCGAGGAGCCCGGAGCGATCAGCGTTGAGGCCATGCAGCAGATGGCAGGAGGACAGAGGTTCAGCCTCGACAGGAGGAGAGGCAGGAGCCGAGGGAGCAGGTGACACTGGCCCCTCAGCCTATTCAGGTGCGGGAACTGCCGAGACCTCAGATGCGAGACATGCAGAGACCGGGAGGTGGGGCTTACACTCCGCCGGAATGCTTCTACTGTCACCAGTTGGGGCATATCAAGAGGAACTGTCCTATGAGGGGAGCACCCCCTCCAGCACCGCAGATTGCCACACCGGCTCAGCACTATGGAGGCCGAGGACGCGGCCAAGGTCGTGGATATCAGGGCGGAGATCGCCGACAGGAGAGGGAACAGGTATATGCATTAGATCTGACCCAGCCTCGACATCCTGAGGAGGTAATCACAGGTACGTCAAAAGTTTGTATATTTCCTTTATTTAATAGTTAGACTCTAAACTAAGAAATTACAAACTGGGAAAGAAAACTTTAACTAGACTTCAAAAATTTTGTTACCCCAGGCATTGTCCTCGTCAGCGGCAAGCCCGCATATACTTTGTTCGATACGGGTGCGTCACGCTCATTTGTATCAGAGGCCTTCATTGTTGGCTTGGCAGGCGTGGAGAGATTCATCGGCTTGGCATTAAGGGTACGACTAGCTGACGGGTCCGAGCTACACACCACTGCGCATTGCAACATGGAGGCACAAATTGGCGGGAAAGCATTTGAGGCACCAGCCGCAATCCTGAGGATGCCTTCATATGATTTGATTTTGGGCATGTCATGGTTATATTGGAACCATGCCCTAATTGACTGCGTGGCCAAGAAGATTATTCTGAGCCATGGAGATTCTTCCGTCGTAATAGAAGGTATAAGACATGCCTCCTTTTCATTTTTGTCATCTATTCAGGCCGTCAAGGCCCATATACAGGGCGACGAGATTTACCAGGTTTTATTCGAGATGGCGGAGGTCAATGTTCTTGTAGCGGAGATTCCTGTTGTGCGAGATTTCGAGGATGTTTTTCCCGAGAAGTTACCGGGGCTACCCCCGCACAGAGAGCAGGACTTTCAGATTTTGCTGGTGCCAGGGGCTAAGCCAGCATCTAGAGCCCCCTACCGGATGGCCCCAAAGGAGCTGGTGGAATTCCGGAGCCAATTACAAGAGCTGGTGGAAGCCGGTTATGTCCGGCCAAGTTCCTCGTCATGGGGAGCCCCTGTATTGTTCGTCAAGAAGAAGGATGGGACACTTAGACTGTGCATAGATTGCCGGGCCTTGAATCGACTGACGGTCCGAAATACTTATCTGTTACCAAGGATAGACGAGCTATTCGACCAGCTGGAGGGAGCTCACTTCTTCTCGAAGCTGGATTTGAGATCGGGCAGACAGAGCGTACCAACAGGATGCTAGAAGACTTACTGAGGCTATGTATTGTGGATCACGGAGAGCCCTGGGAGCGGATGTTGCCCCTAGTGGAGTTTTATTACAATAACAGCCATCAGTCCAGTATACGGATGGCTCCGTACGAGGCCTTGTATGGGAGGAGATGTCGGACTCCCTTGTCTTGGATACATGATGCGGATCTGAAGGTGCTAGATTCGGAGTTTGTTGAAGACACCGAGGCTCAGGTGCGACTGATTCGAGAGAGGATGCTAGAGGCACAAAGCAGACAGGCAAAGTATTATGACGCTCGGCATCGTTTAGTAGAGTTTCAGGTTGGGGACCGGGTATTCTTGAAGATCCGGCCGATGCACGGGGTTTCACGAGTACGTGGTCGGCGGAAGAAGCTCAGTCCGAGATACATGGGGCCTTTCAGGATCCTGGAGCGGATCGGTCCATTAGCTTACAGACTGGAGCTATCGCAGGAGTTGTCCGGCCTACACGACGTGTTCCACGTATCTTCACTCAGGAGGGCTCTACTACGCCCGGAGCTACAGATTACCACCACTGATGGGCCGGTAGCTACAGATCGGTCCGTATAGGTGGAGCCGATACGGATTGACGACAAGGGGATACGGGTCTTGCGCCGCAAGAAGATCCCGCTAGTCAAAGTCTTGTGGAGGAATCATGGGCAAGAGGAGCATACTTGGGAACCCGAGGACTTGATGCGAGAGAAGTACCCGGAGTTGTTTAGCCAGGTAATATCTTCTAACTTCTCAAGATGCTTGTAATTATTTTTCCCTACTTGTTTTACACCGGAGTATCACCTAAGATTAGAGGCTAATCCTTTGTTTATTGGGGCTAGCCCTTGTTTATTAACCTTGGTTAAGCAATTCAACCCTCGTGGGATGTTATAAGCTTAAGATAACCCGGTAGAAAAGCTCCCATGGACTTAACCTTAATTTCGGGGACGAAATTTTTGTTTTGTTTATTGGGATTTGTAACATCCCATTTTTCAATTAGATCCTCCCTTAGGAGTGACTTGAACATTCCTAGGTCATAACAAGTCGTAGGTTGAACCTAGGAGGTCAAGTGACCCAACTAGTTAGTTGAGACTCACTTGGGCTGCAAATAGTAAAATCTTAAAACCCTGATTTTGGTGGCCTAGTGGGTTCAATCTGACTCCAAGGTATTCCTAGACCTAATATGAGATCAATGGGTCACCAAGGACCCATTGGGTGCAAACCTAGTGGCTAAGTTGACCCAAGTCAACTTAAGCCCTAGTTAGGCCAAAGTAACCCTGCCCTGGATCAACTCACCCTCTTTATGCCAAGTCTACCCTACCTAACCATACCTAGGCCTTAGGGGAGGTCAATGGGTCCCTAGGGGTCTATTGATGTTGACCCGGAAGGTCAAATTGACCAAGTCAACCCTAAACCCAAATCAAGTCAAACCTAGCTCAATTGGGTTAACTCAAGCTCAAGCCGCCTCATGTAGACTCATAGGGTTTTATTAGGAGTTATTATGGCTGCCTATAGCCTAAACCCTAGGCTAGCCAACATGTTGACTAGGAGAGAGAAAGAAGAGAGAAATAGGCTAAATATAGGAGAGAGAAAGTGTGAATTAAGGGTATTTTCATGGTAGAATGGTGAGCCCCCCCTCTCATATGGCATTTAAGGTTTTAATATTAATTTTATGGGATGATTTCAGGCTTCTAAGGGAAGAGAATTCATGAGGGTGACTAGGAGAGAGAAAGAAGTGAGGAATAGGCTAAATTTAGGAGAGAGAAAGTGAGAATAAGGGGGTATTTGCATGGTAGAATGGTGACCCCCCTCTCATAAGACATTTGAGGATTTAATATTCATTTTATGGGCTGCCTTTAGGCTTCTAGGGGAAGAAAATTCGTGAGGATGACTAGGAGAGAGAAAAAAATAAGTATTTGGTTATATAGAGGAGAGAGAAAAGGTGGTGGAGAGGTGAAGAGGTGTTTTGAAGAGGGAGGAGGCATGAGTTCGGCCAAAGAGGGGCCAACAGCCACCTAGAGGTTGACACCTCCTCCCCCCACCCTTTTCCCGGCCATCAAGAGGTGTTTCCACCCTCTCTCTCCTCTAACCACCCCCCACCATGAAGAGGTGCCTTGCTCTTGAAGAAAACCGCCCCCTCTCCCCCTCTCCTCTTTATATACTCACTTAGGAGAGAGGGGCGACCCATTTCGAAATTAGAGAAGGAGGATAGAACCATTGCCGGAGCCACCAAGGAGAGGAAACGCCGCCACCGCCGCCACCATGCATTCCCGCCGGTCTATTCGCATCCAAGCCCGAACTCAGGTCCTCCCTCACCTCTTCTCTCATGTTTAGATCCTAGAATTGTTTAGGAGTTGAGTTCATGCTCAAACGAACCGGAGCAAAAGCTTAAAAATTCAGAAATCTCCATTTTTATGGAGTTTTTGGTGGGTTCGGGTAGGGCGACGCCGCCACCTCCGGCCGCCCTAGCCGCCGGCAAGGTTAGCCCCCACCACCGGGAACATGTAGGAGTTGATTCCCGGTGGTGGCGCCGCCCCTAATGGCCGGGAACAGCCCCGTGATAACCACTTCTCACGGGTTCTGGTTCAGGCCATTTGGAGAAGATGAAGAACAGCTCCCGTCGGATCTGCTTTAAGATCCGTGCAACCCTAGATTATGATTTAATGATTATTTATATTCAAATTCTGTATTTAATTTAAACAGTTTCACTGTAAATTAAATTTAGGCCCCTTATGGGCACCACATGAAAAAGAGTACAACATGAAAGTTGTAGGTCTTTTGAAGACCTACAATTTGATATGTAGTGGTGAAAAATTGGATGAGGGGACTGCCCTGTAGAGCCTTTTTAGTAAGGGTATGTCCTACAACTAGGGTAGATTTCTTCTAAAAATTATTTAGGCCCTTTAGGGGCATGTTCATCAAAAATGATCAACATAAATGTTGTAGGAATTTTTATTATCTACAGTTTGATATGTAATGGAAAATTTTAGGACAAGTATACTGACCTATAGGGCCATTTTTCTAGGGTAGGTCCTACAAATAGGACAGATTTTTGAATAATTTCCTACACCTAATCCTTGGTCCAAATGCCTTGAGTTTTGGACAGGGACTTGTTATCACCTAGAAATAGCTCATGTAAAAATTGGAAACCTTTTAAAGAAGTGTAACCTAGGGTTTTGCCCTAACCCTAGAAAAGCTAGGGCAAGATAACTAAAGGGTCAAATGACCTCCAAACCCTCCCAAATTTTGGTGAGGTGTCCCTGGTATAGGTATATAGGTTTGGTTCAAATTTCAACTCATTTGGTTGAGTTTTGAATAGGAATCCTCTAAACCCTAGTTTTGACCTAGTGAAGGGAAGCTTAGGGAAAAGGTACTTTTGACACTTGTGTGATCATCTCATCTCAACAGAGGTTGAGATTCTTACCACTGGTTTTAAATGGTCCTAAGAACTCCCTTAGGGAAAATGGGATGGATTAGGGTATGTTTACCCTAGGGCCCAGGTTCAAACCCTAAATGTGGACTTTGGGGGCTTGTGAAGGACATAGGGGAAAATGCCCTTGTATGGCCTTGGGTTTTGGTGGAGAGGTAGTTAATGGGTATTTAACCCTCTGGTTGTAATATTAGAGAATTTTGAGTTAGGTAGGTACCTCAAAACCTAAACCCTAGTTTTAGAGTAGAAGGGCTTTTAGGTCAAAGCAGTAGTTTAAATGCACTCAAAAGCTATGAAACTTGGGTAGAGTGTTTCTAGGGTAGTTAGGACCCTTGGCTGATTTTACTAGAATGTTTGGATTATTGTTTTTAGTTCTTCATTCATGAATATGTGTATAGCCCTATTTGATGTTTTATTTATTAAAGATTTTTTTAATTCAAATAAGGCCCCCTTGAAACTCTGGAATTAGATGTTGTTGGCCACTGGGAATGCTCATGAATTTTAGTTTAATTTTATGTTGAATAAATAGAGTAGTTCTTTCACAAGTGTTATTAAAGGGCCTTATGGTTTAAAAATATTTTACGGCATAAATAGTTTTCTGGAAAATTATGAAAGTTGGTAAATAGAGTTTTTAAATCATTTTGAATCAGTGGGATTTTATTCTGGGTTTTTGGTGTTATGATTTTAGTACTTGATTCACAAGCATGCTAGATTAGGGTTTTAGTAAATGATTTATTATAAATTAATTTCCAGCAGTAAAATTATGAAACTTTTATAGTACTATTTTCATGGTATTTCTAGTACCCTGTAATTAATCCAAATGATTTAGAAGAGAATCTGATGTAGTTTATTCATTAGACATGAAAGAAATGGATTATTGCAAAAAAATGTTTAGGCCCCTTAGACCTTAGTGAAAATTGCCAAACCTTGGATATATTATTTTTAGACATATTAGTATTTTTCTTAAATTTATTATGATTTATACATGACTGAAAAGTATACTACTTGTTCAAATTTGGAAGACCTTGGATTTTAGTAAAATTAATTAATTAATAGATTAATTGAGAAAATTGTTATAACCGGGAATTGATTCAATTATGTCGTGACAGGCCCCCAGTAAATAACTCAGGTTGTTCGGATGAAAATACAAAGAACATCATATCATAGACATTACTTAGAATAAGGTGGTCTGTAGTTAGTAACTTTGGGAAATGAGTAACAGGATAAGGTTTGGGTTAGCGTAAGGACAGCTTGTGTTGGTTGGATTTAAAGAAAGAGGATGGATCACCATAGGAGGTTTCAAGTGTGGTGAGGAATGAGTTGATGCGCTCTAGAAGGTGCGCGAGACCGACGAAAGATCGCCGTCCCCGTAAGAGTGAAGAGTCAAATCCACCCTAGGTTTAGATTGATGCAATTTATAGAGGGAACGGGTAAGGGAAAAAAAACAATAACAATAAGTGCCTTGCGAAAGGAAACTTCGGGTCGTAATGTCGCCGTCTTGGTTCCTAGTGCCATTTGAGAGCCCTTCACGGGGTATGCCGGGGGCAGTCCTGGGCTAACGTAAATCTTAAAACAAACGAAAGAGTAATTAGCCTAATATGGATTCACATTGCACACAATCATTAGTTAGGGTTGGTAATGGTTAAGTCGTCCCGAGGTGTTCAAGGGGCGCTGTCCTGTGGTATTCTAAGGGATGAAGTCTGGAGATGAGCCAGACATTTTAGTCCAGGGAATTTGGTCTCGGATGTGGTTTATACGGACGGTTTAGTCAGGGAGTTTGACACTTTAAAATTGTTATATATTAAACTGCTGCATGTGCATAAAATAGGAAAGATTAAGGTGGTGGGTTTTCGATATCGGGGAGTTCGATTGCACCGACACCGATATCGTTGACTCGGCAAGGTGACTAGCACTTAGCCAAGGTTAAGTCCGGCGGACCAGTCGGCAAGAGTACGCAGGAGTCCGCCTCGTGCACCAGGCGTTGAGGGCGTACGATAGGTCAAACCAGTGGTGCTTTTACTGGTTTTGAGGTGGGCGAGGCTCAACCCACCGCTTCCGTCTGCCACTACGGGAGTATCCTGGGAGTTATCTCCAGAAAGGGAGAACTAAAGGTTTGTGTACACAAAGTTGGGTGTGTGAGTTGCACTGCTTGATCATCATACCCACCATATAGCAGCATGCCATAATCATTCATAACAACCATGACACCTAAAGTATAAGTGGAATGGGACGCTTATACTTTAGGACTTGCAAAACGACTCCTTGGTCTATAAGCTTGTGTGGGCAAGTTTATAAATTAAGGTTAATTTGATATATGTATACCTGCTGCGTGATAACCGACACCCCAACGTATAAGTGGAATGGGACATTTATACGATGGGAGCCTTGTAGAAGATCCCTTGGCTTAATTATGTGTACTCACATAAGTGGAGGTTTAATTTCTTACTTACTTACCTTTCTGTTTTACCTATTACAACACTTATATTGCTCCCCTGTCATTACTTGCTAGTTAGTTCCACCGTCACCTGCTTTTGACTACTCTTCACTTTCATGTCCTCCCCTTTCTTCCTCTCCGCTCGGTGCCTTAGGGCATGGGGGAAGGGGTGGGGGATGATAGGACTTAGTCTAATAGACTAATGATTTTCGGACCACATCATTTTAGGGAATCGTGGAGCCCAGCCCGGAGGAGCATCCCAGGAGGCCGGTGCGCTTGGAGACAGGGCAGTCTAGCTCAGGAGTTCAGACAGTCGGGGCCGTGAGTTCCGTTTCTTAGTAGCAGTTTGTTTTTCAGCTTTCGTTTGAGTGACCATGTAGTGAGGTGTTGTTGTACCGGGCTTAAGCCCTCTTCCTTTCAGTACTCTGTTTTTACTCTGATGTTATATTGTGGACACTCCCTTCGTGGAGTTTACATATATGTGATTTATTATTGTGGACTGCATTTCTCTTTCTTTACTACTTGCTACTTGATTGTGATCGAAAAGGCCGGCAGAATCGGCGCGTTGTAGTGACGACCTTCCCGGGTGCGAAGGTGTCACTGCAAAGCGGCGGTTCTGGGCATAAGATCCCGAGTTTTGAACGAAAAAAAGGGTCTTACAGTATGTTTGGCAGAACAACAATTATGACCGCTACCAAGGAAAGAAAACTAGTTTTGAACATAAAAGTGAATGGAGTTCCTTAGGCGAGGTTGGGCGTTCACGACCGTTACCTCCGTGCCAAACAGAGCCCCGGTCTCAAAATGAAGGTCATTTTAGCGCAAAATAAAAAATAGAGGGAGTTGTTTTTATTCAAATGATAAAAAAAATAAATCAAGAGCTCAAAAATGTAGCATTAAATTTGTTGTCCCCAGAATGCTAATGCAGCTTAAGATACATCATGGCCGCGGCTCCATGCCAATGAATTATTATTGATTCTAGTTTGCTCGAATATCACGTCATAATACTAGGCTCTATGATATCTCGACTACTCGACAAAGAGAGATGTCATATGCTACTGAGAGCTACGCTGCGATAAAATTACAAGATTGAATGAGAATTGGGATGATAATTGTACCTCCTCGTGGCTGCGAATAGTGGAGAAGAGGCGGACTGCAAGAGCAACGAATACGTAGCTAGAACAACAGAGGTCTTGGCTTCAATCTCTCTACAATTGGCTTTGACGATACGACACTCGATGATCTCGAGAGAGGCCTCTTCTCTACGACGAAGACATATATATACTGGAGTAACCAAACAATGAGAATGGGCTGATGCCAAATGACAAAGTTGTTCTACATTGAAACAAGATAATAAAAATCATAATTTAAGTGATGATATTCTCACTCATGGTGTGGATACCCCCCAACTTTCAACAAACTCTTTTACTAGAGCAAACATATCCCAAGGAACTCGACAATCCTCAAATAGTTCCTTCCTCGCCCTAAACCATGGCTCGACATTCAATGTACCATTCATTGGAAGAAGAAACGTGGGCACATCGCATGGTGACCCACTAGCAATCTTGCGCAAATCCCTTTTGAGTTAACTCCGCGCAATACTTGTGTGAAGGGTGAACCCCTTACCCAATCTCATAGTTTATTAACGCAAATTCATACTGGTCAACAATCTTGTGTCACAATAGATGCATTATTAGTGGAAACATTTTTGTATTCATGTATATGTATGCATATATGTGATCATCTAATGGGCATAATTACATGGACATCCCCTCTATTTTTTAGTAACACCAAAGTCTCTCATCTCAGTTTACATAGTTGACACAAGTGCAAAAAAACTCCTGAATGGAATTTCCACTGTTTTTTTGTACATGTAAAGAATATAAACTTACCCATACCTCCCCTATGAGGCTATGAGTTAGCATACTTGTTGCATCTCTCTATTTTTTTAAATTGTGAAAATTTCCCCCATAAATTACACATTTCATAACATGCATGCACAGTTTCTCGTTAATTGGACAGGTGTGTGTATATATATATAATTACAAGTGACAGGCACGGACCTTCGGCCCTGGGGCATTCGGCGAGGGTGCGACAATCGGCGGAGTGCGACATTCGCCGGGATGCGACATTCGTCGGTGGTGCGACATTTGTCGTGGGGATGACATTTGTCGTGGGCGGCAACATTCGTCGGTGGTGCGACATTTGTCGTGGGGACGACATTTATCGTGGGCGGCGACATTTGTCGTGGGCGACAACATTTGTCGGGCGGCGATATTTATCGTGGGCGGCAACATTTGTCGTGGACAGTACCCGCCCCTATGGCCTCGCGCGACAATACTCGCCCGCTCCCGGCGGGCTCCACCCGCTCCGCAACATATACATATGAGTACTCAAAATGACCGTAAAAAAATATAAATCAAGAATATAATTTTTATTTTGTAAAATAAATTATATTTTAACGTTAAAACATTAATCTTTCTTTTGTCATTTCTAGCTATAGGCCATAGGTTTACGATACCTAGTATTTTTATTTTTTGTATTTAAATATTGCAAAATTATGTAATTACCTAAAAGGGCATTGTCTTTATAATATAATAATATAAAGTTTGGTATAATTGTGTAATTATGAATACAACTATAAGGGCAATATAGGAAGATCATGCAATGTTTCACCAAAGAGTTGTTTTTGCTTAATAGTAGAGATAAAACAATTTCAAGCCAGCTCGACCCAATTCAAGATCAGACAAGTCGTCTTGAAATTAAGAGCCAACTGGCTTGAAGACTGTTTGTAGTGGGTGTAGGGTAGTGGGTTTGAAGTCCTCGCATGAAGAGCACAAAGAATGGGCGAGCACCAAGATAGCTCATTTGTGGTCACTGATGAGTTATGGCAAACCTTTGAGTCAGTGAATTCATAATTCCTTGAGCTAGTCAAGGAAGAACTGGATAGTACCTCAATTTTGTTGTTGCTGTTTGTGGAACTTTTATTTTGCATGTGCAATTTTCAAGAAGAGTTGGGGGTGGTCGTTGTTGGAGTTTCTCGACTCGAGCAACGATGCTCGATTCGTTGCAAGGAAGATTGCATTGATGTCATCGGATGTTCATAATTCTCAAAACAAGGAACTTTCAACCACGCCAATTTGCCCGTCTGAGATTGCGTGCCGAGAGCAGGCATTACCCGACACCGATGACCATGATAATTGATGTACTGACGGTTGACCAAGTATCACAATAGCTGTGATCAACCAATCATGAGTTATTCGAGGTCGATTTGGTCGTTGAGCGAGCAGATCGGGGTCTAACTTGGATGATAACTCATGGAATGCACATGAGGGCAAGCCAATCAACACGCTTGACAGTGAGGTTGGCTCACTGGATCCTCACGGCGAAGGATTATGTGACAAGGGTAGAGTAGGTTGGCCCAATGTTAACCCATTGAGGTTTTTAGCAGTCCAGTTAAAGGAAGGAGAAAAGCATATGAGAAGCACCGAAGAGATATCTGTAAGACTGTAAGCCAGCCAACCCTAGGATCTTAATTTCGAGTTACACGCTAAATCTGCACGTTCGTCTCCTATTCCAGTCCGTTGTCGCATTTCCATAAGACTCCTTTAAGCAGTGGACATGCATACATTACCACTGATTCATTATTCTAAAGCTTGTAAGCCTCACAAACTCAAATGATCATTTTACAACCTGGAAGCTTGTTATGCAACCTTCAAGCAGAATCCAAAGGGAAAATGTTGATGTTAAAACCAAAAGGAAAATAAAATCCCAAGGTGTTGTTAATTGTAAACAACAAAAATAAAATCTTAAAACCACTCTAGAACCTAGTTTAGCATCTACAACATGACCATAAGTGAAATCTCGCATGGTGAAGGTTTTCACGATAATTGCGAGCTAAAAACACAATCAAGTAGGAGATTACAGATTCATACAAAGATCAACCGTACGGTGCTCTAAATAGATGCGAGTTCCAGCTTCTCAACTGTAAGATTAAAAATTAAAAAAAAAACATTAATTCATGCAACCGAGGGAACCGATAACAGAAGTGGATGTTTGGTCTTCTTGAATAATGTCTAATCAGGATTATGAAATACCTTCTCCACTGCATTCATAGCATTTGAGAGACCCATGTTCTGCTTTAGTGATTGTATCTGGGATTCCATGCCGCTGTTCTGTTCTTCAACCTGTAGCAATAGTTGATGGCACTCAGCCCAAACCATCAAAAGCAGACTATATTGATGTAGCATGCATGAATGCTGAGAATTTAGTTCCGCGCTAGAATATTCGTAGACTTGTGCGCTTAATATAGTTCCTAAGCCACTCCAACCATAGTCAATTGGTTTAGGGTTGGATGATTACGTTCTAACGTGTTGTCGGGGTAGACTACTAGGCCTGTCCAATTAGGTGTGCAGGTGGAGTTGAGCCGAATCGCGAGCTCGACAAGCTAACTTGAAAAAAACTTGACTTGAAATATTTTACGAGCCAAGCATGAGCTAATATGTATTTGAACAAGCTTGCTCATTAGCTTTTCCAATAGTTGAATACGTATGAATAATGCAAGCTCGATCTCAAAGGCCCAACGGTCTACAACCACATCACCCAGTTAATTAAAAAACACGTGTTAGAGGTCAAAGAACCTACACGTGAGGGTGGGTGTTGAGAATTTAATAACATGTCGAGAAAGTCACGTATCCATGTGCACTTAATATATAGATCATAGACTCCTCGACCTACAATCAATTGGTTTTGAGTTCGATGCTTATGTTATAAGATGATGTGATATTAACATAATATGCAAGTGATATTAACATAATTAATTAATAAGACTATAGAGAGTTTCTTTTAAGTACCTGTTGCAAGAGACTCTTCAGGTATTGGATCTCATCCATCTTTAATGTGGATAGTTTCTCTTTAACATCTTTTATGCAAGCACTAGTGATTGAAAAATAAAACATTATTAAGTAAAATATAGGTCCAAAAAACTCATCATAAAGATTTACATCAAAATTTTATCTTGCTAAGTGGATGCCTAAATAATAAAAAGAGCAATCAAAACTATGAAGAATGAAACTACAAGGTACACAGAAGCAGTATGATTTTTAAAGGAAAAAATCAGGACAGGGCCACTGAATCTTTATAAGATGGCCATAGTGGCATGGGTACCATGAAACAACATTATCATATTATTATACTATTAATGACCCAAACCTCCCCTGTGAGTTTGCATAATTACAAATTGCACCCCCTCTATCTTTTGTACGTACAAAAACCTCCGGTATGATTTTACGATTCATAACATGCATGTACAAAATATCCAATCCGAGCTCCCATCAAGACGGTATTTTTGAGCATGAATATTATGAAATATAAACATAAAGGGGGATATTTTGTAATTTAAAATGATAGAGGGGGCAACCTGTAATATTACAAACTTACAGGAGAGATCCCTGTAAAAAAGCGTATTTTTATATAGTAATTGATAGAAATATTAACACTGAATAGAAAACTTCCATGAACCGCCAACCTAAGGATTTAGTTTCAACATGCAATCTTCATCCAAATTAATAAATTAGTAAGTGTAGAAACATAGAGCCAAACCTTGTATATACTGTCATAACAAAAATACATGAGAGAGTACAAATATATAGGAGAAGAGAAGGAGAAAAAATCCTATACAAGAGATGTGAGACTAATAGAAGAAAGAAGAAGCAGACCTATAGATGAGCCTTATACAAGGACTTTTACATCATTTTCCCTTATATTCTCTAACACTCCCCCGCAAGCTGGAGCGTACAAATCGTAGGCACCAAGCTTGGACAGGAACTAATGGTACAATTTCTGAGGTAATGTCTTGGTAAGAGTGTAAGCAACTTGCCCAGAAGCAGGAACATGCCCAAGCTTTAGCATCTTCGATTGAACCTTTTCTTGAACGAAGTGAGTCAACTTCAATATGTTTGGTCCGCTTATGGAACACAGGATTCTTTGCAATATGGATTGCGGCCTGACTGTCACAGAACAAAGTTGAAGGTGAGGATAATTTAACTACCAAATCCATAAGAAGACTTTCCAGCCAGGTTAGTTCTGATACAACGACCGTCATCGCACGGTACTCAGCCTTAGCAGACGAGCGAGCAACCACGGACTGTTTCTTACTCCGCCATGTGATAAGATTTCCTCCAAAGTACAGAAACCAGTTGTAGATCTTCGATCGTTCAGCGAGCCCGCATAATCCGCATCACAGTAAGCAATAAGAGAAAGCTCCGAAGATGGTTTATACACAAGTCCTTGTCCAGGAGCAATCTTCAGATATCTGAGAATGCGTTCCACTGCCTGAAGATGGGAAACACGTGGAGTGTGCATAAAGCGGCTGCCCACTCCAACCACAAATGAGATATCTGGTCATGTAACTGTTAGGTATATCAGTTTTCCCACGAGACCGATAATATTCCGGATTTGGAAGTAGAGAATCGGACTCAGATCTCTGATCACATAGCTTGTGGTTGACTTCCAACGGGGTCTCCGCAGATTTTCACCCAGAGAGGCCAGCATCTTGCAGAAGGTCAATGCAATACTTGCGCTGGGATAAGACAAGGTCATCAGGTCGTCGTGCAATCTCTAGTCTAAGGAAACACCGAAGGTTTCCCAGATTTTTGATTTGAAAGACAGAATTTAAATGTTGCTTAACATATTGTGATGCATCCGTGGTCGCATCCGGGTGAGCTATGCTCGATTGTGTGTGTGTGTGTGATTTTTATCATTTACATTGTCGTCTTATTATCGTATGGGTGTTGTCATCATATGTCGTTGTATCGCACTTTTTATTTTATGTTAAGGCTTGTTGGTTTGACCGGCCAACATGACCATTAATAAATAGGTCCAGTAGAAGAAGGTGTTAGGATGTAGGCACAACAATATTTTACGCAACTATACGTTAATTGCATGAAAAAATATATATATCATCACTCAAATCTGAATTAAAAAATTCAGCATTGATTTGGGAGTTGAGAAAGTAGGGAAATTAATCTTCGTCTTAATTTCTCATCTTTTGAGTTTCCAAACCCCCCCCCCCCCCCCCCCTCTTAACTCCACAACTTTGACCCCCCCCCCCCCCTCTCAACTCCACAACTTTGAAACCCCCTTCCTTTTTATTAAAATTAAAACTCTTCTACCATAGATTACCTCTACTTTGAACCCCCATCAAACCCTCTTTATAAACCATTGGGCCCCTTGAAACAGCAGGCTAGAATAGAAACCGAGGTGAGACATACAAGTCTTCACCCCGGTCCCGTCCAGCAGGCCTCCCGACTGCAGCCATCGCCCGTTGTCTCCACACCCGTCCTTCCTCCTCTCGGCGACGACGACTCCCGTCGGAACCTGGACGAGAACGATCGGCAAGCCAATCGGTCGGCACCTCACCTCCCTCCCATTTCTCCCGGTAACGCCAACAGATCCAGTTCCCTCCGACGGTCGGTCGACACCAACCAACCCTCCCGACCGTTTTCACCTCCCCATTTTCCGGCGAACCTGTCGCTTGAAGCTTCCGACACACAGGCCTACTCTCCTCCCACTCCAACCTTCGGGCCGCTTGCTCTTCCCCGACTCCACCACGCCATCACCCCTCCTGTACGCTGTTTCTCACTGTCCATCGGCCACCGCCACTCCCTTACCCTGCTTTACGACACTGACTATCAGCCACCACCCGTCTCCACAACCCAAGCCCTCCTCTCCAGAGCCAAACCGCCAATCAACCGCGGTCCATCCCCCCTGCACCCGTGGACTTCATTTTGCCCTGGAAAACTCTGCAGGTATACCTCTTCGCTCCCCTACTGTTAGTGATTTTCTCATGCAATTAATTTGGAGATCGTATTGTTAGCGCTTACCATCTTAAAAATTGTTTTTCTACCGTTTATCTACCAAAAGTTCGTGAATATTTTCCGCTTGTTAGAGCTGTCCGCTTACGGATAATTACGTCTTCGCTAGGAGCTTACGCTAGTTAATTCAGGGCAAATCAATCTAAGTAGAGAAAAGCTAACAAGGTCCCCTCTCTCTCGGACGGGTCGCCGCTACAACGAAAGCTCGGTATCGGGATTCATCAATTTGGTATCAGAGGAGGTTTGATTCCCTCCTATCGTGAATCAAACGATCCTGTTTAGAAAAAAATATTTTTTTTAAAAAAAATTTACTTTTAAAAATATATATATCTGTCAAATTTTTTGAGTCCTTTATTTTAAAAAAAAAATTTATTTGAGTCTGCTTTTTAATTTTATATAAAAAAATGGAGGGTAGGACAGACAAATTCGAATCGAGCGTCGATGACTTAAATCAACGCATGGGCAACCTTATGCAAATGATGGAAACACTCACCCTCCAAGTAGGGGATGTTACCCAAGTCGTCAATGGGTTACGAACTTCCGTCAATAACCTAGAAGTCGCACGACACCTAGGATTAAATCAAGATCAACCACCCCAGACTACGGAAGATGAACCTTTGCCGCCGCCACTTGAACCCGAAAACCAACCACGATGGGATTCGGGCGTCAAGCTGGATGTAGGAGATTTTGAGGGTCGAGTAGAGCCCGAAGGATGCCTAGATTGGTGTGAGCGTATGGAACGGTTCATGGCTTGGAAACGGATGTCGTTGAATTGCCAAGTCGAGTATGTCACCCTTCGACTTAAGGGCCCCGCGTTAGTCTGGTGGGTCGAATTAGAGCGTACACGTTTCACGTTAGGTTTGGCCCTGATCACGACCTGGGTCGAATTTAAAAACCAGTTGCGAATGAAAGCGATATGTCCCCCGGATTATCTCCAAAATTTATATCGCAAATTCCACAACTTACGACAGGATAAAATCTCGGTTGACGACTATACCAATGAGTTCCTTATTCTCCAGTCCAGGTTAGACATTCGAGAAGAGGACGATATGACCGTCTTGCTACCTAAATGACTTACCTAAATAATATATATGATTTACGTCGGTAATTCAATTGTATTTTTTTTTCGTGGAACTATATTTTATCATATTAATACTATTTAACAAATGAAGTTTGCGTTTTTCAGTTGGTTTGGGTTCGGATATTGATTGTTTTCCTTTTAGGTGAAGTGTAAGTTTGTACAAATCTGTGCTTATGGTTTGTAATTTGTCAATTATAAAATTAAATATGTTATTTCGAGCATTCAAATTTTCATTTGTTCCATTTGTAGGAAGATGAATGTTCTGATCATATTCTGGGTAAGTTAAATTATAAGAACAACACTAGTCGTCTTCTACCGAAATTATTGGTGAACCATCGATATTTTGCATGATTGAGTAATAGATCCGTCGATACAGGTAAAATAATTAATTTGCGGAGTAGAAGAGATGTAAGTTTTAAAATTAATTTTTCTTTGAAAAATTTGTGGTTGTAACTGGCGAATTACAACATTTATCATTTAAATTCTGGTTTTGACCCTGTTCTCTACGGCTGGACGCCGGACCCCAATCCTTGGATTTTCGGTTGGGTTAAGCGGCAAACTCATACCAAAGGCTTATCCGACCGCTTCATAGAGAGAGAGCACAACTTTAATTCGTTTTCTACCTTAAAGCATAGCGGAAAATAAATGAAAAAAAAACACAAATTTTGTGGAGGAAAAAAAGATTTAAAACAACGTCTTCTACATGACAAAAAAATTAAATCATCCCGCAACGAGCGGATCCAGCGGAACTTAGAACCAGGTGCGGTGTGCCTCAGAAGCACTTAGAGAAGCACTGAGAGGGTTTTTCGTCCCCCCGAGGGTTTTTTGTATGTTTTTTTTAATGTTGTAAGTTCCGTTGGATCCGCTCGTTGCGGGATGATTTAATTTTTTTGCCATGTAGAAGGCGTTGTTTTAAATCTTTTTTTCCTCCACAAAATTTGTGTTTTTTTTCATTTATTTTCCGCTACGCTTTATGGTAGAAAATGAATTAAATTTGTGTTCTCTCTCTATGAAGCGGTCGGATAAGCCTTTGGTATGAGTTTTCCGCTTAACCCAACCGGAAATCCAAGGATTGGGGTCCGGCATCCAGCCGTAGAGAACAGGGTCAAAACCGGAATTTAAATGATAAATGTTGTAATTCGCTAGTTACAGCCACAAATTTTTCAAGGAAAAATTAATTTTAAAACTTACATCTCTTCTACTCCGCAAATTAATTATTTTACCTGTATCGACGGATCTATTACTCAATCATGCAAAATATCGGTGGTTCACCAATAATTTCGATAGAAGACGACTACTGTTGTCCTTATAATTTAACTTACCTAAAATATGATCATAACATTCATCTTCCTACAAATGGAACAAATGAAAATTCGAATGCTCGAAATAGCATATTTAATTTTATAATTGACAAATTACAAACCATAAGCACAAATTTGCACAAACTTACACTTCACCTAAAAGGAAAACAATCAATATCTAAACCCAAACCAACTGAAAAATGCAAACTTCATTGGTTAAATAGTATTAATATGATAAAATATAGTTCCACGGAAAAAAATATAATTGATATTACCGACGTAAATCATATATATTATGATGCTTTCCTTGAACTAAAACAAAAAGAACTTAACGGCGAAATCGATTGCATCCAACTCTATGACTACTATCACAAACACCAACACGCCATAGATTTTTATAAATTTCAGGACTTTGAAAACAATTCAAAACCTTCTTCAGATTCCGACACACACAAAATTATAACGCCATATAATTATAAAATATATGTTGAAACCGGTGAAGTAATTTCGAATAATGGTAGCACATCTAGAAAACATGAACGAACGGAGGTTAAGGAAGAAACTTTTGATCCAGAGTTTTTTAGATATGATAAACGCCAAGAATTGATGAATTATCATAATTACCAACACCATCGTAATAAAACACCAACGCATAATTCACATAACAATTTAGGGAGTTTTTTTAATATTGATAATATCCCGCATAGAGAATTAAAAAAATACATGACGGAATGGACCCAACACATTAATGGTACCATTCAAATTCTTCCAAAAGAGCTAAGTCAGGAAGATTTCCTGTTATATGTCACTAGCCTCTAGGAAGGGTTTGCTCTGGCTTGGCTAAAAAACTTTGATAGCATGCATCCTGAAGAAGTTCAAAACATTAAATTTGCTACAACAAAATAAAATATGATTAATAGATTGGTATCCATTTTATACGCTGACTTAACAGGCAAAAGTCTCACCGACATACGTAATATAGAAGCACTATTATTAAAATGCAACTATGTGACATTTGTCTATTAGAAGAATTTGTTGCTACATATATTGGCTATATATTTGAACTAAATGATGTTCAAAAGAAAATTTTTTGGATAAAAAACTTTTTTCAAAAAATATCAGCACCATGGAATGCCTTAATCGAAGAAAAATATAATAAACTTCGTAATACTGACACAGATTGCTCTCATAATACCAGATTTCTCAAAAAATCTTGTATGGACACAATAAAAGGTTATTGCGAGCAAGCAAAAGCTTTGAAAAAAATAAAAGACCAAATCGCTTTCTCAAAAATAGGACAGTTGTTGTAATAAATACGATGAAGATACTAATTTATATTATGGATGCACATCTGGGTACCGACCACATCAACAAGCATGATATAAAATAACCCAAAAAAATGAAACTCGGATTTTAAGCAAAAATATAAAAATGACAATAATTTCCAAAAGCAAAAATTTATACAACAAAAATATAAAAAGAATTGTAAATGTTTTAAATGCCAACAAGATGGTCATTATGCTAATGAATGCCCCATCACAATTAAAAAAATATTTATCTCAAATCTTAAAGATTATTGCATTAATACTTACAGTATAAAAGACATTTTGAGTGACGAATCATCAATATACGAATTAGAATCTATACACTCTGATATGGACAAAAATATTGAAAAATTAAACATAAACATGATCACTTTAAATCAAACATTAAATATCATTCAAATCGAATTAACGTCAGCATACGCATTATATCCACAGAAAGAAGATATAACTTCACCAGGATACACGTTGTTTGCAAGTACGATATTACCATAGCACGATATCATACACGTGAAATACCTCTCGATCTTAAAATTACTATTCCCCTAGGATATTTCGGTATCACAAATAGACCGACTATAGCAAAAAAACAACTAATAATTACAAGTGCGATAATTCGCCCCTCCGACAACCAATCTATCTCCATCTTTGTTAAAAATATGGCAATCGGCGATATTGAAATCGAACAAGGTGATCGCATCGCATTACAAATAATCCTTAAATACGAAGATTTACCAATGATAAAGAAAAATGTCATTAACGAAACAGACGAACGCTCTCCAAAAAAGAGCAGATATAATTCTGACTACTTAGAATCGCCATCTTTTAATATCTTAATGAACACTTATAAAGAAATTACCAATAATACTCTTTCAGATAGTATTGGAGAAGAATATACTATAACAGATGAAGACATAGAGCGTCTAAAAGCGGTCATACCAAAAACGCATAAAAACGAAATCTATAAAGTAAATAATTGGAAATCACGATTTTTGAATAAAAATGTATAAATCTTTGAACGTATGCAGGGAAATATAGAACTTAAAGAAGGAGAAAATTTCAATTCAATTCAAATTTTAGATATAAATAAATTAAATAATTTAAAAAAAAGATATCCTGATAAAAACTACCTGCATATAAGAAGAATTCAAATAAAATAACTGGATTATTTCGCTCCGGAATTAATAGCCCAATTTTAGTTGTTTGCCGTGATGAACGCATTACCGACCCCCTAAATAGCCTTTTAGGAGGTGCAAAATCTAATCTCGGGAATAGAATTTTTGGAGTAAATATACACCCGGACTACTGTGTAAGCCTCCACGATCAAAATATAACAAAATCGATTACGTTATCATTAAATATTAAAAATGTCTCCATGATAACCGGATCAAAGGTTCTTGGAATCCAATGGGAACATTGTATAGCCTTAAATGATACAGCAACATTCAGTTCTATTACACCAAAAGACTCAATAACGTTATATGAGGTTGGTATTGGAAAAATAATACAACCTCGCATCCTTAATTTCAATCATTTCCAAAATGATACAGATCTTCAAGTTTTTATTAACGACCAATCGCGACAAATAACAATGCCAGAGGAAGTTTTTATCGCCACGGGAAATTCTATTACAACTACGTATCAAAAAAAGAATGAAGGCACTTCTGCAAATTCCAAATTTTTACGAAGCAATTCTTCACATTCTCCGCATTTTACTAATCTTGTCCACACTAATAATAGTTTTGCTGCTACTAGCTCAGAAGACCAGGATAATATTCTTGTTGAAGGATGAACCATTAAATTCATCGAAAAACTCGATGAAACGGATAAAACAAATATCCATCCCCTAACAGGGCATTTGAGGGTAAAAGTACCAATATCACAAATGTGATAAGATCCATTGGTCTCATAAAACACAATTAGACCCACTCGGTCTTATCAGCCTTATTGGTTGAAATATGTTCGTATTACGACCCAATTGGTCTCACAACCCTATCGGTTGAACTATATTCATTTCAATTTATTGTGACCCAACAGGTCAAAACAACCATACTGGTTGCCTTAATACCCAATTGGTATTTATATACAGGCTATGGACAAAACAAGGATAAAACATTCAAACAGGGGTTTGCTACAAACAACTATATCAGACACTTCTGATACATGTTCACATCGAACAACTTTATCGGACACCTCTGATAAAAGGGTTACCACCCAAATTGGCCCAACAACGCATACAACGAAAGCCTTCAAGCTCTATCATTTTAAAATCCCTCTTTTCCATTCACCGACGAAATAGAAATATTATGACTACGAATTACTTAACAATTTGCTGTATGAATTTGAGCATGGAGGAAAGCGCAAATTCATTAAAACAATGAAATTACTCGTTGAACGGCTTGCAAATATTGAAGTACTCGAAAATAAGAAGAAGGTCCAACAGGCCGAAGTAGAAACACAGGATGAAGTCGAACCAAGTCCTCTCAAATGGGACAATACGGTAGAATGGATTGATTATTCATCCGCAGACTCTCTTAATACAATCTGCGAACATAATATCAATACATAAAACCAGACAGTACATCTTCAGAGACGTCCAGAAGACAATTGTTGACGTCACAATATGGGATGACGAGGCTATCTACCCGAAAGAAGAGATTCGCAGTACATTACCAATATCTACTATGCTAGGATGCTCCAATAAAACGAGTCATTATTCCACCACTATGCAAAGATACTTCAGCATTATGAAGATGCTCCAAGGACTATGCCAAGATGCTCTACTATGCAAAGATGCTTCATCGTTATGAAGATGCTTCAAGGACTATGCCAAGATGCTCTAACATGTTAGATATTATTGCAACACTATGCGGCAACTATTCAACACTATGCACCAGATAAAGCAGATGCTTAACTTCGCCTGCAAGCAATAAGGAGGAAGACGTGTCAATAATTCTGACAGCCTGTTTGTGCAATTAGGATGTGTGAATATAGCCAATTAATGGCAAGTATTGTGGAATATTGTAGCCATATGATGACAAGAGGCCTATATAAGGGAACCTCTTCTGATGTAATAGATATCGAGAAATAGAAATTGAGAAAGTTTCTCTAAGTGCTTCTGAGACTCTTGAGTTCATGTTTCTCTTCCACTTCCACTCTTCATTTCTGCTCCGCCTCCACCCTCTAAGTCATAGATAGTGTTTCATACCTGAGACACACCGCACCTGGTTTCATACCTGAGACACACCGCACCTGGTATCAGAGGGAGGTTTTTTTTTTTCGATACCAGGTGCGGTGTCAGGGGACGAAAAACCCTCTTCTTCTTCTTCTTAATTCTTCTTCATAATTCTTATTCTTAATTCTGCTTCTTAATTCTTCATCTTATTTCTTCATCTTAATTCTGCTTCTTAATTCTTATTCTTAATTCTGCTTCTTAATTCTGCTTCTTAATTCTGCTTCTTAATTCTTCTTTTTCTTCTTCTTAATTCTTCTTCTTCTTGATTCTTCTTCTTAATTCTTCTTCTTCTTGATTCTTCTTCTTAATTCTTCTTCTTCTTGATTCTTCTTCTTAATTCTGCTTCTTAATTCTGCTTCTTAATTCTGCTTCTTAATTCTTCTTCTTAATTCTTCTTCTTAATTCTGCTTCTTAATTCTTCTTCTGAACTCTGCGGTATGAGGAGACATTTGATTATGCTCACCTCCTCTGCTGTGAGTATATAAATCTTCGTTAGCTACCCCATAATATACTGGTCCTATTACTTCACTATTGACTATTTGAAGAGCTACCCCATGATATACTGGTCCTATTACTTCATTTGACTATTTGAAGAGTGATTTTAGCTCAGTTACCCCATGTGAGTGAGAGTGAAAATAACCATTCCAATTATTTTGCATGTTGTGGTTTAAAAGGGAGTTACACTTTACTAAGCATGTTAAACGCTTTGGTCTCCTAGGCGACGCCTAGGCGTCGCCTCGCCTTGGTACACCCTTTAACGCCTTGGTCGCCTTGTCGTCTTGACAAGCTTGGTCATCAACGTCTGTAGTAGGAACGTACTAGTGGAATCTGATCTCTAATACTCTCAGCGCTCAACTCACGAGTAGTGGATCTCGGTGCGATCGGCGGGGCCGTAGATGGAACCAAAGAAGACGAGTCCCTAGGTGGGTGGGTGGGTGGGTGGGTGTCAGAAATGGGTGAACTGTGGTGGCTACAGACGTGTAAGGATTATGAGGGTGGTAAGACAACGAAAGTGGAGGTGTGGGCGGCTGGTAGTCCTCACTGCTTGGGTTCACATACTCGTGTGACTCGTAGTATGACGTCAGATCTTCAACATTAAGTACAAAGTGGATACCCATACTTGCAGGTATATCAAGATCATAGATATTTGCTTTGATCCGTCTCATGATTATATAGGGATTTATTTGTCAAACGCTCAAACTTTTAACAAGCCTCGCATGGAGCCACACAACGCAGATTCTCACCATCACTTGCTCACCTTCATGAATTATCTGCCCTTGCCAATGAACATCCACATGCAATTTCTAAAATTTATTGTCAATATTAATTTTCTGTCGGACCGACTCATGAAATATATGCAAACGATGAACAAACAACTCAACAGACACATGAAAATGATGAAGAAACGACTTAACAGACTCATGCAAATGATGCAAATGAAACCCGACAGATACAACACGCTTTCTATGAAGCAGCCTGATAATGAACTGGAAATCTAAAAAATGAGGTGGTCTATCACGAGGCTCTCTTGGTGGAGTGTAGAAAAACCCACCCAGTGTGCGACGAATGTCAAAATGACCGGGTGGGACATCAACACCCAATGATGAGCTCATAAGATGTCAGATGCCTCTCGGGGATTGTGACACATCAGAGGGCTTAGCCGGAAGTAATGTATAAAAATTCATCGTGAATACGACGATCACCTGAGTGGGTACCAGCGACACCGACAATAGGATGTGACTCAAGAGTGTGGTGAGCGCCCCTTAAAAGAAAGAGCTCATCTGGTGGGTCAGCAGGTGGTGTGTCCCAAAATTCATCAAGAGTGCGATGTGTCATAAGGTAGGTCCTCAAAATATCAGGAGTTTGTTCAGGGGCAAAACTAGAGATGATAACGAAAGTAAAGTCGGTAACTCGAAACTCATAGACGAGTGGCTCACCGGAATTTCATCCTCACCAGGATGTGGTGGCTTATCAGGAGGCTCAACCGGGGGCTCATCATAAAACTCGCTAATAGGGTCATAATCATCCAGATGAGTACCAACGTAAGGAGTAATGTTCTCATAAGTGGGTGAGATAGCCACTACGAGATCAACACCATACACTGGGTTCTTGGTCGTGACGTGACTCGGAGCAATGAGAAGGGTAGAGGGACATAGACCTACCCTCAAGAATGGGTCTGTGGGTGTGGTGTCAAGAAATGAGTCTATGGTAGGGGTGTCAATAGGTCACTCTAACTCACTCTCAGTCGGGATCACCAGAGAAGAGTCGAGCACAAAAGATAGACTACTCCCCAGACTAAGCACCTCACTGGGGTGAGAGAAATCTGTAGCATGCATCACTTCTGTCGTGGCGGACAGGGCAATGGTAGGCATCGTGGTGACCTCGGTATGGGCGGGACTCGTACAACAAAGGTAAAGGTGTGAATCCAATCGACTAGCCCTTGCGGATTTCGAGCTCTGTTCATGATGAAGGGCGAGCTGATATGTCTGCTCAAGGGACTTTCAGCTATGATAAACCAACTCTGTACGTATGTCAGATCGAAGTCAAGACCAAAATCGAGAAGTGGTCAAAGCTGGCTTCTCTCGGATATCACTCCTCACAACTAACTCATCAAAACGATTCATGTACTCAGCGACAGACAGATCCTTGCTGAAGGGAAAATAACTACTCGAACAACTCCGATACGACGAAGGAAGATACCTCTGACACAATACATGCTTCATATCCACCCAACTCGTGATGCGATGAAGACGATCTCGCTCATGGGTCCACTCAACACTAGACCAATATGTTCTCGTCTGATCTAAAAGCCTAAATTTCGCAAACTTGATGCGACGCTCACCGAATAACTCAAAGTGATCGAGATAATACTTCATATTCACGAGCCAATAACTACAAGACTCTGGAATCGATGAGCTGTCAAAAGAATGGGCAATAGTACGAAACTGACTTTCAAGATCTCTCTCAAAACGACGATACTCATAATAATCATCCCTAAGATAATCGAGTCGTGCTGAATGATCAACACGATTCTCCTGCGTACAAGGATATGAACGGCAACAATCATCATACTGATCGTCTCTAGCATAGTGGGATCGTGTCGGTAGGTCAACACAATCTCTAGAAGTAGTGTGTTGCGATCGAGAATAATCATTGTAGTAGCGTGAGGATCTCCCTAAAGGGACACTATGGGAACGTGTGTAAGTGGACTTGGGTTCTCTAAATAGAGGAAAGGAATAGTGATGATACATAGACATGATGAAAACCTATAAACTCTAAAAATGCGTATCAAGAGAGTGCTCTTTTTCTGTATTTTTTCCTTGTTGCTGACATAAAAGATTATTCTACAGACTTGCACTTCAATGACTTGCGTGTTTCAGTAAAAATGTCTTTTATTAAATGTCTTTCTATTTTTAAAAATTCAAAACAAAATAAAAAAATTACAAAACATAAAATCACAAAATATGCTTTTCTCTCAGTTTTTTTATTGTATTTATTTTCATTTTTATAAAAACAAAATCATAAAAACTACTAAATTTTCAATACTACAGTCAAGGATGCAGATATAACACTTAAAGATTCATTACAATGTGTGATTTTATTTTCAACCTTCTTAAACATTGCCTTGATTATTCATGCCTTGCATATTATCTTTTGATGTAGAATGAAAATGAATGTAAAAAATGTGTAAAAATTTTTAGCATGTCTCTAAGTATGAGTGATGTTTTATGTTCGCTTTTTGATTCCTACATTTGTAAAATTGTTGTATGTGTAGTGTAATTTTATAACTAGAAATGCACGGATAAATTACTTCCACACTACTGAATTGACTTCATGTCAATCATGGATATTCATTCACTTATCATTGGAGAAGTATGCATGGTTGTTAGGATCGCAATCCGGATCATGGGATCTTACGATTATATGATCCAGATTTTGTAAATCGATCTAAATTTTGTAAAGAGATCCTCAATCGAATCCTACCATCTGATCCGATCCAACCTCAAAACAATCTCATCTAGGATCTCGATCCTGACAACCTTGAAAGTATGGTTGCAAAATAAAATTAAATGTTGATAAACAAGTGAATTTAGAGTCCTTGGTCACCAAAATCAAATCAAATAATAAATGACAAGGAAAACTTCACCAAACACTACTTCTCCTAATGATAAGTATTCAGAAGTATTGTGACGTTGAGCACCTTGAGAAGAATTATAAAGTGTCTTGTGCAAACAAATTACAAAAACACCACATAGTCTACTTCTCTTGAGTACATTGGATCACAAAATGAAATTAAATTAATGTTATGTGATCCCCAAACACTATTTCACTCTTTGATAAGTCTTAATGAACATCATGCGTGCGAAGCACCTTGATAGTTGTATTATTTCGAGTACATTGACCTAAGTGAAAATAATTTTACTTTGCATTTTGACGATATTGTATTTATTCCATTACATGCCTAATGTGTCTTGATTATTGCTCTTGTATACATTATCAAAACACTATTTGTGCACATCATTGTCTTATAAAAATCTTCTACTCATGAGAATTGAATTCTAAAACAAACCTACACAATTTTTTACAAATATGAGTAAATGTACTAGATAACTAAGCATGATCGATGTAATACTTTCTAATGTATGAACTGCAAATCACTCTACATTGTAGTTTGTAAATTTTTTTCTTGATATATCTTACCATGCTTGTCACTCACAAACTCAAATTTCAATGAACATTTTATATATTTCAAAACAATCAATAGCAAGACATCTTTTGGGTATCATTAATTTCAAAAATCATCTCATTTGTCAAGCTTATCCCACGGTATGTTTTGTGCTTTTATGGTTTACACGAATAATTAAACATGCCATTTACATAGCTAAGCAACCTTTACATTAGTATATCCCTTTTTAGACAATCATGGTTATTTTTACAATTCAACTAGCTTATCTTTTTTCAAAAGGGGGGAAATCATACACTTTTCAACTTATCTTCATTATATGAATTATGCATTATTTTCACGATTTTTTCCTGATGTTTACTCTTACGCTAGATCATGATTATCTTTTAACGGCAGTGGTCCTTTAGTTCATAAATAAAAAGGAAGAATAAATTGTATACCTAAACTCATCTCAACTCTCTTTTGATAATACCAAAAGGGGGAGAATAAATTGAGAAATCTAGTGAGATAAAAATCTAAAGATAACTAAAATTATAACATCACTGTGTAGGGGGCATCTATGTACAGGGATCACTTATATTATATAAGGGGAGTACACTTTTTTAGAATACGAGCATTATTGTGTACTTATTTACATCACTCTAAAAACCTATTTTCATGATTATCACCTCCCACATTAGTCCATAAACACAACTCTAATCTTAAATGTCTGATTTCTCATTGGAGAACTTGTTATAATCAAAAAAGGGAGTTTGTTGGAACATGCATTTTACATCTATTAGTTTAAGAATAACAAATCATAATAATCTAGTATGTATGTGATCAATCTTGTTTTGTGTTTATGGTGTGAAGACTAGAAGAAAAGATGGACGTCGTACTCTGAAATGAGTGCTACCGTAGGGCAGTAACTTCTACCGCTAGCAGTAGCGTTTGTTACTATAGGATATCTAGAAAGAGGCATTTGAATGAAAACACTGGTGGGAGAGAACACCATCTTTGTAAAGAGTTAGCGTGTCGCGGTAACTCTATCGAGAGCGGCGGTAACTAAATGACAAACCCGACAATCATCAAGCTGATTGAGGAGCCAAATGAAGAATAAGATCAAAATATGGCGGAATTGTATATTGTGTTAACCCGGCACGATAACCCCATCGCAACACGATAACCTTATCGCGACGCGATATATTATTGCCTAAACTATGAAAATTAGCTTCCTTTTCAAGCCGACAGGAACGGGAAACAGCCTTCCTAAAGGATACCGCGGGCGATAGGTGTAATCGCTGGCGGTAGTTGCCATACTATATTTAAAGACCCGTTCGTTCTTTCTCTCGCACGAAACTCTAAAGATACTTTTGTGAAGCCCCGTCCCAGACGTCCGGGTGATCCCAACAAGACTCTTGAAGATCAAAAGAACTTGAAGACGAAGTTCATCAACGCTCAATCTACAAGAAGCACTAACACGATAACAACGCCGATCTCTCTCATGCCTTCACCATCGCCTTCAGATTTCCTATAGGGAGGTTTTACTGAAAAAAAATTTATCTCTTATATTTCTTGTAATCTCATTTCTTTTAGTGACTCTTTTTGTGACGGTAGAGGAATTTGCATGTGTGGTGACGACTAGGTTCGTGTGCGACTTAAGGAGAAACTTGCCTTACGAGTTAGGTGACTAGACTTAGTGATTAGGTCTAGGGAGAGGCCTATCTAGGGAGGGATAGGATAGAGCCAACCGGTTGTTGAGGAAACTCGGTATAGAAAACCAAAAATGATCTTCTACGTATCGCCTTGAATTCTAGCGTCATTGAGATCAACAATTTTTTTTAATCGTTCTTATTGAAATAAAATCATGTCTCTTTATTTTGTTTATCAAGTTATGATTTCAAAACTTTGAAATGAAGTAATTTAATATTTTTATAAGAGTTAATCGATTGATAATAATTTTTATAAGACCTTTGCTTAAGACCGTAGAGGGCTTAAACAATTTGTACACCTTGTCTTTCACTTTTGTTTCATACCCAGGTGGCTGATGAACATATACTTCTTCTTCAATGTGTCAATTGAGGAAAGCGGATTTTATGTCTAGTTAAACAATGGGTAGTTCATGTTGAGCAGCAAAGGAGAGGACAAATCGAATTGTGTCCATTCGCGCGACGGGAGCAAACGTTTCTTTGTATTCACGACCAGGAACTTGGAGTATCCTTTGGCGACGAGGCCAGCTTTATATTTTGTGGGGTGGTCTTGGTCATTCATCTTGGTCTTGTAGAGGAAAGATGATGATTGGCTATGCATCCGAAGGTTTTTAAGTGGGAATGGGTTTTTTGTGAAAAAACATTTCATAAGATGTTGCACTTTCTAAAGCTTGTGTGGGACAGCGATTCAAAATGTACACAGATGAGCTGCATGTCTCAGCCCAAAACTTCTTTTGTAGATTTTTGAAATGAAGCATGGAGCGAGCAATTTTCAGGACTATCTGATTTCTTCGTTCGACAATCCCATTTTGTTGAGTACTGGACAAGGTGAGTTGTCTGCGAATTCCATGTGCTAAGCAAAAAGAATCAAACTCGACAAAGAAGAATTCACCACCTCTATCACTTCTTATTCCATTTATTTCCTTATTGAGGCGTTTTTCAACGAAAAATTTAATTTTCTGAAATTCGGGTAAGGCTTCAAACTTGGTTCGGAGAAAATTGATCCAACTATATCGAGAATAGTCATCAACTATTAATAAGAAATACTTTTTACCTCCTTGAGTTGGTGTGGAGGCGGGTCCCCAAAGGTCCATGTGGAGGAGTTGTAGAGGTTGGCTACTCCTCCATGATGGGCTCTTTGGAAAAGGTTACCGACAGGCTTTTCCATGTTGGCACCCCACACAAAAGGTCTTTTGGAAGAGGATTTTGGTAGGCCCTATACAAACTCATTTTTACTGAGAAAATTCAAGGGGTGACAATTAAGATGTCTGTATCTTTGGTGCCATAGTTTCCAGTAAAAATTTGTGGTCTTGCAGGTGAACGCTTGCTTATAGTTGTTGATAGACAAAAGGATAGAGTAAACTTTGTTGTTGGACCTCCGGGCGGTGAGAATGTGTGGTTTGTGGCATCGTGAATCATATGAAGGATACTGTTTTTAAACAAGATGGTGTATCCTTTTGAGTTAATTGCCCGACACTTAGAAGGTTTTGAGCAAGGCTGGAGACGTAGTGAACATCTGGAATAAGCATGGGTTCTCCGGTCTTTGAGGTGAAGTGTATAGTGTATTTTCCTTCAATTGCCTTTGTTCTTGCGCCGGCAAGGAAAACTTCAGATCTGAAGTTTTCATATAGATGAATGAAATAAGCCTTATGAGTTATGATGAGTCATATGGATGGAACATCCGGAATCGAGGTACCATTTAGTGATGTCGATGTTGTTCTCTTGAGTAAATATATAGAGCATGGATTCATTGCCTTCATTTTCTATAAATATTAGTTTGCGGGTGGGAGATAAGTAGGAGGCACATTCCCAAGTGGAGTAAAAGCATCGATTTGATTTCCAACAAGTGGGCCATATAAAATTAACTCCTAAAATAAAAAGTATAATAGTCATACTAACATGAGGAGATCAACCAGCTGCATTGCAAAGTGATAGTGATGATCTGTATAAAGGACACTAATTACATCATAGCAAGTAACAATTCTTATAGAAACAACAGCTTTTACTTCTGATAAACAATCAAGTAAAGAAACACAGACATCAATTACTATCTTTACACATACTCATCTGCAGGCAAAGTGTCTAATGTTTGCTCCTCCACGAGAAGTTCTACCTTATCAAATGTAGAAGACACCTGTTGAAATTCTATAACAATAAATCTCCATGTACTCGAAGTTCATCATATAAAAAAAAAGACTGAAACAAATTGGTTTTCACATTTAACAGAAAAAAGGCGACTTTCTTGAAGTAAATTTGGAGAATGCTTCAAATATTGAAGGACATGGCTTGCAATACCTGAAAGACAGGTAAGTTAGTTCAGAAAAAGACACCAGGAAAAATGACTGTATTTAACACAAATAAACAACATCCTTCCGTATGTCCTGTTATATTATGCGAAGATTACAAGAGAAACTGCCTAAACTAAAGAATAAAAATAAAATAGTAGAGCATCCAGAAGCAATATTAAAACGATATATAATGAAGCAATAAGAAATAGAATCATAGATGATGTTTAATGGTCGCAGTTCCTACCTTCAATCAATTTAATAAAATCAGATCAAGGTCTTTTTAGCTTTTATAAATTTTCCAGACCGCATACATAAATAGCATTTTGATTCAAGAGGAGTGGAGCTCAAATGCATGACTCTTGCATATATGTACGCAAGGCCTCTCTATCAAATTTGTGTACACAAGCACTAATTGAGTGGGTATGAGATCACTCGGTTGGTTTGCGTGTGCATGCGAACACCCACATACACATTTCTTAGCCGACCGGCTAGGGCATGCCCGGAAGCAAAGACCAACAACCAATATGAGAAAGAGCAAGGAGACTATGATCAAGGTTCAAAATTCAATCTCAACCATTATAAAATCAAAAGGAAAAAAAGGAAGTAGACAGAATGTTGTTCTGAATTTTTCAAACAAAAAATGATAGTCAATCTCTACATGTTTGATCTGTTCATGAAATGTTGGATTAGATTCTGTGGTTAGAAACTTAGTTATCAGAGTATAATGCCAGGGCTTCTTGAAAATAAGAACTCAATTCTCTCACAATAGATTGTTACATATCAAATCACAGTAATAAGAGTCATAACCATGTATTCCGCTTAAGCAGTGGATGGAGCAAACATAATTTTTTTTTACTTCACTACGAGACTAAATTTCCTCCACAAAAATAGAATATCTAATAGTAAAACTTATATCAGACGATCCAGCCCAATCTGTGTCACAATAACCATGAACATTGAGGTGACAATGATTTTGATATATAATACTTTTTCCTGGATCCTTTTGGGGTACTTGCGTATTCGAAGACCAGTTTCATAATGATGAATCGTAGGACTGTACATAAATTCACTAACTAGACCAACAATAAACGATATATCAGGTCTCCTAATAATCAAGAAGATTAATTTGCCAACAATGTTTTGAAAGTTCAATTCTTTCAAGTTCAGGAGAATTCCCTTTATGGATGTCATAATTAAAATCAATTGAGCTATCCGCATGTCTAACTCAAAAATATCTAATTTCAAAAAAAAGATTCAAGACATTTTTTTTGGGAGATCATGATATTCCCAGGAAATCTAATGACCTCAATTCGGAGAAACAATCGAAAATGGACCAAATCTTTGCTTTCAAATGTGCACGTTGAATCCTTCTTAACAAGGCTAATATATTATTCATCAGTCCTTAATAATATCATTCACATAGACAATCAGGATGGTGGTACGACTAATAATTCTATGAAAGAAAACATAGTGATGATAAGTACTTCTGGAGAATTCTATACCCATGAGTTTGATACTCAACCTAATCAAACCACTCGTGAGGAGATTTGATGGGGGACCATCGGGCGCATCTTGGCGCAAGGCGGGCCCCACCTTCGTATATTCGCGTCGACGGGCTTGATCGGACCGGCGATCCGCTACCGCGGATGCGTCCGGCTCGTCGTTTAGATTCAGTTTCATATATGACATTATGTATTTTGGATTTTATTTCATGTAGTTATGGGATCGAAACCGCCGGTCAATCATAGCCGTCGATTCCGGTTGCCCTAATCCTATTCTCTTATAAATAGCAATATTAGGGCTGCTGGGATTTTATTGCTGAAGTTTGGAGAGATCTTCTTCCTTGCTTCTGGTGGTCATTCCTCGGTGCCGACGTCGTGGAGCCCTTGGTGCCGACGCCTTGGGGTAAGTTTCCTTCTGTTTTCCCTCCCTCCTTCTCCTAGTCTTGCTGCCGCCTACAGCCCCTAACCGCCCGCCCCGCCTAGCAGCCGAACCTTTCTGTCCGCCCAGGCCTACAGCCCCTAACCGCCCGCCCCGCCTAGCAGCCGAACCTTTCTGTCCGCCCAGGCCTACAGCCCCTAACCGCCCGCCCCGCCTAGCAGCCGAACCTTTCTGTCCGCCCAGTTTTGGGGCTGCCGGGACCCTTCCCTCCGGTCGTTTCCTCTTCCCGTTGATCCCCACTTGCCGCCACCCTCCAGCCCACCTGCTGCCGCCGACCAGCCCCCACCAAGCCCAGCCGCTCCCCCCCTTTACCCTCTACAGCCGGATCTGGACAGATCCGACCAGATCTGTCCAGATCGGGATTGGATCTCGCCGGATCCAGTCCAGCGCCAGCCAGCACCTGTTTCCTCACTCCGTAGCCGTTCCCAAACCTCTCTCCTTCCGTGGAACCACACCCCCCCCCCCCCCTTACCCGATCTATCCTCGTACCACCCGGAAGCCTCATCTTCCCTCCAAGGCTTCAGTTTTGCTTGATTTTGCAGCAGCCCTAGTTTTATATTTCAGATTTTTGTACTTGTATTGTGTGGATTTATTATTGTTGGTATAAAATATTGTGCACGTTGTGGATCCTTGTGATTGACAGAAAATATAGTACGTTGTATTCGCCCGTGAACTTCTTACCTTGCAGGATGCTTGATTCGCCGCGCGCTCAATTTAGCCCTCCATGCGGAGGAGAGCTATTGCCTAAAACGCTCAAAGAAAAAATTGTTTTTCCTTTATGAATGAATGCAATGGTTATTATATTGTTATGTTGCTTACGTTGATTAATTCGCCTGAATAATATTGTCTCGCATATAGCCCACGGTTAGGGTGAGTCCACCCCTCACGTCACTAGTTTGCATTCTAGGAGTCCACTACACAGCCTACCCTACATCAAGATTGCTTTAGAACATTTGTAGTTTCTTGAGGAAGCAATCATGACCTTAGAGCACTTGTATTCCAAGGGATATTATAAAGATATTTCCTTTCATAATGTCACGCAAAAACACATTCTTCACATCAAGTTGATAAATTTGTCTTGTATGCTATTATAGGCAAAAGTATCCTCACATAAGTAAGCTCAGCTTCTACAGTAAATGTCTATTGAAATTCAAAGTCATCAATTTGGGTGAAGCCTTTTGCCCTAAGTCTGACTTTAAAACGACAAATGTGCCATCTTGCAGATATTTAACCATATTCAGCCACGTATGTCCCGCAATGTGATAGAAAAAATCTCTCAAATGTCTTGATCAGAAGCGCTTCTATCTCAATTTCCATGATTTTCCTCCAACGACGATTAAAATAAGCATGAAATTTGAAGGAGTGACTTTGGGGAAAGGTTTCGACATTTACGGTTATATCTACACTTGAATTAAATCATTTGTAACAACTATATAAGGGTAATAAAAAAATTTTCATGTTTGGGTTTGGGTCCACTCCCTTTGTTTGTACATGTGTGTGTGCGTGTGTGTGTGTGGGTGGGTGGGGGGGGCTCCTTGAAATAATAAGAATCTCATTTTTTTCGCCAGACTTGGTATCAGATGTGCAGCCTCGATAGTCTTCTCTCACACGTCTACTCATCGTGCTTGTGCGATCTCCCAGCGTGCACCGTGCGTGCCTTGTTGTTTCTCCCTTCAGCTTGCGCGGACTCCAGCGACGTGTGCAGTCTCCACTATTTGTGAAGCCTCTCCAGCGGATCGTGCATTCTTCTGTGGGTGTGAACTCCAGTGACACGTGCGCCCCCCTGCTTATGCGGCCTCTCGCAGCTCGTGCAGCCTCCTCTATTTGTGAGGCCTCTCCAGCGGCTTGTGTGGCCTCCCGTGGCTTGTGCGTCCTCCAACATCTCGTGCGGCCTCTTCTCCTTATACGGCCTCTCCAGCTTGTGCGCCCTACATTAGCTGGTGCGGTCTCAACTTGTGCGGCCTCTCCAGCTTGTGTGGCCTCCAGTAGCTGGTGTGGTCTTTGCTTGTTCGGCCTCAAACACCTTTTGTTGACTCCTCTTCTCTTTGTGCGGTCTCCGCTTGTGCGACCTCCAACAGCTTGTGCGGACTTTACATGTGCGGTCTTTGCATGTGCAACAACAGCTTGTGCACGTGTTTCCAAGATGGAATTGTGTCATTTTATCTTGTGATGCATGTTTGGGATGGGAGTTGCAACAACTTGATGTCAAGAACAACTTTTTACATAGTGATCTTGAAGAAGAAATCTATATAAAGGTTCCACCTGGTTTTGTAAAGACATTATCTGGCAACGAAGCAGCCTATTGACAGCTGTAGAAATTGCGGGGGTTCTACATCTTGGACGATCCACCAACTCAAGCTCTCTCTCTAGTACCACTCCAACTCTCTCCAGCCCTCCTCTTCCATCTCACGCGGATGTGCGCCGATGGCATTAATGTCCTGGGCACCCCACCGTCGATTTGTCTATAATGAATGTAAACTTTTTAAACATGTAAGATGTTATTCATACTGATGTTTGAGGATCATCCTTTGTTGTTTTTCTCTTTGGTTACCGATGGTTTAGGACCTTTATTGATAGCTTCTCTCGCTCTACTTGAGCGTATTTGTTAAAAACGAAAAAGTGAGGTCATCGATTGCTTTCATATTTTTCACAAAATGGTGGTCAATTTATTTTGGGGGTACTATTCGCATGTTTCAAAGTGACAACGGGGGTGAGTATGAAGATGGTGGCGTTTTTAGCACTTATCTTGCTGTTCATGGGATTCTTCATCAAACAACATATGTCAACATCTTCTCTCAAAATGATGTGGCTGAACGTAACAACAATCATCTCCTTTGAGGTCACCAGAGGTCCAGACGCCTTATTCTCACCATGAATATTCTCAAGTCCTATTGAGGTGATGCGGTTCTTACCGTCGCTTACCTCATCAATTGTCTACCCTCCAGTACCTTATAATAGTGGAAAGAATAATTATATGTTCTTTATCCAAGAGAGACCTTACTCATACATATACTTGAGTAAGGGAAAACCTAAAAGGGAAAAAAGACAAAATTACCCCAACCCGGGTTAAATACAAATAACGTCGACTTGGGATAAACTAAATATATTACAACTCTTCTCCTCAAATCGGACGGAAGATGTCGGTCATCCCAAATTTTGAATATCGTTGGTAAACACATCACACCCCAAGCTTTTGGTAAACACATCAGTCAGTTGATCTTTGGAATGAACAAAAGGAGTGACAACTATCTTTTTATCCAAGTGATCTTTGATAAAGTGTCGATCAACCTCAACATGTTTTGTCCTGTCATGTTGGATTGGGTTATGAGCGATGTTAATAGTTGTCTTACTGTCACAAAACAAGGAGAAAGAGACTGTCGTAGAGAAACCCAGATCTTGTAACATAGTACGCAGTTATAGCCCCTCATATAAGCCTTGGGACATGGCACGATATTATGCCTATGTACTCGATCTAGCCACAACGTTCTGCTTCTTGTTACGTCATGTCACAAGGTTTCCACCAACAAAGGAATAGTATCCTGTTGTGGACTTTCTGTCATCATGGCATCCAGCCCAATCAACATCAGTAAAAATTTCAATTTTCAAGTTGTTTTTGGAGAATAAGAGGCCCATGAACTTTCTTCAAATATTACAGCACGCAATACGCAACTTCTTGATGTCTAATTCTGGGGGAATGCATATATCTGCTAAGATATTGACCACATACGTAATGTCAGGGCGTGTGTGAGATAAGTATATAAGTTTTCCAACCAATATTTGATAAAGTGATACATCCGTGTGATCACCATCACCATCTTCCTCAATCTTGTGATTTTCCTCCATAGGAGTGCTTGCAGCCTTGCAGGAACACAACCAAGCATATCAGTCTCCTTTAGGAGGTCCAATATATACTTTTGTTGGGATATAAAGATGCCCTGCTCAGATCTAGCCACCTCGATACCCAGGAAGTATCGTAATCTTCCCAAATCTTTCACTTCAAATTCAGCTGATGTGAGGGTCTTAAGATTTGCAATCTCCTCGGTGTCATTTTGGGTAATCACGATGTCATCTACATAGACAGTGAGAACCACAACCCTCTGTTCATGTCTCCGGATAAACATGGTATGATCAGATTGAGCTTGCTTGTAACCAAACATGAGCATATCCGTGAGAAATCTCCTGAACCAAGCCATAGGTGATTGTTTTAAGCCATATAAGGATTTCCTTATGCGGCATACAAGCCCTTCAGCTCTTTTCTTCACAAAATAAGGAGGGAACTTCATGTACACCTCCTCATCAAGCTCACCATGGAGGAACACATTCTTCACGTCCAGTTGATGGAGGTCCAAATTCAGGCAAGCAACACACGATAATAATACCCGAATGGAACCCATCTTTGCTACAGGAGCAAAGGTCTCCTGATAATCAACTCCCAGAGTCTGGGTGTACCCTTGAGTGACCAGACATGCTTTATACCGTTCCACCTTGCCATCTTGATCCTGCTTACAAAGAAGACTCATCGGGAACCTATAACTTTCTTTCTTGGAGGGAGAGAGAAAACATCTCATGTGTGATTTTTGTCCAAGGCAGACATCTCAACTTGCATAGCATGTGTCCAAGCAGGTATCCTCAAGCTTCATGTCATGTCATAGGAATAACGACTAGGGAAAGGAACGAAATAAAAGTCTGATGAATCGGAGTAAGATAATTTTAAGCCACATGATTAGAAATAGGATGTTGCATACAAGTAGCTTTATCTTTCATTAGCAATGCAAAAGGGATATGCAGATCAGCAACATTAGAATCTGAGTCTGAAGCTGGCACCGGTAGAGGTGGAGTTGTGGTAGCCTGAGTACCTGAACGGCGGTGGTATACGTGGGGAAAAGGAGAATTATAGTAGAGGAGTCTGGTACCGGGATAGGAGTTGTGTGTCGAAATGGGAGGAATGAAAGAAATGGAAGGGACAGAAGGGCGAAGAGGAAGAGGAGCAGTAGTAACATCAGCATCATCACTACTTTCCCCCTGACGAAAAAGGTGATTCGAAGGCGGAAAATAGGATTCCCCCTCCCGGAAGGTGACATCCATGGTACAGAACATACGTCGGGTGGGGAGTGATAACAACGAAATCCTTTAGTTGTAGATGAATAGCAAAGAAAGACACAACGTTGAGGCCGACGGTCAAGTTTATCGCGATGGGGTTTGTGAACATGCACGAAGCAGACACACCCAAAGACACGGGGTGCCAAATGGGAAGTATGAACCATGTCGGAGGTGGAGAGATGAGCTATGGGAGTAGCAAAGGAAAGGACACGAGAAGGAGGTTGATAAGATGAGCAGTCGTAAGCACCACATCACCCCAACAGGATTTAGTAAGATACATAGTGGCTTAGGAGACTGCGAGCAACCTCAAGGAGGTGCCATTTTTACGTTTGGCCACTCTGTTTTGAGTAGAGGTATGGACACATGTTTTCTGGTGGATGATACCGTAAGTGGTGAGGTAAGAACCAAAGGCACCACAATCATCATACTCCCCCCCCCCCCATTATCACTTCGAAGAACACGAATAGAGCCATTAAACTGAGTTTGCACCATTTTATGAAACGCTTGAAAGCAAGGAAAAACTTCATTTTCTTTTTAACAGATAAACTCATGTAGTGTGCGAGAAGCAATCAATAAAAGTGACAAACCATTGAAAACCAGATAAAGATAAAATGGGGGACGGCCCCCAAACATCAAAGTGTATAACATCAAAAGGGGTGTTACTAGGGGAAGAAGATGAGAAGAAGCATGTCGCACATGTTTAAACATATCACATACATCACAAACAAAGTTCTGAAAAAGCAGGAAATAATTTTTGCAGATAAACAGAGGATGTATGTCCTAAACACAGATGCCAGCGGCGAATAATGAAACTGGAAGAGCCTGAGAGAGAAGATGAGTGTCCAGGTAGTACAAGCCGTCACGGTTCCTACCACTGTCAATGTTCCGCTTCGTGCCTAGTTCCTGAAAGACACAATATTCAGAAAAAAGGTTACCGGACAGTAAAGAGATTTAATAATATTGTTGATGGAGAGTAAATTATGAGGAAAGGAGGGAACATGAAGTGCAGAGGGAAGGGAAATGGACGGAGAATAAGAGATGTTTCCTTTGCCCACAATAGAGGACAATGAGTCGTTGGCAGAATAATTTTGTCCTTACCAGACAAGGAGTATAAGAGAGAAAACCTGAAGAAGATCCAGTCTTGTGGTGTGTAGCACCGGAGTCGAGAAACCATTCAGAAGGTGAGGTGGTGACCGCATGAGCACTAGGCATATTAATGGTGGCAAGTAAAGTAGAACACTCGTGATATGATCGGACTGAGAGTGAAGCAGGAGACGGAAGGCATCCAATTCCTGAGTTGTAAGAGAGGCTGAAGTGGAACACTGGGACTCATCATAGACATTCGTAATGTAAGAAACATCATGAGAGCGGTAGCCACTATGTATATGACGCCCGTGGCCAGGTCCACGACCACGCCCACATCCAGAAGGAGCCAGATGCGGATGAAGTTTAAAACATACCTCTCGAGGGGGTCCCCTTCGACCACAGTAATCACAGGTGGGCACAGAAGATCCAGAAGTAGGAATATGACCACGACCAACACTGGTCAGGGCAGAAAAATCAGGAGCCATAACACTGAAGGACTTGCGGCGGTCTTCATCACCCAGAACCATACTGAATGTCTCTCGAAGAGAGGGACGAAGAGAGCGGTGGAGAACATGTGTCCGAATCATATCAAATTTCATATTCAAACCCATCAAGAAAACATGAAGGCGGAAGAGATCCACCTTTTGCTTTAACTGAACGGCATCAGCAGTACACGCAGGAGTGAAATGAGCAAAGTAGTCCAGCTCTTGATAAAGGCGCCCGAACTCTGAGAAGAATAATGAAACGGTCACTGATCATTTCCGCAACTCCAAAATGCGGCGAGTGAGCTCATAAACCTGGGTGGAACTACCAATCTAAGAGTACATTTCGCGAGCACGGGTCCAGATCTCGAATGCCGAGTCCATCAACATATAACTCTGAGAACTTAGGATACATTGAATGCAGGAGCCAAGAAACAACTAGAGAGTGGTAAGAATCACAACGCTTCCAGGAGGGATTAGTCACGGGGGGCTCCTTAATCGTCCCATTGATATACACAAACATCAGTTGGTTGTGGATGGCATGTTGGGCAGCACGAGACCATTCAAGATAATTTGTGTCATCCAAGGGAACCGTGATAATTTTCAAGAACTAGAGTGGTCATGAGGTCGCTGAGGGTCACTCATATGAGGCTGGATCACACCCGAAGAGGATACCGAAGAATCGGGATCACCCATATTGATTAGAAAGATAAATAAAAGTTTAAGCAGTAGGATCGATTAGCGGCAGTAGTAACGATTCATCAGGAAGCAGCGGAAGAGTGCATCAGCAGGGAGTAACGACAGAGAGGACAACGACTTCAGAGGAGCGGCAGCAGGAAGCAACATCAGCGAGGACAGCGGCTTTAGAGGAGCGGTGGTGGAGAGCAGCGTATCATCAAAGGACGGCGGCTTCAATAGAAACGGCGGAGAGCACGAGCAGAAAGAAGAAAAAAAAAAGGACGGCGACTTCACTAGAGACAACGGCATCGTTCTCCTCAACATACGACGGCGGCGTCGGTTCCGCTCGATGGTCGCATCAGCGTGAGTCGCTCAAACCAGTGATGGTGGAGAGACCAGTGACGATGGAGAGACCAGCGGCGGTGGAGAGACTAGCGGCGGTGGAGAGACCGGCGATCGAAGAAAAAAACGGGAGTCGTGAGGGACGGGAGTCGTGAGAGCTGGAGCACGCGATTAGGGTTTCGCTTGGCTCTGATACCAAGTGGAAAGAATAATTCTACGTTCTTTGTCCAAGAGAGTCATTACTCATGCATATACTTGAGTAAGGGAAAACCTAAAAAGGGAAAAAACAAATTACCCCAACCCGGGATTAATACAAATAACACCGACTTGGGATAAACTAAATATATTACAACTATAATATGTCTCTCCTCTTACCCGTTTGTCCACTAAATGCATTGTTCACACCCCTCATCTACCCCCGCGTGTGTTTGAGTGTGTCTACTTCATTCATATTCATTAGAAACATCATGATAAATTGGATGTGCGCTCCCTCCAATACGTTATTGTTGGCTACTCTCCTACTATGAAAGGGTATCATTGTTATCATCCTCCCTCTCGACGATTCTACTACACCATGGACATCACGTTTTGTGAGGAGGCACATTATTTTGATTCTGTTCAAGGGGAGGACGCAACTGTCAACACTCACAATCTTCCTCTTCCTATTGTGGCCTCACAACCACCTATCATGACTGTCGACACTCCCAATCTTTTTCTTCCTATTGTGGCATCACAATCACCTTCCATGACTGCATCTGACATACCTCCTCCCGTGAATCCATCTACAGTATCTGTTCCTCTATTTCCAACTCCCGAAAGCCTTATTTCTCCTCTTCCTTTAGTCTATCACAAACACAACCCAGGTGCTACGGTGTTACAACACTGGTCATTCCAACACCGCAGGTATGTTCTTCTAACTCAGGTTTTGATCACGAGCTTCATTGCCAACTTATACATCTATAATGGAAGTCGACTTCTGTTAAATACCCTCTTACTAATTATATTACACATCAAAATCTGACAATGACACATAAGGCCTTCATCTCCTCCTTGTATTATGTTTGCATTCATAATACTTGGCAGGAAGTAATAGAGATACCTATGTGGCACAAGACAATGGAAGAATAGATGTTAGCATTGGAGAAGAACTAGACTTGGATACTCACCCATCTTCCCACTGAGAAGAAATACGTTGGTTCTAGATGGGTGTTCTCTGTTAAACAGAACCAAGGAGTTGTTGAAAGATATAAAGCGAGGCTAGTTACTCAAGAATATACTAAAACTTCGAGTGTGAACTATCACGAAACGTTTGTATCTGTTGTCAAGATGGACTCCATTCGGGTCATTTTATAATGTGATGTATGTTTGGGATGGGAGTTGCAACAACTTGATGTCAAGAACGCATTTTTTACATGGTGATCTTGAAGAAGAAATCCACCTGATTTTGTAAAGACAGGATCTGAAGGAAAAGTGTGTCAACTTCAAACATATCTCTACAGTCTAAAGCATCCCCAAGGGCTTCGTTTGGGAAGTTCCAAAACGCCATGACCTTATTGGAAACGTTTCTGATCATACCCTCTTCGTGAAAAGGAAAATAGAGAAAGTGGTTATTCTAATTTTCTATGTCGACATATTCTTTATGGGAAAATATGTTGGGAAAATCATGTGGCTTAAGACACGCCTGTATAAAGAATTTGAAGTTAAAGATCTAAGAAAGTTAAAGTATTTTCTGAGATTTAAACTTGCACGCTTTCACCGCGGAATCTTCATTTCTCAGAGGAAATATCTCATAGATCTTCTAGAAAAAACGATGATGATTGGTTGTGCTCCTATTAATTCTCCCATGGAAGTAATGTAACATCAAAAGATTTCGAGTCGTCTCTCCTAATTTCAGGATCTGATCTCGAATGTTGATGAACGGCGTTAGTAGCGATTCGAGGAATTTATTCTTCTTAGCGATAATTTTTATGCGTCATCCGATAATATTTTTTATTTTAATATGTTGATAAGAGTTCCCATCACTGCGCGTGGATGTTTGTGCGTTGGGCTTCCCTTTTAATCTTTTGATAAGAGTTTTGTTTGTCTTAATTATTTACATGAACATGATTGGTATTCACATCTAAATGAATATTTTGAAGTAATAACAAAATTATAAATTAAGGGAAATTAATCTCCTATCAACCGCCCTTAATAGAACCGTGGGTCACAGTTTCCCTCCCCCTTCACATTTTCCCTTAATAGAACCGTGGATCATAGTTTCCCTCCCCTTCATGTTTTGTTTGGAAGTCGCGCAAGTCATACACCCTCTTTCTATATTTAACTCATCACGCATTACCCAGATTACTTAGAATACACATGTAATTTAATTATTCAGTATTCAGTTTCAAGTTACTATTTTGATTAAATTACTATATATTAAGAAGAAATCAAAAGATGTATAACCTAACAATGCAGAATAAAAGCAAGTAAATTATTATGATACAACCTACAAAACAAAACACGAGTACCCACATTCTATAGTAAGAACAGACATGATTAAGAATGTAGAATATAGTTAGATTAAAAGTAAAAGCTTTAATTACGTAATAAATATCAAATTAATGGCCTCATATTAATATGTCCAACAATCTATAAGCCAATAGTCTATTAAAGGCGCGAGGCGCACCAAGACACAAAGGAGTCTTGGAGCCTAAGCGCAAGGCTCAAGGAGCATCCCGCGCTTGACGAAAGAAATGCGCAATCACATTCATTTTAAATGATCAACATCAAACATCAGTTCATCTTCTTGATCAAATTCTTCATTTATTCTACTCATTAATCATTCATTACTACCATTTATATCTCTTAAAAATAGAATCAATGTGATTATTTGCATCATATTTAAGTCTCAACACTCGATTATGTTTCAAAAACACTAAATCATTCAAAAATTATTAAGTTCTAACATTATTTCTTTCTTTATTTTGAAAAAAAACAGTTTACAACAAAAAACGCACGTAGGTGCGCCTTTTATGCTCCGAAGACGCAAAAAAAATGCACGAAGGCGCAAACGTCTGAGCCTTGTGCCTTAGGTGTGCCTTTAACAACTTTTAGGTCCAGTGGTTGTTCTTCATAAAATGGGCTTTCTAGAAGCAAATCTGCGATCCCGTCAAACCTTTGGCAGTCGTCGAACAAATCCAACGCCAACCCGAATCTAGGTTTGTGGATTTCAGATTTTTGCTTGATTTATTTTCCACATTAGGCCAACTAATTTTCATCAAACCAAAAATGTCTTAAATTTCCGAGAAACTCTAGATGTGAGAGAGGAGTTTTTGAAGGTCGATCGGTAAAAGGTCATGTCTATATTTTAATAACTAAGATCTATGTTTTTGCGTCGTATTTTTGTGCGTGGGAATATCAAAGTAAGAAATTTGACTTCTCTTGTCTAGACATATCACCTTATTTAATTACATTCCTCAGAGAATGCACATGTAATTTAATTATTCAGTTTTCAGTTTCAAGTTATTAATTTGATTAAATTACTACAAATTACAAAGAAATCAAAAGACGCATAACCTGACAATGCAGAATAAAGCAAGTAAATAATTATGATACAACCTACAAAACAAAACAAGATTACCTGCATTCTACATTAAGAACACATGTGATTAAGAATGTAGAATACAGGTAGACAAAAAGTAAAAGTTTTAATTACGTAATAAATATCAGATTAGTAGCCTCATATTTATATGTCCAACAGTCTATATGAGCCTCAGTCATGAGATCGATAGCCTACATTTTCAGACGTGGAAATAGTCAGATGTGAGTGTGTGTTCCACTTAGGGGGCACATCAGTTCAGGGCACCTTAGGGTCGTCATTTGGGATCCATAATCAAATTAGAACATTCAGAAAACCATAAAACATGAAGTTAATAAAGGAGAACATGAACTTTAATTACCCCATCTTTAGAAAGCATTTAGGACACAAGAATAAGTATATACAGGAACTACAGATAATAAGAAGGTCCACAATGGAACAATGACTTAAGGAACTACAGTCAGTTTATTCAGAAACATGCATACATTATTGAGAAGTCCATATTTTATATAAACAAGCTAAATTATGTATTTTGTGTTATTGAGGGGAGTAATATTTCTTACTCACCAGTGGGTTGACCCGTCTTCAAACATTTTCAGGGGTCATCGGTGGAGAGTTACGCCTAGGACAAGCTTCCAAGGCTTTTCTACCTTTAGTTGCATTTCTTAGATGATTATTGGCTCATTTCAGTTATAGGCAGCTCTATGAATCAAATTTTCGAGGTATTTCCTTAACCCAGCATTCGTTTTTTTTTATTTTCTCTATGCACTATAGATATTACCTGCTATGTACTGATTTATATACTATTACTTAGTTTGATTCATATCACAAGTGATGACCAGGCTTGTGAATTGATGTTAAATTAGGCAGGGGTGTTACAAGTAAAATGTAAGATTGATGAAGACAAGGATGGTGAGAAGGTGAACTCCTCTAGCTACTAAAGACTGGTGGGGAGGCTGATCTATCTCTCACATACTCACCCGAATATCACATATATTGTTGGGATCCTTAGCAAATACATGCATTCTCCCAGATTGCGATATTATGAAGCTGCCATGTGCGTGCTACAATACTTGAAGAACTCACCTAGATGTGGAATTCTATTCTACAGGAATAAACAGTTGGATATTGAAGTTTATACAGATATTGATTGGGCTGGAAGTCAAGATGATACAAATTACAAAGTCTATCATCGGATATTGCTCTATTGTTGGAGGGAATCTAGTGATCTGGCGAAGTAAGAAATAAAATATCGTAGAAAGATCCAACAAGCGGAGAATAGGGCAAATGTCACAAGTAATATGTGAGGGGCTCTAACTTAACTCGATAATGCGAGATTTGGGACTACAGACTGGAAAGCTCATCAGATTATACTACGAAAACAAAACTGCTAGCAATATTGCGCATAATTCTATTCAACATGATAGGGCTGAGCATATTATTCGAAACTCGAAAATCGCTCGAAAATCGTTCGAAAATTGAGTCGAATCGGAATCGGTTAAAATTGATTCGACTCAATTTGAGTCGATTCAATTTGACTCGAATCTGATTTCGAGTCGATTTCGAGCCAGCCCTGAATCGCTCGAAATATGATTCGAATCAACTCGAATTAATTAAAAAATATATGTATTTATTAATATATTCTTATTTTAAGATTAAAAATAACAAAATTTAAATATAAATAAAAAGAATGAAGGCTTTAAGTGTTTCATTTGCTAAATTTATAGGCTGCCCAATTTTATTTTGCGCAAACTAGGAATAAAACGAAATATTGCTACATTTCGAGCCGACTCGATTCGATTTCGAGCCGACTCGATTCGATTTCGAGCCGACTCGATTCGATTTTGAGCCGAATCTATTCAATTTCGAGTCGTCTCGATTCGATTTCGAGCCGGCTCGGAATCGAGCCATTTCGAGTCGAGCCGACTCGACTCGAAATCAAATTCGATTTCGAGTCGATTTAGAGCCGAGTTCGAGTCGAAAATTTCGATTTCGAACCGAGCCAAAATCGCTCGAACTCGACTCGATATCAGCCCTACAACATGATTGAACAAAATATGTCGAAATTGGGAGACACTTTAACAAGAATCACCTTGAAAAAGGCAATGTTTGCACTCTGTTTGTTCAACCCCAAAATGAGCTAGCAGACATCTTTACCAAGTGTCTGAGCTGTGATATTTTCAAGTACAATATTATGCTAGGAATGTTCGACATATACTCTCATCTTAAGGGGTAGAGTTGAATTAAATAATTTGCAACATACTATATAAATGCCCATTATTTTTTCCTTGTTTGAGTTTTGTCCACTCCCATTGTGTATATATAGGGGGGGGGGGGGGGGGGGGGGGTTCTTGAAATGATAAGAATGTCATTATTTCCTCCTGACTTCTACCAATGGAAAAAAAATACGACAATGAACACATCAACCATTCTTATTAATGGTACGATCATCCTGAAGTAACAATATGCTAGATTGAGCGTTCGTTTTGCACAGTGGTGGAGGTCGAGAGCACGGTGGTTATGAGCCATGGTTCGTGGATGTCCGACCTCACCTAAAAAACTCAATATACTTCTACGCTCATAATTAGTTTTTTTTCTTGGTGGCGGTCATAAGAACTGTCATGTCAATCACACATTATTTTATAAATGTGCCATTATATTCGAACGGACCCTGAGTCATACAATAATTTACAGCAATGTCAACTGCCAACTCTAGCAATGTAACCCAACTCTAGCAATGGGATTCAACAAACATGAAAATTGAAAACATAGAAATTAACGAAGCAATCAGCATTTGCTTGTGAGCAATAAATCTGACCTGAGTTTCTTGACATCTGGACTCAAACTGTTCCTGTAATGTAAAAAAAAGACCAAGTTATTTGATTGGTACTGAGATATTACATTAAAATCATTAAAATGTACGCTATTCTATGTTTATTATATTCTACAGTAATGAAGGTAAGGAAATCATGACAAAACCAAGGAAAACTGGGAAGCGGAAACTAAACATTTGAACTCCATGGTACAAGAAAAAGCAGCTAATTATTCAAGACAGAAATTTATCATGAAGTTCTTTCTAAAGGTATTTTAAATGAACATATTTTTTTTGTTGCGTAGGGTCCATATTGCTCAAGAGCAACTTTTGCAATTGAAAAATACTAATGAAGGCTATGAAACCATGGTGACTTATTTTACTAGATGTGAGACATTAGAACATTCAATGTTTCAATTTCTTTTAGAATTCCAATTTGTACATATTCTCCATAAAAAAAGAAAATGATGCCTTTAATTACCTATGTCAGTAAAAAATTTTATGAAACTTCCAAATAGTATAATTGCTAGATGACAATCAAACTAGAACACCAACGAGGGTGACTACCACTACTTTGTAGATGGTGACTCGTTAAACCTTGCAAGGTTTCAAAGGTTGTTTATTTTCATATTTAAAGATCATACATTCCCATATTTACCAATAACCAAAAATTAGACCAAATAATGAAGAGATCCTGTAGGATCTTCACCCTTATATTCAAATAAAATTAGGGTTTGAAATATTTTAAGGACTCCTCAAGTTTTATGTTCTAAAAGCTTCTCAAAGTTTCTAGAAGACTGGAAGAACCTTCAAAAAGCTCTCGAAGGAAAAAAATCGAGGGAAACTATATAATCAAACCGAATTCGAATGAGGCTTGATGAACTAGTCGAACTCTCAGATGGGAGAAAATTGAGCCCACACATCATTATGTGGGAGAACCTACTTCGTAAAGACATTTTATGCTAATTTATTGGTTTTAATCACAAGTATGAGATCGTTCATGCGCCCAAAGCAACCAACGAAAGAGCATAGCTCGTTGCAACTAATGCGTTGTGAGAGTCTAGTCACTAGGCATGTTAAACGAGGGAGGGGTAGAGCAATAAAGACTTGGAATGAAACTATAAGGGAAGGCATGATGTACTTAGGCATTAGTGAGATTAAGAAAAAAGATAGGGCACAATGGCGACAAAGAATCCATATAGCCGACCCCACTTTAGTGGGATAAAGGCCTGAGTGTTTTTGTTGTTGTTATCGTCTGTTATATTCTCTCTTTATCTCCTCTCCCCTATAAATAGGGGATCATACTCATGTAATGTTAAGTTTTTGGGGAATGAAAATCTTGTTATTTAGGTTTTCTCACATGGTATCAGAGCATAACTCGATCCTTGCGGACTCATATTTTCTAACTGTCTGCTGAGCTCATCTGCGGTCTCTGCGGAATCCAATTTTCTAACTGCCCGTTGAGCCCTTCAGTCTCTATTTTGCCTGATGATCCTTGAGGACTCTTTTTGTTCGCTTCTTGTGAACTCTGGGTCTCCGCCCTTGCGGTGCAGCCTCCTTCTAACCACTTGGTTAGAGTAGTTTGCTTTGTGCTCTTTGAGCGGTCTTCTTTCCTCAGTCCGCGCGGCTTGTCTTTCTGTCCGATTTCTCTATGGAGACTCCGACTCTTTCTTCCTCTACCATGTACCTGCCTCCTTTTCAGACCGCTACTTATGTTTCCACTCCTTCTGGTAACCTTGGAACAGCTTTACAAGCTAACTGGCCCAAATTATTCAAATTAGAGTGTTTCCTTCATATTCTTGTTACGATCCCAACGCAAGCATCATCATCTTACTGATAACCCTCCTGCTTGGGGGTCTGCTGCCTTTGATGACTGGGATGTCAATGATGCTTTGGTTAGAACGTGGCTTGCTAATAGTCTTTCGGATGAGTGCCTACTCGTCCTTTGTCGTGATGAGACGGTTAAGGCTGTTTGGGCTCATCTTGCTGCTTTGTACTCCAAGGGAGCTCAAACTTCGCACTATATGCTGATCTGTTTGCCCGCCCCACTCTGACTTCTGTTGTTGCTTATCAGGAGGTGCAAGCTCTTGGCGCCGAACTTCTTCAGCATCGTCCCTTTTTCCGCTGATCTTGCTGAACAACACAAACATTTCTAGAAACTTCTGGTTGTGTGTTATCTTCTCTTCCTTCCAGAGTCTTATGATATACTTAGGCAACAAATTCTAGGAGAGGCTGACTCTCCCACTCTTGATGTTACTGCTGCTCATATCGTCGATATTGCTACTCTTCTTCAGCGTCCTCTGCTTGCCTCCCCGCCCCATCCCGACATCATTGCTCATCCAGTTCGTTCTACCAATCCTAGTGGTCGTGGAGGTAACTCCGGTGGGCGTTGTCTGTCTCGCCATCTCTACTCTCATTGTGGAAGACAGGACATCTTGTAGATTGTTGTTGGGTCAAGTATCCCTATCTTCCTCCTTCAACGGGTGACAACACAAGGAAATCCACATCCATTGCCTCCTCATCAGGAAATGTTAATATGGTCACTCAGGGTAAGTGGCTTATTGACTCTGGGAAACTACTAATCATATGACAGACAGTCCTCGTTTGTTCTCTCGTTTGGACAAGCATAATCGATCACCTCCGGTTTTGTTGCGGTCTCCTGTGTGCAGGACTGGTACAGTCCACGTCACTCCGTCTCTACGACTTGAGGACACTCTCTACATCCCCACTTTTTTGTGTTATTTTCTATTTATTTTTGCTCTTTATAAACAACTAAAATGCACGGTTACTTTTACATCCAATACTTGTTCTTTTCAGGATCATCACTCCAAGGAGAAGATTGCTACTGGGACTGAAAGCGATGGCCTCTTTTTCCTAGACAATGTCACTGCTTTCTCCGCGTCTGTTTCTCTTCTGCAATGGCATCTTCACCTTGATCATCCTCCTCCTCGCCTCATTTACCAACTCTTACCGGATCTACCTCAGGGGACTCCTCTCAGAACTGTGAAGCCTGCCAACTTGGCAAACATCATCGCTCCTCTTATCCAGCAAGACAAGGACGTAGTTCTTCTCGTCCCTTTGATCTTGTCTACTCAGATATTTGGGGTCCCTCTCCTACTAGGTCTGTTGGTATGAGTAGTCTGTATTCTGTTAACTTTATTGATCGATGTACTTTGTTGTATCTTTTAAAGGAACGTTCTAAACTTTTTTGTGTGTTCACAACCTTTTATAATGAGATACATACTCGGTTTGGTGTGTCTATTAAAAATCGTCCCTCTTATCCAGCAAGACAAGGACGTAGTTCTTCTCGTCTCTTTGATCTTGTCTACTCAGATATTTGGGGTCCCTCTCCTACTAGGTCTGTTGGTATGAGTAGTCCGTATTCTGTTAATTTTATTGATCTATGTACTTTGTTGTATCTTTTAAAGGAACGTTCTAAACTTTTTTTTGTATTCACTGCCTTTTATAATGAGATACGTACTCAGTTTGGTGTGTCTATTAAAATTCTTCGCATTGATAATATCAAAGAGTATCTTAGTCATCAATTTTCAAATTTTTTGCATGCATCGTGACATTATTCATCAAACCAGTTGCCCATACACTTCTCAACAAAATGGCATTGTTGAGCGCAAAAATCGTCATCTCCTGGATGTTGCTCGCACCCTTCTCACACAAATGAATGTTCTCCAATCATATAAGGGTCATGTCGTGTTTCTCTCTTGTTATCTCATCAATCGTATTTCCTCTTCGGTTCTTCACGGCAAAACAGCATTCCCCATCTTGTATTCAGGAGCCACACCATTTCATTTACCTCTACGGGTCTTTAGTTGTACGGCGTTTGTCCACTCTCCTTCTACTAGTCGTGACAAACTTTCTCCTCCCTCTATTAAATGCATCTTTCTTGGTTATTGTCTGACTCAAAAGGGGTATCGGTGCTTTGATTCTCTTCTCCGGAAACAGTATGTTTTTACTGATGTGACTTTCTTTAAAGATGCACCTTACTTTTCTCAAGTCTACACTCTCTCACCACCTGATGATTCCCCTTTTATACCTATTATTTTTGCACCTCTACCTGAGTCTACTCTTCCTCCTCTTCCTATACCAGTTTGAGTAGTTGTTTGTGGATTCAATAGAGGGGTGAGTGGTTATGGGTATTTATTTAGTTGTATAGTAGTTATTGGGTAGTAGAGTAGATGTGGTAGTTAAAGGAAAAGGGGGTGAGGTGGAGGAGAGGGGAGTCATGCAAAGGGTGGTGGTCGGCTAGGTTGTGGAAATGCTGGTGATGGCTAACTGGAGGGAAGGAGGCCCTGGATTAAGGAATAGGGAGAAGTGTCTAGGTGTAGCACATAGTTCCGACTTTGGCACCAGGACACAATTGAATTCTTAATTTTTGAACGATTTAGTAATGCTCTTATGATCATCATTTACTTGCCTGGCGCATTGAAACCCTTACGGGTCGTGTGATATGATCCTCATCATCGGGGATATTTAAAAATATTGAAATTCCATATCTAAAAAAGGGGCAATCTGATGCAGAAAGCATCTGATGGAGGACCATCGGTGGCCCATGACAGGGCGGGGCCCACTTTGGTCTATTCTCGCCGGAAGACTTGATCGGAGGGACGATCCGATCCCGCGGATGCGTCCGGATGCGCGCCGCGAATCTTTTTAATATATAACTTTGTTATTTTCAGTTCTTTTTTCTTTTATTTGGCACGTGATCGCTTCGGCCAATCATAGCCGTCGATCCCGGGTTGCCCTAATGTTTAGAGTATTATAAATAGGAGTGTTAGAGGCTTGGAGAGGCATTGCTGGTTTTGGAGAAAGTTATTCCCGGAACTCCGCGATCAAGCCACGGTGTCGACGCCGTGGAGCCCTAGGTGTCGACTCCTAGCGGTGGAACTTCCTTCCCAAGGTACTACCCATCCATAACCTTCTTTTTCCCTCTCCGAAACCCTCATCCGCAACCCCTATAGCCCCCAAATCCCACCCTTATCGCTGTCCAGAAATCCTGAAATTACTGTTCACCCGCACTGTTCATCCGCTGACACTGTTCAGTCGCACTGTTCATTCGCCGTTACTGTTCACTCGCACCCTCACTTCTTCTCCCCTTCGTGGATCCACTTCCCACCACTCTGAAAACCCTAGATCTACTTTGATCTAGCGCTACCATCCACTGATCTACCCCCCCCCCCACCCCCACTTACATATTTCCTCCCCGTAGCCTGGATCCGTCATCAAATTACCGGATCTATCCATTTTCAGCCCACCGCAACCCTTCTCCACCACGGACATCCATTGTTCTGCCACGCTCACCCGGATCTACCTTCAAAACCGCCGGATCTCTCCCGCCTCGGACATTCCTTTGTTTGTGAGTTGTTTGTTGTATGGACTTTTAGTTTTCAGCGCTTGGATGTTGTTTGGATTCTTCATACTTGCACTTTTATGATGCGGGGACAGGAGTCCACCTGCCCCGCCACCTTGGCATCACACCAAGGGGCCCACCTGGAGTCAGCACCAGGCGGCTTTATCAGGCCCGCGGGCCATACACCCCAACCAGCTCTCCACCACGACATCAGCACCGCGCGGCAGGTTGTTGAGGCCAGGGCTCGATCCCCTGACCTCCTAGATAAGAGGCCCTCAAGCAACCTCTCATCACCAACTGATCCGCGGCGGATCAGTTGGTGATGAGAGGTTGCTTGAGGGCCTCTTATCTAGGAGGTCAGGGGATCGAGCCCTGGCCTCAACAACCTGCCGCGCGGTGCTGATGTCGTGGTGGAGAGCTGGTTGGGGTGTATGGCCCGCGGGCCTGATAAAGCCGCCTGGTGCTGACTCCAGGTGGGCCCCTTGGTGTGATGCCAAGGTGGCGGGGCAGGTGGACTCCTGTCCCCGCATCATTTGGCCCTCCGTTTGGAGGAAAGCCTTGCTTGACCGCCCTAATAGAAATTGTTTTTGCCTATATTATTTATGCATGCTTGTGAATCTTATTTGAAATAATTGCCGAGCGGATTTTGTGCATTTACATATAGCACCCACGTGTCCACTCACTCGAGTTAGCCAAGATTGCACGGTACACATCCTACCCTACATCAAATTGGTATCAGAGGCAAGGTTAGGCCATTTGCATGTTCCGTAGTGGTAGGACATTTAGGACTAGCATGACAAAACCTCAAGTAACAGACGCCCGAGCGGGAAGCTCGAATTTGGGCACCGCGTTTGCTGAGTTCCAGCGCCTCATCCTAGACCGTTTTGACACCCTAGGCGCCCAGTTTAACGACGTGCGACAAAACCTTGCCGAGGTAGACCTACGATTGGACCACCTAGAGAATGTCAGGGACACGCCTACACATCGCGACGATCCTTTGGAGGATGAGCTTGATGCTTCTCCACGTCCTGATCGGCGCCCGAGAGTGGGCTAACCACCAGTGGAACGCCGTCGCCGTGACATTCCCTACCGGGCCCCAGTCCCGCCGGCAAGGCGAGACCCTGAGCCAGCACGTGATAGACACCCACCCCCGCGTGAGGATTATTGTATTCCCCGTTAGCCACAGCCTGACCTTAGGGACCGGGTGCCTCTACCTGGTCGCCGCGATCAGCACCGGGATGAGTATTACCCACCAGGCCGACGAAGGTTTGACTACGAATACGATGACTATCCAGGGGACTATCCCGACCCGCGGGGAGGTGGCCATGCCTTCGACATCACTCATCGGATTCGCCTCGACGCCCCATCTCGACGTACGCTTAGATCCGAAGGCCTTTAGTGATTGGATCCTAGACATGGATCACTATTTTGACTGCTACGATATGAGAGACGAGTGTTGCATCCGTTTCGCGAAGATGAAGTTGACTGGACAAGCCAAGGTATTTTGGATTAGCGTAGAGAGAGCTGCCGAGAGAGAAGGCTATTATCCCATCACTAGTTGGGATGAGATGAAGGAGAGACTGAAGGATAAATATCTCTCCGCCTCTTACCGTGATCATTTGCTTGATCAGCTACAGAGCCTACGTCAGGGGACGCTTTCAGTAGCCGAGTACATAGCTCGATTCGATGAGTTGGTCGTTAGGAGCGATATTTCGGAGGAGCTCATTGCCACCGCGTCTCGATTTAAGGCTGGCCTTCGTTCGGAACTCCGGAGAGAGTTGATTCCCCATCGCCTCGAGACTGTTGACCAGATATTCCAGCTCGCCTTAGAGTACGAGCAGTATCTGCGTACTTCAGGTACGAAGCAGTTCCCCTTGCGCACTGATTCTTCGACATTCAAGAAGCCCACCCCTTTCCAGACTACCACGGCTACCCCGCCCGGCCATCGCCACCGAGGGCCAGAGACCTGGGGTATCCAGTGTTTTAGATGCTCTGGCAGAGGACATGTGGTGGCGCATTGCCCTTGCCCCACACGAAGCCTGCTAGTTGAGGGAGAGGAAGAGCCTGGACTAGAGGGAGCCGAGGATGTTACTGAGGAGGTCGAGGCTATGATTGAGGAGGGATGGGAGAGCGAGGCTGAGAGATCCCTAGAGATGGGAGTTGTGCGATGTCTCCTATATACTCCCCGTGCGGACGAGGATTGGCGCCGCACCACTATCTTCTACACGTATTTTCCTAGCGCAGGCGGCCCTGCAAGCTAGCCATTGATAGTGGGAGTTGTGTCAATATCGTGGCCCAGAGAGGTTTAGAGCGTATGCAAGTGAAAGCGAAGCCCCACCCTAACCCTTATCGGGTCATTTGGGTGGACAAGACCGTCATCCAGGTGACACAGTGGTGCCTCGTTCCCATTCGGCTTGCTACATTCGAGGATCATGTGTGGTGTGACGTAATTCCTATGGATGTTGCCCACGTGTTATTGGGTCGACCTTGGCTGTACGGCCGCGATGCCACGTGCTACGGCCGGTCGAACACATACACGTTTTATGATAAAGGTTAGAAGATCACGTTGTCACCCACCCGACCCAAGGAGAAATCCAAGGGTCCGATTGAGCCCTCCACGAGCACCATATCGTCGCGACCGTTACATCTCCTGCGGTGTAGTGAGTTCTTGCGGGAGAGCAGAGACGCCGGCGTATTTTACATCGTTGCCGCCACTATGGCTTCTGAGAGCCCGACGGTGACTCCGGATCTCCCCCCGGAGATTCAGACCCTACTTGAGGAGTTTATTGACATCATGTCGGAGGAGTTACCTGATGAGCTTCCACCGTTGCGAGATATCCAGCACGCTATTGATCTAGTCCCAGCCTCCCAGGAGCTTCTCTCCCAAACCTACCGCACTATCGTATGAATCCAGATGAGCACGTCGAGCTCAAGCGGCAGGTTGACGAGCTTCTCCGGAAGCAATTCATTCGGGAGAGCCCGAGTCCCTGTGTCGTTCCCGCCCTTCTTACCCCTAAGAAGGATGGTAGCTGGCGCATGTGCATCGATAGCCATGCCATCAATAAGATTACGGTGAAGTACAGGTTCTCCATTCCTCGTCTTGACGACGTATTAGATACCATGTCAGGTGCCAACTCTTTTCCAAGATCGATCTACGGAGTAAGTACCACCAGATTCGGGTACGAGAGGGTGATGAATGGAAAACGGCCTTTAAGACTAATGATGGTCTGTATGAGTGGCTGGTCATGCCGTTTGGGCTGTCCAATGCCCCGAGCACGATCATGAGGATCATGACACAGATATTACGTCCCTACATGGGCAAGTTCCTAGTTGTGTATTTTGATGATATTCTGATTTACAGTCAGACCCATGGCGACCACCTAGCGCACTTGAGACTTCTTTTCGAGACCCTTCGTAGTGAGAAGCTATTCGTGAATCTAAAGAAGTGTTCGTTCTACGCCGAGTCGGTTCAGTTCTTGGGATTTATCGTATCATTCACAGGAGTGTCAATCGACCTTGAGAAGGTTAAGTCCATCCGCGAGTGCCCCCTGCCTACGACCATTCACGAGGCCCGCAGCTTCAATGGTCTAGCTACTTTCTATAGACGGTTTGTTCGAGGATTTAGCTCGATTATGGCCCCGTTCACTAGTTGTTTGAAGAAGGGCGAGTTTCAATGGACCCCCACGGCCACTCGAGAGTTTGAGGATATTAAGGAGAAGTTGACTACAGCACTAGTCTTACGACTCCCTGATTTTGGCAAGGCTTTTGAGGTTGCGTGTGATGCCTCAGGAGTAGGGATCGGTGGTGTGCTGAGCCAGGAGGGACACCCGGTCTCCTATTTCAGCGAGAAGTTAAAGGAAGCCCAACAAAAATACTCCAACTATGAAAGGGAGTTTTACGCGATCGTTCAGTCATTACGATACTGGAGACACTACCTCCTTCCCCGGGAGTTCGTTCTTTATTCGGACCACCAGATGCTTAGGTACTTAGATTCCCAGAAGAAGTTGGGGCATAGGCATGCGAAGTGGGTTGAGTACCTCCAGGATTTCCACTATGTTCTCAAACATCGCGCTGGTGTTGAGAACAAACCCGCTGATGCGTTAAGTTGGCGGGTCACCCTTCTACAGACCCTGAAAGCCCACGTGGAAGGACTTGAGCAGATTATTGTTGATTACCCAGGTTGTCCGGACTTCGGCGAGATATACGCAGTTTTATCCCGAGACCCACCCGAGCCTGTCGACGGCTTTCAGATTTGGGAAGGTTACCTTTATCGGGGCTCCCACAAGTGCATCCCCAGCACATCATACCGTGACTATCTCATTTGGGAACTTCATGCGGGCGGAGCCACCGGGCATTTTGGCAGAGATAAGTCCATAGCTATCGTCGAGGATAGATTTTATTGGCCAGGCCTGAAGAGGGATGTGGCCAGAGTTGTCTGGCATTGTCGTACATGTCAGACTGCAAAGGGAACTAAACAAAACACAGGATTATATACACCCTTACCAGTCTCACTTAGGCCCTGGGAGGATATTAGTATGGACTTTGTACTTGGACTGCCGCGCACGGTTCGGAAGCACGACACTATCTTTGTCGTCGTTGATCGTTTTTCCAAGATGGCACACTTCATAGCCTGCTCTAGGACTGCGGACGCATCACGTGTTGCTTCCATTTTCATTCGGGACGTCTTTAGGTTGCATGGCCAACCGAAGTCCATAGTCTCCGACAGGGATGTTAGATTCGTGAGTTACTTTTGAAAGACCTTATGGTACAAAACGGGCACTACCCTAAAATTTTCATCTGTATATCACCCCCAGACTGACGGGCAGACTGAGGTTGTGAACCGTAGTCTAGGGAATTTGCTTAGATGTCTTGTTGGCGAGCATGTGACGAGTTGGGACTCCGTCCTTACCGTCGCGGAATTCGCCTACAATAGTTCGGTCAATAGGTCCACCGGGTTGAGCACATTTCACATAGTATTAGGGTATGAATCCAAGAAGCCCATCGACCTCATTCCTTGTCCATTAGAGTCCCGTCCAAGTGAGTCCGCCGAGTCATTTGCACGTCATTTGCATGATTTACATGAGTCAGTCCGTCGGCAAATTATTTCAAGTAATGAAAACTATAAGACCCGTGCAGATTTAAACAGGCGAGAACAAGTTTTCAACGAAGGCGAGCAAGTAATGGTCCGAATCCGGGAGGAGAGGCTCCCACCGGGGCCTGCCAAAAATTAAGCGTTAAACGAATAGGTCCCTACTCGATCATTAAGCGGATCGGGACAAATGCCTACAAGTTGAATATTCCCACGAGTATGGGCATCCATCCGGTGTTCAACGTTGAGGACTTGACTCCGTATTACGAACCTCGCGAATATTCGGACCCGAGTCGGGATGATCACCACCACTCAACTTCATCACCAGCCACAGCTTCCTCCCGCTCACCTCTGCCACTTGTCTTGCCCCCTGCTATACGCACCCTTGGTAGTCCTTCACCTATAGTGATACCGCATGCACCCCTGATCGCTCCGGGATCCACCTCACGAGAGCAGTATACTGAGAGTATTACAGATATCGTCGCCCATGAGTATGTCCCTACTACCACTGGATTCTCGTGTCGCTACCTGGTTCGTTGGAGAGGCCGCTCCGCCTCTGATGATACGTGGATTCTGCATACTGAGCTGGATCGACTCGCACCTGAGCTTCGACGACAGTATGATCATCTCCATTCATCGGAGATGAATTCTTTTCAGTCGGGGGAGTTAATGGAGAACCATCGGTGGCCCATGACAAGGCGGGGCCCACTTTCGTTTATTCTTGCCAGAAGACTTGATCGGAGGGACGATCCGATCCCGCGGATGCGTCCGGATGCGCGCCGCGAATCTTTTTAATATATAACTTTGTTATTTTCAGTTCTTTTTCTTTTATTTGGCACGTGATCGCTTCGGCCAATCATAGTCGTCGATCCCGGGTTGCCCTAATGTTTAGAGTATTATAAATAGGAGTGCTAGAGGCTTGGAGAGGCATTGTTGGATTTGGAGAAAGTTATTCCTGGAACTCCGCGATCAAGCCACGATGCCGACGCCATGGAGCCCTAGGTGTCGACTCCTAGCGGTGGAACTTCCTTCCCAAGGTACTACCTATCCATAACCTTCTTTTTCCCCCTCCGAAACCCTCATCCGCAACCCCTACAGCCCCCAAATCCCAACCCTTATCGATGTCCAGAAATCCTGAAATTACCGTTCACCTGCACTGTTCATCCGTCGCCACTATTCATCCGTACTGTTCATCACTCGTTACTATTCACCCGCCCCCTCACTTCTTCTCCCCTTCGTGGATCCACTTCCCACCGCTCCGAAAACCCTAGATCTACTTTGATCTAGCGCTACCCTCCACCGATCTACCCCCCCCCCCCACACACACACTTACATATTTCATCCCCGTAGCCCGGATCTGTCATCAAATTACCGGATCTATCCACTTTCAGCCCACCGCAACCCTTCTCCACCACGGACATCCACCATTCCGACACGCTCACCCGGATCTACCTTCAAAATCGCCGGATCTCTCCCGCCTCGGACATTCTTTTGTTTGTGAGTTGTTTGTTGTATGGACTTTTAGTTTTCAGCGCTTGGATGTTGTTTGGACTCTTCATACTTGCTTAAATATTTATTTGTGGAATTTTGGCCCATAAAGAATTTTGATTGCAGGAAGGAGCAATTTGTGACGTGCTTAATTTAGCCCTCCGTTTGGAGGAAAGCCTTGCTTGACCGCCCTAATAGAAATTATTTTTGCCTATATTATTTATGCATGCTTGTGAATCTTATTTGAAATAATTGTCGAGCAGATTTTGTGCATTTACACATAGCACTCACGTGTCCGCTCACTCGAGTTAGCCTATATTGCACGGTACACATCCTACCCTACATCAGCATCCCCGTGCATCGAGGATCCGGGGAAGTGTCCCACCACAAGGGTGAAATGTAGGCAAACTTTGCACTTAATTTTCATATCTCATAAATAATATATATATATATATATATATATATATATATATATATATATATATGTATCAAGTATACTAATATGTTCTAAAAGTGAAAAAATTAACATAACATGTTGATAAGGATTACACCAAAAATAAAATCAAAGTATATCAAAAACAAAACATTAATAAGACACTAACAAGTATACAAAACAAGTACAAATAGATATATTAAATAGACACATTGTTGAATAAATTTTATATTTTACTTTAACACTATTTTATGCAAGTAAACAAAATTTTAAAAATTAAATATTCTTAATTAATAATCAATCTTTCCATGTTTAACAAAACTGTGTTAAAACTTAAAAGCACAACAATTATTAACTAATAAATATGTTGACTGTCATAATATTTTTTGATATGGACCAAGTAAGATATAATATGAGATAATTATACAAATTTTATTATAAAAATAAAACCTACAAATGAGAGTAAAACAGAAATTCTAACCGATTTAAGCATATATAATGCAATACATAGGGATGATTTAAACATATATACCGATAAAGAACCTAAAATTAAATAGCTGGCGAAATTTATTCAAGAAAAAATATTGTTTCATGGTCAAAATTGACATGCCTGTTTTTTAGTCAAAACCAAGATGTCGGAGGACATTTATTACACCGCTTCTAAACAATAATATTTTCACCAAAAACTCAGAAAATATTTCTGAACATTTCAAAAGGAGAACCTATCAAAAAATTGAAGCTGTGGAGATTGGGTTGATGTTGCATACCGCAATATTTTCATGCAAAAGTTTGGTAACCTGAAAAAAAAATTGACTCGTAAGATATTCACAGAAGCACAGATGCTGACCAACATAAGCAACCACACTATGACAACATACATGCCTAAATACAATCAAGACAATCAAATACAGACTAAATGCATATAATGCTCCACAAATTATTTGAGATTCATGAAACAAATTGATTAAGGAAACATGCTTCATACTATTCTCCAGAAAGTAAAATTATGAACATATTATTGAAGAAGTTTACCAGTATACTAATTTCAGATAATAAATACCAATGCTTCAAAACATATTTACACAACTAACCCAAACAAATCTTTGGACGATTTAACTTTCTTTGGTTATTTGGTTACTAAAGATGATGGGCCCTGACAGTAAATGCATGAACATCTAGACGATTATATTTCACCAATCAATCATGCATCACCTGTTCATGCAACACACAAAACACATGTGCATAAAAATTATTCACCTGAATGAATAAGCGATACAAATTCTCCTTCTCAATATTAGTACAAATTGCGAATTCACCATGCAGATCCTGTTGAGAAGCAGAAAAAATAGTTTTTCATCAATCTAATAATTAGTGTCAGTCCGACAGAAAATAGTTCAAATATTGCTTGTAGTTACTACATGGATTCAAACAAGTAAACAAATATGTTACCATGAATAAAAGGTATGAAGGCCAACCTTAAACAATGATTAGATCATTAGGTGTGTAAATTCCCCTGATTGGCGGATGAGTAAACTAGGTTTTGTAGACATCGATTATATAAAACTTCAACATTTACAATAAATGAATACCAAAAGGGAATGGGGAATTAACAAAGGACAAGAAAAGAGATTTTATGCATACTACAGAGAGATATTGTGCAATAACCAGACCCATAATCTAAGGTACTGTTCATTTAATTCACCCCAGGATATATTAAGCTAAACCTCACAATTTTATCCATTTTTGAGGTGACGTGAGTATTTCCCAGGAGGTCAACTATTACAGAACCACTCTTACTCGGGCATGCCTAACTATGAAATTCTTAACTAAATTCTGTCATATGCTTTGAAAAGATGCTCGGATATTCGGAGTCTAAACTATAACTTATAATTGATAACCGCTTAAATTTCACCAAATGCTCTGAAAAGGCACCTCTATGATTTGGGATCTAAACTATTACTTTTAGCCTGGTAATTTTTCCACATATTCAGATGTCAAATTCTATTCATTCCTGCATTTTTTCTATAGGAAATCTGTCATCAAAGAAGTATATCAAAAGCTTCTCCTTATATGGTTGTTATTTCCCTTGGGACGATCCTAGACCTCATTAGACCACCCTCTCCATCCTCTTCGGCTCTAGGATGTTAGATAAAATATTTAGAACTTCAGTGTCGACGGTATCTGAATACTTAAGATTGGGAGAGTAACAAAGAATAAAGAAGAGTTTGTGTACATGCATAAAGCAAATTTTTTGTACATGTAGAATTCTAGGAAATGTTCCTTTCAGAATCAACAATAAAGAGATATTTTGCTTTGAAGACACAAAACGATATTTTTGCTAAATGCTTCATTTTAGTATTTTTTAAGGCTCGCCGTTCTCAAAAACTAGCAAACAATTGTTACGAAAAAACTTACCTTTACGCAGAAGTGTTTACTAAAAGCAGATGAAACAAATAGCTTCATGCAAAAATACTTACAAAGAGAATTTATGATCAAAATACAAAGTTATGACAGAGAACTAATCAACAGAAGTAGACAGCAAGTGATGGTGACCATTGGATCAAGATGTGTATGGTCATCGTCGACATGATTGATTAGTTATTTCTGATCTAATAGTTTATCATTTGAGTTTTATAAAATCGTTGTATTTTGGTTTTTCCATTTTTGTTCACTTGTATATAATTTAATTTTCTTTGTAAACAATAATTATCCTTTAAGGGATTATTTACCTTTTATATAAACACCTAGGTATAAGGTGAAGTTCAATGAATGAATGATTATGAAATATTCTTGAATAGACCTTGATCACTATGCTCATCTGTCTCTCGCGCGCTCTCTATGATTAACTACCTCATGACACCCTCCCTTCAAGATTCATTCCTCTTGATTTCTCGACCATTTCAGCTATTTAACTTTTGCAACTTATTCTGCAACACCCCTACCTAGTTTATCATCAATTCAGAAGCGCGGTCGACACTTGTGATATGAAGCAAACTAAGCAACAGTAATAGATTTGGTACATAGCACAAAATATCTAGAGTACACAATGAAAATTTTAAATATTCAAGTTATGGTTAAAGAAATACGTCAATTTCTGATTCACAGAGACAACTAGAAGAGAAAAGTGCAAGGAATCTGAAATGCTTAAACTTAAAATGAATCTGATTCATTTGAGTTCATATATAGTTGATACCTTAGTTATTAAAGGCACAAAGAGGTCTTGGAGCCTAGGCGCAAGGCTCAAGGCGCAGCTGCGCTCCTGACGAATGCAAGGCGCAACCACATCCATTTTATATAAGCAGCATCAAACATAATTTCATTTTCTCGATTAAATTCTTCATCTAGTCCACTATTTAATCATTCATTACTATTGTTTACATTTCTTAAATAATAGAATTAATGTGATCACTTGTATCATATCTAAGTCCCAACGCACAATTCTCTTTCACAAACACTAAATTAATTAAAAATTATTGAGTTCTTACATTATTTTTTCTTTTTTTTGAAAAAAAAATAAATTACAACAAAAATATTACTTAGCCGCATCTTTTATGTTCCAAAGGCGCAAATAAGGCACATGAAGGCACAGACTTCTAAGCCCGATGAGCCTTGAGTCTTAGGCGCTCCTTAAACAACTTAGGTCGATACATCAAATTGAAAGGTAAAACAAACTAAAAAGTAGAAATCCTCAGAAGTCTATCCTAAATGAATCTTCCGACCCATGACCGCACCTGAAAATAAATGTTTGAAGACAAGGCCAGCACAACTGGTGAGTAAGAAAAACTTTTCCCCCTAAGTGACACTAAAACAGCTTAAATAAAATATGCATACATGCTTTAAAAAAAACTATTTTATAATAAAGAAAACTACAATATGATTATTTACGTACTTTTAAATAAAAGTACATTTCAAAAATAAATTTATTCTCTACGATTTAGTCTTTAAACAAATTTTTCTCTAGATTCAGAATCATTATAGTGTAGGAATTCTAGGTTCCAACATTGTATTTAAAGTTAAGATAATTTATATTATCTCTCTTCTTATTCTTAGCGATATATATTCTAATGCACATTTTAGATATTTAAGTCTCTAATAACAAACATAGGTGCAATAGTGTGTTTCGATCACGAACACGGTCTGACATCTAATAATCTTACATGAGGTGTCGACTCTCCTATTTGAGGCTCATACGGTCTACTATGAACAATGAGTATAATAGTGTGATTCTATCAATCGCGAAAGATATCACTCGAACGTGCCTCCTATTAATCTTCATATAGTGGCTGGCATGGTTAACATAAAAGAAGTATCCACATAAGTTCATTATTCTTAAATGTTCCATTAACCTTTTATTTTCATATTAGTCGTCGGCATGATTAATTTTAAGGGAACATCATTGTATGACCACAATCATAAGTTCGTATTTCATCACCCTTATGTTTTATGACTTGTCTTAGTGTTAATAATATTAACCCGATGAATTAACTACAATATAATTTCCCACTTTTAGTAATTTCTAATTACGTAATACTTACTTTCATATTCATATTTCTTGACAAGTTATATAGAAAAGGTACATCTTTTCATCTAGGTGATATGCATAAATCATAATAAATTTCCTTATATCTTTGCATACATTAATCGCATTAACATGATAAGCCAATTAAGTTATGATCAACTAATGTCATCTATATATAAGGCTTGATATATTAAATTTTGCATTGTTAATCGTGTTCCTTCATAACTACCTATAATGCATAAGGAAAATCACATAAGGTTAAAATGGAAATCATGCAAGGCATTTCAGATATACCACCAAGCGTAAGCAACCTGGAATTAATAGGAAACTTAAGACAATTTAATACGTGAGGAATAAATCTAGGAATTATTTCTTCCCTCTAGGGTTTGGTAGGAAACTAATGAAACTAAATCTATGCATTATTACGCGATAAAGACTTCCTGGGCGAAAAATGAATTCGTGCGTGAAAAAAAAAATTAGTGCGGGAAAAATGAGCTAGTGTACAAAAATTATTTCATGCGCGAAAAATGACTTTGTTCGCGGAAAATGACTTCGTGCACGAAAGATAACTTAGTTCGCGAAAAATGACAATGTGTGTGATAAACTACAATGTGTGTGAAAAATGAGTTTGTGCACAAAAAATAGGTTTGTGTGTGAAAATTGGTTCGTTGGCAAAAAATGGGTTTGTGCGTGAAAATTGGGTTCATGCGCAAAATATGAGTTCATAAGTGCAAAATGAGTTTGAGGGCGAAAAATGAGTCCCTACGCAAAAAATGTCCGCGTGGGCGAAAAATGACTTCGCACGAAAAAAGAGTTCATGCGCGACATACGACTTCAGGTGCGAAAAAAGACGTTATGTGTGAAAAGTGATTTCATGCGTGAAAAGTGAGTTCGTGCTCGAAAAGTGAGTTCATGCTTGAAAAGTGTATATGTACTTGAAAAATGAGTTCGTGCTCGAAAAATGAGTTCCTGGTTTGTGTTTGTGCCTGAAAAATCATTTCGTACGCAAAAAATGACTACGTGCCCGAAAATGGGTTTGAGCGCGAACAATGGGCTCTTGCGCGAAAAATGGATTTGTGCGTGAACTATGAGTTCATGCCCGAAATATGATTTTGTGCGCGAAAAATATGTTTGTGAGCAAAAAATAAGTTTGTGGCGAAAAATGAGTTCATGTGCGAAATATGACATGCACGAAAATAATTTCGGGGGCGAAATATGACTGTGAGCAAAAGATGGCTACGATGGTGAAAAATAACTTTGTGCTGAAATATGACTTTGTGAATGAAAAATGACTTGGTGCGTGAATAATGACTTCGTGCGCGAAAATTTAATTTCTATGTGAAAAACAACTTTGTGCGCAAAAAATGGTTGCGTAGGCAAAAAGTGAATTCGTGGGCAAAAAATGATTCTGTGTGCGAAAAATGACTCTATGTGTGACATACGACTTTATGCATGACATATGACTTCTGGCACGAAAAATTAAATTCGAGCGCGAAAAATAAATTCAAGCGTGAAATGTGAGTTCATGCTCAAAAAAATGAGTATGTGCTCGAAATACGTGTTCGTGCGCGGAAAATAAGTTATGGCACGAAAAGTGACTTTGTAAGCAAAAAATGATTTTATGCACGAAAAATAACTTCGTGCACGAAAAATGACTTCGTGTGTGAAAAAATGTTCATGTGCAAAATATGAGTTCATGCGCGGAAAACGAGGTCGTGTGCGAAAAATGAATTCATGCGCAAAAAATGAGTTCGTGCGCGAAAAATGATATCATGCACAACATATGGCTTCGTGCGTGAATAATGAGTTTGTGCACGAAAAATGACATTGTGCATGAAAAATGAGTTCGTGCACAAAAAGTGAGTTTGCCATCGAAATTTGAGTTCTTGCTTGAAAAATGAGTTCGTGCGTGAAAAATGGGTTCGTGCGTGAAAAATGGGTTCGTACATGAAAAAAATGTTCGTGTGCGAAAAATGCGTTCAAGCGCAAAATATGAGTTCGCCCACGAAATATTAGTTCTTCCGCAAAATATTAGTTCGTCCGCAAAATATTTGTTCGTCCGCAAAATATGAGTTCATGCACAAAATATGAAATCGTACGCGAAAAATAAATTCATGCGTGAAAATTGAGTGGTGTGCAAAAAATGAAGTTTGTGTGCGAAAAATATGTTTGTGCGCGAAAAAACAGTTTGTGTGGGAAAAAGAGTTCATGAGCGAAAATTTAGCTACCAACAACAACAACAAACAACACTCAAGCATTTATCCCACTATAGTGGGGTCGGCTATATGGATCATTTATCGTCATTGTGCCCTATCATTTGTCATAATCTCTCTACGGAGTACATCATGTCTTTTCTTTTAGTTTCATTCCAAGTCCTTATAGTTTCATTAAGTGAAAATTTATCTAGTGTGCAAAAAATGATTCGTGCATGAAAATGACTTGGAAAAATGAGTTTGTGCGCGAAAAATGAGATCAGACGTGAAAAATGACTTAGTTGTGGAAAATGAGTTCGTGTGCGAAAAATGAGTCCGAGTGGTCACGCCTTCGGAGTCCACTCGGCCTAATGCTCTAGTTATTCGCAAGCCTTCTAGACTTCCTCAAAGGCCTAGGCAGCTAGGGCTTCAGCGTCCGCGGAGCCCAACAGCTCGAAGTCATTACATGACAGATGACTTCTCCCTAGACAGCTCAGGCAGTCTGCCTTCATAGTACGCTCGTTCGTACGGCTAGCTTAGTTATCTCTATATGTTCAATTCTTTTTTGCCTAAGCTCGCGCGAACATTGATGTGGTGTCCACGCGGTGAAGCTTTTTAGGCTATCTGCACACCATGGACTCCCTCATCTCTGCTCGTTCCTCCAGTAACCGGGGCAACCCATTTTTCTTCTGCCTGTCCATTCGGGCAAGCCCCCGGATTCTTAAGAAATCAACTTATATTCATGAATGTAAAATTCCAAACTTTGGATAGTCTATGTGTGATCTTCGTCACTACACCCTTGATCGGGGTATCACCTTCATTAACAAGTGATAGCAAGCACACCCAAACACCCGAGGTGGGAGAGGAAACAGAGACTGAGAAGGAAAGAGGAGGCTAAATGGAGTGACAAAGTTCAGAACGGAGGAAAGCAGATGATTGATGAGATGACACCCAGCCGAAACAGCAAAGTTCCAGTATTCGATGGGAACCTGCATCTGAAGCATTAAGGAGCGGGCAACGTCAAGCAGATGCCGATTTTTGTGTTCAGCAACATCATTTTGCCGAGGAGTGTAAGCACAAGATGTTTGATGTATAATGCCAAATTCAGCACAAAGTGAGGCGAACGTTTGGCTTGTATATTCTCGTGCATTGTCAGTGCGGATAATTTTAAGCGGGGAAGAAAACTGAGTACGAAGTTCAGTAACGAACATACGGAATATAGAAGTGAGTTCGGTACGATCCCGTAGTAAATATAACGATGTCACTCGAGAGTAATCGTCAATAAAGGTAACAAAGTAGCGGTACCCAAATACACTAGGGACTTTATAAAGGCCCCAGAATGGACAATGGATAAAGGAGTACTACTCTGATTACAGACAGGACTAAAAGAAACCCGATGTTGTTTACCAAAGATACAGGACTCACAAGTAAACTAATTCAAGGAGGCATTCAAGGACGCATCCGGAAGAGCTTGCTTTAGAATCTGGAGGGGGGCATGGCCAAGCCGACGATGGCACTCAACGGAGGAGACGACAGAAAGGGTAGACGGAAGGACATCAAGAAGATAGAGCCCATGAGACAGCCGTCTGCTACCAATAATATTATGTGTTTGCCGATCTTGCATAACAAAACAAGATGATGAGAATGTAACATGACAATAAAGATCCTGTGTAAGTCGGCTAATAGAAAGTAAGTTGAACGGGGATCCCGGAACATGAAGAACCGAGGTTAATGAGAGGTGGGGTGTGAGCTGGATATCAGCAGCTCCGGAGACAGGGGTGAAGTCATCATTAGCGACAGTAACAAACTTGGGATGAGGAGAGGCCAAGTATTCTGGCGGCTTCTGGCAAGTAATGTGGTGGGTGGCGATGGAAGCCACGGAGCCCGAGGAGCAAGCAATCACCCCTTGGAGCTGCTAAAGCGGGGTGCGGATAGCATCAATGTCAGACTGAGCATTTGAGGAAGTTGAAGTAGAAGCCACGGGCGGAAACTCGTCTGATGGCGAGGACCCCCCGCCATTTGTTTGTGCCGACATGGATTGCTCGTTTGCTTGCCGCCGCGACATGTTCGTGGACGTTGACGGCCGTTGCCGCAACCGCCGCCGCCGCCGCCGCCGCCGCCGTCGCGGGCGCTTCGTCACTCCATTATGGTTATCATGATTATTTCATTTTGAAATAATCATCATAATCCCCTATCTTTTATTATCATTTTAATTAAGCTTATAATTTCTAGGTCCTAAAATTATAAGCTATTTTTGTGGTTTTAATTTTTGTTGAAAAAAGAAACATTTGAGTGGGTTGGATTTAATTTGGGTGAGATGAAGGGTGGAGGAGTGTGGTTTCTTTTTATATATATGTATGTGTGAGGGAGAGGGAGTTAATGAGAAGAAGAAAAAAAAAAGCCCTAACCAAGTGCACGGCTTGCTGTCCAAGCCGCCCCCCCCCCCCCCCTCTTACCTCTCGGCCTGGCCGAAACCCGACCTCCAGGAAAGCCGCCGGCCTGCTGCTGCCACCGCCCCCTTTGGGCTGTCCAAGTGCTGCTCCGGCGACCTCCTCCCTCCTCCGGTGTGACTCCGAAGAAGGCGGCTCGGTTCTCCCTCATCCGGTGCGACTCCGGTGAACCCGTGGAAGTGTGACTCTTCCATTGTTATCTCCTCCTCCTCCTCCTCCTCCTCCTCCCTCTTTGAGTTCAGATTTTGGGTAACGATTTCCCTCCCCTAAACTTGTGTAATTCCTCTTATGAAATTGTGAGATTGGTGGAAAATTGGATTGCATATTTTATCCCTAAATTTTGATTCAAGCTTGCACACTAAAATCTGATTTTACATTGCTTTTCTTTCCGATTTTCGCGAAGGTTTTGAATGATAGGTCCCCTTGGGCGTTTTGCAAATCGGGGTTTGTTTAGCCCTTTGATTTCGGACGATTCAAGAGGGTTTGGTATATCCTCGTTGGATTTGTTTTGAGGGCCGAGTTCGGACTACTTTTGGATCGTTGCTTAAGTCCGGAACACCCTCCATTTTTGATATAGAAATGCTTGGAAATGAATGCTTAGGTGTTGTGTTAGGTTATGCTATATGTATGTGGATGTTCGTGTAGGTTTGGTTGGGAGAAACCCACTTGTGAGATCGCGCCGGCACAAACAAAGCTCCGCCAAAATTTCCAACTTTGGACGCGCACCACATGCTCGTAGAAATGCCTCTTAGGACGTTTTTAATGCACTTTAGGTGTTCGGGCAAATGTCCCTTAAGTTTCCCTTTTGTTATTTTCATTTCTAGCATCGCGTAGGGGTGGCCTGCATCAATTTGGTATCAGAGGGAGGTTTGTCAATTTCTCAACTTGACAACGATCCGCTCGAGCCTTGCTACCCCCACTTGCACTTAGGTAAGTTTCGTTCGTTTTAAAAATTTTATTTTTAGTTATATAAAAAACAAAAAAAAAGTTTTAAGTGTTTTTTCTAATTTGAGTCTTTTTTTTTCGTTAGTCTGTCATGACACACGTTGGGAGTTCCCTTCCCCCATGTTCCCCGATTGGTGCATTTCGCAAGGAGATGAACCGCCAATTTGACGACCTTCATGACTTATTGACACAGATTAAAGGTCAGCGTCCGACGCCCCGTCCTGAACCCCCTAGGCGACAGCTTAGGACCAATGTTCCTTCCAGTACGGTTACCCCAGCGATTACGACACCACCGCCGCGCACTCCTAGGCCTGTTAGAATTCCTGCCCCAACCTACGATGGGTTAGGTGGACCGCGTGTATTTTTACGTTGGGTGAGCGATATGGAGCAATATTTGGAGCGATATCACATTGGGGACCCCCACAAGCTTTCCGTTGTGAGGCTACAATTATTGGGTCGAGCTCAGACCTTCTGGCGCAATGAGGAGAGACGTTTTGGACCGTCCTTTGACGGCTCACGTGTAGGTTGGCCACTTATGAAGGATTTATTAACGGATGAGTATTACCCTTCATACTACCGTACTCAGTCATCCGATTACCTGAGTGATGCGCCGCCTAAGATTTTGCCTATATCGAACAAGCACGTCCCCCCATACTCCAGTATGAGGACGTCTCATAATTTTACTTCTCCCCGCCAGGACACTACACCCCTTTCTGATTATAAGAGTGACGATAGGCCACGCGCTAGATCTTTGTCCCAAAAGGATCTTACCATTTTGAGTACCCCTACCCCTACCGTTAGGGAGAGGGAAAAGGTTAGGACCACTGTTCCGCCACCTGTCATAGTCATTACTAGGGATGCTCCAAAACCGCGAGTTGAGCATAGGAAGATAGTTACGAATTGCAAGGAGAGCGCTACATGTTATGCTTGTGGAGCGATTGGCCACTATGCCGTGGAGTGCCCCACTAAGCCTAGAGCTTTGGCTCTTTTAGCTTCGACGTCTGAGCCCGCCACTGAGGGCGAGGCAGATTTATCTGACGATGAGGAGAATGGATATCCTAGCGACTTGGATGATGATTCTTGGGATGATAATGATATTTCGACTTGTGAGAGTACCCCTTTAGCCACTACGTGTCATGATAGTGATGTTTCAGATCACCCTACTATTGAGTACCCTCTCGAGTCTCTGATCCCTATTGTGAGTGAGCCTCGACCTGATCTTTCTGCGGTCCGATCTGAGCCATCTGAGGAGCCCGAGATTGAGGATTTCTCAATTACTATTTTGGATGAGTTTCCTCTTGAGGGAAGGGTATCTTTGGACGATTTTTTTGATGATTGCCCGGACGTGAGTTTCCCGGATGATTGCCCCTTGTTTGAGTCACCATTGAGTGAGATTCATTTGGATTTGGATTTAGTCCCGGGCTCGATTTTACCGACCCTCCCTCCTGTTTGTGTGCCTACATTTGATATCATTTTAGGACGTGGATCCGCTTGTCATAGTCTACGCTTTTATGATATACCTACTTGGATACCCCCTACTCTAGCGTTGGCCCCTCGTTTAGATGTTCACGAGCTGATCTTAATAATCGTTGATCTTGTCACTGCACCACTTTATCCTGCTCATGCTTCATACGAGACGGATCACTTCACGAGATATCTCTCGGCGGATTGTGTTTTGTTGGTGACTATGCTTGATCTTCCTGGGCTTGTGCATTTTGATTTGGTGTTTTTACGATATTGTCACCCATCAAGTCACCTTGCACATTATTTTCATTCGCCCCGACAAGAACTTCATGTATACAGGGCACCGCCTTATACCTATGCCTTTGCTTTGCTTCACTTGCACGACTATACATGCTGGAGAGCGTCTGACTACGGAGTGAGCGACCTGAGTTTAGTCTTGTCGGCCCTCAAGTGGATACCTTCGGGCCCTGTAATGAATTTCACACGTTGGAGCGCCGATCCTTACATAATTTTCCCGGATTTCGGATTTAATGCAATTTTTTCGGATTTTATTTTGCATATCTGGTTTCCACCTGAGTGGTTTTCTACGTTACTTCTTCCTTCCACGTCAGATTCTCTTGGGTTGAGAGGTGAGATTCTCTCCGTGTCGCTCTTCCACGTGGCTTTTCTGGTTCTCGCATTGGATGGTAAGAACTGCACTGTTTTTCTTTATGCTGACACATCTGCGAGGTTTTCTGTTGTTCTTGCTCATGACAGGTTCTGTTCTATTGCGGACGCCCCGTGGATGTCCGCTCTCGCTATGCCACCTGGGGATGTTGCTGTCTCCTGCTATTTTATCACTGGCCACTCATCGGTGATGAGTGATTTCGAGCGGGGGAGGATTGATGGCGAGGACCCCCCGCCATTTGTTCGTGCCGACATGGATTGCTCGTTTGCTTGCCGCCGCGACATGTTCGTGGACGTTGACGGCCGTTGCCGCAACCGCCGCCGCCGCCGTCGCGGGCGCTTCGTCACTCCATTATGGTTATCATGATTATTTCATTTTGAAATAATCATCATAATCCCCTATCTTTTATTATCATTTTAATTAAGCTTATAATTTCTAGGTCCTAAAATTATAAGCTATTTTTGTGGTTTTAATTTTTGTTGAAAAAAGAAACATTTGAGTGGGTTGGATTTAATTTGGGTGAGATGAAGGGTGGAGGAGTGTGGTTTCTTTTTATATATATGTATGTGTGAGGGAGAGGGAGTTAATGAGAAGAAGAAAAAAAAAGCCCTAACCAAGTGCACGGTTTGCTGTCCAAGCCGCCCCCCCCCCCCCCTCTTACCTCTCGGCCTGGCCGAAACCCGACCTCCAGGAAAGCCGTCGGCCTGCTGCTACCACCGCCCCCTTTGGGCTGTCCAAGTGCTGCTCCGGCGACCTCCTCCCTCCTCCGGTGTGACTCCGAAGAAGGCGGCTCGGTTCTCCCTCATCCGGTGCGACTCTGGTGAACCCGTGGAAGTGTGACTCTTCCATTGTTATCTCCTCCTCCTCCTCCTCCTCCCTCTTTGAGTTCAGATTTTGGGTAACGATTTCCCTCCCCTAAACTTGTGTAATTCCTCTTATGAAATTGTGAGATTGGTGGAAAATTGGATTGCATATTTTATCCCTAAATTTTGATTCAAGCTTGCACACTAAAATCTGATTTTACATTGCTTTTCTTTCCGATTTTCGCGAAGGTTTTGAAGGATAGGTCCCCTTGGGCGTTTTGCAAATCGGGGTTTGTTTAGCCCTTTGATTTCGGACGATTCAAGAGGGTTTGGTATATCCTCGTTGGATTTGTTTTGAGGGCCGAGTTCGGACTACTTTTGGATCGTTGCTTAAGTCCGGAACACCCTCCATTTTTGATATAGAAATGCTTGGAAATGAATGCTTAGGTGTTGTGTTAGGTTATGCTATATGTATGTGGATGTTCGTGTAGGTTTGGTTGGGAGAAACCCACTTGTGAGATCGCGCCGGCACAAACAAAGCTCCGCCAAAATTTCCAACTTTGGACGCGCACCACATGCTCGTAGAAATGCCTCTTAGGACGTTTTTAATGCACTTTAGGTGTTCGGGCAAATGTCCCTTAAGTTTCCCTTTTGTTATTTTCATTTCTAGCATCGCGTAGGGGTGGCCTGCATCATCGTCCTTCGTAGAAGCAGCAAGATGGGGTGGCAGATCATGCTTACGATAGCAGGTAGACTCCGGATGATTTTCCCGACCGCAGAAAGTGCATTTAAGGGGGATTTTCCAGTACGTCCTCGTCCCCGAGACGAATGGCGACCCCCACGGGTCGAGGTACCACGAGTGAAGGGATGTGATGAAGGTAGTCGGAGAAGAGTTGGGGAGGAAGGCATAGGAGCCTCGGGTGGCGGAGTGACCTTCAGAAGCATTGAGCAGACATCGGAGAGAGAGGCAGAGGTGGCAGAGGAGAGAATTTGAGCTCGAACACTGTGCATATGCGGAGGAACCCTTGCTTTGTGCCCGTTGGGCAACCAGATAAGTAGTAGGAGGCTGGTATTGTATCCATGGCTTAACAAGTGTCTTGGCCTTGGCAACGAAGGAAGTCATATCGCCAGGTATCCCGGGATCAAGGGATTGAAGATCAGTGATGATGTCAAACAGATGCTGGAGGCTGTTTTGGCCAGAATAGAAGCAGTGGAGTTCATCCCACATGGACTTAGCCGTGTCATGATACATGGTCATCCGGCATGGAGTTGAGAAGTCAAGATTGCACACGACCGTCATCACAAAGCCACTCGTCAATAGGAGGGGTAGGAGTAGCCCGAGTCAAGTGATGAAGCAGTCCTTTCATCTGGAGCACCCAACGAACTGAATGAACTCATTCCACAAAGTTCCTTTTTCTGGTGAGAGACATAGTGGTAATCCTGAGTTCATCCCGAAGATCAGTAGCAGAGGAAGCAGCCCGAGGTGGTAGAGAGGAAGCACCAGCGGACTCGCCAGAGGAAGTGGTAGAATCCATGAAGCCGCAGGGAGAAAACAGCAGCAGCGGACAGAAGGTAGCAACAGCAGCGGATAAAAGGTAGCAGCAGACAGCAGTAGATAGAGGCCGCAGCGGACAGAACAAGCCGCACACGAAGAGGAGGCCGAGCGAGAAGAGGCAACTCGCAACCGGAGAAGCCGCACGGTCTCGATGTCACTACACCAACGGCAAGAGACCGCGACCAAGATACGGAGCCCGTGGCGGGCAGAGAGGCCGCAGCGGCTAAGAGAGTCAACCTGCAACCTGAAGAAGGCGGCAGGAGGAGAAGAAAAGAAGCCGCACGGTCTCGGTGTCAACACACCAGCGGCAAGAGACCGCGACCAAGATGCGGAGCCCGCAGCGGGTAGAGAAGCCGCAGCGTCTAAGAGAAGGTCGAGCGGGACGCCCGCAGAGATTGAAGTAAGGGAGACCGCACCGGGTAGGAAAGCAGCCGCTGGAAGAGAAGCCACAGCGACTTAAGCAAGGGAGACCGCCCCGGGTAGGAAAGCAGCATCTGGTAGAGAAGCCGCAACGACTTAAGCAAGGGAGACCACCCGATCTCGGTGAGACCACCAGCGGCACAGAACGGTGCCGCGACCAAGATGCGGTGCTCGCAACGGTTCGAAAAAACCGTAGCAAGAAGAAGAAGTCGCAGCGACAAGGGACGAAGTCGCGCAATAAGAAAAGAAGAAGGAGAAACTGCGGGTAGAAGAGGAGACCGCAGCGAGAGGGAGGGAAGCCGGGCGGGAAGATAAAAGAAACCGGTCGGTTAGGGGGGAAGGGCCCACCAGGCCGAGAGGTTTATAAAAAAAGGGGGGAAGAGGTGGAGGCCACGAGAGAGATAGAGGAAGAGGAGCGGCAAGAGAACAATAGACCGCGCGGAAAGCCGCGGTTAGAAAGCAGGAGAACCAGGGAAGGCCGCAAGAAAGAGCGGATAAGCCGGAGACCAAACCGCCCGGTTAAAAAGAGAATCAGGCGGGCAGAAACAGGCAGACCGGACCGTATCCCTCTGATACCATGTAGAAAAAGAGAGCAATGAACCTCGTGGGTAGTATTTCTTGTATAAACAATAAGTATGAATACAAATATATAGGTAGAGAGGAAGAAAAAAATCCCAAAAATACAATGTGGGACTAAACCTAAGACAAACTTGGGCCTATAAATGGGCCACAATTACAATGGGCTTTTACATACTTTTCTACTATCTTCTAACATAAACAAATAAATTCTAATGGAGGCTATTATAGAAAATAAATTTCCTCTAAGGCAAAATGTTAGGGACCCAATTGTAAGTTATAAAAAGGAGGACCAACAAAGACCCCTTAGCCTCAAGAACTAGGTGTAATTTACTATTTTTTATATCCCAATATCCACCTATTTTAACTTTTGAGCATATGTTACCAAAATATTGAACCAAAATCCTAAAACAAAAGCTCCATAAGTTGTACTCTTCATGGTTGTGAAAGTATGAAGGATAGAAAATAGCTTTTTAATTTTCCCACATATCAAAATTTTCAATTTGAACTTTATTAAAAGCAAATCAACAGAAAAAAAGGACAGAAGGGACAAGTATAACAGGAAATCTCATATTTAAACAAATAAATTTTAATGCTGGCTATTATAGAAAAATAAATTTCCTCAAAGGCATCAGGGAAAATTAGCTTGCTGGAAAAAAAACAAAATTGATGTTAGACTTATTAACCAAATGGGGATTAGCATCACCTCCTTTGACACTGCCGTGAGTAGAGGCTGAATACTGATTTGGAATGACTTTTTGAAATCGAGATGTCTTGAACCCATCAAAACCTTCTTATTCAACTGCAATAGAATCAATAACATAATTAACATTGAAAAGTCTAAATTGCATGCCAACACAATATAAGCATAAGATCTAAGGGCCGGGATTTCATTGCACTGCCAGGTAAGGAAAGAAACAACTAAGAGGAAAGAATGCAGGATTTTATTACGATCCTAGATCGTATCGATACAATAGAGCTTTGTTGTGATTGTCGGAAGCAGGGTGCATGAGGGAGAGCCACCAAATCCTTACTAGCAAGAACTTGAAAGCAAGGAGATATTCAACTTGCTTTCCGAGAAGATAAACACAACTTGCACGGCATTTGCAACAAGGTCCAAACAAATGGGCAAATTATAAAAAATACTCAAACATAAAACAAAACACCTAAATGTGTAGTTAAAACTCAATATCAAACACAAGCATAACAATACTAAACAACCATAACATCGCACCACTCTTTCAAATCAAGCTTTTCATTGAATCATCAGATTTGTTTCTCAGTCAGAAAAAATATTGTAAGGATACCTTGAAGCAAGGGATTCTTCACAAATTAAGCACCGTCTTGGCAACCTGTGGGTGAAAAGAGGTGATGGTGATGACATACAAGTGACTCGTGTAGAGAGGGATCAACGATAGGGCGAGATGATCGAGATGGGAGTGGGTGCTTAGAAGTTGGTGCCATGGGATTGACAACTAAAGAGGGCCTCCTGGATGATAACATTACGGGTTGGTGGCTGAAGGGGATATTGTATGAGGATGACTGGGATCGATGGTTGTGGAGAGCCCCTCTGATTGGGCATAGTGGATATCAATACTTTTGCAATAATAGTCGAGAGGATGGAAACCTCATAGGCTAGAGAAGGCTATAATTCCTTCTTGTAGTCCTCAACGGTGTTGATGTGCTCGGCGGTGTCGGGTGTTTGACAGTGTTTATACGCTCGTTGGTCGAGACTACAAGGCATGTAAAGGCAGGTTGAATGGCCTTGTTGATGTCAATCGGTTTGTGTGATAGTGTTTGTGTGCTAGTCCAATGGAAGATACATGTGGAGGAGCTATGAGATCATCGAGCTTTATACTCGTGTTGGTGAGGGACACTCGTGTTGGTGATCGAAGATGTCGTTCGTGATGACCGGAGTTGCATCTTTGATAAGTGGGCAACTAAAATGTGGAAAAGAGATGAGGAGAGCTATAACCATGTAGAAATCAACGGGTACGTCAAAAGAGTCCTGCAAGGGTTGTTGTGAGCTGTCCGGAAGGAACTAGAAGGGATATGCAGACCGGGCGATTACAAAAGAAGGCAGGGTTGCAGTCATTGATCATGAATGTGGAAGATCACCGAACAATAGGATTATAAGTTGCATCGGTTTCGTGAGTGAAATAGCAATCAAGTTTGTGATTATTTAGTGCAACGATATTAATTTATGTTTTAGATGATCTGATAGAGTGCATCTAAGATTAATCCGAGTAGAAGATTGACCACCCTTTAAAAAGAGATGTGGACTAAAACCATGATAATGATTTTTAAAAACTAAATTTGAGAGCTTTCAGATTTTTGCGGCGCAAACAAGTCGTTCTCACGTAGAATCAAGCGACATTTGAGCTATGGTTCACAAATGGGCATAAATGTCTAACGTCTGTTCTCCTTTCATCTTTATGATTAATTTTCCACTAGCACTTCTTCGAAGGGCAACATATAAAGAAGAACAAATGCCAAATAGGATTAATGTCAACTTAGGCAAGCAAGCGAATTTTAAGATCACTTAAATTAAGCATAAAACTATATTAATAGAAATCGAGTCATGAGGTGAGGGTCATACCAAGAGAACATGCGCGAAACGGAGAATCCCAAACCGTGTCGAAAAGGCCTAATGGCGGTCTCTGCAATAGCCAGAGATGTGGATCCAGGGAGAAGGCTCGGGTGGAAGGTGCCTGTTCACGATAAGATGACAATAGCAACTAGGAACGACGATAGAGTGGCCGTAAATGGTATGGAATGTGGACTGGTGACCTTTCAGATGAGGAGGAGGCCTGGACGAAGGTGCCGCAGCAGGCTAGAGGAGAAACTGCCGAGTGGAAGTTGGATCTCGGGCGCTGGAACAGACGGACCATTCAGAGGAGGAGGAGGCCTGGACGAAGGTGAAACTAGGCTCGTCGGAGGAAGCGTCGGCCGAGACAAGGGAAGGTTTGGGAGGCAGCGGAGAGATTCGTCATTCGCAAGCAAGAAGAAGAGAGCGGCTTGTTAAAAGCAGATCAAGTTTGGCTATCCGCAAACATTTGATATCCGCAAACAAGTGTTTTTCAAATTGGATATCCGCAATCATAATTGATAGCCGCAAACAACCTTTTTTCAAATTTGATATTCGCAAACATATATGTTAGCCGCAAATCATTTGAAAAAACAATTACAATACAGAAGCTTCATTATTGCTTGATCCAGATCAATGGAATATCTTTGGAATTGGGTAATGCTCACCACACTAAGTCAATGAAGACCATGATATATGAGGTCAGAATGCTATGAGGTTTAATGCCTCCATCTAAAATATATTTCTAAGGTTTCGTGGAGATTCAATTATAGCAATTACAAAACTTCAACAGTGCTCATGAGAAAGACCAGATGGAGACTCTTTGTGGTGCATTTTTAGAGCATCAATTACATCATAAAAAGAAACAAGTATCACAAAACACACAAAATTTACAATTTTCACCTTCAAAGGAGCCAAGGACAAGGCAAAAGTTTAGAATATTGCAAAATTTGACCTCTAAAGTTTCCTTGAAAATATTTAGCATTATTTTTGGGCTAAGTTGTCATCATATTTTGTTAGTTCTTTTGCCTGCATTTGAAGAAAAATTAATATTAATTTTTGTAACATTAGCATTTGAAAAAAATTTAAGTGTAATTGCGTATAAAACTTATGCATACCACTTTATCAATTATCCAATGTTAGTAAGGTACTTGGTCCCATTGCCGGCGGTGGTCCTTGCAACCGTTCATTGTAATGCACACTCCAATTTTTCGCCACTTCTTCGTGATATGTACTCCATGAAGGAAAAATATGTGGTATCGGAGAGCAAGCACCCAAGACTAGCCGAACGAAGTGATTTCCATTTAGAAACCCAATGCAAATAAGTGTTGGAACCTCCGGCATTGATGAATGTAGTGGAAAAAATGTCAAACTTTGCGCCGATGGCAGTTGAACCATTGCTACATTGTAACATGAACAAATTACTAGTCCCATATCCGGCAGTGTCATCCATTTATCAAATGAGGCAATAGTTTCTATGCATTGAAGAGAGTCCAACAACTCCAATCTCCGGTCACTACCATATATATCTTCATACAAAGCACGCCGAGTTTCAAACTCCCAATATAGATCCTTGCGGACTTGTTGCCAACCACCAGTTACATTCAACGCATCGCTAATCACTCGGTAGCCACAGTGACCATCACCATCAACGTCGTAGGCATCAACAATATGACTAGCCCAAAAGGGTGTGAAATGATGCCGAATTTTTATAACAAAATTTGTGTTTTTGCGGACCGGCAACTTCATTCTTTGTTTTCTTTTTTTTTTGTTTCTGTAACCTTTTCTTCCAACAAAACATACTCAAAATGAGAAGGGAGGCGTTTCGTAGACAAAATGTCTTCCTTAAATTTTTTATAAGATCCCTTTGGAGTTTGGCCTACCTTTTAGCTTGATCGGTACGGTCGGCTCCTTTGTTTGGCTCCATGTTGGATCTATGATTTCTCTTATCTTTCGTTTGATTTCCTTTTTTGTTGTGCATTTGAGTCATAGAATTTTTTGACTAACGCTTCAAACTCAATGTCTACATTGTTCTCTAAGTCAACCTCAAAATTTTCATTTAAAACTAGTTGTTTCCAATGCCCGTGAACTAGCCACAACGGGAGTGCTTTCGAGTTAGCAATATACGGAGAAATTTCATGTGCACATGGCAACCCCATTGTATATGATGGCGCACCTCCGCCACCTCTACTTGGAGACGATACTGGCGATGTTGTTGATCCGGTTGCTGAGGCGGTTCAACTCAAGGACGTGAGGCGTCATGGTGACGCTAACGGAAGGCTACGTTACAACCTCCGCCCGCGGCGTACAACATCCGCCCGCGGCGTACAACATCCGCCGCGACGCGTTAAAATATTTCCCTACTTTCTTGCACTTTATTTCTATTTTAGGAATATAAAATTATCCAAGTTTGAAGTGATAATTTTATATTCAATGTTTGCAACTTTATTTTTCATTTGGACAATATTTTATGTTGGTGTGCATTTAACTATTTGGATGGATGAGATTACATCTCCATCATGAATGGTTAAGCCTTGTTTGTAACTCCTATTTAAGGAGGCCTTATTATGAGATCATTAGTGAAGATTGAAAACCTAATTCCTTCTCTTTGAGAATTCGGCCAAGGAGGTTCTCCCTCTACCGCCGCCCCCTCTTGTGGTGTGAAGCCGCCGCCCCCTTGCCTCCTCCATCCGTTCGGTGCGACTCCGGCGCGGCTTCCTTCGGTGCGACTCCTTGGAAGAAGGTTGCAACCCTTCGGTGTGACGCCGGTGGATCCGTGGAGAGAGTGAATCTCCCACAGTTATCTTGTGTGAAACGCTCTCCGGTTGGGTAACTTCTCATCCCCCATCTTCGTGATTCTTCTTCTTAGTTGTGGTGGAATATGCAAGTCGTTTTATCCGTTTTGTTAATCTAATCGCTGCACTTTCATTTCGAAATCGCCGTTGCTAGGCTTTTATTTCCGGATCGGGTGGATCCTATTTGCCGGAGCGGATCTTGGCCTATAGTCTTGATTTCGCTCTCAAAAAGGAGTGGCAACCTTTGTGTTGATTTGGGGAATAATCCGACTCAAAGTTTCGATCGCTATTTTCGAGTCGACCATTCCTCCTTGTTATTTTTGTGCTGCGTTTGCGACGAGGAAATATTGTTGGCGATAGGTGCTGTGTAAGTGCGGTAGATCTAAGACGAGATTGGGCGTAGATTGACTTTTACCGTAGAGATCTCCGATTCCGGACATCCCTACATCAATTTGGTATCAGAGGCGGTCGTCTCAATTTCCCAATTGAAACGTCCTCGCTTATGCCCCATCAAATCGGTGAAAAAAAAATCAAAAAAAAAAATTTCGTTGGTCTGCCAATAGCGGGCTAAAATCTGCATTTTTTAGCGAAATTTCAGAAAAAATTTTTTTTAATGATCTACATGTTTTTCACATTAATCTTTTATAAAAACATATTACTTTCAGTATAGCTACAGCCCTAGGGAAATTCGCCTCTCAAAATTTTCAGGGTCTTGCATGCGCACTAGGCTAGGCACGGAGTATTCGGCACCGTCTACGTCTAGGATGGCTGAGAACGAGCACGAAATTCGTAACACTGAAGCGATAGCAGGTCTTCGTAACGATATGACGGAACTTAGGGCCACCGTAGCACAGATTTTACAAAATCAAGCTAGACCACCCCCACCTCCCGCTAATGTTGAGTTGCCCCACCGGCGCCAACATATTTCCGATTCGGATTCGGACGGCGACTCCCCACGAGTGCCCCCTCGAGGCAATCGCCACGGGCGAGAGTTTGATATTACAAGGGCCATCAAAATTGATGCCCCCACTTTCGATGGTATGGGAGATCCACAGAATTTCCTCACATGGATAGTGGACATGGAATGCTATTATGATTGGCACCATCTTACGGACCCCCAAAAGGTCCAAGTTGCCAGGATGAAGCTAACCGGTCGCGCCAAAACTTATTGGCTGAATGAAGAGCGTAGACTAGGGACTGCGGACGGAGACCCAATTATTGGATGGACCGTCATGAAGAATTTGTTGACCGATCAGTACGTCCCCGCGTACCATCGGACACAAATGTTTGACGAGCTCGCCTCCCTGCGGCAAGGCTCCAATTCTATATCAGAGTACATGGGAGAATTAAAGGACCGGTTGGTGCGTTGTAACCTGAGGGAGATCCCCGAAGTCACCCTTTCTAGGTTTCGTAAGGGGCTTCAACCCGATATTCAGCGGAAGCTCTTGCGTTATGGTCACACAGATCTGAACACGACATTCAATGCCGCCCTCGACATTGAGAAACATTTAGCCTCTAAGGCTCACTCCCGTTACTCCCATGCGAAGGGAAAATCCTCTACCGGAGCATCTTCCTCCACATATCAGGACAAAGGGAAGTACCGGTCGACCGAGTCCAAGTCCGTAGTAATCACTGCTAGGAACGCCAAGAACCCCGCGAGCGAACGTATTCCCATAGGAAAGGTTAACAAGACTAACGCTACATGTTACTCTTGCGGCATTCAAGGTCATTATGCCTTCGAATGCCCAGCGAAGACTAAAGCCATAGCCCTATTAGAGTCGACGATCGATCTTGCGGATTATGTTTATGAGGCTGCTGAGGAGAGCGACCCGGAAGGGGTCCCAAGTGATTTAGAGGACGATCACCCCCTTATGGTTGTATCTTGACCACTCCTCGTCCGTTAGATGACTGGAAGTGGACGAGTATATTTTCACTGATCTTTAAGAGTGGCAAAAAGCTTTGTAAGCTTATTATTGATAGTGGTAGCTGTGTGAACGTTGTATCTGAGAATGCCATAGCACGTATGTCCTTGACCACGGAACCACACCCGACCCCGTATCAGGTTGCTTGGATCAACAAGATCTCCGTACCTGTTACCAAGCGATGCCTGGTACCTCTCTCATTCAAATCTTATATTGATGAGGTTTGGTGTGATGTTCTTCCGATGGACGCCTGTCATGTGTTGTTAGGCCGCCCTTGGTTGTACGACCGTGATGTGACTCATTTTGGTAGAGCCAACTCTTATGAATTTAAATTCAATGGCAAAACCATCACGTTGAGGCCCACCATCCCAAAGGAGCCCGTAGTTTTGGCTAAGGATATCACCATTCCTGTAGAGAGGAAGACGTTGAATCTAGTTGGTCGGAAGGAGTTCGCGAGCGACCCGTTTTATGATGGGATCATGTATGCGCTCGTTCTCCTGAGTGCGAAACCCGAATCTAGTCTTTTGGATGAGCTACCTAGTGAGTTACGGGTACTGTTGGAAGAGTATAAGGACGTATACCCGGATGAGTTGCCGTCTACATTACCCCCGCTTAGAAATATCCAGCATGCGATAGATCTCATCCCGGGGTCTTCCTTGCAAAATCAGCCCCATTATCGACTCCATCCCGCGACACACAAGGAGTTGCAAACCCAGATAGAGGGCTTGCTTGAGAAGGGTTTTATTAGGACTAGCATGAGTCCGTGTGCGATACCCGCCCTACTTGCCCCCAAGAAGGACGGTACATGGAGAATGTGCGTTGATAGCCGAGCTATCAACAAAATCACCATCAAATACAGGTTCCCTATTCCCCGTCTGGATGATTTATTGGACGTCTTGTCTGGAGCCACCATATTCTCCAAATTAGATCTTCGGAGTGGCTATCACCAGATTAGGATACGAGAGGGAGACGAGTGGAAGACGGCGTTTAAGTCAAAGGATGGTCTGTACGAGTGGCTTGTGATGCCTTTTGGGTTATCCAATGCCCCGAGTACCTTCTCCCGGATGATGACCCACGTCTTTCAGCCATTCATGGGGAAGTTCGTTGTCGTCTACTTTGACGATATTCTGATCTATAGCACTTCTACCGCCGAGCACATCTCCCACATGAGAGTGATCCTTTCCACCCTGCGGAAAGAAACTTTATTTCTCAATCTTAAGAAGTGCACTTTCTATGCCTCGAAGGTAGAGTTCTTAGGCTATATAGTCGGGTCTGAGGGTATTCGAGTTGACCCGGGTAAGGTTCAGGTCATCAAGGACTGGCCCGTGCCAACCACCCTACGTGAGGTGCGTAGTTTCCATGGGTTAGCCACATTCTATCGTCATTTCATACGAGACTTCAGTAGTATTATGGCCCCTATTACCGACTGTATGAAGAAGGGAGAGTTTACGTGGACGAAGTCCGCCACCTATGCTTTAGAACGAATAAAGAAACTTATGACTGAGGCACCTGTCTTACGTCTACCAGACTTTTCTAAAGTCTTTGAGCTCACATGTGATGCATCTGAGGTGGGGATTGGAGGTGTCTTGAGCCAAGAAGGCCATCCCGTTAGTTATTTCAGCGAAAAGTTGTCAGGCCCCAAGCTGAACTATTCAAATTACGATAGGGAATTTTATGCTGTAGTCCGATGCTTACACCATTGGAGACACTATCTCCTCTCCAAGGAGTTCGTGATTCTCTCCGATCATGAGGCCTTACGTTTCATTAACGGCCAGCATAAAATCAGCCCACGACATGCTAAGTGGGTAGCTTTCCTACAAGGATACACATTTAATCTCAAACACCTTAAGGGAGCTGATAATCGAGTCGTTGACGCCCTTAGTCGTCTAACACTTTTACTCACTTCTATGGAAGTACATGTCATAGGATTTGAGCGGGTTAAGGATGAGTATGCTACGTGTCCTGACTTCCAAGACTTCTATTTATCAGCTCAGGATAGTTTGTAACACCCCTATCCGTCGCATAGCATATAGCCGTAGGTCCGGCCGGGGCCCGACGCCATATACCACGGACAGACCGGTTGGTTACGCGTTGAAACCATACAACCAATCAGAGCGTCCTACACAACACCTAGCGGAAGCAATTTAATTAAGTTGCAAAAAGATAAGAACCCTGCCACAAAGCATGAATGTCCACTACAACCCAGGAATGAGTACATACACAAAGAGTTCACGGCCTTAAGGCCTTACAAATGTGTTCGCTTAACAAGATAGCGTCTTTCATACATCGGCGCGCAGGCCGGCCATACATGAATATGAAAAAGCTAATAACTAAGCCTTCGAGGGCTGGCGCTGCAACTTGGGCTTTAGCCCGCTATTTGCCGCTTGGCTCCGCAACAGCACCTGTAGAAACAACCCACCCAAGAGGTGGCAATACAAAAGGGCAACGGTCAGCAAAGCTGACCAAATTATAACGACCCCGTCCCGTTTCTCGGGACGGCGGTGCTCCTTCCCTGCATGTAAAACTACCATAGCAATTCTATAAAGTATTCTATTCGCCACAAGTGTCGGCACGCACGGCCGCACACTCCGTGCTCTCAGGGCACTAATCGGTGAACCCGGTCCGGACCCAGCCCGACACCGCGGTTCCACCACCATCCCTCGGATGGCAACACTCGTGAGCATTTAGCCCTTTCAGCCGAAGCCTAGGCCCGTTTCCAGCCCCCCGGGAAGTCCCATGTACTTTAGGTCGCTTTTACCGAGACCACTTGGAATGGGTAGAGTTCCACCCGCCCGTTGCTCACTTCACCACGGCCATTTAGCCATCGGTGCGGGCCAAGTTTCTCCTCATTCCCACAATCGATCAAAACACGCACATAATCCCGTTATGTACCGATTTGCCCTCCAAGGCAACATCGCGGCGGCAATGCGATTCCGCCCAAGCTTTCCGGGTGCGCCCCGAGGTTAACCCCCAAGGATCCCTGTATGCAATCTACCACGTAGAAATTTCGGAAAACTAAAATCATCGGCGCGGAGTCTTCTCCGGCCATGCAATGCAAACATCACCGATCCGGGTTAAACCCGAATAGGCTTCACACACAATGCCTACGCCCGTACTCCGATTCCGGGCTCTAACAACGGGGACTTTACATATCTACCCGAAGGGATTCCACGCCTCAACGCTCACTCGCGAGAGGGGGATTTCCCCATGCATAGAAAGAAGGGCGACTACACATGCCCTATGAAGAGGATCGTTACCCTCGCATTTTTCCGCGGCGCCATGAAGATGTAGTCGGATGGAAAGCTTCGCCTCGCCCTTGCCTTCGAGGATCCGGACTCGGATCGCGAATCGGTGCTTCAAAACTCCTCCGGCGGCCGGATCTTGGGCTCACACCACCAAGGGAGTTCTCCCCTCTCTCTAAGATGAAGAAAGAGAAACTCAAGATGAAAATGAGGGTTTCTCCCCCCATTTCCCGGCTAATAACCCCCCAGGAGCAGCCCCCACCATCGGATTTAGATCCAAGGGAACGAACGGCCGAGATTAGATCTAAAAATCCAAAAACTGGGCCGAACACGGGTTGACACACGGCCGTGTGTCTGGCCGTGTAGCTCATTCGCCGATCGACACGGGTCCTGACACGGCCGTGTGCCACGGGCCGTGTTACCTGGAGCTTCAGGACGATCGTCGGGCTTCTAGAACACGGCTTCGAACACAGCCGTGTTCGAGGCCGTGTGCTCCACACACGGCTTGAGACACGGCCGTGTGTCTCAGGCCGTGTACCTATCTGACTCGAGACAGCACAAAACACAATAAAATCACTGAACACGGGTAGGCACACGGCCGTGTGCCTGGCCGTGTGCCCCTGTTCAGACCTCCAAAAGTGCCGTTTGATCGCCCCGCGATCATCTCCGAGGTTGGGGTCTTACAACTCCCTCCCCCTTAAGAGAATTTCGTCCCGAAATTAAGAACAGAGACTACACAAAAACAAAAACATAACGGGTACCTGAGGGGAACAACTCGGGGTACTCCTCACGCATTGTCTGCTCTCGCTCCCAAGAGAGCTCCTCGCGTCCGCAGTTATCCCAACGGACCTTCACCATTCTGATCTCCTTGTTCCGAAGCCGTTTGACTTCGAAATCCTCAATAGATATGGGCTTGACTTTCGTTGTCAATCCTTCCTCAACCGGTACTTGATCAGTCGCGATCACCTGCGAAGGCTCTTGCACCGCCTTCCGCAACACAGAAATGTGGAACACATCATGTAATCCACTCAACTCCACCGATAGCTTCAAACGGTATACCGCTTCGCCGACTCGTTCCAGAACCTCAAATGGCCCAAGGTATCTCGGACTCAACTTTTTCAAGCGTCGAATCCGTGAGACACCCTTGAACGGCTTGATCTTCAAGTACACCCAATCGCCTACCGCGAACTCCACGTTCCGGTGCTTGGCATTGTAATACTTCGCCTGCCGGTCCTGAGCGATCAACAAGCGCTCCCGAATGATCCGCACTAACGAGGTAGCACTCTCCACCTCCTGCTTCTTGTACAACCTTGTCTCACCCGCTTCAAGCCATGATAACGGCGTGCGACACTTCCTACCATACAAGGCCTCGAAGGGCGCCATTTGTATGCTCGCTTGGTAGCTGTTGTTGTACGCGAACTCCACCAAATAAAGGTGGTCTTCCCAATGCTTCCCGAAGTCTAGAACACACATGTGGAGCATGTCCTCCATCGTTCTATTAACCCTCTCGGTCTGCCCATCCGTCTGCGGATGGAAAGCTGTACTGAACTTTAACTTTGTTCCCAACATCTGCTGCACCAACCTCCAATCATTTGACGTGAACCGCCCATCGCGATCACTCACAATGCTACGAGGCACACCATGCAGCCTAACAATATTGTCAACGTACAACTTTGCCAATTTCTCGACTGGATCATCCTTCCTATGCGGAATGAAATGCGACACCTTAGATAGCCGATCTACGATCACCCAGATGGCGTCGTTCCCCTTCTGCGACCTTGGCAACCCGTGCACAAAGTCCATAGATATATCGTCGAATTTCCACTCCGGTATATGCAAGGATTTCAGAAATCCTCCTGGCTTTTGGCACTCCGCCTTCACCAAGGCGCACGTTTGGCATTTAGCCACGTACAACGCCACATCTTTCTTAAGCTCCGGCCACCAAAACAACTTTTTAAGATCACGATACATCTTCGTGCTCCCTGGGTGGATTGAGTACTTGGTATGATGAGCCTCGTACATCAACTCCGCCCGGAGGTTACCCCCACTCGGGACACACAACCGATGATCCTTTCTTAACAAACCATCAACCACCGAGAACTGGGAATTTGACCCATCCAGAGCGGCCTCCATAAGCTCTTTCATGGAGTCATCTAACTCCAATGCCTGCCGAACCCGGTCAGCCAGGTCATACTGCACCTCTGTCCAGTTTAACATTGCTTTGGCGCTCGACTGCTTGTCAACGCAACAGATCTCAAGCTTCTCCAACTCCCGTACTAGCCGCTCATCATGCACCGACAACCAGTTTGCTTGGGCGGGAGCCCTGCGGCTCAGCGCATCTGCAACTGCGTTGCCCTTCCCGGGTACATAATATATTTTGAAGGTGTAGTCCCCCAGGAACTCCATCCACCTCCTTTGCCTCATATTGAGATCCTTTTGATCCAACAAGTATTTTAGGCTCTTGTGATCGGTGTATATGTCGACCCTTACTCCGTATAGGTAGTGCCTCCACAACTTGAGTGCAAATATCACGGCCGCCAACTCCAAGTCGTGCACCGGATAATTTCTTTCATGCACCTTTAGCTGACGCGATCCATACGCTATCACGCTACCATGCTGCAACAACACGCAGCCCAAACCGCTACCCGAAGCGTCGCTATACACCTCAAAGCCCTCGGTCCCACTCGGCGAACTAAGCACTGGCGACGTGGTCAACCGCCTCTTCAGCTCCTCAAAAGCTTGCACGCACTCTTGCGTCCACAAGAATTTCTGATCCTTCCTTGTCAACTTCGTGAGGGGTAACGCTACCCGCGAGAAGTTCTCTACGAAGCGCCTGTAATATCCGGCAAGCCCGAGAAAACTACGGACTTCCGCGACAGAAGATAACGCAGGCCACTCCCGTATCGCAACAATCTTCGCCGGATCCACCGCTATACCTTCCCCACTCACTATATGACCAAGGAACGCTACCGAGGGTAGCCAGAACTCGCACTTGGAGAACTTTGCGTAAAGCTCATTCCTCCTCAGAGTCTCCAACACCAAATACAAATGCTTGAAGTGGTCTTCTTCGCACTGCGAGTATACCAAAATATCGTCAATAAAGACGATCACAAAGCGATCCAGGAAGTCTCTGAACGTCCTGTTCATCAGATCCATAAACACTGATGGCGCATTTGTCAGTCCAAACGGCATGACCGTGAACTCGAAATGCCCATACCTCGTACTGAACGCCGTCTTCGGGATATCACACTCCCTGATCCTCAGCTGATAGTACCCCGACTTCAAGTCCAACTTGGAGTATACAGATGATCCGACTAACTGATCAAAGAGATCATCAATCCTCGGGATCGGGTACTTGTTCTTCTCCGTCAACTTGTTCAATTCTCTGTAGTCAATGCACAGCCGCATACTACCGTCCTTATTTTTAACAAAGAGGACCGGTGCGCTCCAAGGCGACGAACTTGGACGCACATAACCTTGCTCCATCAGCTCCTCCAGCTGAACCTTCAACTCCGCCATCTCCTTTGGCGCCAACCTATAAGGAGCACGTGACACGGGTTTGGCACCCGGCACGAGCTCGATCGTAAAATCAATCTCTCGCTGCGGTAGGGCTCCGGGAAGGCTATCCGGGAACACATCGGGGTATTCGCAAACCACGGGGATGCTATCCAACGGGGACTTTGGCTCCACAGCCCCCACTATCGCAAAGAACAGCTCTGCACCAGCACGAACCGCCTTCACCACCTGAAGGGCAGACATTAGTGTCTTGCTCGACCCCTTAAGCCCCTCGAAAGTAGTCTCCCGCCCTACACCCAGCTTGACCTCCTTACGGTCGCAATCGATCCAAGCCTTCTGCTCTGACAGCCAATCCATTCCAAAGATAACATCGAATTCTACCAACGGCAATAATGACGCTAGAAAGTCGAACTGTTGGCTCCCTATGTGAACCTTCACGGCGCACACTCTGTCCGCACGCATCGAGCACCCATTCGGTAGCAACACATCTAACTTGTCCTTCGACATCGAAGAAGGGACTCCGATGCGCGATATAAACTGTTCGGACAAGAAAGAATGCGAAGCACCGGTGTCGAACAGTGTCCGTGCCGGACTATCGCTAATCACCACAAAGCCTAAGCAAAAGACATTAGCTTAACAAGCAATAGGTAATAGTATTCTCAAGTCAACTTGCATAAATTAACTCATACCTGTCACCACATCCGCTTGCTTGATGGCCTCCTGCTGGCCCAAGTTGTAGACTCTAGGCTGAGTCGGAGCATAATGGGACGCGGTCGACTCCACCGCTTTGCCCTTTTCCTCGTAGGTGGCTCCTTGTTTCCTTTCGGACTTTGAGCGTCCACTCCAGCAGTCACGGACAAAGTGCCCCGGCTTTCCACACATGAAGCAAGCGCCCGGGGTTCGATGGGTAGTTGCCCCCGAGGCACCTGCAGAAGAAGCTGGACCCGATGTCTTAGCCTTCTTGAAGAATCTACGGTAGCCCGACTTCGATGTAGTCGGCGCCTTGAACTCTGATTTCTTGCCACCGGATTCCCTTTCTTTCTTTGCTTGCACGTTTCTCATATCCTTCTCCAAGGACCGGGCCGAACTGACCAGGGTCATGAAACCCTGCGCCTTGGGCCCCGATAGCAGCAACCTCAAATCATCCCTTAGCCCTTCATAAAAGCGGCTCGTCTTGCGCTCCTCGTCTGCGAAGGTAGCGCCGGCATATCTCCCCAACCGAGTAAACTCGTGGAGGTATTCATCAACGGTGCTCTCTCCCTGCACCAACTTCTGGAATTCGCTCTCTAGCGCAATCCTCTGCGCCGAGGGGAGGTATCGAGCCATAAATAGTCTCGCAAACTCCTCCATCGGGACTTCGGCCAATGGCCTTCCCCTCAACTGATGCAGCTCTAGGCCCTCCCACCACAGTCTTGCGTCCCCATCCAAAAGGAACGTCGCTATAGTGGTCTTCTGCCACTCTTCAGTTTGCGTCGCAGTCATCACCCTGTTGACCCTTGAGAGCCAATCCTCTGCTTGGGTCGGGGTTTCTGCACCCGTGAATACCGGTGGGTGAAAGCCCATGACATGCTTCAGTTGTCTTTCAGTTGCTCTCCTAGGCAACTCTGGCTCCAAAACTACTTGCTCAACCCTCCTTTGCCCTGCCGCCTGAAGCGGTACCTGTTCCACAGCAGGAGCAGGCTGCTGCACCTGCCTCGCAGGCTGCGCATTGATCATTGTCATGACCGCTTCTGCCACCAACCTAATGGTCTCAGCAGACAAAGGTGTTGCAGGCGCATCGCTTGGCGCACTGCTCGCCTCAGAACCTGGCCGTTCAGACGGCCCAGCACCACTTCTGGTCACCTAAAATCGTGCAAAACACCGATAAGCGACCAAGAATTACTGCAAACAGCAATTATAGGAACACGCAGGTTCCTCAAACATGTGTATTTTCATTCCTAAGTGGACATTCATGGGTTCTTTTCATGTTATAACGATGACGCACGTGACCGTGCTCACCACTCCTTAAAAGAATTCGTCCACGAATTCATTTAAGCTTGACCGAAACCGGTAGTCTGATACCAATTTGTAACACCCCTATCCGTCGCATATACCACGGACAGACCGGTTGGTTACGCGTTGAAACCATACAACCAATCAGAGCGTCCTACACAACACCTAGCGGAAGCAATTTAATTAAGTTGCAAAAAGATAAGAATCCTGCCACAAAGCATGAATGTCCACTACAACCCAGGAATGAGTACATACACAAAGAGTTCACGGCCTTAAGGCCTTACAAATGTGCCCGCTTAACAAGATAGCGTCTTTCATACATCGGCGCGCAGGCCGGCCATACATGAATATGAAAAAGCTAATAACTAAGCCTTCGAGGGCTGGCGCTGCAACTTGGGCTTTAGCCCGCTATTTGCCGCTTGGCTCCGCAACAGCACCTGTAGAAACAACCCACCCAAGAGGTGGCAATACAAAAGGGCAACGGTCAGCAAAGCTGACCAAATTATAACGACCCCGTCCCGTTTCTCGGGACGGCGGTGCTCCTTCCCTGCATGTAAAATTACCATAGCAATTCTATAAAGTATTCTATTCGCCACAAGTGTCGGCACGCACGGCCGCACACTCCGTGCTCTCAGGGCACTAATCGGTGAACCCGGTCCGGACCCAGCCCGACACCGCGGTTCCACCACCATCCCTCGGATGGCAACACTCGTGAGCATTTAGCCCTTTCAGCCGAAGCCTAGGCCCGTTTCCAGCCCCCCGGGAAGTCCCATGTACTTTAGGTCGCTTCTACCGAGACCACTTGGAATGGGTAGAGTTCCACCCGCCCGTTGCTCACTTCACCACGACCATTTAGCCATCAGTGCGGGCCAAGTTTCTCCTCATTCCCACAATCGATCAAAACACGCACATAACCCCGTTATGTACCGATTTGCCCTCCAAGGCAACATCGCGGCGGCAATGCGATTCCGCCCAAGCTTTCCGGGTGCGCCCCGAGGTTAACCCCCAAGGATCCCTGTATGCAATCTACCGCGTAGAAATTTCGGAAAACTAAAATCATCGGCGCGGAGTCTTCTCCGGCCATGCAATGCAAACATCACCGATCCGGGTTAAACCCGAATAGGCTTCACACACAATGCCTACGCCCGTACTCCGATTCCGGGCTCTAACAACGGGGACTTTATATATCTACCCGAAGGGATTCCGCGCCTCAACGCTCACTCGCGAGAGGGGGATTTCCCCATGCATAGAAAGAAGGGCGACTACACATGCCCTATGAAGAGGATCGTTACCCTCGCATTTTTCCGCGGCGCCATGAAGATGTAGTCGGATGGAAAGCTTCGCCTCGCCCTTGCCTTCGAGGATCCGGACTCGGATCGCGAATCGGTGCTTCAAAACTCCTCCGGCGGCCGGATCTTGGGCTCACACCACCAAGGGAGTTCTCCCCTCTCTCTAAGATGAAGAAAGAGAAACTCAAGATGAAAATGAGGGTTTCTCCCCCCATTTCCCGGCTAATAACCCCCCAGGAGCAGCCCCCACCGTCGGATTTAGATCCAAGGGAACGAACGGCCGAGATTAGATCTAAAAATCCAAAAACTGGGCCGAACACGGGTTGACACACGGCCGTGTGTCTGGCCGTGTAGCTCATTCGCCGATCGACACGGGTCCTGACACGGCCGTGTGCCACGGGCCGTGTTACTTGGAGCTTCAGGACGATCGTCGGGCTTCCAGAACACGGCTTCGAACACAGCCGTGTTCGAGGCCGTGTGCTCCACACACGGCTTGAGACACGGCCGTGTGTCTCAGGCCGTGTACCTCTCTGACTCGAGACAGCACAAAACACAATAAAATCACTGAACACGGGTAGGCACACGGCCGTGTGCCTGGCCGTGTGCCCCTGTTCAGACCTCCAAAAGTGCCGTTTGATCGCCCCGCGATCATCTCCGAGGTTGGGGTCTTACATAGTTCCCCCACGACGATATCTGCATACGTCATTAAGGACGGTTACCTATTTAGGAACGGAAAGCTATGTATTCCGCAGTCATCGTTACGTCTACATATCATTTGGGAATTGCATAGTGGAGGGTTGAGTGGTCACTTCGGTAGAGATAAGACGATTACGTTAGTCGAGGAAAAGTTTTATTGGCCCAAACTTAAGGCTATGGTAGGAAGAGTAGTGAGTAGCTGCCGAACGTGTCAGGTTTCTAAGGGTGGTAAAACCAATGTAGGATTATATACACCCTTGCCTATTCCCTCCATGCCTTGGATAGATGTTAGTATGGACTTTGTATTAGGCCTTCCCCCTACCCAACGCCGTCATGATTCCGTTTTTGTAGTTGTGGATAGGTTTTCCAAGATGGCGTATTTCATCCCATGCAGTAAAACAAACGATGCGTCTCACGTCGCTAAATTATATTTTAAAGAAGTCGTTAGTCATCGCGGAGTGCCAAAGACCATAGTTTCGGATCGAGACGTAAAATTCACTAGCTATTTTTGGAAAACTCTATGGATGTTAATGGGGACAAAATTATTGTTTTCCTCCGCCTATCATCCCCAAACGGATGGACAGACGGAAGTGGTTAATCGGAGTTTAGGGAATTTGTTAAGATGCCTCGTGAGCGATCATTTGGGCACTTGGGATCTTCTCTTACCCCACGCCCAATTAGCCTACAATAATTCCAAAAATCGGTCTACGGGTATGTCTCCGAATGAGATTGTCCATGGTTATAAAGCTCCTGTGCCGCTTGACTTGGTGCCGTTGCCCCCAACGTACAAGGCAAGTCAATTTGCACAATCTTTTGCCCAACACATCCATGATCTACATGCACGTATACGGGCCACTTTGAATACACAGTACGACTCTTATCAGGCGCACGCTAATTTACATAGGAGAGTATCAAACTTTAAAATTGGCGATCTGGTTTTAGTCCGTTTAGTTCCCGAACGCTTGCCAACTGGCACCGTTAAAAAGTTAGCACCAAAGCGCGCCGGCCCTTTTCGGATCATTAAGAAGTTAGGTGACAACGCTTTCGTTTTGGACTTGCCTGCTGATTGGGGTATCTCCCCCATTTTTAACGTTTCGGATTTAACGATGTTTGTGTCGCCACCACAAGAGTTGATTTCTTTGTCGTCTTCTTCTCCCACTTTAAATTCTCATGGGTTGGGGAGTGGTAGAACGGATGATCTCTCTCTTACAATCCCCACAGGTATTTCATCAGATGGTACGTTGTCTTCTTTCTTGCCTACTGCTAATATGTTCCCCAGGTTTCCACGGACGTTTTCCACCCCAGAGATGATACTTGATGCTGAGCCGGTTACCACTACTGATGGCGACACCCGCCGTTTTCTCATCCGTTGGCGTGACCGCCCCCCTTCGGATGACTCTTGGGTACTCGAGTTGGAGCTGCGAAGTTTGGATGCAGATCTCCTTCACCGCTATCTCTTGGACCACGCTACGGAGATGCGTGATTTTGAGCGGGGGAGGATTGATGGCGCACCTCCGCCACCTCTACTTGGAGACGATACTGGCGATGCTGTTGATCCGGTTGCTGAGGCGGTTCAACTCAAGGACGTGAGGCGTCATGGTGACGCTAACGGAAGGCTACGTTACAACCTCCGCCCGCGGCATACAACATCCGCCGCGACGCATTGAAATATTTCCCTACTTTCTTGCACTTTATTTCTATTTTAGGAATATAAAATTATCCAAGTTTGAAGTGATAATTTTATATTCAATGTTTGCAAGTTTATTTTTCATTTGGACAATATTTTATGTTGGTGTGCATTTAACCATTTGGATGGATGAGATTACATCTCCATCATGAATGGTTAAGGCTTGTTTGTAACTCCTATTTAAGGAGGCCTTATTATGAGATCATTAGTGAAGATTGAAAACCTAATTCCTTCTCTTTGAGAATTCGTCCAAGGAGGTTCTCCCTCTACCGCCGCCCCCCTCTTGTGGTGTGAAGCCGCCGCCCCCTTGCCTCCTCCATCCGTTCGGTGCGACTCCGGCGCGGCTTCCTTCGGTGCGACTCCTTGGAAGAAGGTTGCAACCCTTCGGTGTGACGCCGGTGGATCCGTGGAGAGAGTGAATCTCCCACAGTTATCTTGTGTGAAACGCTCTCCGATTGGGTAACTTCTCATCCCCCATCTTCGCGATTCTTCTTCTTAGTTGTGGTGGAATATGCAAGTCGTTTTATCCGTTTTGTTAATCTAATCGCTGCACTTTCATTTCGAAATCGCCGTTGCTAGGCTTTTATTTCCAGATCGGGTGGATCCTATTTGCCGGAGCGGATCTTGGCCTATAGCCTTGATTTCGCTCTCAAAAAGGAGTGGCAACCTTTGTGTTGATTTGGGGAATAATCCGACTCAAAGTTTCGATCGCTATTTTCGAGTCGACCATTCCTCCTTGTTATTTTTGTGCTGCGTTTGCGACGAGGAAATATTGTGGGCGATAGGTGCTGTGTAGGTGCGGTAGATCTAAGATGAGATTGGGCGTAGATTGACTTTTACCGTAGAGATCTCCGATTCCGGACATCCCTACATCAGTATACCTTTTATAGTGCGAGCAATCGTGCACTAACTTCACATTCCCTCCTCCTTTAACTAGATCCTCTTCTTCTTTAATTAGTGATAAGGCTTGTAAAGAGACTTTTCCCACTAAATTAGCATATAATGGACTACTAAAATCATTGCTAACCTTGATACAGCTCTCCCCAAATGACCGTTTTATTTCTGTATGTTGAAGATTCATCACTTGATCGAAAGTGCTCCATATAGTTGGTAAAGTACCAATTGAAACCTCTAAAAAAAATTTCAGTTGGCTATGTCCCCCCTCCACGCGATTTGAGCACGAGTTTCCCAAATGCAAGTACTTATCTATCCATGCTGAAATAAAACGATCTTTATATGGCTCTAACCAAGTGGTAGTAACATAGCCAAGTACATTAGAGTATAATGATGAATACTCAATAACCAAATTGTTATAAGCAACATTGAAATCACTTTCCGATACGACTTCAACCAACCTTTGTCATACCTTCATAAAACGTTCAAACTCCTTGCCGCTACTGAACAACTTCTTACAGTTAGCTAAAATATTTCTATTAATATGCACACGGCATAAAATATTCTTAGTGCGCGGAAAAACAGTTGCAATAGCTTTCATCAAACAAAGCTCTCTATCCGTAACCATAACCGCTGGCACAAAATCAGGCTCAAAAATGGACTTAAAACATTCCAATGCACATTCATAACTTGCCTCAGTTTCATCAGACATAAAGGTGAAACATGAAAAAAATGATTTGGAAGTTGATGTCATTCCAACTATGCATAGTAACGGCATCTGATATCTGTTGGTCTTGTACGTGCAATCGAGTTGAAAAACGGTTGGAAATAGATTTGTTAGCTTAATCGATACCAGATGAGCAAAAAATAAACTATGCTGGTTCTTCGATCCTTCTTGAACTTTATTGAAACTAATATAGCATGCGTCATCTATGCACTTGTATAGATACTGTATCGGTGTACGACCCTCTAAATGTTTTTTTGAAGCTTTGCTCTGACATTGTAGATAGTTCAGATAACTGTAGAATTCTCAATATTTTTTGATTTCATAGTAGATAGTATTTTTCGCGGTTTCACACCCGCACTATACATTTCCTCCACCAACTTCTCCTCCTCGACCTCTAATCTACCGGCGTATGCATGAGCTTCCAAATTTACTTTTTCATGATTGTGTACACCACAAAGTACCTGAAGTTTCCACTCTTCTACATTTGCTTCCTTTTGTCCCTTAAGGGAAAATAGACATCCACAACGCTTACTCGTTGATTTGCGGAGCCCCCTGTTCACCAAACCCTTCCTGTTTTGATTTTCCCGATAATAGCCACTTCTGTCACAAGCTAAGAAGACACGCGGTTTAAGGCAGCCAACAACCTTATCCGATCCCTTTATAGTTACTACAAAGTCAATCTTCTTTCCAACATGGCGAGCCCAACTAATTAAGTCTTCCTTAGAATGAAAGATATTATCGGTTTGAAAGTGTGAGCTGACATCTACTTCAATTTTTGGAACATTGTGTACGTTTGCAATATTTGGGTCTACAAGACCAAAAAACAATTACAAATAATTAACTAAGAGTACAAACTACATTAATAGAAAATGCATAGTTTGGATAATATTTCATACCATACACAATCAAGGAAGATTCTTTATCCGACATGATCCTATTACAGAGCAGTCAAACCTACAAAAAACGGTGCTTACAAAATAAGTACTGCACAAAAAAGTATTACACAACTTGCAGTCATGAGATTATAAAAAGCATATCCAAGCCAACTACATTTAAAACCATCAGAGCTTATAAAAAATATACCAGCATTAATATCATTCTCCCTACACATGTCTTAACAACAAGTCTAATGGGAACAAAACTATCATTATCCCTAATTTGGATAGGTAAGCAACTAAGTATCAAGCAGATCTCAACCATATGACACTTAAATACATTCAGTAAATTAACTATAACAACAACAAAACACATCTCTGCTAATGTAAATATCTGCTAAGCAGAGTATCTTGCACTACTCCAAAACTGAAAACCTACATGCACTATAGATTAATTGCATTCTATAACAATACTTCTAGCAAACTATCTAGTTATTAATCACTCTTTACTGAACATTTCAATTTTTTAGCAATGAATTTCCATTCCCATACTAATGATCTGTGCATCACCGTTATTATGTATAACATCAGGAGCAAGATACCCTAAACCCCATACACGGTAAACAACATGATGTAGAAGCCGAGAATGAATGAGGAAGGGAGAGGCGGTACCTTTAGGAGCAGGGAGGTGGAGTTATCGGAGCCCGCTGCACTAACCGAGAATCGAACCTATTGAAGAAAAAACCCCAAAATCTGTAAGAAAACTGACCTAGAAGTAGAGAATGAAGGAGGAGGAGAAGAAGAAGGGCGAACCTTTGCCGTCGAGCGTGGGGTGCGTCGGAGAAGGGGCGATCGCTGGGCGGCGGAAGCAGGCGCGATCACACTGCGGAGGAGGAGAAGAAGAAGGGCGAACCTTTGCCGTCGAGCGTGGGGTGCGTCGGAGAAGGGGCGATCGCTGGGCGGCGGAAGCAGACGCGATCACACTACGGAGGAGGAGCGTCGAGCGTGGGGTGCGGCGGAGGATTTCGCGTGGGGTGCGACAAAGGGTTTCGCCTGCTTGCGGATAAGAAAACGAAAAGCCCTAAAAAAATATTTGAAGCCTGTTTGCGGATATCTATTTGTTGTTTGCGTTTAATAATCACCTTAGATTATGGGCGCTGTTATTTTCTTTATTTTCGTTTTTAGCAAATCAGAAAAAAAATAGATTCGGTCATTTTTTTGCATTTTTTTCTTCCCAAAAATTACTATTAGCAAACCAATCTTGTTTTTTGGTAATTTTTCATTTTTTAATTTTGGTCCCCAAATATTTTTCATTTGAAAAAGTGATCAACATAAAAGTTGTAAATCTTGATGAAATCTACAACTTTCATGTTGATCATTTTTTGATTTGAAGTCGTTTAGGCCTCCAATTTGAGTCCTAAAAAAGACATGCACAGAACGTACAGATTTTCGGTGTGACTTTTTTCGGGACCCAAATCGGGGGTCTAAACTACATCAAATCAAAAACAACATGCAAATTGTAGATCTCGACGAGATCTACAACTTTCATGTTGAACACTTTTTGATTTGAAGCCGTTTATGCCTACGATTTGGCCCCCGAAAAAAGTCACGCCGACCCGGGCGTCCGTACATATGCACGACGTAACTTTTTTCAGGGGCCAAATCGGGGGTCTAAAGTGCTTCAAATCAAAAAGTGTTCAACACAAAATTGTAGATCTCGTCGAAATATAAACCTTTCATGTTGAACACTTCTCATGAAATTGTACGTATAAGACGCAGTTCAAAATGACGTATATATTCTTATATACACTTAACTCGTATATACAACACATCCTTATAGGAATTAGAAATCAAATATATTTCTAAACCGATCGATATTTTGTTTAAAAATTTTGGTACAGATAATGATTTTGTTGAAAAAACAGTTTTGCACATACTAAATATTTGCGGTATTTTGACTCATCTATAATGCTAACATAAGTGGTTGAATGAATATATTTGAAATCATTTGTAATGTCATTATATGCAGCGGGTTATTTTGAAAAAATGAATGTTTTAAACAAACTTTAATTTTTTTAAAAAAAAATTATGTTGGTTTGCTAGTAATAAAATGGTTTTCAAATAGCCATTTTGAAAATTGAGAGTTTGCTAATAGTAATGGTTTGCTAGAAACCAAACTGGGTTTGCTAGTAACAGCACCCTAGATTATCCGGCAAGGTATGGCGCAGGAATTGGTTTTGACTTTCAGAAAGTCAATTCTCTTGTTTGGCGTGCGTCAATTAAAATGGTATTGATTTTCCGTGGGAAAACCACCGGTTTTTATATAAGCCTTAAAAATTGATGCCCTAATATTTATCCTCCCGCATGGATTTTCTCCAGAATTCGCCCAAATCACACTTACGCTTCTGCCTAGGCCTCCTTCCGTGATCGCGATCCCAATTTCCCCGCCTGGTAAGCTCCGGATCCCAACCATATTTCCTTTTCCTCAACTTCCTATTCTTCTTCCTCATTGTCTTCATTTTTGGCAGGTATTCCTCAACTCCTGTTCCGTCGGTAGCTTAATCCCTATACCAGGTTTTCTCCCGATCGTTAACATTTTCTCTGTTTTCTTCTTCGTTTTTTGCCCTTTTTTTGGGGCATACAGATCTGGTGAAGATCTTCCTTTTCTTCATGTATTTTGTGAAACTTTTTTTTGGAGTATTGAGCATACAGATCCTTTTTATAAAGTTTATTTTCCCTTTTTTTGGAGCATACAGATCTCATCTCTGTAGAATCTTTAATTTCTTCCATTGATGAATGATTTTGGAGATTTCCTCTGTATTTGATTCTAGTTTGAATTTTTGATTAGCATTGTGAGATCCATTTGGTATGGAATTTTTGTTGGTTTTGCTGTTTTGTTATTTTATTGTTTTGCTGTCGTGTGCTTGATGCTTAAATTTTTTAAAAAATCTCTAAAAAATACAATTTCAGCATATCAATTCCTTTGCGCAGCCGAACAATATTTATGTATTAATGTCAATTCTGTTCATTGAATACCATCCTGCAGCCAAACAGCATAATTGGTTTTCTGCACAAAACCAATTCCTGCATATATTGATTTTCTGATCAAAGCCAATTCCTGAAAGCCAATACATGTGCGCCGAACGGAGCCATAAGTAAAAAATCCAGGTGTGTTTTTCCCACTTAAGAACGGTATTGATCGAAATACTGACAATACTGATAGTATTTTTTTCAATACTGCAGTATTCCGCGAAAATATCTCAGCCGTAGAATATCGGATCATACAGCTGTATTTAATCCCTCACCTAAAACTAAGTGGGAGAAACGCACATAAAACTAACTCATCATATAAAGCATGTTTGTTTCTTTGTTTTTTATAACGAGTGATTTTAAAGAGATTTAGATATGAATACGGGGAATAAAATGGTAAAAATGTGGCCTTTAGGTTTCAAGCTAATTGATTAGGGATTTAGGTATTCTCTCGACATAATAATTCTGAAAATAAACTTTTTCATTCATGGTCATATTGGTCGACCACTCCAATAAGCCATATGATCGTGCACGAACATGTGTGACGTAACGCCCCAAAATGTTGTAGGAGCGACGGGGATCGCTTTTGGCCAAGACAGTTTTTTTTGGAGCAGGTGACACGGGTCCCGACACGGCCGTGTCGGAGGCCGTGTCGGCTGTGTCGAGCTCGGTCGTCGAGCTGGCCGTGTGGTCGACCATGTTAAGGTCGACGATAGTCGGGTATGGAACACGGCCAGGCACACGGCCGTGTCCCAGGCCGTGTAGCATCGGGCCGTTTCGAACTTTTCTGAGGTATTGCACACGGGGCATGACACGGGTCCGGACACGGCCGTGTCCCGGGTGACACGGGCGTGTCAGGGGCCGTGTCAGAGGCCGTGTACTTCTCTGACTGAAAATGTTGAAAACGGGTGCCGTGACACGGGTCACGACACGGCCGTGTCGAAGGCCGTGTCAGGAGCCGTGTGCTGGTTTTCGAATCGATCGAGACGGCGAATGGCTAACACGGCCATGCACACGGCCGTGTTGCAACCCGTGTTCGGCCCAGATTTTCTAATTTGGGTTCCGATCGTGGCCGTTCGTTCTTGTCTTTGGAAGATCCAACGGTGGGGGGCCTCCCTGGGCGGTTTAAGGTCGGGAATAGGGTTCCAAACCCTCATTCCCCATTTTCTTTTATCTCTCTAAGTTCTAGAGAGAAGGGAGAGCAAGGAGGCCAAGATCCGGCCGCCGGTGAAGCTTCGGAGGTCCGTTTCGCGAGCGGAGTTCAGATCCGCGAAGGTGGGAGCGTTGCGGTGGTTTCCAACCGAGCAAATCTTCTCCATGGCTAGGAAGAGGGGACGAAAGGTAACGACACTTCTCCTCTCGGTTTTTAGGATTTAGGATGCATGAATAGCATCCCCTTCCTTTCGTATTTTGAGCACCGAATCTCTCAAATGAGAGGGATTCGTGTAGCGGTTCAAGAGGAACCTCCGGGTTGAGTATGTTCATCCCGGCATGCTTGCATTAGAGATCCGCTCCATTAGCGGATTAGGCATTGTGGGTGAAGCCGTGGTCGCGACCGATAGTCCGACCCGGTGATGTTGCATAGCGAGCTTCGGTAGAAAATCCGTTGCGGCAATACGCCGTTGTATGTATGCGTTTTTCCCCTTTTGTTTGAGTGAGTACTCGCAGTCAGAACCGGACAAGGTTAGCTCCGCTTTGTGCGGTAGATGGTTTCCTTGGAGCGCGGGAAAGATGCGGTACGAATGGTAACTGGGGTGGGGGGAAACCTTGTTTTGTGCTGTGCAAAGGTGCGGCTAGGTCTCCGTGGTCGGCTGGTTATCCCGTGACGCGCAAGTCATGTGGGGAAAGTGTTCCGGCGAGACTAGCCCTTGTGTGAGACTGACGAGAATGCCGAGCGGAGGGCAAGCTCGGGCAATGTGGCCATGAGCGGGTGGGGTCCAGCAAGACTTCTTAGAATCGGTCAGTGTGAGACGGAACCCTGACGTGCGAAGTCAGAATATGCGGGCAAGCCCGGGGTTTAAGACCCATGTGCGGGTGGGGCCATTGCAAGGTTCTGTGTGACGGCCTGTGTGCCGTTGGGGACATGGTGTTTCCCTTTTGTTTGCGGCTTTAAGCCAATGGGGAAACGGAAGTACCCAATGTTTGACGTTGTGCTAGATGCATACGAGCTAGGGTGCCTTGGGTGAAACCCGGGTTACATTCATGTTGCATAGTAGGCCCCTTTTACTTTGTACAAAACATAGAGAACATGTATGCTTATGAGACATCCAAGCCTGTTTTACCGCTTTAATATATATGCTCTTTTGGTATACGAAGTGTTAACTTGCAGGTGGAGTGGTACCCCGGGGTCCGTTAGGGACGGCCGGGAGGAGATGTGCTTGTTACACAGTAGAGGTTAGCCTTTGCTGACCCACGTTACTTCAAATTCTTACAGGGCAAGGATCGCATGCAGGAGCTAGCGCGCCGGGCGAAAAGCCCTAAGCCTCATGAAGTGTTGCTGTGCTTGGCTAGTTTCTTTTCTTTGTTTTGCTGATGTTGTTTGATCATGTCCGGCTTGCATGCCGAGGTAGCCTAGGAGTGCTTGGCACTTTCATATTTTTTTGGACTTATATTGTGTAAGGCCTTAAGGCCATTTCGATACTCTATTGTTAGTGGATAACTTCTGTCTTTTAGTTTTATGTTTCCGCTGTGTTGGTCTGGAGTTTTGTGATTGGGTAGTGTTCATATCATCTTATAATACTAAAGCTGTGGCGTCCGTATGTTGTGGGGCCCCGGCCGGACCCATATTATATGGTCTTTACAGGGGAGGTGTTACAATTTGGTATCAGAGTCAGGTTGGCGTTCCAATGAGAAGTTTCGCGGTCGAAAGTATAAGTCGAGTCGCGTATAAGAAGTTATCCACATAGGAGTATCGCGGGACCATGAGTGTCCTTGTGTTCGAGTCTTGCAATTAGAGACTGATTTGTGTTTTCTTGCTTGTGTTTAGAGTGCAAGCAACGAGGCTGGGACCTCGAGGCCAAGAGAAGAGCTCTCGGCAAGTAGTGCGACCGCGCAAGGTCCGCTAGGGATGGGGGTCACACCGGCCGACTTCTGCCGCATGCTTGCAGAAGCGATGGTGGCGGCCCAAGCTGCAGCGACAGCACAGGTAGCAGCTCCCGTTGCTCAGGTAGCAACTCCTGCTACCCCGGTCACGGCAGCGACCGTGCAGGTTGAGGAGGCCAGGCGGGCGGAGCCGCAGGCCGAGAGAGTGGTTGTCGGGCATGGGGACCGGCAAATGAAGTACTTTCTGAGTTTCCACCCTCCAACCTTCAAGGGAATCGGCACGCCCACAGATGCGGAGGACTGGTGGGCTAGAATTCAAGAGCTTCTGAGGGCAGCAGAGGCGCCGGATGAGAAAAAGGCGGAGTTCGCAGCCTTCATGCTAGAAGGAGATGCCAAGTTATGGTGGGTGAGCCATAGTGGCCGGCAGTTTTTAGGACGCACACCATCCATCGAGGAGTTTGGGAATGCCTTTCTGAAGAAGTACATTCCCGCATCAACCAGGTTAGCCCTCCAGAGGCAGTTTCTACATCTTGTGCAGCGAGACAAGACAGTGGATGAGTATGTTCAGGAATTTACTCGTTTGGGTCATTATGCGGGGACGACCATGACGGACGATGAAGAGAGGGACAATCTCTTCTACCATGGATTGAGGGAGAATCTAAGACAACCCCTCATATCGATGAAGCGTGCGGGCTTCAACGAATTGGTGGAGGCGGCCCGAATTTTGGAGAGTGACATGGAGCGATCCCAGCATCGCAAGAGTTTCACACCCAAGCAGGGGGAAGAGAAGAAGTCGGCTCAGTCCCATGGAAAGGCGGAAGGGAGCTGATGGAAGAAGAAGCCTCCCCCGTTTAAGTCGGGCGAGAAAAGTAATTGGACGTCCGGAGGGTCACGCTCTAAGGGACCGCAGACGTGTTACAGTTGTGGCAAGCCAGGCCACATAGCAAGATTTTGTACCCAAGGGGGCGCTGAGCAAGAGCCAAGGCAGGAGCAGACTGTGCGCTCCGGCCACAGTGCCGCAGAGAAAGGGAAGATGGCGGAGTCGAGTGCTTCCCGGTTTCAACCAGTGCAGCCAAGGGCCTACAACCTTGGGCAGCAGGAAGCAATCCGTCAACCCAATGTGGTGACAGGTACGAGAATTCAACCTGCACCTTAGATTTCTTCCTTTCAAGCCTTTTTATGTTTGTTGCATGTGTGTAGGCTTTGTAGTGGTATCAGGGTACCCCGCTAGGGTACTTTTCGATACGGGAGCGTCGCACTCCTTCCTTGCGGAAAGTTTCATCCGGAGGATTGGAGTTGAGTCCTTCTCAACGGACTCAGAGTTGAAGGTGCGCATGCCCAATGGGTCATCGATGACTACCAGGGCTAGAGGCCGGATTTGTTGGAGTCTTGAGGGGGTCGACTTCGTGTTGGTAGCGGCGATCTTGCCATTGTCCGAGTTCGATGTGATCTTGGGGATGGACTGGCTAGCGGAGCAGCGTGCCAGTATCGACTGCTTGTCCAAGGTGGTAACCCTGAGGGGCGTGTGGCAAGCGGAAGTCAAGTTTGAGGGCCTGCATGGAGTGGCCTATTCCCTAGTTTCGGCACTTCAACTAGTGCGAGCTGTTAACCAGGGAGGTGTAGCTCTAGTAGCGTTGTTGGAGGTTAGCCTTTCTAGGCTGTCTCTTGGGGAGGTGCCCATGGTGGCGGAGTTTGGAGATGTTTTTCCCGAGGAGCTACCGGGAGCACCTCCTCGGCGGGAGATTGATTTCTCCATCGAGTTAGTGCCCGAGGCTAGACTGGTGTCATGTCCACCATTTAGGATGGCACCAAAGGAGTTGGCCGAGCTCAAGGTTCAGTTGCAGGAGCTTTTGGAGCAAGGGTACATCAGGCCTAGCTCTTCACCGTGGAGTGTGCCGGTGTTATTTGTAAAGAAGAAGGACGGTAGCATGTGTTTGTGCATAGACTACCGAGAGTTGAACAAATTGACGGTTAAGAGCAAGTATCCGATTCCTCGGATAGACGATCTCTTCGACCAGTTGGTGGGGTCGGTGGTGTACTCCAAGTTGGACTTGAAGTCCGGATATTATCAGTTGCGGATTCGTGACGAAGACATACCCAAGACAACGTTTGGTACGAGATATGGCCATTTTGAGTTCTCGGTGATGCCGTTCGGGTTGACGAACGCGCCGTCCGTGTTCATGGACTTGATGAACCGAGTGTTTCGCGAATACTTGGACAGGTTCGTCATCGTTTTTATCGATGACATTTTGGTGTATTCCAAGTCGGAAGCGGAGCACGAGGTGCACTTGAGGACAGTGTTGCAAGTATTGAGAGAGAACCAGCTCTATGCGAAGTTCTCCAAGTGCGAGTTTTGGTTGGAGAAGGTGGCGTTTTTAGGCCATGTGATTAGTGGGGATGGGGTGGCGGTAGATCCAACGAAAGTGGAAGCCATCAGAGATTGGCCAGTTTTGAGGACTGTGGCGGAAGTCCGGAGCTTTCTTGGACTAGCCGGGTACTACCGAAGGTTTGTGGAAAACTTTTCGCGGATAGCTCTACCCCTCACTTCGCTAACTCGCAAGGATCAGAAGTTCGTGTGGACTCAAGAGTGCAGTCAGGCGTTTGAAACCCTGAAGGAGAGGCTGATGATGGCACCGATCCTAAGTCTACCAAAGGGGACCGAAGGATTTCAGATTTTCAGCGACGCATCCGGATGCGGTTTAGGGTGCGTGTTGGTGCATCATGGCAGTGTAATAGCTTCTGGGTCGAGGCAGCTGAAGCCTCATGAGAGAAATTACCCCGTCCATGATTTGGAATTGGCGGCGGTAATTTTTGCTTTGAAGCTGTGGAGGCACTACGTTTACGGTGCGATGGTGGAGATCTTCACGAACCACAAGAGCCTGAAGTATCTCCTGGATCAAAAGGACCTAAATATGCGGCAGCGCAGGTGGGTCGAGTTCCTTGGGGACTACGAGGTGGCGATTCAGTATACGCCAGGAAAAGCCAATGTGGTGGCGGATGCTTTGAGTAGGAAATACTCGGGGCAAGGAAATTGGATTGAAGCTCACGATGAGCGGTTAAGGCGGGACTAGGAGTCCCTTGGTTTGGAATGTGTGGCAAGAGGCGAGTCTAACGTGGCTCGGCTAAACTGGATTGAGATGCAGAATGACTTATGCGATCGTATTCGGGAAGCGACCCGTGTGGATGAGGAGTTCCAACCCTTCGTGGAGGAAGCTCTTAAGGGCGAGGGTAGCGCCTGGGAGATGGTTGATGGGGTTCTGAGGAAGGGCGGAAGGATTTGTGTACCGCAGTTCGGCAAGCTCCGCGAGGAGTTGATGTATGAGGCCCACTTCACTAAGTACTCCGTTCACCCGGGTGGTACAAAGATGTACTTGGATTTGAAGAAGTCCTATTGGTGGCCTGGGATGAAGCGGGATGTAGCTTTGTGTGTGAGTCGGTGCCAAACTTGTGCCTTGGTGAAGGCCGAGTGTCAGAAGTCGGGCGGGTTCTTGAAGCCTCTTCCAATCCCCGAATGGAAATTTGATGACATCTCCATGGATTTTGTGCATGGGTTGCCTAGATCGCAGCAGGGTAATGATGCCATTTGGGTGATTGTGGACCGCTTGACCAAAGTGGCACATTTCATCCCAAACCGGAAGGAGGACGGTGTGGAAAAGTTGGTGGAGTTGTACGTCCGCAATATTGTACGACTTCATGGGATTCCGAAGAGTATTGTCAGCGACCGGGATGGACGTTTCACGTCTAAGGATTGGCGGTTGGTGCAGAAGAGCTTGGGCACGAAACTCAAGTTCAGTACAGCCTTTCATCCTCAAACCGATGGGCAAACTGAGAGAACGAACCGTACTTTGGAAGATATACTAAGGATGTGTACTCTCGACTTCGGCAAGAAGTGGGAGGATCACCTCTTCATGGTGGAGTTTGCGTATAACAATAGCTACCAAGCTAGTATCAAGATGGCGCCATATGAAGCTCTTTATGGGAGGCGGTGTCGAACACCGATGTATTGGACAGAGGCGGGAGACACAAAGCTTTCGGGGAAAGAAGTGGTAGCCGATGCTAGTGAGTTAGTGCGGACCATCCAAGAGCGCATGAAGGTAGCTCAAGATCGGCAGTCGAAGTATTTCAATGCTCGCCACAGACATGTGGAATTCGCGGTGGGCGACTGGGTGTATCTTAAGATCAAGCCCTTCAAAGGCATTTCACGAATTCGCCGACTCAAGAAGCTGAGTCCGAGATTTTTGGGACCATTCAAGGTCATCGAGCGAGTGGGAGAGGCAGCGTATCGGTTGGCGTTGTCCACGGAGCTAAGCAGTTTGCATGACGTTTTTCACGTATCCGTCTTGAGGAAAGCCTTGTTAGAGGCCAGCGTGGTGATTGAACCGGCGGCGGTGCCGGTAGAGGAAGACTTGGGGACGCGAGTACGTCCTGTCGAGATAGAAGATTCGGAGGTTCGGCAACTGCGGAACAAGGAGGTCCGACTCGTAAAGGTCCGTTGGGACAATTGTGGCTGCGAGGAGCTCTCATGGGAGCGAGAGCAGGCCATGTTGGAGGAGTACCCCGAGCTTTTCTCCTCAGGTATCGTTTAGAATTTGTGTTCTTTCCATGTTTTAAATTTCGGGACGAAATTCTTTTAAGGGGGGGAGAATTGTAACACCCCAAAATGTTGTAGGAGCGACGGGGATCGCTTTTGGCCAAGACAGTTTTTTTTGGAGCAGGTGATACGGGTCCCAACACGGCCGTGTCGGAGGCCATGTCGGCTGTGTCGAGCTCGGTCGTCGAGCTGGCCGTGTGGTCGACCATGTTAAGGTCGACGATAGTCGGGTATGGAACACGGCCAGGCACACGGCCGTGTCCCAGGCTGTGTAGCATTGGGTCGTTTCGAACTTTTTTGAGGTATTGCACACGGGGCATGACACGGGTCCGGACACGGCCGTGTCCCGGGTGACACGGGCGTGTCAGGGGCCGTGTCAGAGGCCGTGTACTTCTCTGACTAAAAATGTTGAAAACGGGTGCCGTGATACGGGTCACGACACGGCCGTGTGGAGCGAGACACGGCCGTGTCGAAGGCCGTGTCAGGAGCCGTGTGCTGGTTTTCGAATCGATCGAGACGGCGAATGGCTAACACGGCCATGCACACGGCCGTGTTGCAACCTGTGTTCGGCCCAGATTTTCTAATTTGGGTTCTGATCGTGGCCGTTCGTTCTTGTCTTTGGAAGATCCAACGGTGGGGGGCCTCCCTGGGCGGTTTAAGGCCGGGAATAGGGTTCCAAACCCTCATTCCCCATTTTCTTTTATCTCTCTAAGTTCTAGAGAGAAGGGAGAGCAAGGAGGCCAAGATCCGGCCGCCGGTGAAGCTTCGGAGGTCCGTTTCGCGAGCGGAGTTCAGATCCGCGAAGGTGGGAGCGTTGCGGTGGTTTCCAACCGAGCAAATCTTCTCCATGGCTAGGAAGAGGGGACGGAAGGTAACGACACTTCTCCTCTCGGTTTTTAGGATTTAGGATGCATGAATAGCATCCCCTTCCTTTCGTATTTTGAGCGCCGAATCTCTCAAATGAGAGGGATTCGTGTAGCGGTTCAAGAGGAACCTCCGGGTTGAGTATGTTCATCCCGGCATGCTTGCATTAGAGATCCGCTCCGTTAGCGGATTAGGCATTGTGGGTGAAGCCATGGTCGCGACCGATAGTCCGACCCGGTGATGTTGCATAGCGAGCTTCGGTAGAAAATCCGTTGCGGCAATACGCCGTTGTATGTATGCGTTTTTCCTCTTTTGTTTGAGTGAGTACTCGCAGTCAGAACCGGACAAGGTTAGCTCCGCTTTGTGCGGTAGATGGTTTCCTTGGAGCGCGGGAAAGATGCGGTACGAATGGTAACTGGGGTGGGGGGAAACCTTGTTTTGTGCTGTGCAAAGGTGCGGCTAGGTCTCTGTGGTCGGCTGGCTATCCCGTGACGCGCAAGTCATGTGGGGAAAGTGTCCCGGCGAGACTAGCCCTTGTGTGAGACTGACGAGAATGCCGAGCGGAGGGCAAGCCCGGGCAATGTGGCCATGAGCGGGTGGGGTCCAGTAAGGCTTCTTAGAATCGGTCAGTGTGAGACGGAATCCTGACGTGCGAAGTCAGAATATGCGGGCAAGCCCGGGGTTTAAGACCCATGTACGGGTGGGGCCATTGCAAGGTTCCGTGTGACGGCCTGTGTGCCGTTGGGGACATGGTGTTTCCCTTTTGTTTGCGGCTTTAAGCCAATGGGGAAATGGAAGTACCCAATGTTTGATGTTGTGCTAGATGCATACGAGCTAGGGTGCCTTGGGTGAAACCCGGGTTGCATTCATGTTGCATAGTAGGCCCCTTTTACTTTGTACAAAACATAAAGAACATGTATGCTTATGAGACATCCAAGCCTGTTTTACCGCTTTAATATATATGCTCTTTTGGTATACGAAGTGTTAACTTGCAGGTGGAGTGGTACCCCGGAGTCCGTTAGGGACGGCCGGGAGGAGATGTGCTTATTACACAGTAGAGGTCAGCCTTTGCTGACCCACGTTACTTCAAATCCTTACAGGGCAAGGATCGCATGCAGGAGCTAGCGCGCCGGGCGAAAAGCCCTAAGCCTCATGAAGTGTTGCTGTGCTTGGCTAGTTTCTTTTCTTTGTTTTGCTGATGTTGTTTGATCATGTCCGGCTTGCATGCCGAGGTAGCCTAGGAGTGCTTGGCACTTTCATATTTTTTTGGACTTATATTGTGTAAGGCCTTAAGGCCATTTCGATACTCTATTGTTAGTGGATAACTTCTGTCTTTTTGTTTTATGTTTCCGCTGTGTTGGTCTGGAGTTTTGTGATTGGGTAGTGTTCATATTATCTTATAATACTAAGGCTGTGGCGTCCGTATGTTGTGGGGCCCCGGCCGGACCCATATTATATGGTCTTTACAGGGGAGGTGTTACATGTGATACAATGTAACATTCATTTTTCTTCTAGACCCCCATTAACACACATTATGGTAGGGCATGTGGTGAGTGTTATGGGTTAAGCTAAGTATTGACCTTAGGGTCCAATGAGTTAGGGTGAGCACACATGGGGTCCACTATAGTGTTCAATTCAACTTAGGTCAATCTAGCCCAAATTGAAACGACAAGTACAAATTGACCTCACCACTATGTCTCTAACCCTAAAGGAAACCTAAGTGACCCAAAGGCCCTATCATAGGATCACCAAATTGGCCAAATTGACTAAAGTGTCATTTAGGTCAACATAGATCAACTCAACCCTAATTGACCCAATTATGCATCACATGGTCAAATTGACCCCTCCACTCAACTCCAAACCCTAATTGGAGTGCATTGGACCATAAAGTCTCATCACATGGTCACATATTGGTCCAATTTGACCAAAATCAACCTTAACCCTAATTTGGTCAAGATCGCATGCATGGGTTCAGTTAGCCCAATTGGGGCATCACCATGGCCCAACCAATATTGAGTGGTGTCATAGGCCTCATGATCATCAAGTGGGGTCAGTCTACTCATCAATTTGACCAAGTCAACCCTGAAGTAAACCTTGGTCAACATAAAGCCTAAAAGAGGGAATTGAGAACCAAGCTCAATTCTAATGGGCTAAGGTCATGTACCGTGGCCCACCAGCAGCCCATTAATCCAATTACAGCCCCTACCCTCTGGATTTGGAAGGTAGTGACATGCATGGGAGTAAAATGGTAATTTCCCCTAAATTGAAGAGAGAGGAGGAAATAAGGGGATGGAAGCCACTTAGCCCTCCTCCTCTCTGCCCGACCTCCTCACTGAGCTTCCCAACTCATTCCCAGCCGAATTTTAGGGGTGGTGGACACATGACAGTAAGGAGGAGCATCCTATGCTTGAGCCGAACCCACCATTAATGGCAACCTCCTATACAATCACTCACAGCCAAAACTAACCCTCTCATTAGCTTTAGTGAGCCCAGAGGAGTTGAATTCGAGTTTTGGATCAAGGCATAAGGTGGAGAATCGAGCTCGAGAGCTAGCTCACCGGAAAAGTTGTCGGCAATGGCGCACCGCCACCACACCCGCCGCCAAGCCCATCTCTAGGTCAGTTTCTCCTCCTCTCCATCTGTGTTAGCTTCCTAGATTATTTAAGAGAAATTTCGAGCTCAATTGTGCTTGGATCCATGTGAGTTGAGGGAGAAAATTGCAGGCTTTTGCGCTTGCTCGGGATCGCCGGAGAGGCGGTTCCTGGCCACCATTTCCCCGTCAAATGATGACTACAACCTAAACAGAGGTGGTGGTAGCCGGCCGTAGAGGCCAAGGGGTGGTCGAGAAATGATATTTGAAGGTGGACTAGGACGAGTTGATCACAGCCATCGGCTGGAGGTAGGAGATGACCTGATGCCGTCGATTTAATGTGAATTAAACTATAGAGTTATTTAATATTTTTTCACAGTTTATACAGTAATTTGCATGCTAGAATTAGGCCCTTTAGGGGTAGATTCAGAAAAGTTGTCCAAACATTAAGAGTGTAGCTCTTTGTCTTACCTTTCAATAAGCACCTTAATCAAGTCATTTGGAGCATTGTATCTCCTGGTAAGTCTATATCCCTAGAACTGGTCATAGCCTAAGACAATTTAAAAGGAGTATATATGATAGATGACAACTCCAAATATGATGAAATTTGGACCATGGATGTATATGTCCCAGACCTAGATTGTGCCCAAAAATCAGAATTTTAGGAAAACATTTCCCTATAGTTTATTTCATTATTTGATTTATCAAATTAATGTGATTTAGGGAGTTTTACAACTCAACAAAACCCCAAATTTGGGTGGTAAGTATATGAGGTCATTTTAGGGCCCTGGTAAAATTTAAGGTCATTTTGAATCTCTGCATGTTGTAGAATCCAACTTACAAGTTGAAGGTATAAATACCTTTGGGGTGCCTTTAGCAAAAAGGTGAAAATGGGAAATTTAGCCCATTTGTCTCATTGAATGTCAATGAAACTTTGTCTAGGAGTTTATGGAGATGAAATACATCATCCATGGTGAAGATAGGATTTTTGGAATATATTTCATGTGAAGAATAGTATAAATTTTAATTATTCCCTTTGATGTTTTTGCTTAAAAAAGTGGAAAATATGCCTTGAAAAATTATGAAATTTTTATTAGATTATTATTTCAGTACTATGGATCTCTGTAAATTTTCTTAAAGTTTTTAGATGGATAGATATGATATTTTTATGAATAGTAGCATTTTTGTAAATATCATAAATTATGAATATCTTAAGTCAAACCTCTGTGGATAATTATGAAAATTGCTTTTGACCACTACCATGATAATAATATCATCTAGGAATTTTCTCTGAATTATTGGTTGATTATTTTTGGTACTTCATTTGGGAAGGGGTAATATTGCATTATTATTCATAAATATAAAATATGGGTCAAACCAATCTGGAAAATCATGAAATTTTGTACACTGACCTTTTATACCAAGATAAACACTAGATAAATCATTTATACCTAGAGGACCTCTGATTTTGGTAGTTCATGTTCAAATGATACTTATGTCACATAATTAAATAATTTTAATTATCGCCAAAATAATTAGGAAAATTGTGATTTTCTGATTTTTCACCATTTACCACTTGATGAACCTATAATAAAAATTTGGAGGTATTTGGCCAAGGAAATTGGAAGTCATCTCATATGGACCATGGATAAACCTTTGGGCTGCATTTAGTAAAATTGAGTATAGGCTTCGTTTGGGGAGACTTATTTTCAGCGGTCAAGCTGTCACAACCACATGTACCAGACCTTAATTAATTAAGGTACATGCGGTCGGGTACATGCAGTCGTGACCGCTGAAAATAAGCCCCCCCCCCAAACAGAGCCATAGTGTATAGATTATCCAAACCGCATTAAAATGCCACCCAGCCACCTAAAGTCATGAATAAGGTCATGGTGCATCATTAGAAGTGTTTTTGGTTCATGAGGAATTACGAGTAGGTTTGCACCTCACTTAAGGGTTTACAAGTTCACACCATCTATGGAATAAATGCACAAGGATAGGTTGGGTAAAGCATTCATGATAGTGGACTCTAATTGTTTTGGAGGCATGTTTGGGAAGCCTTGGAACCCTAGTTAGAACCCTAGGTTATGTCATTATATAGTCTAAAGTTCTAGTATGCATGACCACTTAGAGGAATAGCTGCTAGTCCAGAGTCCGACAAAAGATCGTCACACTCCTATAAGTATCTTAAGACATTAGGTTTGCTCAAGAGTAACAATGAGAGCGGATTGTTAATAACGGGTAGACACCAATAAAAATAATTGTCTTGGAAAGGGGGATTTGGACTTTAGCCCATCGTATTCCCTAGTACCGCTGTGAGCCCTTCACCTGGTAGACCTCAGGAAGTCCATGATTAACCCTAAGCCTCTAAGTATAACTAAAAGTTAGACAAGAGTAGTTTAATAGGTTAGGTTGAAGGAACATAAAGCAATCTCACCCTTGTTGGGTTGGAGTGATATAGGACGAATTAGTCCTGCGAGCTGGAGGCTCGGGAAGTTTTATATCAGGACGGGTTGGTCCTGCGAGTTGGAAGCTCGGGTTCAGAGTACTTGTATGTGCATAAAAACAAATTAGTGGCGGGTCTTCGGTACTGGGTCAGTCATCGCACTGATGGCAGTACGTTGACTCAGGCGATGTGTAAGGGTTTTAGGGGCCAATAGGTTTTTTATACTGCGGTCTGGAGGACGATCCCCGAAAGTCCACACTCGACCATAAAGACTAGTGGGATGTCCAACAAATAGTACGCAGAGACTCTAGAGTTCACCTTAGACGTGTATAGAGACGTATGAAGGGTTTAGGCCTGGTAGTATGTATACCCGCCTAGGAAGTGGAGGTGCTCGCTTCACCGCTGCAATAGCCACAACGGTGGTACCAGAGAGTTTAACTAACTCCAAAAATGGAAAACTAAAGATCTGTGATCACAAAGTCGTGTGAGTGAGTTGCACTTGTCTGAATCATAACATGCATAACACATCATAACATACATACGTACTATAGGTCATCCATACTGCAGATCCTTATCATATAAATTAGTATGAGCTCTTCTATATGATAAGTTACAATTCCCGGAACTTTAACTTATAAGTTTGTATGTCATTCATATAAGTTAAGGTACTCTTTTGATGGTAGCATATTAGTAGTTTACTTTTCTGCGCCATACTTACTTACTCTACTGCTACTTTTATACAGTTTTACTATTTACTGTTCTTTGCCCTTTTGATATTCATACGCAACTGCTAGCATGATGATTTAAATAATGTTAGATTTTATACATGATAGAGAAGTTTCCTTGTCACTTGTTATTTTTATACTGCCTTTATTGTCCTCCGCTTTTGTCCTCCCGCACGGTGCCTAGGAGTCACGGGGGTGAGGCGAGGACAAAATGGCTTAGTGTTTATGTCTAACAGTCGGATGTGACCATAGGAGCTCGAGAAGTTAGAGAGCCAGCACGACCAGCAGGACGAGGTGGCAGAACCTAAGGAGCAGATACCGCGCATCGCTACTGTTGCGGTTCGCTCAATGCCCTCGGTAGACCGGTTCCGGATCGGTACGTCTTAGCCCCGGGCGATCGAGTACGCACACAGTCAAAGTAGAAAAATAGAGATTTTACACACACAACTTTAGCGTGGAAAACCCTGGAAAGGAGAAAAAACCACGTGGTCGGGTCTGTGCCAGCAAAGATCCACTATTTGCCTCTATTACAACGCTCTAGTAGAGAGAAAGCGAGGGCAACAGGCCGCGGCTCGTTACAAATACTGGAGGGTTGAGAGAGCTCTCCTCGAGTGACAGGCCACCGCTTCAGAGTTTGTGCACTTTATCGTGCGTCATTCTTGAGTGCTTGCTCTTCTGGCTCGCGCACCGCAGGATGCCTGCGCTTTATCCCTCGGGCTGTGGAGGGTTGCCTTCGCTGGCACTTTTGCTCCCTTTCTCCTTCGGGCGGCAATTAGAGTAGAACCTGCCAAGTTAGTGAGAGAAAGAGGAACGGAGGAGGAGAGTAGAGAGAGAAGCTCTGGGGAAAAGTAGGAATGAAGAGAGAGAGAAAGAGAAGGAGAGAATGAAGTCGGATCCCCTAAAATGAACTATCAGGGTGCTTATATAGGGTTTCCGAGGTGGTTACAGTGGTTAATCGCAGATCGGAGGGTTGTGATCTCTTGTAGCGATCGAAGGGACGTGATGGCCCGCCATGATCGGATGGTGGAGAGAAGGCCGACCCACGATTGTGGCCGGAGGAGGCGGGCAGGCTGGCGGCTGCCCGAGGGAGGGGGCGGTCGGTCGCGAGGAGGCGGTCGGTCCTGGGAGGCCGGCCAAGGCCGCCTGACCTGAGGGGGTCGGCCGGCCATGGCCGCCAGCCGCGAGGAGGCGGCCGGCCATGGACGACCGGCCGCAAAGGAAGAGGTCGGCCCCGGGAGGCCGACCGCGAGGAGGCGTCCGGCCATGGACGGCCGGCCGCGGCCGCCGGCCGCAAAGGGGACGGCCGGCCCCCGGAGGCCGCCGGCGGCCTCCGGCCGCATGGGGACGGCCGGCCCCGGGAGGCCGGCCGAGGCCGCCGGCCGCTAAAAGGGGGGCGGCCGGCCATGGGAGGCCGGTCGCCGCCCGCCCGTAAAGACGGCGGCGTTTGCGATTTGGCGCGCGGTGGTTACGCGATCTGGTGTGCGGGAGTTACGATCCGGTGAGCGGGAGTTGCGATCCGGTGTGCGGGAGTTACGATCTGGTGCTCGGGATTTATCATAATTATCTATAAATCATGGGGTACCCATCATTTTCCCCCCAAAATTTCGTCGTCTTGGAGCGAACGGCAAGCGCGAGAATTTTCTTCTTTGCGACGGGGCAAGGCGGTGATGGTCGGAACGGGTGCTAACACCGAGATAGGCGGCGACGGCGATAGTGTTAAGGTAAGAATCCGACCAAAGAAAAGGCCCGGGCACCAAACGAAGCTGGAGGGGAGAAACCCCCCCCCCCCCCCCCCCGCCCGCACGTAGGCGGTGCGTGCGGGAGCGGGGGACGCACGACGCCGAACCCGCGCGCGGGTGCGCGCGGGGCTGACCCCGCACGCGGGAGCGGGAGGGGCTTACTGGAGCGGGAGGGGCTGACCCCGCGCGCGGGTGCGCGCGGGGCTGACCCCGCGCGCGGGTGCGCGCGGGGCTGACCCCGCGCGCGGGTGCGCGCGGGGCTGACCACGCGCGCGGGGCTGACCACGCGCGCGGGGCTGACCCCGCTTGTGGGCGCGCGGGGCTGAACCCGCGTGCGGGTGCGCGTGGGGCTGAATCCGTGCGCAGGGCGCGCGCGGTGTGGCCGCTCTGCTTGCGAGTGGTTCGGCGGCATGTGCGGGCTGATTTTGCGCGCTTTGTGTACGTGCATGGCTCGTATGCGTGGGCGCAACGTGTGCTCAGACTTGCTTTTCTGACCTTACTTTTCTGTTTTTTCAGGTTTCCAAGCGGGGTGTACAGAGCCGTCCTATGCAGTTGCGCTCGAGTCTCTCCCTTAAGCATGTGGATATCTGGAGGAGGCGCTTCAACCTGCCCCCTGATTTGGATGTGCGGATCCTGAGTCCTCAAGAGCGGGTGCAAAACACTTCGCGCGGCTAGATGACCCTTTGTGAGTCGTCTCTTCGGAGCGGATTTCGCTTCCGGCTTGCGAGGAAGTGGATGAGATTTTGAAGTTCTGCGGCGTTCCTGCGTCGCAATTTACCCCTCTTGGGATGACGCAGATCATGAGGTTGAACGCATTCTTTCGCGAGTATGGGTCGAGGTTTTCCTTGGATATTTTCAAGGATTGGTGTGAGGTGCGCGCCGACGACGGGGGCCGCGTGAACGTCCTCAGCAACAAGCGGTGGCTGGAGTTTGAGACCCGGGCGGATCGTCGCCACGGGAATACCTTGTTCGGATATGTCAGGAACCCAAGTGGATTGCCAGAGGTGTGGAATGCGCTTTCGGACCGTTGCCGACATTCTAGAGGACATGAGCGGGAGTTTACTCCCGTCCTTGGTTTTGCAGATCCCCGAGAGCTGGGGAATATCTTGTACAACATCTCTGCTTTTGTTGATGAGAAGCGCCTGTTGCTATGCGGGTTGTCTGTTGATTCGGGACTTGCTGTCGCCATCCCTCTCTCCCGTGACAGGAAGAGGAAGATAGTGTTTGGAGGCCGTGGAGCTGAGGAGGCGGGTCTTAGCCTTCTGCCGCGACAGGATGTTCTTTCGGAGGGGGCTGCCCCTTGCGGCTCAAGAGTTGGAGGCGAGCCGGATGACGCGGATCTTGAGGCCCTGGGGCCCTCTGCCCCCAGGCCTCCCCAACACGGATTGCGGTGCGGCAAGCGGTGAAAGGAAAGAGGGTCTCCTATTCCTTGGAGGCGATGAACCATGCGGTACGTATGATCTCAACTTTTGAGTAGTGGCTTTTGAGGAAAGCTCTTCTGACTTGTCCTTTTTCTTTTGCAGATGGAGACTCAGGCGAACATCGCTCTTACATGGAATGACCACTACGTGAGCCCGAAGGACGGCTACATGGACCTTCAGGGTGAGCTCGAGGAGGCGAAGAGTGCCCTTTCAGATCTGAAGGGGCGACGAGAGCGCGATATTTCGCGACTTAGGCAGATTGGGTCCGAGCCGCGGTGCGAGCTGGAGGACGCCAGAGCTGCGCACAGGTCCGAGAAGACGGCTGCGGAGGAGACTTTGCGTCTTCTAGATGAAGCTCGGGCAGAGCTGGAGTTATCCAGAGCGGAGGTGATGCGCCTTTCCTCCGCGGAGCGGGAGGTTGAGCTGAAGGCGGCTGGTCTGGAAGAGTACCTGGACTCTGTGGATTACACGCGAGACCAGTGTCTGATCTCGGAGGAGGTCCGCGAGGAGGAGTGGACTCAGGAGGTGGAGCCACAGATGGAGGACTTGCGAGAAGTCGCTTTCTGCCAGGGGATGGCGAAGACCCTTCGGATGGTGTCCCAGAAGCGAGGATGCGACGTTGTCGGCCTCGGTCTTGAAGATTTGTCAGAGGAGGAGGGCTCCGATGCTGAGGCGGGCGAGGCCGCTGAGTGACAGCTATATATCTTTGATGCTCTTTATTGATTGGTATACATGCACCTCTTTTTACTGGTGGGTTTGTCTCTATCGATTTATACTTTTGTACTTTTTCGGTTTGTACCTTTGTACTTGATATGTTTGTTGAGTGCTTGTCACTGCTTTGTCTTCTGACTATTGTGGCTAATTATTGTTTTAGCCAAACACCAACTGCGAGGGGCAGGCCCTAAGCGGTGGAAGAGTATTTGCTCTGGATGGGGGTGAAGAGTTATGAGAGCTCTGACCTATTGTTAGCGGGAGGCCATGTTCGTTCGAACCCCTGCGAATTGCGATGAACCCGGTGGCTCTAGAGGGGCGTGGCCCCGTAGACCTGACGACGTCGCAACTTACTACGAGGCGAAGGGAGTCCCCTTGTGCCAGGGTAGAGAAGCTGATACCATCGCGCTGCGGGCTGCGCATAACTGAGGGAGATGGCTCCCGACGATGTCGCGACCTGCTTCGTAGAAGAAGGGCGAGCCTTGCCACCATGAGAGCGAGGTCGAAGCTGCCGCGCTACAATCTGCGGGAGACTCAACGTTTGGTCCCTTTGGTGACACCGTAACATATTGTTAGGCCGAGGACATCACGTTGTTAACAGCGCACAACTAGGGGAGTTGGTCCCCGACGATGTCGCAAATCGCTGGGAGGACGAAGGGTGCACCCCTGAACCGCGACAGAGAGAGTGAAGCCATCACGACATAGTATGGCTGTGGTTGTTTAGGTGTGGATTCAGTGGGGCCGGAACCCGATTTAGTTGCGATTGTAGCTTAGTTTGGCACAGGTCGTGAGGGGGGCAGGCCCTGCGAGGGTGGGGCGTCAGTCTTCAGATGCAGGTGAAGAGTCATAATCCTCGGCCTATTGTCGGCAGGAGGACATTGTCGATTTGAACCCCCGCGAGCAGCTGATGGACCCTGAGGTTGTAATTACACCGATCGTGGGGGCTTTCCCAGGATGGCGGGGCGTCGAGCTTCGGATGCAGGTGAAGAGTCATAATCCTCGGCCTCTTGTCGGCAGGAGGACATGGTCGATTCGAACCCCCACGAGCAGCTGATGAACCCTAGTATTTGCGAGGCGTGGCCCCGAAGACCCGGACGATGTCGCAACCTACTACGCAGCGAAGGTCGGGTCCTTGCGCTAGTGGAGTGAGGTCGAGGCTATCGTGCTGTGGGCTGCGCACAACTGAGGGAGCTGGTCCCTGACGATGTTGCGACCCGCTCCTTAAGAGAAGAGTGAGCGTTTCTATCATAGGAGAAAGGTCGAGGCAACCGTGCTACAGTCTGCGTGGGACTTGGTATTCGGTCCCCAGGCGACATCGCAACCTGTTGTTAGGCCGAGGCTGTCGCGCTATGGGCCGCGTTCAACCGGGGGTGCTCATTCCCGACGACTAGGGGTGCAAGCGGTTCGGTTTGGGTCGGTTTGGACCTAAACCGAAACCGAACCAATGTTTATCGGTTCGGTTCGGTTTTTTGGTCGGTTTACTCGGTTCGATTTTCGGTTTTTCAGTTATACTATTTAAAATAATTGTATAATTAAATATCTCAAGAAAATTTAAAAATGACATGATAAATAAAAAAATATCATCAAACTTTATTTACATATATTTTTATTGCATTACAAAAATTTATTTTGGTTCAAATAATATAAAAATTATTAAGTTGATATAATTTGTGTACATTATTAAGTTAATAAAAATAGTTAAAAAGTTGTTATTGGTAATATTTTTACATTTATTAGTCGGTGCGGTTCGGTTTTTCAGAGAGGAAAACCAAAACCAAACCGAGTCGTTCGGTTCGGTGTAAAATCGGTTCGGTTTGGGCGGTTCAGGGCGGTTTGGTCGGTTTTCGGTTTTTCATGCACACCCCTACCGACGACATCGCAATCCACTGGACGGGTGAAGGGTGAACCTTTGAACCGCGGTAGGAGGATCGAGACAATCGTGTTAAAGTTGCTCGCCGGACCCCAGGGGACGGATTCCAAATCGATCCTGCAAGTTTTAGGAGTTAGTGACATCACAATCACAGTATATAAATGTAAAGAGATGAGTTGTTTTGTTTTTTTCTTTAACCTAGTCGCGCCATTGCACGATGACGGATTCCGAACCGCCAAGCGGGTCGCATGTCGACGGATCCCAGACCGCCTTGAGGAACAGACGTCCCTGGCCTCAGGGGGGGTCTGGGGGATGAGATGTCCTTCTGACGTGTTTGTTGCATGACAAGAGTTAGAATGAAAGCAGAAAATACAGTAAGCAGGATAGTTTGTGCACGAGGGTTTTCCCCGCGACTTTATAGTTGTCTTTAGGTAGTTTGGGGCGCGACTGAGTTCACTGGTAGAACCGGCATAGGTTTTGAGCGTTCCAGGTATGGGGTAGGGTCTTCCCTTCCGCATTTCTGATCTTGAAGGTTCCAGGTTTCACCACTGCGGTGACGACGTATGGACCTTCCCATGCTGCTGTAAGCTTGATCTGTTGAGGTCCCTTACCGACAGCCTTGAGACTTCGGAGGACCAGGTCCCCGACGCTGATTGGTCGAGGTTTCACTCTTCTATCGTAAAAATGGGCAACGCGCCGTTGATAATCTGCCACGCGCAGAGCGGAGGTGTCTCTGACTTCAGCTAGGAGGTCCAAGTTTTCTCTGAGCAGATCTTCATTCTTGTCTGTGTCGAAGGTTTCCACGTGGGTACTTGGTACGCCGATGTCGACCGGGATGACCGCCTCACTCCCGAAGCATAAGTTGTAAGGGGCCTCAATAGTTGGAGTTCTCTCAGTGGTACGGTATGCCCATAACACGTTGGGGAGCGCATCGACCCACCGCCCCCTAGCCTCTTCAAGGCGCGTCTTTAGACCTTTGAGGATCGTTCGATTTGTCACTTCTATTTGACCGTTTGCCTAGGGATGCGCTACAGCGGTGTTGCGTAGGTTGATCTTTAGGTCTTCACAAAACTCTGTGAATGATTTCCCGGTGAACTGCGTGCCATTGCCCATGATTATTATGGTCGGGATCCCGAAACGACAGATAATGCTTTTCCAAACGAATTGTCTGGCGTTTTCCTCCATTATTTTGGCGAGCGGCTCGGCTTCTACCCAGTTGGTGAAGTAATCGATTGCCATGATGATGAACTTCCTCTGATCCGATGCCACGGGGAGGGGGCCAAGGATGTTGATCCCCCACTGGCCAAAAGGCCAGGCCCCTTGGAGTGTGATGAGCGCAACTGGCGGCTGATGTGGCATATTGGCATGGAGCTGACTCCTTTTACATTTCTGGACGAGTTCTGCGGCGTCTTTCATCAATGTCGGCCAGTAAAAACCTTGGCGCAAGATCTTACGAGCCAGAGCCTTGCCACCTAAGTGTTCTCCGCAAACTCCTCCATGTACTTCACGCAGGGCGTAGTTTGCCTCCGATGCTGGCAAACATTTCAGATAAGGACCAGAGAAGGCCCGCTTGTAAAGCTCTCCATCGATGATCACAAATGTTGTGGCCCTTATCCGGAGCCGTCGTGCTTCTATGCGGTCATCTGGTAATTGCCCGTGCTCGTGGTACTCTCGTATGGGGGTTATCCAGGATGTTAGCTTCCCTTCGATCACCGATACTTCCCAAGGCCCCTGAATGCTTGGGTTCATGATGTCTTCGACTCGCCGACGGTGGGACGATAGCTAACTGACGAGGTCGCAAGCTTAGATAGTGCGTCCGCCCGGGTATTTTGCTCCATTGGGATGTTAATGACCTGGTGCGAGGGGATCTTTGCCAGGAGCGACTTTGTGAGCGCAAGATATTGCGCCAGCTGGTCATTCTTGGCCTCGTACTCACCTTCGACCTGTGAAACGACAATTTGCGAGTCAGCGTAGATTGTTAGGCTTTCCACTTTGCAATCGGTAGCGAGTCTGAGTCTGGCAATCAGGGCTTCATACTCAGCGACATTATTGGTAGCGGGAAATCTTAATCGGAGGTCGTACTCCAGAGTGACCTTTTCCGGACTTATCAATAGTAATCTGGCTCCCGCCCCTTCGGCCCCTGACGCTCCGTCAATGTAGAGAGTCCAACGAGCCGGGGCTTTTTCTTGCGCAAGATCTGCTTCTTGTGAGATGGTGCACTCCACAACGAAGTCTGCGAGTACTTGCGACTTGATGTATGGCCGAGGCAAGAAGTGAATATCAAACTCGCCCAGCTCGACTGCCCATTTTACCAACCTACCAGATACCTCTGGCTTCTGCAGGATTGCCCAGAGCGGTAGATGAGTCAGCACTTTAATTGCATGGGCCAGGAAGTAAGGATGGAGTTTCCTCGCTGAGAAGACTAGTGCCAAGGCCATCTTTTCGGCCGCTGGGTATCTAGTTTCTGCGTCGGAAAGGACCTTGTTGATGTAATAGATGGGTCGCTGGACTCCTCCTTCGTCCTTTACTAAGACCGAACTAAGGGACGTTGAGGATACTGCCAAGTATAAATACAGGGCCTCTCCGGGGGATGGCTTCGACATGAGCGGGGGAGAGGCCAGCAATTGCTTGAGAAGCTCGAAAGCTGCCTGTCACTCGTCTGTCCACTGGAACCCTGAGCTGTGCGCCCCCAGAGCATTTTGAAAAAGGGAAGATACTTATCCCTTGCCCGAGCCAAGAATCAGTAGAGTGTTGTAATCCTCCCATTGAGTCGCTGGACTTCCTTGATGGATCGCGGGGGTGACATATTTTCCAAAGCCTTGATCTTCTCTGGGTTTGCCTCAATCCCACGTTGCGTTACCATGAATCCTAGGAATTTTCCCGCCGTTACGCCGAATGCGCATTTGCTGGGGTTGAGCCTCATTTGGTAATGACGAAGAATTTGAAAACATTCGTCCAAGTCCTTTATGTGACTGGATCGGCGCAGGCTTTTTACCAGCATGTCGTTCACATATACTTCCATGATATTTCTGAGCAGGTCCTTAAACACCTTGTGCATTAGCCTTTGGAAGGTCGCCCCTCCATTCTTGAGGCCGAAGGGCATTACCTTATAACAGTAGACGTCCATGTCAGTTCTGAATGTTGTGTGCTCTTCGTCTGCCTGGTTCATCTTGATCTGATTGTAGCCTAAGTATGCATCCATGAAACTGAGCCGCTCGTGACCAGACATTGCGTCGACAAGCTGGTCAATCATGGGAAGGGGAAAGCTGTCTTTCGGGCATGCCTGGTTGAGGTTGCTGTAATCCACGCACATCCTCCAACTTCCATTGGCCTTCTTAACCATGAACACATTTGCCACCCATACGGGGTACTTCACCTCTCGAACGAACCATGCTTTCAGGAGTCTCGCTACCTCCTCTTCGATGGCCTGTTGCTGCTTTGGTGCAAAGTTTCTTTTCTTTTGAACGACCGGCCTGCTGGCCGGATTGATGTTTAGGGAATGGAGAATGACCTGGGGGTCTACTCCGGGCATGTCCTCCGGGCTCCAAGCGAAGATATATTGATTGGCGCGGAGGAAGGCGGTGAACCCTTCCTGCTCCTCCTGAGCCAGGAGGGATCCGATTCGCACGGTTCGGGTCGGATCTTCCTGCGAGATTGACACTTCCACTAACCCTTCAACGGGCGCTCCCCGCTGCAGGGTTGCCCTGTCTCGTAAATCAAAGTTGTCGATGTTGTGGGCCACCATCTCTTTTCCCCGTGCTGCCTCTAGATGACAGGATCGGGCCATCTCTTGGCTCCCCCGAACAGTTGCAATCCCTCCCATAGTCGGGAACTTTAAAGCGAGATGAGGAATGGACGCAATTGCCCCGAAGGTCAATTGGGACGGCCGCTCCAAAATCGCACTGTAGGGACTGATGGAGTCTATTACTACGAACCACACATTGTGGGTGGCCTGCCTAGGATATACTCCCAGCGTGACTGGTAGAACAATTAATCCCTCCAACAGAACGGGAATGCTGCTGACATCAAAGACGGGTCCCGCCTGGAGGCTAAGGCGCTCGCTAGTGAGCTTTAGTTTCCGTAAAGTGGCGAGGAACGGGACGTTGACCGAGCTTCTACCATCAATTAAGGTTCTCTTCACGCAGTGGCAAGGGTCCCCGACCCCTGCGCTAATGACCAGCGGGTCTTGATGGGGGTGATGGACTCCATCAAGGTCCTTATTCTCGAAAGTTATTACGACGGCTCGCTTGAACCTTTTGTCTTTGTGCTCACGCTCTGCCATATGCTCCGTTGTCAACCTCCTAGGTTTGCTATTGCTTGATGGGAATGCTTTCCCACAGACGACGCCAAACTGTTGCGGTTCGCTCAATGCCCTCGGTAGACCGGTTCCGGATCGGTCCGTCATAGCCCCGGGCGATCGAGTACGCACACAGTCAAAGTAGAAAATAGAGATTGTACACACACAACTTTAGCGTGGAAAACTCCGGAAAGGGGAAAAAACCACGTAGCCGGGTCTGTGCTAGCCAAGATCCACTATTTGCCTCTGTTACAGTTCTCTAGTAGAGAGAAAGCGAGGGCGACATGCCGCGCCTCGTTACAAATACTGGAGGGTTGAGAGAACTCTCCTCGGGTGACAGACCACCGCTTCAGAGTTTGTGTACTTTGTCGTGCGTCTTTCTTGAGTGCTTGCTCTTCTGGCTCGCGCGCCGCAGGATGCTTGCGCTTTATCCCTCAGGCTGTGGAGGGTTGCCTTCGCTGGCACTTTGCTCCCTTTCTCCTTCGGGCGACACTTAGAGTAGAACCTGCCAAGTTAGTGAGAGAAAGAGGAACAGAGGAGGAGAGTAGAGAGAGAAGCTCTGGGAAAAAGTAGGAATGAAGAGAGAGAAAGAGAAGGAGAGAATGAAGTCGGATCCCCTGAAATGAACTATCAGGGGTGTTTATATATGGTTTCCGAGGTGGCTAGGGTGGTTACGGTGGCTACGGTGGTTAATCGCAGATCGGAGGGCCGTGATCACTTGTGGCGATCGGAGGGCCGTGATGGCCCGCCATGATCGGACGGTGGAGAGAAGACCAACCCACGATGGTGGTTGGAGGAGGCGCGCTGGCCGGCGGCTGCCCGGGGGAGGGGAGGCCGGCCGCGAGGAGGCGGCCGGTCCTGGGCGGCCGGCCAAGGCCGCCCGACCGGAGGGGGTCGGCCGGCCGTGGCTGCCGGCCGCGAGGAGGCGACCGACCACGGTTGGCCGGCCGCAAGGGGGCGGCCGGCCACGTACGGCCGGCCGCAAAGGGGGAGGCTGGCCCCGGGCGGCCAGCCGCGGCGGCCGGCCGCATGGGGGCGGCCGGCCGAGTCCATCGGCCGCTAAAAGGGGGCCGGCCGGCCGTGGGAGGCCGGCCGTCGGCCGCCGCCCGCCCGTAAAGACGGCGGCGGCGGCGGTTGCAATTTGTTACGCGGTGGTTACGCGATCTGGTGTGCGGGAGTTACAATCCGGTGCGCGGGAGTTGGGATCCGGTGTGCGGGAGTTACGATCCGGTGCGCGGGAGTTATCATAATTATCTATAAATCATGGGGTACCCATCAACTACTACTACTCAACGTCAGGTGATAACGAGTGTTTGGTTTCAGCTTCCGCTTGGAGCTGTTGTGAGGGAGAGTTTTTATTTCATTTTGGCATGTACCGGGCATAAACCCGTACTCTCTTCTTTTGTACTCATTGTGGGCTATATTTTCATTATATGATGATGATGTTGTGACTTGTGGACTTGTGATTTTTTATTCATAAATTTTTTCTCTAATTGGCCTAAAGGTTGAATGATCGTACTAGCCGGTAGGATCGGCGTCATGCGGTGATGACTAACCCGTTAGTTAGTGCCACCGTAAGACGGCGGTTTTGGGCATAAGATCAGGTATCTCCTTGGTAAGGGGGAGGGGTTTTGTAATGTCGTCTAGGTTGCCTCATTCTTCGCTGTGTCTGTACAATAAGATAATAACCCAGGGGAAAGCCGACAAAAACAACTTCAAAAAGGGTCATGTCGGTCGAAAAATTAAATAGTATTAAAATGAAATACAACAAGGCTTACAAACATAGACCATTTTTGGGTTATTATGAAAAAACAATTGCAAATATTGATCTAAATATTTATTAATGCCTTTTGTTAACTCATCTATTTGTGGGTGGTACGCTAAACTATATCATAACAATTCTTTGTAGTTTAAATAATTTGGTCCAGAAATTGCTTAAAATTTTGTATTCATGTCAGAAATTATTGTCACAGATAAACCATGAAATTTTCCGACCGATTCCCAAAAATTGTTGTTATAATAAGAGCGGTAATGAGAATTGTTAAATGGGCAAAGTTGACTGTTTTTGAAAAAGCGGTTAACCACCACCAAAATAATTGAGTAGGTAGTCGAGGCAGGAATGTGAGTTATAAAGTCTATAGTGAGGTCGGATTGTAACGTTGATGGGGTATGGGTCGGAGGAGGCCTAAAGGAGCGCGATTTAATGGTGTGAAGCGGGGTTAGTGGATAGTGAATGCAACAATTCCTGAGAGAAGGAACCGTCGGTATAATCCTATTGTGACCCTTCAAATATGGAAGAAGTTGAAACCAATAGTGCCTGGAGACTCGTGATAAAAAAAGCATGATTAGGATAGAATTATAAAAATACATTGTTTAATGGACAAAATTAACAATATATATATTTATATTAGATTATTAATATTTTTGTATTAATAATTTGGATTAAATTATGCATCATCAAATAGAGTTTGCGAACGTATTTCCAAATGAACTCCCTGGGGCTCCACCTTAGCTTGAGATCGATTTAATATTGAGCTAGTATTGGGTGTCATGCCCGTGTCATGCTCACCATATCGAATAATGCCAAAAGAAAGGACTGAGTTAAAAGTTCAATTGCAAGAGCTACTAGAGCAATGCTACATATACTTAAGTTCTTCACTGTGTGATGCCCTGTTCCTATTTTAGGAAAGGAACTATAGCCACAAAACTTGATATGATTAAGTATGCAAGGATACTATCTGTCAACATTTAATGCTTCAGAAGAAGACAAGAAGTTTGAATTGAATTAAATGATTTATGTCATATAAAAAAAGATCAAAAAGACGTGTATATATATATATCTTTATTATATAATACAATACACATATTTCTAATCACACCATAAATTTTATGTGGATCGTTGGATCTCCAAAAACTTGAATCGAGCCGTTGGATCTAAACAGCCCGGCCTGCAAATAACAAAAACTCAAAAAAAAAACACTGTTCATTCCCTGCTAAATCCCGATACCTCACGGGGAAGGGAGCGGAGCGGTATCGGGTTTTTTTTCCGTTTTTTTATTTAATAATTAATTTAATAATTTATAATTAATAAAATTATAATTAATTAAATAATTTATACTTTTTATAATTTATTAAAATCCTTTTAAATGCTTTTATAATTAGGCTTCGCGCGCCGGGCGGCGGGCGAAGCCCGCCGGGGGGTCAAGCGGGCGAAGCCCGCAGCGACGCATCGAGAACGGGCGGAGCCCGTTCGAAGATGCTAGTATATTATAAAACAATAGGTATATCGTTAGGCACACCACAAATTAGTTCCGGACCGTTAAATCAAAATGTTTTGTAATTTGGCTGTTGGATTCAAATCACAAGGCCTGCCATTAGCCATTCTTTTCCAAAACCAAATCCTCCAACTCCTGAAAATCCTGATTCCTGTTTTGTCAAAAAAATCCACGCACACCTATGTCGCCGGCGGCGGAGCCGCTGGCGGCTTGCCCGGCGCCCACCGGCGGGTTCGCTGGCCTCTAGCGAACCTGCCGGGGGTTGTGCGGCGAACCCGCCGGGGGTTGTTCGACGACGAGGTGGCCCTGCCCGCTCGCCGCTATACAACCCCCGACGGGTTTGCCGGAGGCCAGCGAACCCGCCGGTGGGCGCCGAGCAGGCCGCCGCCGGCGACATAGGGAAGCCGTGCAATAACAGGCGGAAGCGGGGGGGGGGGGGGGGGGGGGGGGGGGGGGTGAAACAGGATTTTTCATTTATTTTTTTATTTACTTATTTCTTTGAATAATTAATTAAATTATTAAAAATTCTAATAAATACAATTTTAAATACTTTTAAATTTTAAAAAACTGCTGGGGGCGGGAGAAGCCATCTTGAACGCCAAACGGGAGAAGCCCGCTTGATTACGGGCGAAGCCCGCTTGATTACGGGCAAAGCCCGCAGCGCCGCATCGAGAGCGGGTGAAGCCCGCTCAAAAATGCTAGTATATATATATATATACACACACACACATACATACATATAAATATGATGTTAAAAAGGAAACTCTCTCTCTCCAGTGCTCACTTTAACAACTAAGGGCAGTAAGAAAGTAACAAGAAATCTTCAATTCTTAGAAAATAATTAGATGATTTCACTGTCTTTAGCGAATTTTTTTCTCTCTTTATCAAGGAAGCATACTTTCTACTTGAATCCACACAACGTCATCAAGATTACGTCTCTAAAACATTATTGAAAGGAGATACTTTTTTGGACACCTCACTCCAACTCAAAAGGAGACATAAGAATCCCTCCTCAAAGGATTCAGAATTGGATTTGAGAGTTTCAAATCAAAAGACTCAGTGGTTGAGCTTCCTTATCAACAGCTTGGTTAAGCTTCCTTATAAACAACTCACTTGGTTAGAGCGACATTATAATAAAATCACTTGGCTCTAAGAGTCTCCTTATCAAAAGACTCAGCAGTTTTTGGACACCATATCAACAGTTCTGGTTCTAAGAGTCTTCTTATTAAAATACTTAACATTAGTGATAGTGAATTGTTACTTCGGCAGAAGAGTGAGCATACTCGTGTTTGGAGAACCACTATATTTTGTGTCGCCTTTGTTGATTGTCTCTTCTCAGTGATTTTATTTTCCGCACCTTTTCTCATTCTCTATTGATGTGGTTGTGATATATTTTGGGATAGTTCATGAAACTATTAAGAGCAGTAAAACAAAATCTACTTAAATTTTAATACTCTATTCATGTCGCTCTTGAGCTCTTATCAAGATATTACCTTCTCTTTCAACACATGTTAAGTGTTATGAGAGTTTAGCCACTAAGCATGTTAAACGTTGGATTGGTAGACCAAAAAGATTTGGAATGAAACTATAAGGAAATTCATAATGTATTTTAGCTTTAGTGAGATTATGACTATGGATAGGGTGCAATGGTGACAGTGGATTCTTATAGCCGAGCCCGCTATGGTGGGATAAAAGCCTGAGTGTTGTTGTTGTTGTATCTTTTCATTAATTTTTTTTAAAATTATTTTATGATTTATATTTGTGGTTTTATCGTTATGAATCAATATTTCTAGAGTATTGTATTCATATCTGAGTTTTCATATTTTTATAGGCCTTGTGGACGGTTATATGGATTAGGTCATAATATAGATAAAAAGAGTTGCATGCAAATCTCAAGAGAGATCGTCATAAATCCTTCGAACTAATGTCAAAATTACTAGTGTGATTCATGAATCGTTAAAGTGCACTTAGTGATTTCAACGCAGTGACTCGGGTTCTTAGGTAGTTCAACCTAAGATCAATTTTCATTCATCTGAAAAAGAGTTTGGAATAGTGTAAGAATCATCACAGTCTGAAATTGTATTCATTCACTTAATCTTATGTTGAAGCATGAGACCGGGCGGTCTGCGGTTTGGACCTGGCGGATTGTTGACTGTGCGGTCTAGCGGTTTGGATCTGGCGAGTTGTTGACCGTGCGGTCTAGCAGTTTCTCTCCAGCAGTTGCATATCCAGGTGGTTGCTGCTATGGTTCGGCGGTCTAGCGGTTTGTCTACAACGACTTGGATATTTGGCGGTCTGGCGGTCTGGCAGTCTGGCGGTCTCCTTCTGCATCTCCCTCTGGTCTGTCCGGGCGGTTAGCCTGTTATCTAACCGCGCGGACTGTGCGGTCTGTACATATCAAACCGCCCAGTCTTTGTACATTTATTTAGTCCCACATTGTTAGTTTGTACTCTCCTCTATCTCCTCCATTCTATAAAAGGGAGGCCATACCTTTGTAAATGATATCTTTTTGGATAATAAAATTTTCATTATTCAAAGTTCCGGCTTGTTTTCTAGTCGTTTTCTCTCTACTTTTACATGGTATCAGAGGGAGGTTTCTGGCTCCTGATTCTGTCCGCTCTTTCCGCGCGGCTTGTTCTGTCTGCCCGCGACCTGTCCTTTGCCGCGACCTGTTCTAGTCGCTGTGCTCTTCTTCTCTTCTTTAGTCGCCGCGACCTGCCTTATCGCCTTTCCCGTCTGTTCGCGCGGTCTGCTCTCTTACCGCCCGACCTCTCTCCCTCTGCTTGTTCTGCGGCTTGGTCGTGGCCTCTCTGGCCGCTGGTGTCTGACATCTTGACCGCTGCATCTCTTCTTCCCACGACTTGTTTCTTAACCGCGCGGCTTCCCTTTGTTTTCCCTCTATGGCTCTCTCTGAGACTTCTACTACCACCACTCCTGTTGCCAATCCGGCTCCCCCTCCTCCTACTCTTTCCGGAAATCTTGGCACTGTTTCTAAACTTGTTGGCTCCAATTATCCGGATTGGAGCGTTTCTTTCACCTTTCTCCTTCGCTCTCAGCGCAAACGTCATCACCTTACCGATGACCCTCCCCCTCCAGATTCTGCTCAATTTGACGAATGGGATGCGAGTGATGCCCTTGTCCGCACTTGGCTGGCTAACAGCCTCTCTGATGAATGCCTTCCCGTCATCCGCCATGATGAGACGGTCAAGGCCGCTTGGCTTCACCTTGCCGCTCTTTACTCTAAGGGGACCCAGACGTCCCGGATCTACACCCTTTATGCCGACCTCTTCGCCCGTCCTTCCATGACTCCTGCAGCAGCCTATCAGCAAGTTCAGGCTCTTGGCGCCGAGATTCTTCAAAATCGGCCCTTCTCCGCGGATGTGGCCACCCAACACAAACACTTCCAGGAACTCCTGGTTGTTTGTTATCTTCTGCGGCTTCCCGAGTCCTTTGATATGATCCGCCATCAGATCTTGGGTGAAGCCGAATCTCCCACCTTGGATGCCACCGCGGCTCGCATCGCCGCCGTTACTTCGCTTCTCCAGCGTCCTCTGTTGGCCTCCCCTCCTCCACCAGAGACCTATGCTCTCCAAACTCAGCGGGGCGGCACTAGTAGCCGTAGTCACACCGGGCCGCGCGGACTGTCCAGGTTTCTTTGTTCTCATTGTGGTCGTACCGGCCACACTGTTGACCGCTGCTGGCAAAAACACCCTCACCTTCGCCCCTCTGCTGATTCTTCCTCTCGGCCCTCTGCTTCTGTGGCCACGACCTCAGGTAGTGCTCACGTCGTTATCCAAGGTAAATGGCTGATTGACTCTGGTGCTACAAATCACATGACCGGCAATCCTCAATGTTTCTCTCTTCTTGAAACACATGATCGGTTACCCCCAGTTCTTGTTGCGGATGGTTCTCCTTCCCCAGTTCATGGGACGGGCATGGTGCAAGTTACCCCGTCGCTTTGTTTAATGGACACTCTCTATGTCCCGAAATTTCCCTGCAACTTACTCTCTGTTACTACCTTATGCAAGCAACTTCAGTGCTCCGTCTTATTCACTCCTTCTTCTTGTTGTTTTCAGGACCCGAGGACCCAGCGGACGATTGCTACTGGGACTGAGAGCGGCGGCCTCTACTTCCTCGACAATGTCTCTGCTCTGTCCGCCTTCTCTTCCTCGTCCACTGACCTGCTTCAATGGCATCTTCGCCTTGGCCATCCTCCAGCTCGGATTCTTCATCAGCTTCTTCCCCACTTACCTTCCACGGGTCCTCCGCTCGACTGTGACGCATGTCAGTTGGGCAAACATCACCGTTCCCCCTTCCCACCAAAGCAAGGCCGTGGTTCCTCTCGCCCCTTTGATCTCATTCATTCTGATGTCTGGGGACCTGCTCCTACTCTCACCGTTGGTCGGGGTAGCTCTTATTTTGTAACTTTTATTGATGATTTCTCTCGATGTACTTGGGTGTATCTGTTAAAAGATCGCTCTGAACTCTTCTCTGTATGGCAAACTTTTTATAATATGATTAAAACTCAATTTGAGGTTTCTATTAAATTTCTTCGCTCTGACAATGCTAAAGAATACCTTAGTCATGAGTTTTCCTCCTTTTGTATGCAACACGGTCTTCTCCATCAGACCAGCTGTGTTTACACCTCCCAACAAAATGGGGTGGCGGAACGTAAAAACCGTCATCTCCTCGACGTCGCTCGCACTCTTATGACGCAGATGCATGTGCCTCGCTCCTATTGGGGCTATGCTGTTGTTCTTGCCTGCTATCTCATCAATCGTATTCCCTCTACTGTCCTTCATGGCAAGACTCCCTTCTCCATTCTCTACCCCGGCAAGGAACCCTTTCCTCTCCCCCTTCGTATCTTTGGGTGTACGGCATTTGTGCATGCTCCGTCCGCTACCCGGGATAAACTTTCCCCCCGCTCCACCAAATGTGTCTTTTTGGGTTACTCCACCACTCAAAAAGGCTATTGTTGCTTTGACCCCATTCTGCGAAAACAGTTTGTTTCCGCGGACGTCACCTTCTTTGAAAATGCTTCCTACTTCTCATCTCCATCTCCTCCTCCTCCTGACCTCTCTTCCTCTCCACCATTACCTTGTGTTCCTTCCACGCATATCGACGTCTCCCCTCCCATGTCTGCTCCGCCTCCTCTACCTGTTATACCCCTTTCCCCTTCTCCCGTTTCTCCACCGCCGTCTCTCTCAAGTCCCGGGCCAGCTTTCTCCGCCACGGACGCTCCGGTTCCTGAGGCTCAAGACGACCTAGATCTCCCTGTTGCTCTTCGCAAAGGGGTGCGGGCGTGCACCCGACATCCGCTTGCGGCTGTTGTTTCCTATGATCAGCTTACTCCTTCTCGCAGGCATTTTGCTTTGGCGATCTCGGCTACTACTACTCCTCGCACCTACCAGGAGGCTCTTGCTATTCCTCACTAGAAATCTGCCATGGATGAGGAAATCGCCACTCTTACGGAACGAGGTACCTGGACCCTTGTTTCTCCACCAGTGGGCACTGATGTGGTTGGCTGTCGCTGGGTGTTTGTTGTGAAATTTCGCCCCGATGGCTCTGTGGAACGCTACAAGGCCCGACTGGTGGCCAAAGGCTATACTCAGACTTATGGGGTTGACTACTTTGATACGTTTTCCCCCGTTGCTCGCCTCAGCACCATCCGTGTTCTTCTCTCTGTGGCCGTCAACCGGGATTGGCCTATTTCTCAGCTTGATGTCAAAAATGCTTTTCTATATGGGGATCTTCACGAGGATGTTTACATGGAGCAACCTCCGGGGTATGTTGCTCAGGGGGAGACACGTGTATGTCAGTTGAAGAAGGCCATCTATGGACTAAAACAGAGCCCTCGGGCATGGTTCGACAAGTTCAGTAGCATTGTGGCTGTTATTGGCTTTGCGAGAAGTTCAGCTGATCACTCTCTGTTTATTCGCAAAACCGCATCGGGCCTTGTGGTTTTGGCAGTTTATGTAGACGATATTCTTCTGACCGGCGATGACCAAGCTGGGGTGGACTTAACAAAGAAACACCTCCGTCAACACCTTGTTACGAAGGACATGGGCTCCCCAAAGTACTTTTTGGGGATAGAAATCTCTCGGAAGCCTGACTCGCTGGTCCTCTCTCAACGGAAGTATGCTCTTGATCTTCTACAAGATGCAGGACTGACCGGTGCCAAACCAGCTCGGTATCCCATGGCTACTGGAGAAGACAAGACATGGACAGATGACTCACCTCTTGTATCTGATGTCACGAGGTATAGACGTCTGGTAGGCAAACTCATTTATCTCACAGTGACCAGACCCGACATCTCATATGCTGTTGGCAAGGTTAGTCAGTTCATGCAGGCTCCCAGGGAATGTCATCTTCAATCTGCCTTAAAGATATTAGAGTATGTCAAAGCAGCACCAGGAAAAGGGTTACTCTTTCAGAAGCATGGTCATCTGAGAGTTGAAGCCTATTCAGACTCAAGCTATGCGGATGATAAAGGTGATCGGAAGTCTACATCTGGGTTTTGCACCTTTATTGGAGGTAATCTTGTGAGTTGGAAGAGCAAGAAGCAGTCTGTTGTCTCAAGGTCGAGTGCAGAAGCTGAATATCGGAGTATGGCGTCAACCACGTGTGAACTAAAATGGATGAGGGCTCTCATGTTTGACCTAGGAGAGGTCTACGACTATCCTCTTCCTATGTTCTGTGATAACAAGGCCGCTATATACATATCTCAAAATCCGGTCTTCCATGAGAGAACGAAGCATATAGAAGTTGACTGCCATTTCATCCGGGAAGAAGTCTTGAAGGGACAGATTTGCACTCCGTTCGTCACCTCTGACAAAGAGCTGGCGGATATCTTTACCAAGCCGGTTTCTACTTCATTCTTCCACATCTGTGACAAGCTGGGCATGATTGATATCTATGCTCCAGCTTGAGGGGGAGTGTTGAAGCATGAGACCGGGCGGTCTGCGGTATGGACCTGGCGGATTGTTGACTGTGCGGTCTAGCGGTTTGGATCTGGCGAGTTGTTGACCGTGCGGTCTAGCAGTTTCTCTCCAGCAGTTGCATATCCAGGTGGTTGCTGCTATGGTCACTACAACAAATAAGGACATCGGCGACGTTTTTAAGAGGCATTGGAGACGTTTTTCAGACATCGTTAATGTTTTCGCGACGTTTTTATAAACGTCGCGCATGCCGCAGGCGTCGCGAATACAACCGTCGCCAAAAGTTTTCGCGACGTTTTTTTTATACACTCACCTCCTGACATTAGCGACATTTACGTTAATAAATGTGGCGCGCTTTGGCCATATTTTGTAGTGTAAAATGTTGCAAGCCTTAGTAATGTCAAACTAAAAAATAGGTAATTCTTGAGAGGAAAATATCTAATCATAATTCGAGCAAAAACTCATAATTAGTTAGATCAGAGGTAAAATTATTAGACACGTTTTGGTATGAAAAACGTCGCAAAAACTTAAAATAATGGCAACGTTTATACAAACGTCGCCAAAAAAACGTGGCTGATGTCCATATTTGTTGTAGTGGGTTCGGCGGTCTAGCGGTTTGTCTACAACGACTTGGATATTTGGCGGTCTGGCGGTCTGGCAGTCTGGCGGTCTCCTTCTGCATCTCCCTCTGGTCTGTCCGGGCGGTTAGCCTGTTATCTAACCGCGCGGACTGTGCGGTCTGTACATATCAAACCGCCCAGTCTTTGTACATTTATTTAGTCCCACATTGTTAGTTTGTACTCTCCTCTATCTCCTCCATTCTATAAAAGGGAGGCCATACCTTTGTAAATGATATCTTTTTGGATAATAAAATTTTCATTATTCAAAGTTCCGGCTTGTTTTCTAGTCGTTTTCTCTCTACTTTTACATCTTACAAGCATTTTCATGAGTTTTATAACCAAATATGTTTTTATAAATGTTGAAGAACTTGAGTTTGAGGAGTCATGATCAATGTGTAGTGCTTTCATGTGAGGGAGATTTCTAAGACATGTGAAAGGGTTTAGTTCTCCATTAGAAAATCCATGTGGTTGGCGCTAACTCATATGCTTACATTTTTCGTTAGAAATGAGCTTGATAATTAGTATACCTTACTTTGATCCTCACCACTTCTAAATTAGGGTTTATGAGAGACTTATATTTTGTATAAAAAATGGAAAGTGTTCGAACATATGCATCTGAACTAATGTAATTGTTTTTAAGTGGTGGGAGCCTAAGATATAGTGCAACAACTCAATTTTAGGATGTTTATGCCCAATGACAATTGGTTTGTGCCTTAAAGGAGTATCTAAAAGAATGGGGTCGTTTGGTGGTGATTTGGGACCATTTAGAGACAAAATGGGCTCTACACGACCAGACATACGACCGTGTACACGGTTGTGTAGAGGCTATGTAAAGAACCTAGTTATTTCGAGAACTACATGACACGGAGAATTCTTTTGCACGTCAGGGTTGGAAGCCATTTAGAGCTACATGGACAACGCCATAACTAATCTAGGTCATGTCCCAGGGCATGTACACGCCTAGTTTTGAGCCATATTGGGGGATTTTATTCCAAGAGCTACATGGTCAGGTACACGGCTGTGTGTGTATGTTAGCGCTAACTCATTTTAACCTGAATTCCATGATGCTTGATTTGGGGCATTGAGATTGGATGACTAAGATAAATTTTTTGTGGTTTTAGGCAGTGAAAGAGCCTCTTTAGAGCTCATTTCATTTGGTTGATTCTCTCTCTTAGATTTGAGAAAGAGGAGAGAAAGGAGGAAGAAGGAGAATCTGCCATTAGAGGGTACTATGGGGCTTTGATTTTTGTGCTGAGTCCGAATTCACGGAGAGGAGTCTATTCCAGTAATCTCTATCCCTTTCTTTCAAGATTTTCATGGAGCAGAAGCAAGTACCAAAGGTAATGATGATTCTCCTCAATTTTAGGACGATGCTTGTCCATTCCTTTTAATTTTGCTTGCATAAATAAAGTCTCTTCCACTAATTAGTGGAGGATATGCTCTCCTTTGGTTTGCTAGAACCATGCGGCATAAGGTTATGCCAAAACATGAAATGCATTAAATATTAGACAATCTTTGTGAATTTAGGCATTGTGTGTAAAGCTTACCCCTTGTCATAGAACCGTATCAGTGTTGATTTGTATGATGTTGCATTTAGGTTTGACCTAGTATGCATATGGAGAATTACTCCGAGAAATGCATCATATTGTATGCGGGGTTTAGGGACTTGAAAGTACATGGTATTCCTAATGATATCCCTAAGTTGATGACCTCCAAGTTGTCATATAGATGTTACCACGTTGTGGGACCTATTAGTGCAATAGTCATTTTTGATGATCGTAAGATTAGTGTAATTTCTCTAACGGCTTGTGAATTGGCTCTTAATGGTTTCCACAACATACAAAATAATTGAGGGCTGATTATATTTAAATGACTGTGAGCTCGACATTGTCGTGCGATGAATTCATGGTTGCGAGCATGGGAAACTGTTAGAATGGAAAATTGGGGGTACCACGATGCAGAGTTGGTTGCAAGATAGTGATACTCACTAACCGTGAGAATGGGGATGTAATTGGGGATGGAGATGTTCCTACACCTTCATCATGGAACACACAATGGAGATGAATTAGACCTCCAAACACATGATCCATTAGGAGATACTAAGACCTCCTATAAATGGATCCATTAAGAGATGGCTTAGACCTCCTATATTGGGTTTTGTGCCTATGTTCACTCGATTGATTGTTTTTGATTGATATTTAGAGGTATAATAAGCTTCCATTTTGTGTTTTTTTTCTTGAGTTTGGATATGAACCTACACCTCAATCATGGGTTACCTTATATAGATGAATTAAACCTCTGATGGGATCTAGTTGGAGATGTCTTAAACCTCTTCACAATCTATGGATCTGAGAAGAACTTAAACCTCTTATCACGATGGTCATTGTGGAGATGACCTAGACCTACTTGTCAAGTACTTATTGTGCATATTATGAGTGCATGAGGTTGTGTGATTGAGAGTGCCCATGACGCTTGTATCGTTGATGTGAATGTTGAAGTATGACTGGGCGGACTGGCGGTTAAAAATCAGCGGGTTTTTGACCGCGCGGTTTGTAACATCCCATTTCCAACTAGACCCCTAAGAGTGGTTTTGTCATGACAAAACCCTAGGAAGCCCAAGAAAGAGTCAAGTGGACCTGGTGGTGTGGATAGAGGCACTGTGGTCTGCAAATAGTAAACTCCAAAACCTTGGTTTAAGGTGATCATGAAGCTTCACCAAGACTCCAAGACCCCACCCATACCTTTATAACCCTAGTGAGGGGTCAATGGGTCACTAAGGACCCATGGAGGGTAGTCAAGGGAGCTAAGTTGACCAAAGTCAACTCTAACCCTAATTGGGTCAAATTGACCTACACAAGGGTCAATTGTAGTCCCTTAGCCAAGTGGACCCCACCCCTACCCTCATAGACCTAGTGAGAGGCCAATAGGTCACCAAGGATCCATTGGGACCAATCATAAAGGCTAGGTTGACCAAAGTCAACTCTTGACCCAAAATGGTCAAAGTGCCCTAGTTAAGGGTCAAGTGACCTCCAAGGGCCAATCCAACCCCACCTTAACCCTAGGGGAGGCTAATGGGTCACCAAGGACCCATTAAAGAAGCCTCAAGGACCAAATTGACCTAGGTGGGCCCTAGTCCAACTTTGGGTCAAGTTAGCCCAAATGGGCTAACTAAAGCTCAAGCCCATTGCAATTGGGCTAACCTTGACTTAAGTGACCAAATGGACTTGTGGGCTGCCATGGGATATGTAGGAGCAAAATTTCAGGCTTGGTGACTAGGAGAGAGAAAGTCACTCATGGAGGAGAGAGAAAGAGAAGGAAGAAGAAGGAAGGAGGACTTTGTGCTCCTCCTCCCCCTTCCCCAACCGCCCCATTCAATTCAGCAAGACAAGGGGAGTGTAGCAGCCATCCTTGACTGGTTAGAGCAAGCTCCACCCCCCTACCTACCCAAGCCGCCAACCTTGACCATGGCCAATAATGGCATGAAGCTTTCAGCCACCTAACACCTCTCCTCTCCCTCCTTAAAAGCTTCCCTAGACTCCAAGGAGGAATTCCCACACTTTACCTGAAGGAGCCAAGCAGTTTCCTGCATTTTTGAAGAAGCCGACCACCACCGGCCACCACCAAGCCAATCCGGCGATCAGCACGCTACAGCCGCCACTACAGGTCCTCCTCCACTCCTTCTTGCATGGGCAGATCTTTAGAATCTTTAGGGCCGAGGTTTGGGCTCAATTGAGCCGAATCCAAAATTTAAATTCATGGATTTTCCATGAAATGTCCGCTTGTCGAAATCACCGGAATAGGGCTTCCCGGCGGCCAAGCCGCCGCCTGGAGATAGCCCCGACCACCACGAAGGTGTTGGCGGCGGTGGCCGGCCGGGGAGGTGGCCGGAGCGTCGGCGGTAGCCGCTGGAAGTCGGCCCAGGCAGGAGCAATCCTGGCCGTTGGCGCGCGAGGACGATGATAGGATGCCGTCCAAAATTGCGTCAAGATTCGTGCTGATATGGATATAAACTATAGCTTAAGTTTATTATTATTTCAATTCTATCACAGCAAATTGTATTTAATGTTTTTAATTATTAAAAATACTTAGGCTTCATTTCAGAAAAACTGGTCAACACATAAAATGTAGCCCTATGGGTCTACTTTCAAACAAAATTGGTTTGGACCAATTTGGGTGACTGGTTTGACCAGGGCACTCATTTTGGTGGGGTCTATACATATGTCTAGCAGACATTAAACAGAGTGCCCACACTTCATCCTTGGCCCAAATGAGTTGAAATTTTGGAAGAGAGTCACACTAACTAATATCTAGACCCTGCCCAAAAATGGGAATTTTTGGAGATAATTTTTCTATAGTTTTGTAAATAATTTAATTTATCTAGGGTAAATTAATATATGGGTCAAATGAAGTCAAAATTCATCCAAATTTTGGTGGAAGGTATATGAGGTCAATATAGACCTCTGGTTAAAATTTCATTAAGTTTGGAGGTGATTTGAATGGAAATCATGCAAACCCTAGCCTTGCCCTAAGAAGGGAATTTTGGTCCAAAATGTAATTTTTGCTTAGAGTGTCCAATTAACCTCAACAGAGGTTCCAATTTGGAACACTGACTTGTCATGAACTTGTGCACCTTCCTATGAAATATGGGGAGGTTTGCAATTGATTTGCCCCAAGATCCTAGGTCAAACCCTAAGGAAGGGCTTTTGTACCTTGTGAAGGGCATGTGGCCAAAACACCTTGTATGTCTATGAAATTTTGTAGGGAGGGTATTATGGTAACTATAACCCTCTGGTTAAAACCTTAGGGTGTTTTGGAAAGTTTGGGACCCACAAAACCCTAACTCTAGTTTAGGGCACAAATATTGTAGGGTTGGAATGGGCTAGCTAAACTCCTCAAACTAAGATGAAATTTTGGTAGATTGGTCATAATGGAATTACGAGCCTCTGGTAATTTAATTGGGAATTTTGGGACAATAGTTATAGTACTTCATTTGTAACACAAGGGATGCCTCAATTTAATAAATTGAACATTATGGTCCATCTGACCCTTGGGAGGTCATGAAAGTTTGGCAGAAGAAGTTTTGAATCATTATATGCATATATAAATTTTATAAAGATTTTTGGATACATATTTGAGGTACTTACTTCACAAGCTTGTTAAATAAGGAAATTATTCAATAATTTAATTAAGACTATTTACTGATAAATAAATTATGAAATTTGGCCCAAATCATTTATATGCCATTAGAATCATACTGGAATTTTCTCTGAATTTTTGGATGCAATATAGTATTTTATATTTCTTTAAATGAATTTTCAAGGGTTAAAATGAAATAGGAATTTTGGGATAAAACCTTACTGAAAAATTTAGATATTTTGGAAGATGAGTTAAATCCTTATTTTAAATATCATATAAAGTTAGTGGAATGATATCTTGCCTGAAAATGGTACTTCATGTTCATTATTGGAAATTTTAGTCACTAGAATAATTAAATAAATTATTAAATAAATAAGGAAAATTTTGGATCTCTGGATTTAGGGCTTAAAGGTCATAATGGACCTCAATTAATTATTATAGGAGTATTGGATGATTATTTGATGTACTCCCCATTTTACATGGCATTTAACCTTGTGGTCTGCATTTAGTAAATTATTGAAAGGAAATGATTTGGCATAGTTGGAGTTAGTCATCTTGCTGGATTTTGTAGATGTGGATGAGTCATCCTAGAAGTTTAGGTTAAGTAGTGAGATATGAGTCGGTAATGTTGAGTAGTGCTTGGGGTCGACGAAAGATCGTCTTCCCCCGTAGAGTGAAAGGTCGAAATCACCTTAGGTTTAGTCTACCGTAATATGAAAAAGATATGGGTAATTGATATGGGATTAGTTACCAACCAACAAGAATAAGTGCCTTGCGAAAGGGAGCTTTGGGATTCAGCCCATCATAGCTCCTAGTGCCCTCGAGAGCCCTTCACAGGGAATACCTTGGGCAGTCCTGGGTAAAACCTAAGTCGTAGGTATAAAATCGCCACAAGAGTAAATAGTAAACTTAGGATTTCACACTCTCACACCCCAATGTCCCGGGAGATAGTTTGGGTTACTCGGGCAATAAGCCCAGTGGTTATGGTGATGGGCATGGTGGCCCGGCGAGCTTCGGCTCGGTTGTAGAATATGACAGATGGGATAGTCCGGGGAGCTTCAGCTCGGTTGTTGATTATGACAGACAGGATAGTCCGGGGAGATTTGGCTCGGTTGTTGGGACTCATAACTATTGCATTTGCATAAAAGGTATAAGGTGGTGGGTCTTCGGTATTGGAGGGTCGATGCACCGATGCCAATATGCTTACTCGGCAAGTGTAGTTAGCACCTCGCCAACAGAAGTCCGGTGCGCCAGCCGGCAAGAGTACGCAGGAGTCTGCTTTGTGCACCAAGCGTTGAGGCGTACGATAGGTCTGACCGGTAGTGCTTTACTGGTTTAGAGGTGGGCGAGGCCCAACCCACCGCTTCCGTCTGCCACTACGGAGGTATCCTGGGAGATAACGGCTCCGAAAGGGGGAACTAAAGGTCTGTGTACACAGAGTCGAGTGGGTGAGTTGCACTTGCATGTTCACATCATAGCATAATTGTATTTCATAGCATAACCATTGCATATAACCTGACACCTAATGTATAAACGGTATGGGACGCTTTATACATTAGGCCTTGCAAAACGACCCCTTGGCCTATAAGTTCGCGTGAGCGTGCTTATAAGTCAAGGTTTTCTTTCAGTACTATACATTTAAGCCTGCTAGTAAAACCGACACCCTATCGTATAAATCGGTATGAGACTTTTTATACGATAGGAGCCCTGCAAGAGATCCCTTAGCTTATGTGTATTCACATAAGTCAAGGTTACTTTCTTATTCAAATTTTATATCATTATTACCATCTTTTTAAACTGTTAGTTTAGTTCCGCTGCCATCTGCTATTTGATATTCTCCACCTTCATGTCCTTCCCTTTCCTTCTCCTCGCTCGGTGCTTAGGAGCTATGAGGGAAGGGGCGGGGGACGATAGGACATAGTCTTTTAGACTAATGGTTTTCGAACCACATCATTTTAGGGGACCACGGAGCCCAGCATGGAGGAGCAGCCCCGGAGGTCGGCACGCTTGGAGATCGGACAGTCTAGTACCGGAGTCCAGACAGCAGGGACTGTGAGTCCCGACCACTAGTAGTTATATTAGTTTGCTTCCGCGATGAGCGATTTGTAGTGAGGACATGTTGTACCGGGCATAAGCTCGAGATTTCTGTTATATGTACTATCTGTGGACACTCCCTTCGTGGAGCTTATTTTCTATACATGTGATTCCTGTGGACTTGCTTTTAATTTATTGCTACAGTTGTGATCGATTTGGACGGCAGGATCGGCGTTTTGTAGTGACGACCTTCCCGGGTGCGAAGGTATCACCGCAAGGCGACGGTTCTGGGCCTAAGACCCCGGTGTCTAAAAAGAAAAAAAAATGGGGGTCTTACACGGTTAGGCGGCTTATCTCCAGCGGGTTGATGTCCAGACTGTTGCTGTTGGTATCCTTGCGGTCTTGCGGTCTACTACTGCAACATGTTCTCTTCTGTTTCTGGTGTTGCCGAGCGGTTAGTGTTGTCTAACCGCGCGGCCTTGTCGGCCTGATCGGTCTCTTTGTTCTAGCCGCCCAGCTCTGTATTTTGCTTTTTTAGTCCTACATTGTGTATATGTATTCTCTCTTCTCTCCTCCATTCTATAAAACGGAGGACATACCTTTGTAAATGATAACTTTTTGGATAATAAAACTTTCAGCTATTCAAATTTCTGGAGTATTTTTAATCGCTTGTTCGCTACTCTCACATGGTATCAGAGGAAACGACTGATTCCACCTGAATCCTTAGTCTCTTCTGTCCGCGCGGCTTCGTTCCCTACTCGTGCGGTTTCCTTTCTTTGTCGCTGCCCTGTTTGCGCGACCTCTTTCCCTCATTTCTGCGACCTGTCTTCGCAGTCTCTCCGCTCCTTCTTCTTTGTTCGCCCGAACTCTTTCCTATTCGTGTGATCTCCTTTTTTTTCTCGCGAACTTCCTAGTTCGTGCGACCTCTGCCCCTGTGATTTGATCTGCTTCCTGGTCGTGGCCCTTCTTGCCGCTGGTGTGCTGACACCGTGACCATTGCAGTTTCTTCTCTTTTTCTCTGTGGTTTCTTCTTTCTTGCCGCTGCTGTCGCGGACTCCTTCTTCTCGCGCGCCCTCTGTTTTACTCGCGCGATTTCCCTGCTTTCTGTCCGAGCGACCTCTGTTCTACTCGCGCGGCTTTCTTTGTTTCCTCCTCTATGACCAACTCTTATATCTCCACCCCCGTCATCTCTACCTCCACCACTCCTGTGGCCCATCCTCCTCCTCCTCCTACTCCTTCTGGAAACCTTGGCACGGTTTCTAAACTAGTTGGTTCCAACTATCCGGATTGGAGCGTTTCTTTCACCTTTATTTTTTGTTCTCAGCGCAAACGTCATCACCTCACCGATGACCCTCCTCCTCTCGACTCTGCTCACTTTGAGGACTGGGATGCAAGTGATGCACTTGTCCGCACTTGGCTGGCCAACAACCTCTCTAATGAATGTCTTCCCGTCATACGCCATGATGAGACGGTTAAGGCTGCCTGGCTTCACCTCGCTGCTCTCTACTCGAAGGGGGCCCAGACGTCCCACATTTATACTCTTTATGCAGACCTCTTTGTCCGCCCTTCCATGTCTCTTGCTGCGGCTTATCAGCAGGTTCAGACTCTTGGTGTAGAAATCCTCCTGAATCGCCCCTTCTCCGCAGACTTGGCCGAGCAGCACAAGCACTTCCAGGAACTCCTGGTTGTTTGTTATCTTCTGCGACTTTCAAATACTTATGATCTGATCTGCCAACAAATCTTGGGAGAGGCGGCGTATCCAACCTTGGATGCCACCGCGGCTCGCATCACCGTTGTTACTTCGCTGCTTATGCGTTCTTTGTTGTCCTCCCCTCCTCCCCAGGACTCTTATGCTCACCAAGCTCAATGAGGTGGCCCTAGTGGCCACAGCCAGTCAGGCGGGCGCGGTTCATCCAGGTCCCTCTGCTCTCACTGTGGTCGTACCGGAAATTCTGTTGACCGCTACTGGCAGAAACATCCTCATCTACGCCCCTCTAGTGATGCATCTTCCTCCACCTCCGGCTCCTCTCGACCCTCTGCCTCTATGGTCACGACTTCAGGTAGTGCCCATGTCGTTACCCAAGGTAAATGGCTAATTGACTCTGGTGTGACGAATCACATGACCGACAACCCTCAATTCTTCTCTCTCCTCTAAACGCATGATCGGTTGCCCCTGGTTCTTGTTGCGAATGGCTCGCCTTCCCCGGTTCACCGGACGGGCGCGGTTCAGGTCACCCCGTCACTTCGTTTGGCGGACACCCTTTATGTCCCGAATTTCCCGTGCAATTTGTTATTTGTTACTACATTATGCAAGAAACTTCAGTGCTCCGTCTTATTCACTCCCACTTCTTGTTATTTTTAGGACCCGAGCACCCAACAGATGATTGCTACTGGGACTGAGAGCGGCAGCCTCTACTTTCTCGACAATGTTTCTGCTCTGTCTGCATTCTCCTCCTCTTCTACAGATCTACTTCAATGGCATCTTCGCCTTGGATATCCTCCTCCTCGGATTCTTTGTCAGCTTCTGCCCCACCTACCTCCGACCAGTCCTACGCTCAACTGTGATGCGTGTCAGCTTGACAAACATCACCGCTCATCCTTCCTGCCAAAGCAGAGCCGTGGCTCCTCTCATATGTTTGATCTCATTCATTCTGATGTCTGGGGTCCTTCTCCTACCCTCACTGTTGGTCGGGGTATTTCTTACTTTGTAACGTTTATTGATGATTTCTCTCGATGTACCCGGGTGTATCTATTAAAAGATTGCTCTGAATTATTTTTTGTATGACAATCATTTTATTGTATGGTTCGAACTAAGTTTAATGTTTCTATTAAAATTTTGCGCTCTGATAACGCTAAAGAATATCTTAGTCATGAGTTCTCCTCTTTTTGTATGCAACATGGTCTTGTTCATCAGACCAACTGTGTTTACACATCTCAGTAAAATGGGGTGGCGGAGCGTAAAAACCGTCACCTCTATGATGTCGCTCGCACTCTCATGACGCAGATGCAGGTACCTCGCTCCTACTAGGGCTATGTTGTTCTCCTCGCCTTCTATCTTATCAATCGGGTTCCCTCTACAGTTCTCCACGACAAGACCTCATTCTCCATTCTCTACCCGGGCAAGGAACCATTTCCTCTCCCTCTCCGTATCTTTGGATGCACAGCTTTTGTGCATGTTCCTTCCGCTACCCGTGACAAGCTTTCCCCCCGTTCCACCAAGTGTATCTTTTTGGGTTATTCTACAACTCAGAAAGACTATTGTTTCTTTGACCCTGTTCTACGCAAGTAATTTGTCTCCGCAGACGTGACCTTCTTCGAGAATGCATCCTACTTCTCTCCTGCATCCCCACTTCTCCCTGCTTTATCTGATTCACCACCGTACACCTCCATTCCTTCCCTGCCTATCGACGTCTCTCCTCCTACTTCATCTCCTCCTCCATCTCCTCCTCTCTCCTTTCCATCCCCTCCCCCTTATCACTCCCCTCCACAACCATCTCTCTAGTCCCAGGCCAGCCTTCTCCGCCACGGATGCTCTGGTCACAGAGGAATGCGTCGACTTGGATCTTTCTATTGCTCTTCGCAAAGAGGTGTGGGCGTGCACTCAATACCTGCTTGCGGCAGTTGTTTCCTATGATCGGTTAACTCCTTCTCGTAGGTCCTTTGCTTTGGCTATCTCGGCTACTACCACTTCTCGCACATACCAGGAGGCTCTTGCTATTCCACATTGGAAAACTGTCATGGATGAGGAGATTTCCACTCTTAATGAGAGGGGTACCTGGACCCTTGTTCCTCCACTAGTTGATACTGATGTAGTTGGCTGTCGCTAGGTATTTGTTGTGAAGTTTCGCCCAGACGGCACTGTGGATCGCTACAAAGCCCGTCTGGTGGTGAAAGGCTTTACTCAGACTTATGAGATTGATTACTTTGATACCTTCTCTCCGATCGCTCGCCTCAGCACCATCCGCATTCTTCTCTGTGTGGTCGTCAATAGGGATTGGGCTATTTCCCAGCTTGATGTGAAGAATACCTTCCTCTATGGGGATCTTTAAGAAGACGTCTACATGGAGCAACCTCCTAGGTATGTTGCTCAGGGGGAGACACGTGTATGCCGGTTGAGGAAGGCCATCTGTGGACTAAAACAGAGCCCTCAGGCGTGGTTTGACAAGTTCAGTGGCATTGTGGCTGCTATCGGCTTTACAAGGAGTTCGGCCGATCACTCCTTATTTATTCGCAAAACCGCCTTAGGACTGGTGGTTTTGGCGGTGTATGTGGATGATATTCTTCTTACTGACGATGACCAGGATGGTGTGGACTTGACAAAGAAACACCTCCGTCAACACCTGGTCACAAAGGATATGAGCTCCATGAAATACTTTTTGGGGATAGAAATCTCTCGAAAGCCTGACTCCATGGTTCTTTGTCAACGGAAGTATGATCTTGATCTTCTACAAGAGGCAGGATTGACTGGTGCCAAACCGGCCCGGTGTACCATAGCTCTTGGAGAAGACAAAACATGGACAGATGACTCACCTCTTCTATCCAATGTCACGAGGTACAGATGTCTGATGGGCAAACTCATTTATCTCACAGTAACTAGACCAGACATCTCCTATGATGTAGGCAAGGTTAGTCAGTTCATGCAAGCTCCTAGGGAATGCCATCTTCAGTCTGCTTTGAGGATATTAGAGTACGTCAAAGCTGCATAAGAAAAAGGGTTACTTTTTCAGAGGAATGGTCATCTAAAGGTTGAAGCCTACTCAGATTCTAGCTATGCGGATGATAAAGGTGACCGCAAATCTACATCTAGATTTTGCACTTTTGTTGGTGGAAATCTTGTGAGCTGGAAGAGCAAGAAACAGTCTGTTGTCTCCAGATCCAGTGCAAAAGCCGAATATCGGAGTATGACGTCAACCACCTGTGAGTTAAAATGGTTGCGTGCTCTCATGCTTGACTTAGGAGAGGTCTACGACTATCCTCTTCCTATGTTCTGTGACAACAAGGCCGCCATATACATATTCAGAAATCCGGTCTTCCATGAGAGAACAAAATATATAGAATTTGACTGCCATTTCATTCAGGAAGAGGTCCTGAAGAAACAGATTTGTACTTCATTCGTCACCTCTGACAAAGAATTGACGGATATCTTCACAAAGCCGGTTTCTACTTCCTTCTTCCATATTTGTGACAAACTAGGCATGATTGATATCTATGCTCCAGCTTGAGGGGGAGTGTTGAAGTATGACTGGGCAGACTGGCGGTTAAAAATCAGTGGGTTGTTAACCGCGCGGTCATGCGGCTTATCTCCAGCGGTTTGATGTCCAGACTATTGTTGTTGGTATCCTTGCGGTCTACTACTGCAACATGTTCTCTTCTGTCTCTGGTGTTGTCGAGCGGTTAATGTTGTCTAACCGCACGGCCTTGTCAGGCTGATCAGTCTCTTTGTTCTAGCCGCCCAGCTCTGTATTTTGCTTTTTTAGTCCCACATTGTGTATATGTATTCTCTCTTCTCTCCTCCATTCTATAAAAGGGAGAACATACCTTTGTAAATGATAACTTTTTGGATAATAAAACTTTCAATTATTCAAATTTCTGGAGTGTTTTTAATCGCCTGTTCGCTACTCTCACAGTAAACAATGTCGTATTAATGATAATACCCACGACACTTGTGAATATAGTTGTATGGGTAAGAATACCCATGACACTTCAGCTGAGTATATGTTTTCTAGGCTATCTTCATGCGATACTATTATAGGCGGTTGTGGTAAACCTTTAGGTGAACCAAACTATCATGATTTGCAAACCTAGGTTCACCATTTTTACATGCTCAACTTAGAAAATTGATTTTGTTTGAGTCTTCACCTTATGTAGCTTAGTTGTACTTTCAATTTGATAAATATTACATGTTATGAAATACTTGCAGGTGTGTGGTAACCCACCTTGGAGTCCGCTAGGATGACTAGGGAGAGATATTATTATGCGGCTTATGTTCAGCTCATTGCTGACCCTCATTTTCCCCTGGCTTATGTTTGGTCAATTGCAATAACACACAATGTAGTTTAGCAGGCTTAAAGCCTAAAGCTGCCAATGTAGAAGACTATCAACTGTTTCTTGCTTTTGCCATTTTAGCCTGCATGACAATGATTAGACCCTTGTACTTGCATGCTTTGTCTAAGTACTTTCTATTTTTATATAATATAAGTCCTTAAAGACAAACTTGATGAAAATTCGTTAACTAGTAAATGCGCACATTTGTATTTGATATTAAGCTCTCGCCGGTGTTTAAGTACTCTGGATATAGTTTTATTTCTATGCCTCTTTTAGCGTTTAACTTGTGTACATGGTATGCGATGGGGATCCGTCCAGACCCATGCTATATTGCTTGGATAGACAAAATGTTATAATTTAATATCAAAATTTAGGGTGTCGATATAGTCTTTAGGCTCGTGACCAAACCCTTTTAAGGGGTGGAGTGTACGTGTAGTGCGTTAGCCTAAATGACTTGGGAATAAAATAATTGCTTGTTTGGAAACCTAAGCGATCCATGAGTGTTGTTATGCTAAGCTTTCAATTACTAAATTGTGTATTTCACAATTATAGGTGACTAGAAATAGAGTGGGCAATGTAAACCCTGTAACACTAATGAGTGTATATATAAAGTGCTTGCGTTTCATTTCATCAAGAGGTTTAATGAATATGTTAGCCTTTTGATCATTTGTGGGAATATTTTCTAAGACAACTTTCCATTTTTCTGCATTATCCCTAATGAAATAACGCCTAATCTCAATATGCATGCTTTGTCCTGTTGTGAAGAACAAGGTTAGAGGCTATTGAGATTGTACTTGAGCTATCACAATAAATTATTGATTTGCTCATATTTAGATTGTAATCTTGCATTTGAGATTGCATTTTAGACATCTATTTGGTATACCTTAAATTTATTGTATGTTGTGAAAGTCATGAATATCCTTTATAGCTTCAAGCGTTGCAACAGGTGCAAAGGTCCAGTCATAGTCAATGCCTTTTTTTGCATGTACCCTTCAACAACTAGCCCTTCTATATTTCTAATGATGACACTACTAGCATGAAGCTTATTCCTGAACACCCACTTTGTGCAACCCCGTATTTAAGCCGAGTGAGCTCAACTAAGCAGGGTGTAAGTAGCTGGTGCCTAGCTTCACCAGACACCCGCCACCCATGCTGGCAAGCAAGGGGCGAGTGGAGCTAATGAGCTCGTACTCGTCCCTTGGGTAGGATGTGAGTGGCAAGTACCGACTTCACCAGGCACTCACCACCTAGATGAGATCTCACAACCCGCTCGGCTCGCCCGCCAAAGGAGGTTTTCTATATTCCAGTGACATCCTATTTTAGGCATGTCATTAGCTATTCCAAACAGCGGAGTTTAGCTGTTGGCAGACCAGTTTGGGCTGCGTTTAGTAAAACCATAAGGCGGGATCTCGCTATCCGCAGACCACTACCAAAAAACTATAAATAGACCCCCCCCAAGGGAACCTTTGGAGAAGACCTCTTCTTGGCTTCTCTCTCTCCTTTGACTAGCTTTGGAAGGCAAGAGCTTCAGCTCACTATTCACCGTGGTTTTGAGTGGGTAGTCAGGAGCTCTCCAAGACCTCCAAAGGTGCCTGGTCAAGTATTGGATTAGAAGGGGAAGAGATCTAAGATCTTCCGGGTGTGTGGCGGGACTTTCTCGCTGCAACTTGGGGGTTTATTTGAGGTTCTGGTGGTAGGGTCTACAAACTCTAAATCCTTAGCCTATTGCACTTTTTTTGGGAGGAGTAGAGGCGAGGTACTCCTCCGGTTTGAACTCCTCATTTAGCCATGGTTTACGGGTTCATCATTTTGGTGCGGTGAGCGTGTACCGTAGATTATCTAGAAAATCCTCAGTGAGCGCCACAGATAAAGATGAGGGGCAAGGAATTGACCCAGCCACAAGTGGCTTCATGACCCAAAAGCAATCTGAAGACTTCACGAAGGTCATCATGGAGACCCTGCACTCTGGCCTCATGATGTAAGCTAACGAGTACTCGACCCCCATGATCCCAGTACTCGCCCAGCCGACATCAGGCGAGGAGGCGTCGGGTAGGCAAGCTGGGAAGGAGGTAGTGGTGGAGGGGGGGGGAGGGGCGAGAGGTCACTTTAGTGGCGCAAGTTATTCCCCGTCTCGCCGACGATTCCTCAGTCAGACAAGCTGCTCCGGCGAGTTCCCGCAGCTCGCTAGGAAGCCTCAGGGAGCCCCTTTTGTAAGCTCATCCTCTCAGCCCCGATGCAAGAAGGCTTCAGATATTCAGTCATGTCTTTCTATATGGTCAAGGATGATCTAGTTCATCATGTGCAATGGTTCGGGGATGCGGTCTCCATCAGGAAAAAGACAGATGCCTTCAAGTGCAAGTTATTCGCCATCACTTTCAAGGATATGGTAAGAGACTGGTTCCACCAGCTTCACTCAGGAACCATATACAACTTCGAATACTTGCGTTGTGGCTTTTTGAACACTTCTTGACGTCGAAAAGGAGGAAGAAGGGAGATGGGGCCATCTTCCAAATAAAACAGGGGATGGAGGAGACACTGACAGATTACACCGATCACTTTTAAGAGAAAATCCTCCTGATCTAGGAGGTCTCAGGACACCACATGCAGATGTCCTACACTTTGAAGTTGCGGTTAAGAATGTTCAGGATGGAGCTCACCAGGAACCACACTACGGTCTTTTGAAGAGTTGACCGACTGAGCTATAAGGGAGATTGAGTGTGAGGCAACTAATCCCAACTTCATCTCGGAGTTGGCCAAGATCAGAGGTGGTGGAGTGAAACCGCATTGAGGTTGTCGACAAGAAGAAGGGATAAGAAGGGAAGAGCCGAAGAGACAGGAGTTCCGAGAGCAGTAATGGGGAGGCCAACTGCTGGCTCATCGGCCAGTCTAGAGGCTGAAGGGAGGACCAACCCACATTCAAAGAATAAAAGCACAGGGTGTGGGGAACCACTAGGCCGGGCAAGGATGGTTTAATCCTCCGGGATGGAGGTCGGGCCTAAGGCTGCTGCCACCCCTCCACAACAAGCCATGGTGATAGTCCGAGGAAGAGGTAGAGGAAGAGTAAGGAGGAACCAGCCCGAGAGAAGAGGAAGATGGGGGATGGTGTTGCTCTTTTGCAACTTACACCAGTAAGATGGCCACGTGATGACCATCTACCCTGAGTTCTTAGAGTTCCAAGGAGCGATAATGGTCGGAGGAGTGCAGCCGCTACGGATCGAGGAAGTAGAAGTCAGAGAAGAAGGAAGAGTTGAGGTTGAAGATCGATACAAAGACCTGGCCGACGTGGACACCCAAGGGGGGATTGGGTTGATCCACGAGGGAGTTAGGATTGAGGACACCCATAAGGGGAGCCCCCAAACTACTTTCCGTCAGAGCATCGCTTTGACCTCTATGACCCCACCCCGACGGAGAAGATTACCATTTCATCAAAGGACATGCCAGACTACGAGGACCCATTCTGTGATGCCTTAGTGATCCAGACAGTCATTAAAAACTTTATGGTCTCAAGGATCCTAGTTGATAATAGGAGTTCAGTGAATATGATATTCAAGAAGGCCTTCGATAAGATGAAGGTGAAAGCCAGGAGGGTGTTAGCCTTGGATGGACCCCTGTTCGGGTTCTTTGGGGAGAGGAAGGAGGTGGAAGGGGGAGTGAGGCTCCACGTGGCCCTTGGGGAACGCCCCAAAATTGTTAGTTCGTCATTGTGGATGATCCAAGCAGCTACAACGCTATCGTTGGACGTCCCATCATTAGCGCCTTCCGGTGTGTACCCTCCTCGTTCCACCAGTTCCTGAAGTTTAATAACAAAGAATTCCAGGTCTGGATCTGGGGAGACCCCATGTGGCAAGGTAGTGTTATGTCACGAACATCAACACCATCTATTGGAAAGAGGATGCATAGGAGTTTGAGAAGGAAATAAAAGAGAATGCTAGGCTGGAGGCAGCCAAGGATATAGAGAAGAAGGAGATCACCACCCTGAGCGGAAGGCTCAAGACAGTGCAAATCAATGAGAAGCTGAGTGAGGAAGACAAGGAGAAAGTCAAAGGCTATATCTAGGATAACATCGACGTCTTTGCCTAGGATGCAGTGGATATGTCGGGGATCGATGCCGACGTAGCGTGCCACCATCTCAACCTCGACCCCAACATCCGTCCGATCCGCCAGAAGAAGAGGTCTGTGTGGACCAAGCTAGTTAAACCCATCCGGGAGAAGGTATAAAAGTTAGTAAGTGTAGGTTTTGTATTGGATATCCAGTACCCAGGCTAGGTCTCCAATGTGATAATATTTAAGAAGGGAGATGGAAGATAGAAGATGTGTGTTGATTTCTCTTTGTTAAATAAAGTATACCCCAAAGATTGCTATCCCCTGCCTCAAATCAATGTGATGGTAGACTCAGCTATTGGTTTTTCTATAATGAGTTTCTTAGACGTGTTTTTGGGTTATCACCAAATAAAGTTGCACCCGTCGGATGCTAAGGATGTTGCATTCATCATAGATGACAGGTGCTATAGTTATAAAATAATGTCATTTGGGCTAAAAATGCAGGGTCAATGTACCAAAGGATGATGAGTATGGTCTTTAGGGATCAGTAGGGAAGAAATTTTGAGGTCTATGTGGATGACCTAATGGTGAAAAGTATGTTGGGTACATTGGAAAATGTGTACCTGATTTGAAGAAGCCTAACTTAGCTTAATGATATAGATCAAGGTGTATTTGATGTTGTTTTAAGTTGACATATACAGGTGAAGAAGTATTAAAGAATACATGAAATTATTCTAAGTCCATGTGTCGACACTTGAAGAAATTGTGTCGACACTTCAGAATAATTGTGTCGACACTTGAAGGAAGCTGTGTCGACACAGAGAAAGATAGTCGACCACATTTGTGTCGACACTGGGAAGCTGTGTCGACTCACAGAAAGATAGTCGACCACATTTGTGTCGACACTGGGAAGCAGTGTTGACTAACTGAAAGATAGTCGATCTCATCTTTGTTGACACTGGGAGGATGTGTCGACACATTGAGACAGAGTCGACACACATTGGCAGAAGTCAACAATACTTGTGTCGACACCAGAAGACTGAGTCGACACATATTGGCAGGATTGACATTTGCTGAGTCGACACCTGAAGGCAGAGTCGACACATATTGAGTTCTGAATCTACAACAACTGTGTCGACACACAGGACTTGTGTCGACACACTGCAAAGTCAAGACCAAGTTATTTTCTGAAGAAAGATGAAGTGTTGAGTCGACACAAATTCTCTGTGTCGACTCATTCTCAAGATAAAGTTCTGAAGAAGCTGTGTCGACTTAAAGGCAAACTTATCGACATCATCAAAGGCTGTGTCGACACCAAAGTTACTTGTGTCGACACATATAGACAGTTGGTCTCGACACTTCCTGACAGTCTGTCTCAACACTTTGCTGACCAAGACTAAGGCACAAGATCTGTTTGAAGACTTGACAGCTGTGGGTTGCAGCCAGTTAACTGATGTTGTCAGACTCGTCAGAAGACAGTTATAAACCTGATCAGCCGGTTACCATTAAGAAGGTCTATAAATAGACAGATTGAGAGAGAAGTAACAAGAGATTGAATTTTGGCAATCAACTTGAGAAATCAAATCAAGAAGGAGTAATACACAAAAGAAGATCTTCATCAGAAGATCTAAGAAGACGATCTCAGGATTGATCTAAGAAGAGTTCTATCAAGAATTCAGAAGTGTCATCAAAGGTGTTGGATAGAGAGAGATTCAACCATTTGAAGAAGAAGAAGGAAGCCATCACTGGTTTCTCAAGAAGCTGTTTGGGAAATCAACTCAGCTAAGTTCAGATTCAAGAAGCTTTGAAGAAAGCTCAGATTCAGTTGATTTCATTCTTCAGCTGATCAAGAACTGTCTTGTCCTTCTCTCTCTCATCAAGGGCAAGTTAATACAAACTTCTTTTCTAATTTCTGTAGGATCTGTCAATACAGATCTGAGTTGTAAGCCTGTGTTATAAAGGCTGAGTGTAGGAGAGTTGATCTCTGAGTGGTAGGGCTGTTTGCCTGAGTGTAGGAGAAGGTTCTTCTCTGAGTTGTAGGCCTTGTGATAAGGCTGAGGTAGGGCTGTTGAGCCTGAGTTGTAGGAACCTTTTCAGGTTCTGAGCTATAGGATCTGTGGATCTGAGTAAAGAGGAAGTTTGGCCGAATCTAGCATACTGCTAGATAGGTGAAGGGGGAAAGTGGACGTACCCAAACCTTGGGGAACCACTATAAAACTGTGTGTAATCTATGTTGTATGATTTTCTGTGATTCCTGTGCTGAGTGTATTAATTCTGTAATTGAATTCTGCCTAAAAGTGTAAACAGGCATAAGAACCTATTCACCCCCCCTCTAGGTGTTTAGGTTGTCTTGAAAGTAAAACCATCAAGTGGTATCAGAGGGAAGTTACTCAAAAAGAACTTAACAGTCTGAGGTAGATCTGAAAGGCAGAATCAAGATTCAAGAAGATGGGTTCTGGAGAAAATCACAAGGAGTTAGGGTCAATGAAGTTACCCATCTGCAGGAAGGAAATCTTTGGAATTTGGAAAGAAAGAGTCAGATTGTTCATGGAAGCATCTGACCCAAGAATATACATCACAGTTCAGGAAGGACCCTTCATTCCAATGAAGGTATCAGTTCTTGATGCTAATATTCAAACTTCAATGAGTTATTCTGAAATGACCAAGGATGAAATCATTTTGGCAACCATAGACAAGAGAGCTCAGAATATTATTGTGAGTGCCATAGATGATTCTACATTTCAAAATCTGATTCACTGCAAAACCTCCAAAGAAATGTGGGACACCTTGATTGTCTACATGGAGGGATCTGAAGAAGTAAGACAGGATAGGAAGTCTATGCTCAACCAGGAATATGAAAGTTTTAGACAAGGAAAAACTGATAGCATAGCTGAATGCTATAAGAAATTCTATAGAATTGTGAATGAGTTAATGTCATATGGAAGAGTCTTCAGTACCTATGAACTGAATGACAAATTCTTAAGGTCCTTGACAAAGGATTGAGACACAAAGATCTGTGCCATAAGAGAAGTGGCTAAACTGGCAGAGATTTCTCCTCCAGCCTTGTTTGGAAAGTTGCTATCATATGAAATGTAACTTATGGTGAGGAAGGAGGAGGAAAAGAATTCAAAAGGAGAGCATAGAGAGAAGACAGTGGCCTTCAAGGCAGAAGCCACTAGAAAAAATAGGAGGATATCATCATCTCCTCCTAAGAAAGTTGAAGAAGTTAGTTCTGAAAATTCAGAGAATCAGGGTTCAGAAAGCTGTGAGTCAGATGCAGATTTTGCTGCATTTACAAGGCAATTCCAAAGATTCTTAAAGAAGAAGCAGTGGAGGTCTAGGCCCTCCTCATCACAGCAAGTTGATGACTATTATCAGAAGAAAAAGTCATCAAGGAAAGAAAAGAGCAGAACAAAGCCCAGCAAGGCCACTACTTCAAAGATTGTCTGCTATTGTTGCAATAGGCCTGGACATGTAGTGGCTGACTGTCCTGATAAGAGAAAGGAGTCATCAGACAAGAAGAAGACTTATCAAAAGGGCAAGAAGGAAAAATCCTTTGTTGCAAAGAAGGAAAAGAGCCTAACAGATCAATCAACTTCAGAATCAGAATCTGAAGCTGAAGCATATATTGGACTGTATGCTGCTACTGAAGAAGAGGAGTTCATGCAATTGCTAGACTCCATCTATGAACAAGAGGATCATCAGTGCATGGGACTGATGGTAGGAGTAGAAGAAGACATGTGCCAGAATCAGTCTGATCCTAGTAAGGTACTATGTCCTTCAATAAAATCTGTTTGTAGTACAAGTGCAGAATCAGCTACATCTGCATCAAGTGATGTAGATGTATTTGAATCTGAAGGGGATGTCTATCAATTGATAGATAAGTATGAGGACTTGTTGCAGGCCCTTAAGAAAAGCAAGAACCTGGTTAAATCTCAGGCTCAGGAAATTGCTGATCTAAGGGTAGCTGCAACTGAGTTAGAGAAAGTAATTGATCAGAAGTTAAATGAAATTACCAAGCTGAAGAATATAACTATTATTCAGATGGACACAATTAATTATACCAATGATCAAGTGAAGAGTCTGGAGGCCAGACTAAGAATAGAAAAAGATTTAGTGGCTAGTTACTCTAAGCCAAAGTCTGTCTTACCCTTGATAGATGAATTTGTGACTCAAAAGGGTAAGGCAGGATTAGGATTCAAAGGTAACCCCAGGGCAGCCCAATTCAAGAGGAAAGGCAAAGCTCCTGTCAAGCCACTAAACCTTTCAGTCCCTATTAAGTTTAGAAAGGTGCAAGTGCCTTCTAACCAATATGATCATGAAAATATTCATGGTCATTTTAAGACTAATGTTCTGATTAACAAGAGTGTAAATGCCAACAGGCCTATCCATGTTCATAAACCCAATGGTTATAAGAAATCAGTGGGTGAAGCTGCTGCAGCACCAGCAATGGACAGAAATTCTTCTGTCAAGGGTGTATCTAGATCTAGATACAATAAGTTTGAATGTTGGTGCTGTGGCAAGAGAGGCCATTTTGCATTAGACTGCTGGCATAACACAAGTGTTAGAAAGAACAATAGTCTACCTGTTAGAAGAGATAATGGTAGCTTTGATAATGCTAACCTGAACCAAGGACCCAAGACTTTCTTGGGTTCTAAGGGTAAGTAAATCTGTGTTGCAGGAAAGTCCAAGTGGCCATGCCCCTATTTGGTACTTGGACAGTGGTTGTTCCAGGTACATGACTGGGACAAAGGGGCTGCTGAAGGAGTATACATCTGTCAAAGATGGACCTAAAGTGATCTTTGGTGGATTTGAAAAAGGAATCATCAAAGGGTTTGGTAACATTTCTTCTAACCTAATTACTATCACCCAAGTGGCTTATGTAAAAGGTTTGAAACACAATCTAATAAGCATAAGCCAGCTGAGTGATTTAGGATATGACATTTCATTTGTTAAGGATGAATGTCATATCAAAAGGTCAAGTGATCAAGAGATCATATTGACTGGGTATAGTAAGAGAAATGTATATTGTCTTAATTTTGTATGTGAGAATAAGGCTTCTCCCATCTGTCTTGTAGCTGATGACAATGCTTCTCATTGTGTTAAGTGGCACAAGAGATTGGCTCATCTTAACTACAAGACAATTAACCAACTCTTTAGCAAAGAGTTAGTGAGGAATGGTCCTCAAGTTAAGTGTATAAAGGAAGGAATATGCTCAGCTTGTCAAAACGGCAAGCAGACAAAATCCTCCTTTCATAGCCTTGAAAACAAGGATTCTGTGAGGTGCTTATACCTCTTGCATATGGATCTTTTTGGTCCTATGCCAGTTCATAGTCTAGGTAGGAAGGTCTACACTTTTGTGGTTGTAGATGACTATTCTAGATTTACATGGGTGTTCTTTCTGAGACAGAAATCAGAAACCCCAAGTGTCTTACTCAATTTTGTGAAGCAAATTCAGAATGAACTGAATAGTATAGTGGTCAAACTTAGAAGTGACCATGGTACTGAGTTTCAATCTGAAAGCATGACAAAGTTATGTGAAGACTTTGGGATTTTTCAAGAGTTCTCCTTACCTAGAATACCACAGCAAAATGGCATTGCTGAAAAAAAGAATAGAACATTAATTGAAGCTGGTAGAACACTATTGAGTGACACCTCTCTTCCAGAATATTTCCGGGCTGAGGCAGTAAACACTGCTTGTCATGTAATCAATAAGGCTTCTATCACCAAAAGCCACAAAATGACTCCCTATGAGATTATGAAAGGCAGAAAACCAAATCTATCCTACTTTAGGATCTTTGGTTGCAAGTGTTATATACTTAACAATGGCAAGTCATATTTGACTAAGTTTGCTGCCAAATCCCAGGATGGGATATTTGTTGGGTACATCACAAATAGTAAGGCCTATAGAGTCTTCAACTTGACTACTCAAGTTGTAGAGGAGTCTGTTCATGTTGTATTTGATGAAACAAGATTAATCAACTGTGAGTTGTCTTATAGATCAAATGATTCAACAGGTATAAGCAAAAGTATAGACAAACTCTCCATTGCTGAAGCAACAAAGGAAGATGAAGCATTGGAAAATGAAGGCTATTGTCCAGGGGAAGTACAAGACTCAATAGGAGCTGATGAAAACCAAGAGGTTCAGCATGAAGAAAGAGCTGGAGATGTTCAACAAGAAAGGAATCTACCTCCAGCTACAAGACATTTAAGAGATCATCCAGCTGATCAGATTATAGGTGATCCAAGACAGGGAGTGCAGACTAGAAGCAAAAAATCAAAGCACAGACCTGCATTCAAGTTTCTTGTCTCAAATGGAGTCTAAGAAGTTTGAAGAAGCCATCCAAGACCAGCACTGGACTGATGCTATGCAAGAGGAGATGAATCAATTCAGAAGGTGCAATGTCTGGGAGCTTGTTCCTAAACCAAGAGACCACAACATAATTGGCACAAAGTGGATTTATAGGAACAAATTGGATGAGAGTGGAATAATAGTGAAGAATAAAGCAAGATTGGTTGCAAAAGGATACAGGCAGGAAGAAGGGATTGACTTTGATCAAACCTTTGCTCCAGTAGCAAGGCTGGAGGCAATTAGAATGTTCCTTGCCTATGCAGCCTATCAAGACTTCAAAGTGTACCAGATGGATGTGAAATCAGCATTCCTGAATGGTGATTTAAAAGAGGAAGTCTATGTAGAGCAGCCATCAGGTTTTGTAGATCCTCTTAAACCTGATTATGTCTATAAGCTTAGAAAAGCTTTGTATGGGCTTGGTATGAAACCCTGTCTACTTTCCTTATTGAGAATAAATTCTCAAGAGGAAAAATAGACAAAACTCTATTCCTTAGAGAATCCAAAGGTAAGATCATCTTAGTTCAGATCTATGTTGATGACATAATCTTTGGATCTACTGAAAACAACCTTTGTAAAAAGTTTGCCAAACTTATGCAAGGAAAGTTTGAGATGAGCAGTATGGGGGAACTTAAGTTCTTCTTGGGACTCCAAGTAAGACAGACTGATGATGGCCTATCCATATCCCAGTCTAAGTTCACCAAAGAATTAATTAAGAAGTATGGTATGGAGTCATCCTCCACTATGAGAACTCCTATGGGAACAAGTATGCCTATATGCAAAGATGATGCAGGTAAACCTGTTGATGAATCTTTGTATAGAGGAATAGTTGGCTCACTACTATATCTCACTGCTAGTAGACCAGATATTATGTATGCTACATGTGTCTGTGCTAGGTACCAAGCCTGCCCTAAAGAATCTCATTATATTGCAGTCAAAAGGATTCTGAGATATCTTAAGGGCACATCTAATCTAGGCCGTTGGTACCCTAGGAATAGAGATTTTCTACTAACAGGTTATTCAGATGCAGACTTTGCAGGCTGTAGAGAGGATAGAAAGAGTACAACAAGTACTTGTCAATTCTTGGGAGGAAGATTGATATCTTGGAGTAGTAAGAAGCAGACCAGTGTGACTATATCCACAGCTGAGTCAGAATATGTTGCTGCTGGCAGCTGCTGTGCACAACTATTGTGGATACAACATCAGCTTAAAGATTATGGTATTCAAATAAGTAGAACACCTCTTTTGTGTGATTCTAAGAGTGCAATTTCTATTGCTAATAATCCTGTTTCTCATAGTAAAACTAAACATATAGAAATTAAATACCATTTTCTTAGAGAACATGTAGAAAGAGAAGACATCACATTGGAATTTATTAAAACAGATTATCAAATAGCAGATGTATTTACTAAGCCACTGGATGAAACAAAATTCAATAAATTTAAAATTGAATTAGGCATGCTGACCATTGATTAGTTTATCAACAAACTTACAAGTAACATATTAGATTATCAAGTGGTCTCAAATGGTATTGACAAAAACAGAAATTGGCTAAGTAAAATAGTGTCGACACATTCAGTGATAATGTGTCGACTCAGTGAAGTCATGACGACTAGTCAGAGAATATGTGTCGACATAGAGAATTTGTGTCGACACTTAAGAATCAAATAGTCGACTCATCCAGGAATGTAGTGTCGACTTCACCAGAATAGTGGTGTCGACACTTACAGATTTTGTGTCGACACTTATCCTAAGAGTCGACACAGAATTTCTGATGCTCTATTATGTCTCTCAGGTGTCGACATATCCACAATTGGTGTCGACACATAGTAGATAGATTTGTTGTCGAGACAATAGAAGTTTGTGTCGACACATTCCATCTGTGTCGACACATATAGACCGTTTTTGCCCGCCTTTTGATCTTCTTTCAATAGAAGGTATAAATAGGTCAAGAACTTATTCTGTCGACACGCTTACAAGGTTTTCAAGACTGAAACCTTGTGTCAACATTCTCTCTCTCTCTTCTCTCAAGCTTTCTCGTCTGATCAATGGCGCCAAAGGTTGCAGATAACGTCAATGAAGGATATGAGTTGGTGCGCAATGGCTTTGCGGATGCCTCGACAGATGTTCAAAGGATTGTCAATCTAATTTCTGAGTCTGGATTAGAGTTTTTAGTTTCTGAACCGACAAAGATCTGGAAGAAGGAGGTGATTGAATTCTTTACCTCTGCATCAGTGGATTCAGATAGTCTCAAGATCAAAGCCACAGTTCATGGGTCAAAGGTGAAAATTACCCCAAGAAGTTTAAGAAAGATTCTCAAATTACCTATCATTGAGAATGAAGAAGAAGTCCCTGCTTCTAAGTGAAGAGAGGCTCTCCAATGGTGTGGATTGGATCCAACCCTGAAGATTGGAGCTGCTTTCAACAAAAAAGGGATGAATCAACAAGGAAAATTTTTGTCTGAAGTGGTTGGCAAGGTGATTCTGTGCAAACCAGGTGGACATGATAGGATTTCAGCCTATATGTTCAGCCTATATGGTCAGCTGTAATATTTGATAAAATCAAGGAAGGAATCAAGAAGCCAAATCTGGCTAGAATTATGAGTTTATACCTGATTGGAGTGATCCCTGAGGTTATGCAACAACTGCCTGGGACAAAGATTAATCACATGAGGAAAATGGATACAAGATTATTTTCAAGGTGGGATAGGGTGCTGTCTAAAGATGTGCCTGATGAGAGCAGGCAGGACACCCCTGTGAGATCCCCTGCACATGATCTAAGCACTGCCCAGCATCAAGAAGAGCAAGTGAGAAAGCAGGTTGAAGATCAGCCTGAGTCTGTTCAAGCTCACACTCCTGCCCAGAATGTATCTACTTCTGAACAGGTAAAGGGAGAGCAAGTGAGTTTTTCTGCCAAGGTCATTCCTAATATTTTTACTCCTGCACAGGTACAGGGGGAGCAAGTGCATTCTCCTACCCAGGAAATTCGACATACTGAACAAGTGCAGGAGGTGCAAATGTCTGACCATGTGCAAGAGGAAGACGAAATTGATCTATCAAAAGATTTGAATATTGCAGATCTAGATGATTCAACATCTGTTCCAGCTCAGAAGGAATACACTCTAGATGAGTTATTTCCAAATGTTGAAATTGCTACTGATATAGTAGAGGAGGAGCAAGATATTGAGAAGGTACTAGACATAGAGATAGAGCAAGAAATAGAGAAAGAGCAAGAAATTGAGGAGGAACAAGAAGTTGAGGGGGAGCCTGTGCATGTTGAGGCTGAACAACAAGGCACTGAGACAAATATTCCTCTTCTTTCTCCTGACAGAGTTCAAATTGACAGTTCATCTGATTTTGAGAATGAAGAAGCCAGACTGGCTAAGAAGAAAAAGCTCATGGTCTTTAAGAGAAGGAGCAAAAGCTATAAGCAGACTCTACAGACTACAACTCTCCAATCTCCTTCTGATTTCAATTATAACAAGTTTATGGTAGATTTGCAAGTTAAGTTAGATGACCACAGGTTGGCTGTTGAGAAGTATGTTGATGAGAGCAATAAATCCCTACAATTTGACTTGGCTCAAGATATTAAATCTATTAGATTTGAAGTAAATATGAATAAGAAGGAGATGACAGATTGCTTCCATAAGGGAGGTAATGCTGTGGTGTTTTTGGCTAAACAACAACAGTCTATCATCCCTAAAGTGGATGATATTGTTTTAAAGCAAGGTTATGTTTTGGAGAATCAGCTGAGGATGAATGATAATTTGGTTGAATCTCACCAAGAAATTATTGATGAGTTGAAAAAAACTACTACAGGGCTGACTGAAGCAAGAGCAAAGGAGATGGAAGAGTTTGATAAGAAACTTCAAGATGCCATTGAATCAGTTAAAACTGCTATCACCACATCTCAAAAGGACATATCTGACAAGCTTCAAAGGTTGAAACCCTATTTTAAAGAGAGTGTGAATTATCTGGATGGCTAGATCAGATTTCAGAAGGAAGATCTAAGAGATCATATTACCAGAGAAGTCATAAAGGGGGAGAGGTTGTTAGTTCATGCTGGCTCAGAGCACACCAAATGGGTGACAAATAGTATTCGAGCCATATTGGGATATCCACCTTTGTGTGATGATGCTATGATGGCTGAGTCAGGAATTCAAACAGGTCTACTTGAAGGCAATCAACCTGAGATTGCCCAAGTCATTTACCCTCCTCCAGATTTTGATATGATTGATCAGCAAGTTCAGGATATGTATAGTCCTCCAAAGGAGGTTACCAAGGTTATTATTGAAAAAGTTGATAAGCCTAATGCCAACTTGAAAGAACAGCAAGATGCTCTACTATCCAAGAAAAGATTTAGAGAGCAGGCTGAACTTAAGCCAGATTTTGAGCAGTGGAGCCCTACTTCAAGAAATATTATACTAACTGCATGGAAGGCTGTAAAGGATCAAGAACATGAAAGAGGAAAGTGGTATAATGAAATGGAATGGCAAAAGTTTGAAGCTAGGCAGGAAGCCATAGTACAGTTCAGGAGAAAAGCCAAGATGGGAAGGCTGCCACCAGATGCTCAGGAGCTGAGCAAGTACTTTCCAAAGCCCTTTCATTACTTTGAAAGACAAAGGCTCAAGGAAGAAGCACAGAAGAAAGCTGAGCTAAAAGGCAAGAAGCCAGCTGAAGTTGCTGAAGCTCCTGTGAAGGCTCAAATCCAATCTGACAAAGGAATTGCCATAAAAGAGCCTGATCAGTTTTAGTTCTAAGTTCTTTCAAATGTGTTTTGTAATGTTTTGTTTAATCATTCAATGTAAACATCTATAATCAAACATTACCAAGTTATAAACAAAATTTTGTTTGGAATCACATATTCATGTTCACTCTGTGATGAATTGTTAATATTTTGTTTATATTAAGTATTCCTGTAATGTCATACATCATCATATTATTCTTTTTATATAAATGGTGTATATCATTAACTAAAAGGGTTATGACTTCTCCAAATAGGGGGAGATTGTTGGGTACATTGGAAAATGTGTACCTGATTTGAAGAAGCCTAACTTAGCTTAATGATATACATCAAGGTATATTTGATGTTGTTTTAAGTTGACATATGCAGGTGAAGAAGTATTAAAGAATACAGGAAATTATTCTAAGTCCATGTGTCGACACTTGAAGAAATTGTGTCGACACTTCAGAATAATTGTGTCGACACTTGAAGGAAGCTGTGTCGACACAGAGAAAGATAGTCGACCACATTTGTGTCGACACTGGGAAGCTGTGTCGACTCACAGAAAGATAGTCGACAACATTTATGTCGACACTGGGAAGCAATGTCGACTAACTGAAAAATAGTCGATCTCATCTTTATCGACACTGGGAGGATGTGTCGACACATTGAGACAGAGTCGACACACATTGGCAGAAGTCAACAATGCTTGTGTCGACACCAGAAGACTGAGTCGACACATATTGGCAGGATTGACATTTGTTGAGTCGACACCTGAAGGCAGAGTCGACACATATTGAGTTATGAATCTACAACAACTGTGTCGACACACTGCAAAGTCAAGACCAAGTTATTTTCTGAAGAAAGATGAAGTGTTGAGTCGACACAAATTCTCTGTGTCGACTCATTCTAAAGATGAAGTTCTGAAGAAGCTGTGTCGACTTAAAGGCAAATTTGTCGACATCATCAAAGGCTGTGTCGACACCAAAGTTACTTGTGTCGACACATATAGACAGTTGGTCTCGACACTTCCTGACAGTCTGTCTCAACACTTTGCTGACCAAGACTAAGGCACAGGATCTGTTTGAAGACTTGACAGCTGTGGGTTGCAGCCAGTTAACTGATGTTGTCAGACTCGTCAGAATACAGTTATAAATCGGATCAGCCGGTTACCATTAAGAAGGTCTATAAATAGACAGATTCAGAGAGAAGTAACAAGAGATTGAATTTTGGCAATCAACTTGAGAAATCAAATCAAGAAGGAGTAATACATAAAAGAAGATCTTCATCAGAAGATCTAAGAAGACGATCTCAGGATCGATCTAAGAAGAGTTCTATCAAGAATTCAGAAGTGTCATCAAAGGTGTTGGATAGAGAGAGATTCAGCCATTTGAAGAAGAAGAAGGAAGCCATCACTGGTTTCTCAAGAAGCTGTTTGAGAAATCAACTCAGCTAAGTTCAGATTCAAGAAGCTTTGAAGAAAGCTCAGATTCAATTGATTTCATTCTTCAGCTGATCAAGAACTGCCTTGTCCTTCTCTCTCTCATCAAGGGCAAGTTAATACAAATTTCTTTTCTAATTTCTGTAGGATCTGTCAATACAAATCTGAGTTGTAAGCCTGTGTTATAAAGGCTGAGTGTAGGAGAGTTGATCTCTGAGTGGTAGGGCTGTTTGCCTGAGTGTAGGAGAAGGTTCTTCTCTGAGTTGTAGGCCTTGTGATAAGGCTGAGGTAGGGATGTTGAGCCTGAGTTGTAGGAACCTTTTCAGGTTCTGAGTTGTAGGATCTGTGGATCTGAGTAAAGAGGAAGTTTGGCCGAATCTAGCATACTGCTAGATAGGTGAAGGGGGAAAGTGGACGTACCCAAACCTTGGGGAACCACTATAAAACTGTGTGCAATCTGTGTTGTATGATTTTCTGTGATTCCTGTGCTGAGTGTATTAATTCTGTAATTGAATTCTGCCTAAAAGTGTAAACAAGCATAAGAACCTATTCACCCCCCTCTAGGTGTTTAGGTTGTCTTGAAAGTAAAACCATTAAAGTAGAGATGTCAGGTCCCACCTTCGGGACTTGGTGAAAACGTTTGACACCCTAAGAAAATATAAAATGAGACTCAACCCCTTGAAATGTGTTTTTGGGGCCAGAAGGAGAAATTCCTAGGTCACCTCCTCACTCCCACGGGGGTGGAGCCCGACCTAGACAAGGTGAAGGCGATCCTAGAGTTGGAGTCACCCCAAAATGCCAAGAAGATCCAACGTCTGATGGTAAAGCTAGCAGGGCTGCGCAGGTTCCTCTCTCAGGCTGGAGAGAATCAACCCACTTGAAAATCTGACTTCTTAGACATGAAGCTTTCAAAAAGTTTCAAATATGAAATGTTTTGGGTACTTGCCTTTCAGTAGCTCATAAAGAGTCCCGTTCTTGCTTTTATGGACTTAACTTCTATTTAGGACATATAAAATGTTTTGGGGACTTGACTTTTAGTAGCTCATAAGGGGTCTTGTTCTTGCTTTTATGGACTAGACTTATATTAAGGACAAAGTTAGCTGTGTTAATAGCCTTAACCCAAAATTTCTTAGGTAAGTTAGCCTCAGCTAATAGTATTCTACTATCTTTTATTAGAGTTTTATTCTTCTTTTCGCTACCTTATTTTGTTGAGGAGTTTTAGGAACAGAGAAGCTATACCAGAACTCTTCATTTTCGCGGACCTCACACATCCCATGAGACTCAAACTCGGTTCCATTATCACTTCTGATCATGACAACTTATGTATTTAGTTCATTTTGGATATGTTTTAAGTATTTTGAGAAAATCTTGAAGGTGTCAGACTTATTTCTCATGAAGAACTCCCAAGAGAAACGTGAGAAATCATCCACAATTACAAGAGTATGAGACTTGCTCCGAAAATATGAAAAACAATAGGGCCAAACAAATCCATGTGGAGCAAGTAAAGGAAAACACTTTCAAAAGAAGACTTAGTTTGCTTGTCTAATTGACAAGCTCTGCTAGGTCTTTGTGGATTTTCTTAGAGGAAAACCTCTTATAAGATTGTCCTTAGAGAGGTTAGAGATGGTTTTGAGATTTAGATGACTTAATCTCTTATGTCACAGTACACTTTTACTAATATCTATGTTAAATAGAAATTTTTTGAGTTACTCTAAACGAAATTTACTAGATAAATTTTACCTTTCCTAGTTCCCTTAAGAATAATATCACCTGATTCATTGCACATTATCTGGCATTCACTTTGAGTAAAGATCACCTTGTATCTTCCATCGTATAGTTGACTTATGCTGATTAGATTATTCCCGAGTCCTTCTACACAGGCTACCACCTTGAAAGTGATGTCTCCCACTTTGAATTTGACATATCCTTTGGTCTGACCATAGTTGGAGTCACAAAAGATCACCTTACAACATATCTTTTCCTTAAAACTCTTCAGCAAGCTCCTATCTTCAGTTATATGTATGGAGCATCCACTATCCATGTATCACAACTAATTTGTGATATACTTGATCTTAATCTACAAAACGATCAATGGTTAGGAGTAGACTCATGCAACTTGGGTCCTAGATTTCCAAAATAAGGTGCTATATAAGAGCATGCAAATCTTATCATATACCCATTAGGATGGGAGATCACTGGTAGGTTATACCAACAATCCTTTATAAAGTGCCCTATTTTATGGTAATAATATCATTCATATTTGTTATATCTAGTTTTTCTTTTTAGATAATTATTGTGAGGGTGAATGTCAGAAATGCACAAATTCATTGCATCAAAATTTCTATAAGGAGAGGAAGCAGTCTGGCGGTAGAAGTTTGGTGGAATAGCATTCGACGCATATGAGTTGTGTTGGATAGTTTTTAACAAAACTTGATGGTTGAGTCGAATAGTATTCGACGTGACTAAGTTGTGTCGACCATTATTTGGTTCATACTTAGAATATTTATATTTCTTATTATTTTTGTTAAATTTCTTATTTTTGAGTGGTTTTTAATGATTTCCCAAGAATTCTTTCTTATGAGAATAAGCTAGTAGGGTTTGTATTACCATGATTATTATTTGAGTTTGATGTTGAAGCAACATCTGTTGTTAGTGGCATTTGAGACTTGCCTTTAGGCTTAAAAAAGCTTACTGGGTTTCTCTAGGTATGCTTGAAGTACCCTGAACAGTTGAATGATTAACACTAAAACCCAAGTGTTTGAATCGCATATTAGGATTCTAAGTTATTTCCTTGAGTGTGTTGCTTCTTCTATTTAGGTATTCCTCAAATTCCTTTGCTTTATTAAGAATCTCCTGAAGGTAAGCATTTTCTTCCTTTAGGGATGTTATTGCTTTATTCAATGTGACTATTTCGCATTTGAGCTCATAAATTTCTGCTTTAGAAACTTCCTTATTTAAAGCGGAGAACCCTTCTCTTAGAGATATAACTTCCTTCCCAATTTTTTTGTTTAAATAAATATATCATTAAAGAATTGTTTAAATTCATTTGAGTTGAAATTTAATTCATCTAACAAAGTTACCTCTTCTTCCTATTGAGGAAGGTCTGCATCAAATTCTTTTATGACCACGAGAGCCATTAATCCAGTTCTTTCTTCTTCATCATCTTTTGATCTTGAAGAGCCTTCCCCTTCAGAAATACTCCATGATCCAGTCATAAAGCCTTATTATGTTTTTCTCATGCTACTTCTTTTTTTCAGATCAAAGCTCCTTTTTCAATTTTTTTTTCCATTACCATTTATATTTTATAGACATTTTAGAGCAATGCGTCTAGTTTTCTTGCATGTATAACAACAATTTTTTAGCTAGAGGAGTCGTATCATACACAGGTCTTGAATGCTCCTTGTCTCTTCTCCTGTATCCTTCAGCTCTAACCTGCTTCTCAAATCTTCTTGCTCGAAGATTCATTACTTCATCTTTACCTAGTGAGGTTTCCTCATTGCTCACCTTCAAGGCAATGGATTTCTCCTTGGATAAGGAGGAACTATTATCCATTGCAACTTCTATTTCCCTTGTCTTGAGGAGTTCATAAGATTTGAGCTTTCTTAGGAGATTCTTAGTTGTGATCTTCCTTTGATATTTGGACTCTTTAATGGCCCAGATTCGGGTATTCCATAGGTTTGGAAGGCACATGAGGATTTTGTCATTTATCTCAGTTAATGAGATCTCCTTATCTAGTCGTGCACGAAAAGACCTCGGTCCCGGTCCGGGACCGGTCATGGGCAGGAGCGGTCTTTTGGGGCACCGGTCCCGGACCGGTCCTGCCCAAACCGGTCCCGGTCCGGGACCGGTTTTCCCTCTGAAAACCGGGACTGGCTGGGACCGGAAAAACCGGTCCTAACCGGTCCCAGACCGGGACCGATTTTTAAATAAAATTTATTTTTAAAAATAAAAATTAATTTTATTTTTATGTTTTAATATTAATTAAAAAAAACAAAAAAACTTGTACATGTACACAAATCACAAAATGTCAAAATCACAAATACAAAATTTTAAAATTGCAATATGCAAAATAAATAAAAATTTTTATTAAATATGGAATAAAATTACAAAATTAAAATATAATTACAAATGAAATACAAAATACAATTTATAATTAAAAATCCAAATACAAACATTTGCAATTTAAATTTGAAATCAAAAAACTAAATACAATTTGAAATCATTCTGCGGCGCTCCCCAGATTTAAGTTAGTAAGCTCGTCTTCAACTTCAGACTCGCTATCTTCAATTGACGAGACGTGTTGTCTCCTCCTCAAAGCGTCCAAATGATCCTTGTAGCAAATGCAAATCTCCAAAGATTCTTCGGTCAAACGGCTCCTTCGCTCGTTCAGAATCCTGCCACTCAAAGAAAATGCAGACTCCGAAGCTACTGTACTAGCTTGGATGGTTAGTAAATCGCGGGCCATTAAAGCCAAAATAGGATAATTGTTAGATTTATTTTTCCACCAATTTAAAATGTCAAAATTTTCTATTTCGTGCGCGGTCATAAATTCTTGAAATTGTGTTTTGCTATATAAACCTAATTCGTTTTAAGTGCTCGAAGTTCGTTGTTTTTTCTTCGAAGCTAATTCTAAAAATTTATTTTTTAAAATATCTTTTGTTCGCGGGGCGGCGGATTCCTCGTGAGATCGCAATCCATATATTTGATCGTAATAATTGTATAGATTAGTAAAATCGGAATTAAATTTTGTTACACTAACGTTGTGGTAATCATTAGAAGATTCGTTTAAATCTAAATTTTTATTAATTTCTTCAATAAAATTTTCCACGCCGTCTACACCCATTAAAGGGTTTAACGCCGCCGCACAAGAAAACATAGGTGGCATATGCGTATAATATTTTAAAAATTTTGCCTGCATTAAAAAAATTAACGGACGGCACATTGGGTTAATTTTGTAAGTTTTAAATGTTTCTGTAATTAATAAAAAAATTTCAATGACGAGCGAGCTTGTAGGATAGTAAACTCCTGATAAAACAGTTGTCGCCCTATAAAAACTCTCTAATAAATTAACGTAATCTTCGATTACAGCCCAATCTGACGCATTTAAATCGTGTGCTTCTTCTATGCTATTATAAAATTCGGTTAATAGTGATTTTTGTGACAAAGCCCGTTTTAACATTTTGTACGTAGAATTCCATCGTACGGGCATATCATAAGATGGACCCAAAAATTTTTTACCTTGTGCAATAACAAATTTTTTGAAATCTTGTTTTCTTCGTTTTGAACTATAAATAACACGTAACATAGTACATATTTTAATAACGTAATCGTTCATAAAATTTAAACTATCTTGCACAATTAAATTCAACACGTGACAAACGCAACGTGTATGAAAAAAAATACCATCTAACATAGGTTCTAGATCATTAATTAAATATTTAATAGCCATATTATTATTAGAGGCGTTATCAAATGAAATACTTAAAATTTTATCTTTTATTTTGAAATCTCGAATACACTTAATAATCACCTGGTAAATTGCTTTACCGGTGTGCGGATATTCAAAACCTTCAAAACAAATAATACGTTTATTTAATTCCCAACTATCGGGATCGACCCAATGACAAGTTATGCAAATATAAGAAAGCCCGTCTACTACACCGCTAGTCCAAACATCGCTCGTTAAACTAACTCGTCCCTCGAATGTTTCAAAATAATTTTGTAAAAAAATTTTGGATTGCATGTAAGCGTGTAAAGCATCACGCCGAGTTGTAGTACGACTTACCTGTTGATATTTTGGTTGGAGTGCTTCGTGTATGTACGACGTCATTTCGTCGTTGTCGTAGTGGTTGAACGGGAGACTGCTTTTGATGACATTCTCCATTTGTCGCTCCCGTTGCCGAGCTTGGTCATACGTCCAAATCTGCCCGGTCGTTGAAATCTGAGCTTGGTTGGTCTCCGACGGAGCTTGTTTGGATAGACACGATTTGTTGTGTCGGGCGAGAGTTGTGTTGCTGCTGTTAGCCGCCATAAGCTTGCCGCAAAGTTTGCACTTCGCCTTAATTTCGCCGCCGATCCGCACCTTCTCGAAGTTATCCCATACCGCCGCTTTATGTCGGTGCTCGACAATCTCATGTCCGACGGATGCTGAGGAGGACGCCAGCATGGAGGAGGAGGAAGCCATTTGAATGAGTGAGAGAGGTGAGAGAGAGAGTTAGAGAGAGTGAGAGAGAGTGAAAGAGAGTGAAAGAAAGAGGGGGGGGGTTTATAGATTTTTTAAAAAAAAATCAAAAAATTTTAAAATATAAATATATATTATTAAATATTATTTTATAATATTATTAATAATATATATTAATATATTATATAATATTATAAAATAAAATAAAATAAAGAGCCAAACGGCTCTTTAGAAAGAGTCGTTTGGCTCTTGTTATGAGAGCCGTTAGGCTCTCATAACCGGTCCCGACCGGTCTCGAAACCGGTCCCGGTCCGGGACCGGTTTTGGTCCCTAAAACAGGGACTGTCCGGGACCTGTGGACCGGTCCGGGATCGGACCGGTCCTATCCGGGACCGGTCTCTGACCGGTCCGGACCGGTCTTTTTGTGCGCCCCTATCCTTATCTCATCCCCTTAGCTCACTAGCTATTAAGTTGAACTTACTGTACATGTCAGCCACAAATTCTCTAGGAGCCTTCTTGAAGTTCTCATACTAAGAGATTAAAGAAGATCTTTTATCTCTCCTTTCATTAGAAAACCCTTCAAAAATCCTTACAAGGGAGTTTTTTTGGCAAATTGACAATCAGTAACCTTTTGGAAGATATCATCAGACATTGTGCTGAACAATATATTCATGTCCATGACATTGTTAGCTCTTGCCTTCTTATCACCTTCTGTCCATTCAGCTTTAGCTATAGGCACCAACTTTCCAGTAGAGTCCAACTTAGATGGGTTTACTGGACCTGGCACAATAAAGTCAAATATATCCTCGTCAATGAAGTTTATATATAATTTAATTCTATATTTTCACAAGAAAAATTATTTAAGTTATAGATTGAAGGTATTGTTGTTGCATAGTCACTATGACTCTACCTTGTAATGTACTCAAGTCTGTGATATAAAACTTTTTCTCAAGTGCTTTGGTCCTCTGAGGATCTTATTGATCGATGTCTTAACCTTTTTCTTATCAACTTGGATCTAATACCAATTAAAAGAGAATGTAATCTCTTAAGAAGAGCTTTATAGGACCGGGGGGGGGGGGAATAGAGTAATTAAATTTTGAGTAAATTTGTTTTACTATTTTTCATAGTTTCATGGAATACCCTTATTATATCACAACCATTGCAATTAAAATTAAATAAGAATGCAAAAAAGAAAAGCACAGAGAAGAGGCAAATAACACAGATGACACAAGAAGTTACAGTGGTTTCTAAATGTCGGGTACACCCACTCTTCTGTAGCGGAAAGAATTCACTTTCACTAGTGCTGAGTTTTTTTTATAAGGACACGCTTTGAACTATGACTGTTGATAAGGTGTCCAAGAACTTCGAGTCTTTTTGTAAGGAGACTCTTAGAACTAAGGTTGTTGATAAGGTGTCCAAGAACCACTGAGTCTTTTGATAAGGAGACTCTTAGAACTAGGACTATTGATAAGGTGTCCAAGAATTGCTTAATCTTTTAATAAGGATACTATTAGAACCATTGAATCCTTTGAGGATAGAGTCCCAGGACTCATTTTACACTGATTGACTTGGATAGAAGTTTCTACAAAGATATATCCTTTCAACAATGTTCTGGAGATGTAGTCTTGATAGCACAATGTGGATTTTGATGAGAGAAAGAGAGTAGCAACTTCTTATTATTATTCAAAACTCAATCTTCATTAGTGGCTTCTAAGATGAGAGCTTATTCATTTGAATCTTTAGCTAGAAGGGAAGATTCTTATTTTTCAACAGTTAGAGTTTTCAAGAGGAACACTCTTTCACAACATAGAGAGAGTTGATCTTGAGAGAAGAAAAAAATCTTCTTATTGTCTTTAGAGAGTAGAGGACTTCTTTTATTGTTGTCTTGCTTGCTACTATTATTTTGAAGAGTTGAGAGATTCACACACAGAGAAAAAGAGGAGAAGCTCTATTCGAGAGAATAAGAAGCATATTGTGTGTGTCTCATGCTGATTATATCCTCATGCACTCTAGAAAAATCCTCATTCCAACTAATTCAAACTATTACCAATTCGTATTCTTCTGATATTCCAAATCATGCTCCAACGATAATATTTATTCCATGAAATAGTAAGCAGCTAACAAATACCTTTCCTAATAAGATTGCATCTTTCTTAAAATAGGTAGCGATTACGTGTTTTTTGATGGAATTATATATTTATTGAAACTTGTTCTAATGGTTAGTAAAGCCAAGAGTATTTTGGAAAAGATTTGTCTTAAATGAAGAGACTTCAATGGAACTTGAGAAGGAAGAAAATTCAGAGTAGCTCTGGAGGGATTTCAACGCAACTTTAGTATCAGAAGTTGACGATGTTAGAGTAAAGAATAGAACTCTGAGTAACTCTCTGAATATATAAATCGACACGATGTCGATTTCTCTTGATGTTGCGCCGAATATAATTTGATGCAACTTTTTTGAAAAGTCTTCGACTTGGAACCAATCTTGATGATTATTGTCTATGTTTTTTAAGAACTCTAACCAATCAAAGTTATAGTAGCTTTTTTATTCATTGTTAAGGCTTATCATAAAATCACTTTAACCATAATCTATTTTCATCAAATTTGAGGTTTTTCCCAACAACTTCCCCTATGCCTTATTAACCATTACAACATTCGAGATCAAGCATGAATATTGGATCTCTGACACAGAATCCGCCTCCAACATATTTTGCATATCCTTGTGGATGGGCTCGACTAGGGAGGTGGTGATCGGCCTCTTATTCTCACAAATCAGGTGGACTTTTGGGTTGAGATTGAGACTGACACACCACTTCACCATCAATATCGAGCATGTTTGTGGTGCTCCAAGCGAAGACGTCGATGTTGTCTTGTAGACACGCCATAATCTTTTGTGAGTCATCCTTGTAACGCCCCTGATTTTTTTGATGTTTGTTTTAAATTTCTTTAGTGACATAATAATGATGTTAGAGCGTTATGTTGACGCATAGTTAACGGGCGTTGTTGTAGGAGCGTGATTTTTGCTCATCGGAATCCAAGGTTTTGACTCGGTGGATTTTAACAGGTTGATGTGGTTGTAACTTCGGGGAATTTTAACCCGAGTTTGGTTTGTCGAATTTTAATTTCGACTTCGCCGTTAGTTTTGTAGCATTGATATTTAGCCTTGGTACGAATTTCGTGAAAATCCGAGGTGATTTGGATTTTCTTGTCATTTGGACGTTTAGCTACTATTAATAATAATATATTATATATATAAGCTTGTACGTTATAGAGAAACCTTATTCATCGTCTCTCCCAGACCAGCGGACATCGCGAAGGGCAAAAGAAGTGCGACGACGCACACATCGCGAAGCCTTAGGCTGCCGACTGTAGGAGTTCTGGTGTTAGGAATCGTTGTCAGAGGGTAGATTCGGAAAGCTCTCGCCGAGACCTATGCGTGCATGGTAAGTTTTCCCCGTTTCGTGGATTTTTGGCGTTAGAGTTTTTTTGACCTTGACCCCCGTTTGTACCAAAAAGTTTCAGGAACCGTAGCCGAGGAGTTCTTGCGGCCGATACTTGAAGAAGGGCACTCGTGAGGCCGGATTTCGGAAGGTTTGAGACAAGTGGTGAATCTTCCCCTTGCTAAGTTTCTTGCTTTTATTTCTTTCCTCTTGTTTTTCCTCCTTAGAAGATAAGAGTAGCATAGGGTTCGGCTAGGTCGAAGTCCGTCCGGTAGTATAGAAGGCCGTCTGTCTCGTATTCATCGAGTATGGGTGAGTAAGCCGGAGTGAAATTCACCAAGTACGGGATTTGGACCAAGTAAAATTCATCGAATGGATGTGGTGTCTAGTTCGTCGAATGGATGTAGCGTCGAGTTCATCGAGTGAAATCGGCTGGCGTCGAGTGAAGTCTAATTTGTTAAGTATTCTCGACGAATTCGTCGAGTGTGGTCTAAGCATCGAAAACGTCGAGTGATCCGGTGACTAAGTCTTTTTCATCGAGTATGATTCGCCGAGTGGTTTGACGTCGAGTCCATCGAGTATTGACAGTTTTGGCATCGAGTGAAGTCTAATTCGTTGAGTATTCTCGACGAATTCGTCGAGTGTGGTCTAGGAATCGAAAACGTTGAGTGATCTGGTGACCAAGTCTTTTCCGTCGAGTATCGTTAAGTATAAAATTTTACCAAGTAAAATTCGTTGAGTTTCTCCTTGAGGTATGGAGAAATCATCGAGTATTATCAACGAATTCATCGGGTACTTAGAGTCTTATGCATCGATTTGCCGAGTATCGAAGTAAGATTAGGCCGATTCGTCGAGTAATGCTAGGATTAGTTCTATTACGCCAAGTAGAATTCGTCAATTCGTCAAGTATTGGCCTTAGGGTGAATTTTCGGGATTTTCCTTCTTCTTTGTCATTGAGGAATCTTGAGGTTAGGCTTGAGTTTTATTAGTGTTTTGGATGTATGGTTGTGACTAGGTTGACAATGGATAAAGGAACACCAACTTGATGTCGGTTCGTGAATCATTACACATGGTGGTTTGTATTTTTCTTATGAACTGTTGGGTTATGTTGGACAATGTGACCACCACCACAGTGCCTTTTTGAGATGTTTGGACTATTGGGTTGTGTTGGACAATGTAACCACCACCACAGTGCCTTTTTGAGATGTTTGGACTGTTGGGTTGTGTTGGACAATGTTGCCACCACCACAGTGCCTTTTTGAGATGTTTCGGCTGTAGGGTTGTGTTGGATAATGTGGCCACCACCACGGTACCTTGTTGAGATGTTTGGGTTTGATAGTTCGTGTTGGACAATGGGGCCACCAACTCAGAGCCTTTTTTACCCAGTGTAAATGATTTACGTGTTTAGAGCTGTTCAGTCTCTTTCCTCTTATTATGGACATATGTTATTATGCTTACTTTGGCAAATCTTACTGAAGCATAGCTTCATTTCGCACTTGGTGCAACTTCTCTTATTACACTATTTGAGAATTATTCTTTGCTTATTATATTATGACTTATTTGCTGCAGTTTGATAGCTACTCTTGTATTTGAGTTGATAACCTTTTTGTCTCCTTTTGATTATTGCTACTATTGACCTTTGATCGCCACCTGTATATTCTTGCTGAGGTATTCTTTTCTTTTGAATGTCTCAGGCTCGGAGTAGTAGGCGTTCGAGCAGTTAGAGTTGGTAGTTGTTGCTGTTCTACAGTTATTGCAGTGATTCTCTCCTCACTGTTGTAAGGTAGTTTTGTTATTTTATTTCTTCAGTTCAGACATGCATGATATTTGGTGGGTTCGTGTCAGGTTGTTAACGCTCACTAGAGTTTATTTAGGATGTTACTTGCTAGCTGTTGTGCCATTTTCTAGATGGTTTATTAGATTAACTTGCTCTCTGGGAAGGATTTATGGTAGGATTGCATGTAGTTATTTTCAAGTTATAAAAATATCATTATGCTTATCTCATACTCATGACATCTTTTTAAATCAAACGACATTATATTTTAACGAATGTAAAAGCTCTTTTCATACTTATATTAAATCTAGAGGTATGCATATCATTAGTTGTCCTTTTAAATGTCTCTGCTCATGTAGGATAATAATTGAACAAAATAAAGTGTTTTTCATAGCGTAAATTTATATTTTTATCTGTGCACTAGTTGATCCACTAAGACGAGGGATACAGCCTTCAAAACTTAACTAAAAATACGTTTTTTTCATGATAAAACTTGAGAATTCTTTGAAAAGTGTTAGGAGTAGGTTCTTGCCTGAGCGTATGTAGTTATCACCTGCAAGGCATGGCATCACGACACATGTTTTCTCTTACTCTGATATATTATCTTATGCTGAGAAATATGGGTTATGACACTCCTTCATTAGCTCCTTGCAGACCTTCATATTTATGAGCCTCCCGTTTGCATAAATCACCACCATCTCCTCCACTTCCTCAGTCACTTCTAGGTGTGTCATCCCTTCCAACACCCTATCAGCCTCTTTTGTATCTTATCTCCAGTTGATGGTGTTGACAGATAGAAGATAACACTCTCGGGCCACCTTTAGATCACTCATGACCTTGATCTGCACCCCTCCCTAATTGTACTTCAGACACTAATGGAAGGAGGACACAAATTGGAAGGCATTAATGAGCGGCCTCCCGAAAATTGCATCATAGATGCCGAAAGCATCCATGATAACGAACCAGTAGTTTTTTGAGTGCCTCAGGGAGTCTCCAACAGCTCCACTCCTCCTTTGACCTCCTTCCACTCCCTAGAGAAGTCTAATAGCAGGCAATTCGAAGAATTCACCCTTTTGGCTTCTACCGTCATAGCGTTGAATGCCTTTTTCAAGACTACGTCGACCAAACTACCATAATCCACTATTATCCGAGCAACTGTAAATTTCTCTATCACTTCTTGGATGACGAAGGTGTCGTGAAATGAATCTTCTTTCTATGGCATATCCTCTTTCGAGAATGTGATCTCTCTAATTCGAGGTGGACTTTGGGGCATTGACGCGACGCTCCTCCTGTAGGTGCTGTGAAGGCTATCATTGTGAGTGGACTCCACTTCCACTCCTCAGTGCATGGAGTTAATACCTCCTTAAGTTCTGTCATCAACTCATTCTTCATACCTTTCTCTAGTGTTTGTCAGGGTTAGCATGTCCTCGACCATCGCTTTTTTCCTTTGGTCATCTCACCCCATTCATGGGGCTCTCCTGGCTCATCCACCTGTCCTTCTCACATATTGGAACTCCTAGCATGCCGCAATGGTGTGCCCTTCCACTTGGTGGAAGTCACAATAGGGGACCACCTTCCACCCCGATGCTCCCGATCTAGAGCTTTCATCCTCAGATTTTTGGTGTGGTGATTAAACATCATTGCCTCCCTAGGTGGAGACCTAAAGGGCCTCTCGAACTCATGTTGTCTCCCTGATGAATTGATATGAGTTTGATGCTCGGGGGAACGATGCAGACCGAGATTGAATGGATGATTCCCTCCTCATGTCGGCCTCCACTTAGGTCTATTTGTCCAGGCTTGGAACTTTCTCTTGGAGTCCCTCTACTCTGGAATAGCTCCTGGCCTTCTAAACTCTTCACCTTGCATGTGGGAATCCTATACCTCCCAGCCTCCTCACAAATTCTTTGGCTCATCCTGCTTCGAAAGCCTCGTAAATGAGCCTAAGAAGTTCTTGTTGTCGCCTTCTTCCTAGACGTACCGCCCCGCGTGGTCAATCAGCCCCTCGAATGATAAGGGGGTATCCCGTGTGAGTTCCATCCTAAATAACCCTTCCTACAAGCCAAAGGTTAGATCTAGTTGGAGGGTGTAACCATCCACCTCCTGGATCTGCAAGATCTCCTCCTGGAAACGGTTGATATAGTGCACCAGTGAATTGTTGGGCCCTTACTTGAGGATAAAAAGCATGTTTGGCCTCTTATTTCTCTTCTACAATGTTATGAATTACAACATCAACCTTCTGATCCGGTACTCGAAGTAGTAGATGAAACCTAAGGTCCGCTAGAGGAACAAATCTCTCGCTTTTCCCTTGAAGGTGATCGCAAAAAGCTTGCATTTGAAGGAGTCAGTCATAGCCCGAATTGAGACACCATCTTCAAACATTGCAGGTGCTGGATGTGATCGTACATACCGATGTATTAGTTGTGCACCAACTCACAAAATCCCTTGGGAACTGGCGCAATCACGATCTCCGCGTAAAATGGGCTCACCATCCTATCTCGGTGAGATGTCCTCTGGCGAGCTCCATCATCTTCACGAGGTGATGCATTGCCTTGAGTCAAACAATACTCGCTCCTTCAACGGGGCAGCATCTTCTTTACCAGGTCGTCGCGACGGTCTGACAAACCCAGTCGGCAGGGGCGGACCCATGCCTAGACACACTTGGGCACCTGTCCGGGTGTGTTTTCGTGAATTTTTCTATAACCGCATGTTATATCACTGCTAGGTTATTCCCATCTCATTTCAGTGCAACCCTGAGTGGAAAGTAAAACCCTAAGCAGCGAAACACAGAGAGACAACACAACAGAGAGACATAGTCTTGGAAAGAGGCGAGAGGCACAAATAAAGAACTGGTGGTGATCGATTGAGCTTTTGTGTTTGATTCCTGCTAATTGGTAAGCGATTTTTGGATCAACGGATGAGTTGAATGCGATGATTTTAGGTATATTCAGCTATTCACCTATTTCCCTTTCAACTTATCATCTTTACCATCGTTCTTAAGTCTCCAGACAGACTCCAATCTAGCAAATTATGGCAATCTCCCTAGCTGACTCCCAATTGGGCTCTTGTATGCAAGACTGGCTTTATCTACTATAAGTGACAAGTGCATTTTTTTATTTTTTTCTTCTGAAAATTTTGGATTTGAGATTCCTCATTGTTGGGATCTACAGATGAGTTCAATTTGCTGATTTTAGGTCTATTTGGCATTTTTGGCTTTATCTACTTTAAGTGGCCCTTTCAACTTATCATGTATGCATGAAGATTTCCCTAGCCGACTGAGCTCTTGTATAGTTGTATGCAGGAAGATTTTTGGCTGTAGGGATTGGGCTCTTATATAATCTTTGGTATGCTTAATGCTGTAGTTTATTCCCTTATTTCAATTTCTATTTCACAAGGCAGATCCAATATTAGATTCCCTCTCTTGTTTTCAGGAAAAGTTATTATATTCCACAGTGAATCGATGATAAAGCAAGGAAGAGATTTCATACATTTCACAAACATGGTATTGAATGTTATTTATGAATGTTCCTTCTCATGTTTAGAAGAAATGGTATTTTAAGTTTTAATTTATAAGAACATATTTTCGTCATTTTTAGGACAATTTTTTTTTTCTAAAGTAAGTGTACACGAGTCAAAAGCCACAGATGGTAAGAAACATCGATTTGAGTTTAAGCTTGAGGATTTACCTTCAGATTCAGGTTTGAGGCAGCATATAATATCATACAATGTTAATCTTCATGATTCAAAAAAAATGATTTTATCTGTAGAAAGGACATTGTCAACCAATTTTAGAGAGTTTTCCTCAGACTGAGATTGGAAAAAGAGCTCGTCATTTTAACAAAAATTGGTTTAATGATTTTAAAGATTAGTTAGAATACAATGCCGAAAAGAATGCAGCTTTTTGTCTTTTCTGTTACGTCTTCCACAAAGAGGTTGCAATCCAACTTTTGTTTCTCGTGGCTTTCTGTATTGGAAAAATAAACTATAATCGAAAAACACGTCGAGAATCACACGACTCCACATAGTACTGCTAAGAGAATGTGTGAAGCTTTAATGAATCAAAAACAGAGTATACAAAATGCTTTTGCAAGACAAAAAGAAAGTCAAATACTTGAATATCGAACTCGTTTAAGCGCATCTATTGATTGTGTCTATTTTCTATTACAATAAGGGCTATCTTTTTGTGGCCAAGATGAGTCCAATGAATCAATCAACAGAGGGAATTTTCTTGAACTACTGGATTTTATTGCATCACATAATTAAGTTTTTGGTTCATGCAGAGGTAATCGCTTGACCGATGAAAATAAGTCCCCCTAAATGGAGCCTTAATTATCAACTGACATCACCCAAAATACAAAAACGAATTGTTTCTACAATAGCAAGTGCAATAACAGACACACATTAGGAACGTTGGACATGATTGTTTCTCAATTTTAGTGGACGAATCTCGTGATATAGCAAGCAAAGAGCAGATGACTATTGTTTTACGCTATGTTTATACAAAAAGATTAATTGTTGAAAGACTATTTGATTTTGTGCATGTATCTGATACCACCGCTTTATCATTGAAGATTGCTATTGATAAGCTATTTGCAAAATACAGTCTAAGTATTTCAAAATTATGGGGACAAAGTTATGATGGAGTCAACAATATTAAAGAGAATTAAATGGTTTACACTTTGATATCCAAGGAAAATAGTTTTGCATTTTACATTCATTGTTTTGTTCATCAACTACAACTCATATTAGAGCAGTTGCAGAAGGTCATTCTAAAGTTGCTGAGTTTTTTTCCATATTAACATGATGTTGAATGTTGTTGGGGGATCTTGCAAATGACACGACTATCTTAGAGCACTAGAAGTCAAAAGAGTCGCTCACAAAATTTGTTTAGAATTGGAGTGATAGAGGGTTAAATCAACCACTTGAAATTAAGAAGGCAGGAGAAACACGATAAAGTTCACATTATGGTACTGTTTTGAAATTCATTCGTATATTTTCCTCTATAGTTAACATTCTTGAAATTATTAGAGTTGATGGAATAGATGCAAATCAAAGAGGCACTGCAAGCAGTCTTTTAAAAATTATAACAAGTTTTGATTTCATCTTTCTTCTCCATTTGATGAAAAATATTTTGTCAAGAACACATGTTATCACAGGTGCTACAAAAAAGGACTAATACATCATCAATGCAATGAATTTCCTAAATTTATCCAAACAATTATTATTTAACATGAGAAATGATGATCTACAGTGGAAAACTTTCATGAAGGAAGTTTAAAACTTTTAAAATAAACATGACATCAATGTTTCAAATATGGAGGAATTTTTTTTTCAAACAGGAAGATCAAGACAAAATACGAGAGATATTACAAATTATCATTATTTTCTGATTGAGATCTTCAATACCGTGATTGACTGGATGTTAAGCGAGTTAAATGATCATTTTAATAAAGTAATTACCAAATTACTTCTTTGTGTTTCAAGTTTTGATCCAAGCGACAATTTCATTTCTTTTGATAAAAATAAATTGATTCGCCTTGCAGAATATTATCCATGTGATTTTGCTCAATTAGACTTGCAGTTACAAGATGGTCAACTAGATATATATATATTTTTTTTTATGTTCGCTTTAATGAGAAATTCTCACAAGTTAATGACATAAGTGGACTTGCTGCAAAATTAGTGGAGTTGAAAAACATGATCATTACCTGTTGATCTATCGACTTTTGAAATTGGCTTGTCTTCTATCGATGGTAACTGCTACTGTTGAAAAGATGTTCTCTGCTATGAAGATTATAAGGAGTCGTCTGAGGAATAGAATGGAGGATGAATGAATGAATGATTGTCTGATAGCATATATTAAAAAAGATATTGCAGACAACATTACAAACGAAGAAATTATTCAGTGTTTTCAGAATATGTGCTTGAGAAAAGTGGCTTTTTGATTTGTAAGTTTTTTTTCGAACACTTTACAATCAAAAATTTTCATTATGTAATCTTTAGTTCCACTATAATATCTATTTTGGTAGTTTCAAATTTCTCGTTTATATAATGTTCTAATTTTTTTTAATGTTAAATACACCGTTTTCTGTTTTTATTTTTTGCTTACTGCCAGTTGCAATAATTTCTCTGAATTTTGAATAAAAAGTTATCATAAATTAATATTATTTGTATGGTGCGCGGGTCGGATTTAAACACTAGTTTCGGCACTGCCAGCCGGGGTGATGATTGACAATGAGTTTGTTGCGAGCTCGACAGTTTGCGTTAGGAGGCACGCAATATCTCCATTAACCCTTTCCTAAATACCGTGAGGTTGGCTTTGGTGGCGAATTTGCTTAGAGCTCGTGCATTGCCGAACTCCAAATCCCTATGGTCTTCGTTTGATATTGCACCTCTCATTAGAGGTTCTTCTTTTGATCACAACTCACGCTCACCGAATCAAAATGTTGGAATCAGGAAAATAAAAGTTCACAAAAGTTCGGAGCGATAGAGACCAAATGCTACTTGTCTAGAGGCCGGAACAGACAAACTTAAACTAGAAGGAGATGGAGGACGAAAGACCTTTTCCCCGATTGCCTATAAACAGAATCTTGCGAGCTACAATGAGGAGGTTTCACCACATGTCTGAAAGTATATATGAACTTCACATCCTAAACAAAAGTTGACCTTGGCACAAGAGAGACACAGATAGATTTTTGGGAACCTTGGGGGTGGGTCAAAGCGCCTACAAAGTGTGCCCTGGGAGTCCTATTAATAAGCAATCAAAAGGGGGGGGGGGGGGGTACAAGAACTACAAATAACCTCCTCGCCACTTGAGATACAAAGTACCTGACGCCAAGCGATCTGTTTGCGGCCATTATTGGTGAGGTCTTCTTAAGTCGAGGCCTTGCTATAGAGCTCTTCGGTGAGGTCAGCTCAAGCGCGACGAGATTGACAGTGAAACCCAAAGGAGTTCTCCTCGCGGGGTATGCATGTTGAAAAAGTGAGCTCTACCTTGGTGAGATCGCCAACAATATAGGTGAGTTCTCGAATCTCCTTGCTCGACTTCCGTGTCCTCACCCCTTCAGGTCAACATCTACTCTTCAGAGGTATGAGGACTCACCAGTAGGTCGGGGCCCACCTCAACAAATATGGGTTGGGAAACTCCGTCATTAATTTTGGTGACCAAGATATTTCTCGCAGTGAGTGCTTTAAATATCTGAGATCGATTGTTCTAAAAGATGGTGTAGATAAAGATGTGATTCATAAAATCCAAACATGTTGGTTGAAGTGGAGAGGCACATCCAAGATCTTATGTGATCGTAATGTACCATTAAAACTTAAAAGCAAGTTTTACCAAACAATAATTAGACCATTGACGCTCTATGGTTCTGAGTGTTGCAAGTGAATTATGTACATGAGCAAAAAATAGGAGTTACGGAGATGGGAATTAAGAAAGAATGTATCAGGTATAAGACGGGAGCAACACCAATTGTAGAGAAGATGCGAGAAATTAAGATGGTTCATATGTTGGGGTTGTTGCCTAACATCATACACATACAAAGAAGATCATTAGAGACACCGATTAGGCTATTTGAGAGTTTAGCCACTATGCATGTTAAACGGCGGAGGGTAGACCAAAAAAAATTATGAGACTATGACTAAAGATAAGACGCAATGGAAATAAAGGATCCATGCAGCCAACCCCTTTATTATGGAGATGGCTTAGTGTTATTATTATGGAGAGAATTTTTTAATATAGGAAAAAATTATTCTACTAATAATCTAGCGACATAATTTTTGAGAAATAAAAATTTATTCGACACAAAAATATTTTAAAATTAGCTAAATTGGTCGTATATTTTAATTAATTTGTGGAATGACTAACCAAATTATATAATTACAATTCTACATATAAAATTTTATATTAAGGATAAAACCTTAATTAAAATTTACATGAATTCCAATTATGATAAATATTGGAATTGTTGTCATAATTGAACCTTGAACCAACTATAATTTCCAATTTCAAATCCATCAATGTAATTAACCTCTTAACACTAGATGCTTCTCTAACAAAATTCCATCACAACTTACATTGCATGAAAAGATTCTATTGTAGTTGGCACTGGGTGGGGGAGTGGAGTGCACGACTGCTCGTGGGCATGTGTGCATGCACGTGTATAGATTGCACGCTTAAGTTTGTTTGACACGGCATTTTTGCTTGGGTGAGTTTGAACAAAACACGTTTATCCCACTATAATGGGGTCGGTTGGATCCTTTGTCGTCATTGTGCTCTATATTTTGTCATAATCACACAAATGCCTAAGTACATTATGTCTTTCCTTATAGTTTCATTCCAAGTCTTTATTGGTCTAGCTCTCCCTTGTTTAACATGCCTGGTGATAAAATGTATGTCACGACAACGGTGTTCACAAACGACGATCATAACCGCCGCCGCATTATCGACTGCCACCGCTCTGCCAAACAAAGCCTTAGTCTGTGAAACTATTTTTTAAAAAGGTTTTCTGTGTATTTTTACCTAAAAACTGGTAAACTACTACGAAATTTTGATAAAACTTAATCAACAAGCAGGACGGCCATCTAAAAATACATCCTACTGCAAACAATCGCGTTACATCGCAAACATCTTACATGATGTATTTACATAAAACATTCACGATGAAGATTAGAAAAAAAGGGCAGCCCGGTGCACAAAGTATCCCCGCACAATGAGGGGCCAGGGAAGAGTCTCACCACAAGGGTGAAATATAGACAAACCTTACCTTGCGTTTTTGCAAGAGGCATATTTGAACTTAATGCAAGCATGCCACCAATGACTAAATATGCAGCATGGCGGTGATCTCCGATAACCACAGCGGAGATTTCGTGTAATGTCAAACCATATAGGTCATCCCAACACGAATAATGTTCATATGAGGCACACTCATATTTGCAGCACCAGCTCTGCAGTTTCTTCTCAGGAATGAATAGAAGTAGTTGATCACAAGTTTCTTTGCAAACCAAGAATCCTTTGTTGCTCTCACATCGCCCTGGGCAAGTAAATAGGTGAATCCCGATTTCATGCCTTCTCTTAGTGCTGAAAGCTCATATTCTAAACTCAGATCTTCAATGGAAGGTGGAGTGGACGGAGGCAGCGAACTCACGGCGCCATGAACCCTCTTATCAGAAAGTAAAGGGATGCGGAGCTCCGGAATGTCAGCTCGAATGTCGGAGTCCCTAGACACGGCTGGCTCAATGTTGACATCTGTTTCCTCTACGCTCATCTCCAGGGCAAGTTCTTGAGCTTCCTTTCTCAAAAATTTGTCGAGGCTGTCGACTAACAGCTGCTCAAATGTGCGGTGGTCTTCCTTCCTTACATCTTTGTATCCATAGCGCGCAACACACCGGAACATGTGGAAGTCTTTCTCACAAAGCCTTCGGAAAAGGAATCGTTCGCTTACAGGAACCACCGGTACAGGAACATGCTTGATGCAGACAAACACGATAACTGAGTGAACGGCAGGGAGGGTGATGAGGAGCTGGCCAAATACTGAGGGGATGCCTTGCGCCAGTTCATTATACACGAGTCCGATTCCTGGAACTCTGACTGTGCCAAGTGCTGACCCGAGCTCGTTGATGAAATCCATGGAGATTTTCTCCCGAACCTCGCTTCGATACTTCAGCACACTTCCATAATTCCAGACGTACATCACGAAAAGGAAAAACGAGGCGAATGCAAGAGGGAGCCACCCACCCTCGAGTACCTTGCTGAGAACTGCTGATAAGTAGATGAGCTCTATTGTCCCAAATATGGCAGGAAAACACAGGGCAAGAAATAGATTGGTTTGCCATATGAGAAGCATTACGAGTGTCACCAATGTGGTGCTAACCATCATCACCAAAACCTCGGCAATACCTGCCGAATGACGTTAAACAACTTAGCATTGAGATTATATTAAAGCAAATTCATAGAATTTAACTACCTAAAATCTGATACGGTTAGCCGTATCAAGATCAAAAAAAGAATGCAAACTTGCATTGCATGAAATGAAAAATACAATCAACAGATAAACTCTCGTCAAGTACCCGAAGGCTGAGTCCTCCAAAGTACTCCCCTCTCTAAAGAGAGACCAAAAGACTAACACTCCAAAAGATAACTTTCACTACCTAAGAGACTCCTTATATAGATGGAGGCCCCACTACAAGACAAGATACCACATGACAAGATATGTATCATATCACTATGGCCTTAAAAGTCAAGTATCTCCAAAAATTAGTTCTCACAAAAATGATTGTCGTCGTCATCATCGCCAACAGCCTTATCCCAGCTATTTGGGTTGAATCCTCATTTCCAGTGGTCAACACTTGACTAACTTGAGTGCTAAATTAGAGGTAGAGATATATAGCATCTGTTTGGACAGCAGCTAGATCTTCTTGTATTTGCTTTGATATTTCAGTTTTCAAATCAGTAGAAATACGTCCTCGTTTTTTAAGAATTTCTTCATGGGAGTTTTTGAGATTTTCATTTGACCTGAATTGATTTTCTAAAATATATCCTTGCTTGGTTGCAATGTCCTCAACTTTAGTCTTTATTAGCTGTTGTTGCTCAGCCAAATAAACTACAGTCTTACCTCCCTATTGAAAGCAATCTGTCATCCTTTTTTATTCAGATTGACTTCAAATCTGATGGATCACTTGACACAACTCAGCCAACTTTTCCAATTCTACATGTCATACTAATATTAATGGATTATTAATCATTCATTAGGCTTTTTGTAACATAAGTGGAATTAAAATATCAGAAACAGACATTTTCATAAAACAATGGAACAATAAAAAGTGCTAAGAAACATTATGATGGTCAGATTAAGCGCTTAACCAAAAGCATTTAAATCTGTTTAAAAAAACTGAGAAGGTGCTTACCATATGCATTTGCAATGTCGGTCGTGCTCCTGAAAGTGGCGACTATGAGTATGCACATGACCATCAAAAACCAATTGATAATAGGAATATATATCTGGCCCATGAATCTCTTCGAGGTGTGTATAATCTTCATCCGTGGGAAGCAACCAAGAGCCATGGACTGCTTAATGCAGGAAAATGTGGCTGATATCATGGCTTGACTTGCAATCATAGCAGCAAATGTTGCAACGACGAATATTGGCCAAAAAAGAGCCTCTGCACACCAATTTCACAAATCAAGCATGCTAAAGGCTAGGTCAAATACAGCTTAGCAAAATAATTTAGAAGCTCATTTGGCTGCATGTAGATAAAATGAAGTGATTTTTGAAGAGGTTTGTTGTTTCAATACACTGACGGTGTGTGATTGATTACATGCACCAAACAGCGGATTTAACAAACTTTGCTATTTTAAACATGTTTTCTAATTTCAAACAACCAAATGAGCCCTAACAAAATTGAGAGAATGGTCAAAAGCAGCATGAGATAACTTGAACTCAAATGAGGTAAAACTGTCCTTAGCAGGTTGATTCACCTGGAACAGAATCATAGAAAACTCTCTCAACTGAAGCAGGATTTTTCATGAGATATGCAGCTTGGCCAAAATATGCCAAAAAAAGGCAAGGAAGCACTACAAATGTGAATGCAATCTGCAAATAAATCAAAAGGCGTTAATCGAATCTATTTTCTTGGAGTCAGACCATTGAAGAGACAAGATAAAGGTTGATCAATGCTAGAAATAAATTTTTTAAAAAATGTTAACCTGTATAGATTTAACGGAGAAATGGCTAAGATCTGCAAACATTGCTTCAGCTCCTACATTTAAAGAGTCCAAGTAGAAAATATTATAGAAAGATCTGAAGTAATTTACCAAAACTAAATTTTAACATCTTAAGATGACCTCAGTCAGGAAATAAACTAAGGGCGTTGATATTCACAGACTTATTATTTTAACTATTCATACCCCTAATATTTAAAACTAAACTTTTTTTATCGCTCAAAAAGACCTCCTAAATGCACCCCACTCATAAGTCATACCCCATGCCCGAAACAGCACTCCCTCGCCGAAACCCGTAGTCCCCATTCACGAAACAGTATAGACATCACTCCCCCATTCCGATACTGGTCAGACGACTGAGAGCGAAGCAAGAATCCAGAAGTTGTCCTTATGCAGAACCAACGAAGCCAGACTACATTTCATCCCCATCTCTAGCGCGTCGGGAGAAACTACCCTAAATTCTGATCTCTTTCATATATATTAGATTCGGCTCGCTCGCTCCCCACCTTCTAATGCCGGATCCTGGCGGCAAAACGCTGGCCCATGTCATTCGGTTGGAAGAGCTCTGGCCTCCGCAGTGCATGGTGATGCTCCATTGCTGCCAATCCCCATAGCCCCGATTTGCGCCCCTTGTCTAGCTGTCTGTCCCTATAAGCAGGCACCAGCGTCAACTGTGGTAGCCACGAAAACGACTTCTGGTGCCAACTCCCTAAAGCTCTCCCGGGCTCAGTGGGGGCGGCGGACTCCAGTAGGCATTTGGGGGATAGTTCACCAGTGTTAATGTTATAAGGATCAAAATCCTAAGAGCAAAGAGCTAGGTTCTGATCTTAAAACCAGGTGAAGCAACTTACTGCAACTAAATAACTTCACAGAAATGAGGAGGAAGCATTAACAGATCACCTTCATTGGATATGAACAAATAAAGAACGGTTCAAAATTCTTTTTAAAAAGAGGAAGCAAAAATGATGAGGGAACCAATGCTGAAAACGAACCCTAGACTAGGGCAGGAAATTTTTTATTTTTATATTTTCATTTTTGGTTTGCGAATATCATCTTGGGTAACAATTATAATTGTAGGGTCTGCGTATAGCCAGTCCGCGCGACCGTTTTTTTAGCCTTTTTTTAATGCTACTAGCATACCATGTAACCTCTCACCCTTGCCGAGTTCTCCTGTACCCCGGGCAATTTCATAATTAGAGAGCTTGTTCGTACAGGCAAGCCCCCCTTGACAGAAATGAGGAAGCATTAGCAAATCACCTTCATTGGATATGAACAAATAAAAAATGGTTCAAAATTCTTTTTAAAAAGAGGAAGCAAAAATGATGAGGGAACCAATGCCGAAAACGAACCCTAGACTAGGGCAGGGATTTTTTTTTATATATTTTCATTTTTGGTCTGCGAATATCATCTTGGGGTACAATTATAATTCCAGAGTCTGCGAATAGCCAGTCCGCGCGGCCGGATTTTTAGCCTTCTTTTAGTTCTACTACCATACCATGTAACCTCTCACCCTTGCCGAGTTCTCCTGTACCCTGGGAAATTTCATAATTAGAGAGCTTGTTCGTACAGGCAAGCCCCCTTCCCCCCCACTAGAATAAATAGGGGGTGCACAGTCCATAGGAAGGGCAAGCAAACCCGACTCCAAAGTGCAGTTTCTCGCTACTATGGACTCGAGCTTCTCCTCTTTTTGCGGTCTCCTTTGAGAGAATTTATGTAACCACTTTTAATATCAATACCATTTTCCACAACAAGTGGTATTTGCAGCATAGGGAAAATCTGGTCTCGCTGTCCACGACATCCTCTCTTTTTTAGATCGTTTGTTCTAACCGAAAGTAACCGGTAATCCTCGCCCGCCCCCCTCAGAGCGTGAGTTTGTGGAGGTGCGTTTTGCGCGTCAACAGAACGAACACGCGACCTTCAGATTAGGGTTGCTTAACGATCAAGGGGGTTAAGATGTCAGACAACGATGCTCAACAGTGTCCGCCAGCAGGGCAAGAACCAATTCAGAAAGTGTGACCGCCATAGAAGCCCTGGAAGTCAGATTTGAACAAGCTTACCGTGAAACCGCGCAATAAATGGAAGCAATGATGCAAGCGCTCACTCAGATATCACAACGGGTAGCCCCTCAGACCGCCTTAGCCGCGACTCCAATTGGAGCTCCAACTCTATTAGCCGGCTAGCAAATCCCTCAAGGTCGCCAGTCCGCTCAGCCCGCGCGACCTCTTCAGCCTCAAGAAGATGAGTTCGCAATTGCCCGTCGAGATTTCTTCCAAGCAGCTGCCCAAGGATGTCCGACCCGGTGTTGAACTTCCAAGAGAGTTATGGAAATTCTCCTACCGAGGAGGAGCCTTCCCCCTTTTCTGATCGAGTTCGCTGGGAACCTGTCCCCAATGGGTTTAGAGAACCCAACCTTCCTGTCATCTCTGGAAGAGATCCGATCAACCATCTCCAAGCTTTCGAGTCTGTTATCTCTATGAGGACTCTTTCAGATGGAATGTGGTGTAAGCTGTTGGCCACAACCTTCGACGGTAAAACCAGAGAGTGGTTTTACAAGCTCCCGCCCCAATCAGTGTCCGACTTCTCCGACCTCCGGAGAGAGCTCCTTTCGAGGTTTGCTACCTCAGAAAGGAGGAAGAGAGGTCTGACAGCCCTCAATGATAATGAAACTCTGGGGCACTTTATTGATAAATTCTAGGAAAAGATTCTAGGGATTCATGATGTAGAACCCCATGTATCAAGTTGCGCTTACAGTCTTCAAGAGGGTCTCTTCAAGTTTGAGGTGAACAACAAAGAGCCAGTGTCCTATCAGGAGCTGATCAACATGGCCAATCACTTTATCGAGGGGGAAATCTCCAATCTCGGTTTCATCTCCACGTCGTCCCAGTGAGTTCACAAGAAATCTTCTGCTGCCTCGATCCTTGCTGCTCCTCAGCATCTTCCGAGACCTCCACGTCAAGATTTCCACTCGCCAACTCAAGGGGGAAGAAGCTCTCGTCATCATTGCCCTTACTACAACCATCAACAATTCCATCAGATGAGGCCTTAGATGTTTGTTCCGCCCCAGCCGACCCCTCATGACTTCCAACCCTCTACTTCAGCGTGCAAGCCTCCACCTTCGGTATTTAACTCTCAGCCGCAGTACGATGATTCGCAAGAATCATTTACTAACCTTACCATCTCGATGAACAAGGTAGTTTAGATCCTCTAGAAATAGCCCTTCTACAAGAGGCTTGCGCCGATGAAGTCCGACGTCAGGAGTCGGAATCCAGGTCTCTACTGCGAGTATCACAAAGAAAGAGGTCACTTGATAGAGAACTGTCGAGCTCTTCAAATCCTTGTCTAGAGGTTGCCAAAGGAAGAAAAGCTCCAGGATCTAGTCCTCAGGAAGGAAGGAGAAAAGCCCGCTCCTGCAAAGGGCAAGGTGGTCACCGAAGTCCTCTTCCAAGGCCCTTGGGAGTGTGAAGAAGTAGATGGCATTAGCCCTCTGGGAAATGTCAATTGTGCAAATGAATGCATAGATGCAGATGACCAAGGCCCGCTAGGCTATCTCTTCTGTATCCACAAGGGGAATGGGCTCGAGTGCTCCTGAAAGGCTAGCGTGGCAAGACAGTTCAGTTACAAAGTTGCAGCAACTTCCTCAGCTCCTCTACGAGGGACAATCATCTTCAATTAGGATGACCTCCCTCTGACCTCCAATCCTTTCAATGATGACGTAGTCATCAAGGCTGTCCTAGAGAACTACATGGTGTTAAGAATCTTGATAGACACCGGTAGCTCTATGAATCTTCTATTCAAGTCAGCTTTTAAAGCCCTGAAGACTGGAAAGATTCTTCTTGCTGCGAACGATGAACCTTTCTACGGCTTCTCCGGAGGGAGAAAGGAAGTCAAAGTAAGTATCACCCTCTTCATGGCATTGGGAGGTGTGACCAGGAAGATCTTATTTGTGGTTGTAGATGCTCGAAACAGCTACAACGCAATCTTCAGAAGGCCAATTCTAAACGACTACTAGGCCATCGTCTCGACCTTCCACCAACTGATTAAACTCGTAATGGAAGAGTAGTTCAAGGTCAGGAGTGACCCAAAGCTGGCAAAAGAGTATTGCGTAAAAACTGTCAATGTCATTGAGATTTATCCTCCCCGAGCCGAAGGTACCTCTGACCTTCCTTTGATTATTTTTAATCAGTGCCCTGAAGTTGTAGAAGTGAAGGAAGTGGAAGAAGAGCTTGCCTCAGAAGAAGAGAAAGATGGAGCACACCTAGAGCCTTCCCAAGCCATCCAAAGCATCCCAATCTCAGAGGAGTGTGAAGATAGAGTTCTCTATATCAATGCGGAGTTGTCCAAAGAAGAAAATATGGAGTTGGTCACCTACCTCATTAAAAATTGGATGTGTTCGTCTGGTCAGCGGACGACGTGTCAGGGGTGGATCCCGATGTTGCTTGTCATCGCCTCAACATCAATCCAAGCTTCAAGCCGATAAAGCAGAAGAAGCGAACAGTGGCAACAACGCTTGCTCAGCCAATCTGGGAAGAGGTCGTCAAGCTCCTTTAAGCAAATTTTATTCAAGAAATTCAATACCCCGAGTGGGTATCTAATGTTGTAATGGTTAAGAAAGTGGGTGGGAAACGACAAATGTGTGGACTTTACAAAATTAAATAAATCGTGCCCCAAAGATTGCTACCCCTTGCCTTGGATAGATTCTTAGTTGATTCTACGGTAGGGAATTTTATACGAGTTTTTTGGATGGTTTGACTGGTTATCGTCAAATAAGAATGCATAGACCCGATATCCCTCACACTTATTTTATCACAAATGATGGTTGTTTCTATAATTGTGTAATGTCTTTAGGGCTAAAAAATGTCGTCGCAACTTATCAACTGAACTTAGTTTTTAAAAACAAAAAGACAAGAATATCGAAGTCTATAATGACAACCTTTTAATTAAGGTTTATATCTCCTGAGATATCTCGCTTAGGAGATAAGTGTGCTCCGCTTTTTAAAACTTTGCATGGGTTCGCAAAGTTTGAATGGACAAAGAAGGAATGTGACCTAGCTTTTAATCAACTGAAGAAGCAATTAAAAACAACTCCATTACTTTTAAGTCCTCGGGAAGAGGAGACTTTGTTTGTCAACCTCGGTGTTAGAACGAATGCAATCAGTTCAATTCATGTACAAAAAATGAAAAAGAAGTGATATCCAGTATATTTTGTCAACAAAATATTAAAAGATGCAGAAACGAGGTATCCTATACTCATGAAGCTAGCATGGGCACTTAACATCTCGGCCCGAAGACTTGGACCTTATTTTCAAGCTCATAAAATTCAAGTGTTCGCTGATCAACCCCGCAAAAGTGTGTTTGAAAAAATAGAGCACTCAAATAGATTTGGCTAAGTGGGTCATTAGTTCAGTGAGTTCGACATATCTATGTGCCAAAGATGTCAATCAAAGCTCAAGTCTTAGAAGATTTCATGGTGGTTACAACAAAGAACGACACTGAAAGGAAATTCAGAGCATCGTTGGCTTGGACCATCTATGTAGGTGGATCCTTGGGCAAAAATTCATCAGGGGCAGGTGTTGTCCTAATTAACCAAAACGAGATTAGATTGGATCAAGCCTTGAAATTCAACTTCCCTACCACCAACAATCAGGCAGAGTAAGAAGCGCTCCTCGCCAGTCTCAGGTTTACAAAAGAAATTGGGATAGAAGATGTCGAGGTCGGGACAAATACGCTGGTTATGGCATCTCAGATAAATGGAACATTTGAAACAAGAGATTCAACTCTCAAGCAATATCCGTTATTAGTAAAGAAAAAGATTGACAACTTCAAAAGTTTCACCATCAAACATAACCCCGTTCAGAGAATTCTGAAGCAGATGAGTTGGCAAAATATGGTCTTCTCTCGGGAGGAGCACCTCCGAGCTCTTCCACCCAGCTACTGAGGAAGGTGAAATTATGTAGATAAATCAGCCTCCCTCAAGGATGGACCATTTCATCCTCTACCTCTCAATTGGAAATTTCCATCCGTCGCTCACAGACAAAAAACGTTTCAAGCTAAAGGCAACTCACTTCTATCTTCTTTCAGGTATCTTGTATAGGAAATCTTTTTTTGTCACCATTAGCAAGATGTGTATCTGAAGTTCTCATCATCCTTCAAGAAGTACATTCTGGAGAGTGTGGTAGTCATTCGGGAGCATAGACATTGGAAAAAAGGATCCTAAGACAGGGATATTTCTGGCCTCAGATGAGAGAAGATTCAGAAAAATTTTTGAGGAATTGTGTTCAGTGTCAGAAGTTCACTCCTTTGCAGCTTCAACCAGCTCAGTGCTTAAGATCTATCACAACCCCTTGGCTGTTCATAGTTTGGGGAATGGGTCTTCTTGGACCATTTTTGATGGCAAGACGGCAATGCCGTTTTATTTTGATGATGGTTGATTACTTCAGTAAGTGGATTGAAGCTAAGCACTGACAAAGACCACAACCCAGGTAGTATAAAACTTCATCTAGGGAGAGATTGTTTGTTGGCAAGAAATTTTAATGACAATTATCACTGATAACGGACTGCAGTTTAACAATTCAAAATTGATTAGCTTTTGTGATCAGATAGTGATCGAGTTGCATTTTGCTTCAGTACATCATCAAAGAAGTAATGGGTAAGTCGAAGCTGCAAACAAGTTAATACTGAACCTCCTAAAGAAGAAAATTGAGAGCATTTGCAACAGCTGGGCAGAGCAATTACCATCGGTCTTGTGGACATTGAGAATCACTCCATCTTCGGCTACTAAGGAGACTCTTTTCTAACCATCTCATGGGTCTGAAATTCTAATATAGGTCGAGTTCAAGGTTATGATACCAAGAGTTTTGTTATCTAAACAGGGTGATGAAGGCTAAATGGACAAAAATGATGAAGAAGTTAAATGTAGTCTCGACCTAATCAAAGAATTAAGAGATGACGTGATCATCAGACAAGAAGAAGTAAAAAGAAGAATGACAAAAAACTTCACAAGACCGTTAGAGTGAAACGGTTCGCCGTTGGGGATATAGTCCTAAAAAGGTTGATCCAGCAACCAGAATTGACTCGATCGAAAAACTGAATCCCAACTGGGCATGGCCTTCGTTATAAAAGAAATCTTGAAGAAGAGAGCTTATCGTCTCCAAACTTATGATGAATGAGAAATATCCAACACCTGGAGCAGTGATGATCTGAAACATTTTTTCTTTTAAATAAAAGTTCTTTATTATTATTCATTCATTTTTTCATCTTCTTATTATCTTTACTGACACGTTTCATGTTTGAGTTTGAGTAAAAGAAACAATTGTCTTTTTCAAGACAAAAACTCACTAAGGAGACATCGTCGGGTCCTACTTCAACCCCCACGAATTGAAGATCAAACGAAACGTAATACCCACCAAGACCACGAGCAGCGTTTTCGCGCTGTGTAGTGGTAGCTCGATCCAATCTAATGCGAAGGTATTTAGGATGTTGGATCTCTGTCGGCGTCTGTCACACCCCTGCATCAAGGAAGGTCTGAGTGATTGACCAGCTCTGTCGCACATCGATGGGGCTATCGTTACAAATTAGATGAACCTTCTGAGAAAATCAATATCGCAGACAACTGCCAAATTGGTCATCCTAGCCTGTAACCCTTGAATACTCCTTAGCACCTCCAAAGAAAAGAAGGTGATTTTGAAATATTTATGAGCGGTCAGGAGACATCTGACCGTAAATTGAGCCTAGAAACATCTAAAGGCAAAAGATATGCAAATGACCAGTACTGAGTCATACTCAGTGAACAAAGAAAAGTGTGACCACCTAGGTCACATGCATAAAAGGGGCATTATGATTAAGACGACCTCTCTGAGAAAAGCAATGTCATTGACAACTGCTCAATTGGTTCATCTTACCCTCTGGTCCTTGAATGACCCTCAGTCTCCAAAATAGAAAATTCAATACTTTGTCACGTGATCTCGGCGGATAGGTCTCTTTTCATCAGCATTATCTACAAATTTTGGGTTAACATTCAAATATTCTGCCCATAAAGTTTATCGGCATGATGCTATCTTCATATTTTATCTAAGATTATTGGCTTATCTTGAGAGACCCTCAGACTCCAAAATAGAAAATTAAATACTTTATCGCACAATCTTGGCGGGCAGGTCTCTTCTTGTCGATATTATTTGACAAGTTGTCGGCTATTTATGGATTATCGCCCAAGTACTCTACCTAATGACCAGATTAATATTTCATCTATGATACAAAAAAGGCTATTATCTTGTGATCGGAAGTTCTGTCCGCCTTAATTGCCCGTATATGTTATGGATTACATTCTTGAAATTTACCCATTGTCAACTTATGGAGAAAGATTATTACAGTAATATCTCGCACAGGCCGCGGTTATCCATCACACCTCTCTCGGGACATCCGATTCTTTCCAAAAGCAACTCATATTAAAACTTCATTATTCAGGCGGTTTAATAATAACAAATGAAAAGATCACGGCAGACAAGATTGACATGTCTGCGATTAATGCACACTCTTTCTCAAACCGCAAAGGTTCCAATTAATGCATGCAAGACAAGGTCAGATATCATACATGAATGGTAAAAAAAATTCAAATGTGACGAACCAAAGGTAAAAAAGGTGTATTTTCATTTCCTTTTCAAAATTTACACTACAAGGTGTCCGGGCTAAAAAAACTGTCTGCGGACAAATCAAAATACATTTTTTAAATAACATTAAGAGGTTTCACCCTTGTCCTTCCTGAACTTCTTCATTTCAGGACCATCATAGCTTCTCGCCGAGGTCGCCGAGCTTTGCGACCCTCCAGAGGACTCGGAAGTGCCCAAACTAAATGAGGCAGTATAACCACTGGAAGTGCCTCTTGCAGACTCCAAAAATTTCTCGTTGGCAAACTTGTCATAATCCTTTTCTTCTTCCTCTTCTTCATCAGCCTTCTCCACCCAGCTTCACTTGCGGGCTCGCCGACCTCTTCACCCGCGGCCTCACTTTCTTCATAGTCGGCAACCGCCAGCTTCAGAAAGAGGTCGGAGAAGCCTATGTCCGCAAACTCACTTTTTAGTGCACCGCGGGCTTTCAAAGCCTCTATGGTCTCTCCTGCGGACTGCCTGTAGTACTTGAAAATTTGCTTGCAGGACTTCGGTTCCTCTAGATCATACACTTGCTGAAACAAGAAAACCAAAGTTAGAATACATGATATTCAAAATCTAACTGATCTAGTCACGCTAACAGCAAAAGAACTTACGTGGAGCTTTTCCTGCATTATCCTTTAGGGGGTGGCGAAATCCTAAGCCCACGAAGTGGCTCATGACCACATCCCTGACCATTGCTTGGGTAGCCGCCATAGGGATGTTGGTTGGCCGCATCTCTTCTAGTTCTTTATAGATTGTCTCTCATACAAAACAGTCATAATCACATTTGCATGGCGAGAAATCTTGTTATAGGTCAAAATAGTGACATTTTCCCCCCTTGTTGCCCCATCTCATCAGGGGCTTGCCACGGGTGTCCTTCAGTTGTTCGCCAACACCTATCAAGAAGAAAGGGTCCTCTCCGGAGTCGGAGGAGTCTGATAATTCCTCTGCTTCCTTCTCCTCTTTTCTCTTCTTCTTCTTCTTCTGCCTGTGAGTTAGTACTTCCCCCTCCGACTTCTGCCGATTGTTCAGAGGGACCGCCAAAACTGTTGAAAGAGTAATGATTAGAAATTTGTGCGATGAGCACGGGTAGAAGAGACGTGTCTGCAATTAAACATTCTTTCATCCCGAGTTACTTCAATGACGGCAGGCACCAACAGCAGGTAGTAGACGATATCAAGGCTCCAGCCCGCGAGGAAGTTAACGATCTCTTGCTCAACTTCCCCAAGGGTGGAAGGCTTGACAAACCTCTCCCCGCGGGTTTAAGGTCTGGTATTGAGCCCACTGAAGTCGCCGCGGAAGAACAGGAATTGATTCATCCAATTATTGACCATGTTCGGCAGGTTCAGGACCTTCAGCCCGCTGTCTCCAAAGGATAATTTTTTTTTGAGTTGTTAGCTCTCTTCCCCTCCTTCAGAGAGCGGACAAGGAAGAGGCTTCTGAAGACGTCCAAAGAGAAGCGGACACCTTCTGTCCGTAGGTAAATTACAAAATAGTAGATAGAAGCTATGAAGTTTGGCGGTAACTGCGCCGGGATAACCCTATAGTGGTTCAAGATCTCAAAAAACTCGCAAAAGATAGGGAACCTTCATCCTAGGTAAAAGTGGTCCATCGAGACGGAGATCTCATCGTCATAGCAAGTATTTATCCTCTCATCTTCTCGCGGTTGCCGCGTAACAAACTGAGTATTCTCCATATAATTCTTCAGAAAACTTATGAACTCCAAGTTAGAAACTCTTCCCGCCTCCGGCTTGGCGGCCACAAAAGACTCCGCGACACTTACTCGCACGAACACAATCTTTTTTGATCGCCTCAATTTCTGCTTCAGACACATTCAAAGAAAAGTGAATTGTGAACAAAAAGACTCGTTATTTATAGAATTTTGGGGCAGTGGTTAATCGTGCAGACTCTATAGACAAACTGCATAAACATAAACAACCATTTCAAAACATCCTAAGTACAAAACACAAACATCAACAATAAGTTAGTGTTAGACCGCAACATTCAAACAAAAATAAGTTGGAGCGAATTTTTCAAAAGAATAAAGTGCAAACAACAAGCCGCAGTGTTCGCATAACAAGAGTATGTCCAACATAAAAAATGTTACTGGTCCAAATATTAAGAATTTTACAGCTTATGTTCTATTCCAGCGGTCAATCCTTTCCCACATAAGCCATGTCTTCTTGCACCTGGCTGACAATGGTAAGAGCCACTAAAAGATAATGGGTCGCAATGTGGACAGATCGGTGAATTCGCCCGACATCCCTCTCAATATGGTTGAGACTTGAGAGAGACAAGGGGGATGTCCGCGGTAGTCGACTCTGGTATTCGTCCGAAAGATGCATTTGAACAAGTCTCCCTGGCCGCAACGATCGATGGATCTGCTTTCGAAGAGGCCAAGCCGCCTTTCTTCAGCTTCTCGTTTTCAGCACTCAGGAAGGAGCTCTTATTCTGGTAAGTCGCCGAGGAAGAGCAACCTACCCTTTTCAGACCAGACAACTTCGATGAAAGTGGAAGCAATGTCCGCTAAAAGGAGCGAGCCCCTTCAAACGGGACTTATTGCCACCGGATAACCTCATCCATGCGGTTAATGTGGACAACAACAAACCGCAGCCACCGCCTCTCCGCCAGCATCCTTCTTGTGCAGGTCCATCGCGGGCTCAGTGGTCTCTATTGCAGTCGTATTATTGAATTACGAAATCACATTGTCAACATAAATGCTAACCTCGGTCCCATGCAAATTCATGACAAGTGGAGGACTCAGGGTGTCCACTATCTTGACCTCCGGAGAGATCTCAGCGGTCACATCAGGCCTAATCCGCAGGATTTTCTTTCTCCATCTTGGAAGTGGGCGCAACAAGCGATTTTTTATGTTCGCACTTCTTTGCAACTGTCTTCTTATGCCGAGGGGAAGAGCGTTTCCGCACATCTCCCTCAAACATCGCCATCAGGGATACCTTGTCCGTGAACATCGCTAGCTCGGGAATAGTGATCACAGCTGCTGAAGTGATCCTTGTATGAAGAAGTGATTCTCAATCTATATCCCCCTTGGCAGTATTTATAGTTTTCTCCCGCATTAAAGGCGTATCGCAGTCTCCGCAACCAAGTCCGACATTTTCGAAGAACTCTTTAAGTTGAAAATGTGCGGGGATCATGTTTTCTCGGAATCCTGCGATCTCTAAAAGTCCCCTGGGTGCAGTTTGTTTCTTGCGGCCTGGGCGAACATATCATCTGAAGCCACTCTACTTGCCAGCAAGTCCCCCCCCCCCCCCCCTCGGAGCATGAGTTTGAGGAGGTGCATTTTGTGTGCCAACAAATGTTGGCATCTAACAACATTCTACCGAACAGTGAAAGTAAAAAAACTCTATTATTTTATAAAACAAGTTCTCTAATTTTGAGCAACAAAATGAGCCCTCAATCAAGGACATGAAGCCTCAACAACTGACCAAGCAAGAAAAAGGAAAACAAATGTCAAGGCATTGAGGTAAAAACCTGTGATGCACAAGACAACACCGCCAAGAGCTGACCATGCCTTCAGGTTATTTTTCTTGAAGAAGAAATAGATATATGCTGGATTAAGAGCTTTCAGAACAAAAATATCATATGTAATGATGTTGTACAATCCAATCGAGCCAATGCCAAAAAACCAAAGTGCCAGAGCCGGGGCGAAGAGAAACCCCACTTTGCTCGTTCCAATACGTTGTATACTAAATAATCCAACGAGGATCACAACTGAGAGAAGCACAACAGCATCTGGAAAAGGAAAAGCATTAAACTTACAAAATATTTTAAAAAAATTAAGGTCGCTGCTAATGCAAAAACTATTGAAAACACAACGTATCCTTCATGTCACCAAAATAAAATAAGAACAAAATTCTTGATTTGAAGAGCCAGAAACCTGTACTAAAGCCTGGAATAGCTCCCTGCAGACCACTAACTGCAGATAATACTGGAAGGAAATAAACACAGACATGATTACATAAAATTACAATTAAAAAGGGCAGCCCGGTGCACCACGCATCCCCGCACAGCGAGGGTCCAGGGAAGGGTCCCACCACAAAGGGTGAAATGTAAGCAAACCTTACCTTGCATTTTTGCAAGAACCTGCTTCCAGGACTCGAACCCGTGATCTCAAGGTCACATGGAAACACTTTAACCGGTGTGCCAAGGCTCCCCTTCTATTACTTAAAATAACAATATCACAAAAAAATGGCAGATATCAAATGACAGTATGGGCTTTTGGAAGGGCCAGACTACCTGACATAGAGGGAGTAAGAATACCATCACCAATAATCATAGCAGTGCCCATGAGAACAAGTAGTAAAAGAATGGTTTTGAAAGAAGTATTTCTCTCCAAACAATCCTTTATTCCTAGTGCTCTTTCCAACTCAGGAGTAGGCAGTTTGAGCCGAAAACTAGATATATCTTCATCAGCACGCTGCCGGTTTGGAAGTTGGCTGACATTTGCATATCTACAAATCAAAGAATATAATGCAAATGTACCACCTGCAATTTATGTTTGAGTTCCAGCAGAGTAAACATGATGTTGATTAATAAAGATAACAACTATGCATCCATTCAGAAAATAGACATGTTCATCTTTAATACACATACGACAAGAAATATAAGTTATATATATTTCAAAATTTATATATTTCAAAAAGTAGTGTAACAGAATGTAATGAAATACAGTTAATGTTTATTACTACACACCTTCACCGTTATCATTAGCCTTCAGCACTACAAAGACATATTTGGCAAGAGGAATGAGTGCAATTGTGTAAATTACTAAAGACAAAGCTCCCAGCACATCCACTTCCGATTTTATGGGAACTTTGCTAAAAATATCACTGAATACATATAAAGGACTTGTGCCCATATCACCATAAACAACACCGAGTGTTTGAAATGCCATTGATATTGTGCTCCATGTTGACAGATCCTGAACAGAATAAAAAAATAAGTAAAATCTAATCAAATTGTACTATGTTAAATGATAATCATAAGGACATCATAAATACATCTAACATGAGATCATATGCCATGTGCGAAAAAAGAAAAGAGCAATAGAAGTCAAAATGTTCCCGCATGGTCAATAAAATTTGTCCATAGAGATATCTTGCTGAATATGTTACAGAAGTGGAATTGTGTTTGATTGCCCTAGTCGGGCTACATGAATTAGAGAGATGGAGGGTAAATAAAGAAGCAATATAGGGAGAAATTTTTAAGCCCCTGTGGCTCACTTAATTGATCTTAATTCAAGGATAATCAACATTAGGCCTTACATAGGCTTATATAGTGTCTTGCTAAGGTAACATGAAAGGGAAAATGGCAAATACCAAACAGACATGAAATACAAATGCGATAATAAGATAGGGATGACAGAGTGCACGATGCTCATACTCACTACTGGATAATGTTTGTCATTTCACTAGGATCTGTTTCTGTCTCCTCTGTCACGACGTTGATATACGCACCACATGTGAAGGTGCTCCTTGCCCTTGCCCGTATCTATAATAATGCTGCCCTCTAGAAAATCCTCCTTGTCCTCAAGGCATAAGTCTAGGAACTAGATGTCGAATGTGTCGTAGTCCACCCATGAGTCCTCAGATAGGGGTCGACCAAAGCAATGCATCAATACCTGATCCACAAAGAGACCCTCTCAGAGAAAAGTGTGTATATCCTGAATGAGCAGGGGATGTAGTCTGGTGGTGCGGTGCTCGGAGGGGAAGGAGTTAATGTCATCTCCATAAGGTAATCACCTATAACATGTTTCAACTAAGAAGATGAAACACTGGATGGATGTAACTCGTCAGAGGCAGCTGTAGTTGGTATGCAGTGGCGCCCACACGAGCGAGGATCTCAAATGGGGCGTAGAACATGGCCACTAATTTGGTATGGGTCTGCGAAGAGACTGAGATCAGGCGGCAACGTTGTTAAGATCTCGATTTAGATCGTACGATCTTACGAGTTTTACGGGAAAAACGAGTCACGAGTTAGGCAGGATCGGGTTCCCTGCAAAATCGCCAGGATCGGCGCTTAAGATCGTAGGATCGTTGGATCGTGCGATTATTTTCGATCCCGCGCCTATTTCTTCCCGATTTCGTCGCTAGGCCAGCTCCCGATTCCGTCGCTAGGTTATTTTCCATCCCGCGCATTGCTATTTCTCTCCCGATTCCGCCGCAGAAGCTCTCCCGCTTCCGCCGCAGAAGCTCTCCCGTCGCCGTCCCTCGGTCAGTTCTTCTTCTTCTTCTCCTTCTCCCGCTTCTTCTTCTTCTCTCCCGTCGTCGTCCCTAGGTCAGTTCTTCTTCTTCTTCTCCTTCTCCCGCTTCTTCTTCTTCTCTCCCGTCGCCGTCCCTAGGTCAGTTCTTCTTCTTCTTCTTCTCCCGCTTCTTCTTTTTCTCTCCCGTCGCCGTCCCTAGGTCAGTTCTTCTTCTTCTTCTTCTTCTCCCGCTTCTTCTTCTCCCGCTTCTTCTTCTTCCGCTTCTCTTCTTCTTCTTCTCCCGCTTCTTCTTCTTCCGCTTCTTCTTCTTCTTCTTCGTCTTCTTCTTCGTCTTCGTCTTCTTCGTCTTCGTCTGCAGCTGTTGCTGTCTTCTTCTACTGCAGCTGTTGCTGCCTTCTTCTACTGCAGCTGCTGCTGCTTTCTTCTTCTACTGCAGCAGCTGCTGCTTCCTTCTTCTACTGCAGCTGCTGCTGCTGCTTCCTTCTTCAGCAGCTGCTGCTTCCTTCTTCTACTGCAGCTGCTGCTTCCTTCTTCTACTGCAGCTGCTGCTGCTTCCTCTTAATTACTGCAGCCAACTAAAGCATCTTTTGTTGTCTTAAATACTACAGCCAATTCACAATTTGAAGCATCTTTTGCTGCAGCCAACTCATTTGAAGCATCTTTTGCTGCAGCCAACTCAGCCAACTCTCCCCCACCATCTAAAGCATCTTTTGGTATGCTTCTCAAAAGAGTTTTTTTCAACTACTTCTTCTTGTCATGATAGTTTTTTTTGATGTTTTATACTCTTATGAAATCTGTCCAGTTTTGTGTTAAAATCTGGACAGAAAATCTATCCAGATTTGTGTGAAAATCTGGACAGAAATTCTGTCCAGATTTCACACTAATCTGGACAGATTTCCTGTCCAGATTTTCACACTAATCTGGACAAAAATTCAGTCCAGATTTGTGTGAAAATCTGGACAGAAATTTTGTCCAGATTTCACACTAATCTGGACAGAATTCCTGCCCAGATTTTCACACTAATACATATTTCTCATTCTTTTGATTTAATTTTTATTAAAATACGATCTTGCGATCCGTGTCGATCCTACGTTTTACGATCTTATGGATGCCTCCCGATCTTAGTTAAGATCTCGATCTTCACAACATTGTCAGGCGGCATGCGCAAAGTTTGACAAAGACCTTGTTTCCTTGCACGAACTGGATGTCGTGGCGATGCTAATTGGCACGGGCAACCATCCTATCTTTGGCCCGCTGAAGGTTGGTGCGCAACTGAAGAAGAACCATGTCACGGTCCAGTAATATGCTCGTTAATGTCTCGACGGGGCATTTGTCTGAAAGATTGTGGGTAAGCGAAGGGGGTGGCTGTCCATAGACAATCTTGAACAGGATTGTAACCACTGTTGTGTGGAAGGATGTGTTGTAGTTATACTTAGCCCATGGTATCCAGTCAGCCAAGGCACATGGGAATATGGAAGATCACAGACAAAGCGCTGACAATGAGTCTTCAGCCAACGGTCGAGGATTTCAGAATGCCCGTCCATCTTCAGGTGATACGTTGTGCTCAAGTGAAGCTAGGTGCCATGAATTTTGAACGACGTCTGCCTGAAGGTGCTCAAAAACAGAGGAATGTGGTAGCAAACAATGGAGCAGGAAAACCCGTGAAGGTGGACCATTCCCTACACGAACGGGCCGACAACAACCGGGATGGAAAATGGATAGCGGAGCGGGAGGAAATGAGCATACTTGGACCTGCGATCGTTGATCACTAGGATGCGGTCCACATTCTTGGATCGGGAAAGTTTTGAAATGAAATTCATAGCAATGTCATCTAAAATCCGGTCTAGAATGGGGAAGGCCTGAAATAACCTACCCAAAAACACGGCCTCGTACTTAGCGCATTAGTACGAGAGGCATGTGGCCACAAATAACTTTATCGGATGAATCATGACAGGCGAGTGGAGCGAGATGGCTAGGAGTCGATATGTTCAAAACATGCCCGACGGTGTCGAGAGAAACTCATCCAATAATCGCGAGATGAAACATGAGGGTACCAAAAGAACCAAACGCCCCCGGTGGTGAAACCTCCCCTCAACCAAACTAAGGGGTAGTCAAGCGGTAGCATATGTCTGAAGTGAGGTGATGAAGGGACAAATGAGCAGGTCACAACGACTTCTTGCTGGATGGAGGCGGTATCTTCCTAAAGCGCCTTGGAGAGGGACACACGGGTTGCGGGTGCCAGTCTGCGGGACAGTGAGTCAGAAGCCAATTAGGATGGCCTGACCGAAACTTGAGAGTGGAGTCGTACCCTAACAACTTCACTATCCAGATTGTTGTGCTCGTGTGGAATTCTTATACTTCAGCAAATATCAGAGGCTATGATGGTCGATGCAGTCATGTAGATGGTGAAGCGCTGACCTAACAAATAATGACTTCTTGAAGTTGGGAAATGCAAAGACGGGGTAGTAAAGATAGTTGTTGAAGGGTCGTGACCTTCGACGTCTACTAAAAAGAACTAGAATACGCTTTCTTCAATAAACAACAGAGGGGCTTGGCAAGCTTGTCATTGTCCCGCATGAAATTCTGATAGTACCCTGTGAGACCAAGGAATTCTCGGACGTTGCAGAGGGAGCAAAGGGTCATCCATTGTAGGACAACCTCCACATTCTCAGTCTCCCTCACCACGCACTTGGCCAAAATGGTGTGCCATAAGTAGCTAATCTCATTTTATCAGTAAGGATACTTCTTGGGGTTTACGAGGAAGGAATGATCGTGGAGGGTGGCCAGAGTCGCCCACACATGCTGGAGATGATCCAGACAACAGGAGTTATAGACAAGAATATCATTAAAGAGCTGCAAAAGATACCTCTGTAGGACTAGACGAAAGAGATTGTTCATGATCACTTGAAAAGTGGCTGGCGCGTTCATGAGACCAAACGACGTGACTAAGAACACATAGTGGGAATCGTGGGTGCGGAAGGGTGTCTTTAGGATGTCCCCATCGTACACATGTGCTAGTGGTAGCTAGACCGTAGGTCGATCTTGGAGAAGAATATAATACCTGCAGTTCATCCAATAACTCCTGGACTACTAGTATGTGGTACTCGTCTGAAATGGTCGTCTTGTTGAGCTCCCGATAATCCACATAGAACCGCCAACTAACATACCTCCTCCGACAGAGGACTGGGCTTGAAAAGGGGCTAGCACTAAGATGGATGAGGCCCCCAGCCAACATGTCGCCCACAAGGCGTTCGATCTTATCCTTTTAAACATACTTGCAGTAGTAGGGAAGGACAGAAATAGCGGTCACCCCTTGTTGAAGGGCAATGTTGTGGTCAATCAAGTGTGTAGGTTGAAAGTAGGTAGCATCGACAAAGACCCTAAGGAAAGCGTCTAGGAAGCAATGCGGTTGGAGTGGAGTAGGAGCAAGTGGTGAAGTCAGCTCGACAACGTGTCGCGGGTACGTGGAAAAGTCCACTTCCATTAATTTTTGGATGGAATGAAAGAAAATTGTTTGATAAATGAGGGAGGCATCCCCCGATAAAAGTAAAGGAACTCCTAACTGATAAAAATGCCTCATCATGAGATCTCAGTTGACATACACATCACTTAGGGTACAGAGCCATGGTACGGATAATATGCCCGCGATGCCACCGAGCTCAAACGAGTAGAAATCCACCCAGAGAGGTCAAGGGACAACGTTCATCTCCAGTACAGAGGACACTTGTGGCTCTGTGGAAACCGCCACCTAAGAAGACTGAAAAACAAGGAGAGGGAGACGAGTGAATGTCAAGTCATGTCACTTATTGTTGGGAGATGAAGTTCTGGTTGGCCCCACTAGCAATTTTCATAAGCAACAAGGCGCCATAAGGGGAACCAGAGAGCATCATGGTTTGGGGCCAAAGATGTCGCCAACTGCGAAGCAAGGGATGTCTAAACGATGCAGCTTCTCTTGGGTTTCGTCGTTGTATGGTTCGATCGCACTCTAGGGCTTTGAAATCCTCAAGGGTGACCTCTAGCTCCTGCTTGCCAATAGTGTTGCAGAGCTCCTTCAGGAGACAATCAAGAGTAAATTTATTTATATCGAAACAAAGGCTTTTAGTGTGAAGATCATGGTACTTCTAATTGGTCATCCTGGGGTCGCTCGACGAGCAGTGAGGCCGGAGCGAGGGCCTATAGCGCGAGGGAGTTGTAGTATGCTCCTGGGTTGGCAGTCAGAAGGGCATGGAGTGTGGTCAGGCTATCGAGGCTAAATACTCCCAAGGGTGTGGCTGCAATCGACGAATTTGACATTGAAGTCTTCTTCGACCAAGCGGGTGAGATCCATGACATCAATAATAAATCGGGTGGTGGTGGGTGTGAAGGCAGGACAGATGTGGGGAAGTAATCCCTATATGAAGAAGCCCAAGAAGTGATCTGATGGTGAGCACGAAATGTGGTTGCCAGCGCGATTAACTCATCTATGTAGTCTCCAAGGAGGCCCAATTGACGGAGGCCACAAAGAATTTCCACCATCATCCTAGAATCACGAACATCATACGAAGGATGAGGTCCTATTGGAGTTCCGACTATGAGAAGGAAGTGTTGTTCTTGCGAAACCAATGAACCCAATGGAGGCTGAACCTTCCATGCTGACAAGAATAATGGGATCTTCTGTGCTTCAAAGGTATGATCTATGTTTAAAAAATTTCCATTCGGGCAATCCAAACAATTAAATCGGTCCGTTGAAGGTAGGGAAATCGAATCTGCGGGTCTTTGGTAAAGTTGTGAGGTGATTTTGACAATAGGCCCAGTAGGGATGGCAAGAGCCGAAGGGGAGTCGAGATTGGAAGACGACAAGGTGCTCGACCGACCGACGATGAAGATATCAAATATTGCATCCAACTAATGGATTAGTGTCTGGATATATGAGATAAACTCCTCATGAGCATCGAGGCGGCGAGAGATGGTCGGATCGGTAGGGGATGAGACGCATGAGCATACAGTTGCATCATAGAATGGTGTCAGTACATAAATGTGAGAAGGTAGACTGGATGGGGAGGAAAATGATACGATCCTAAACAGGAATCGATCTCAAACAAGATTGTAGCCAACCATTTGTATCTCAACGAGAGTGTAATCAGCAGATTAAATGCCAAACAACTAAGAAGACTATTATTGCAATCTTCAAAGGAAGAATACAAAAGAAAAAACAGATCAACACAACTCACACACACACAGATCAATCTTGAGGAAGGGTTTCTTCTTGAGGAATGATCGCAATAGAGGAGAGGCTCCGACGTTCTTACTCTAAGTCACAGTTCCAACTTCACACAACAGAATTCATAAGCTGCTCAAACACTACCCTCTTCCCCCTTATTTATAGGCAACTGAAAAAAAAACACAAAACTACCCCCCTGCTTTTTCAGAAATTACAAAGCCCCTCTCTCGCCAATTCTGAGACACTGCCACCAAGACTGTATCGTATCATTACTCCCTCCTCCAAATGTTCTTTGTCCTCAAGGAACAACGTGGAGGTGGCGTTGATTGAAGTACCACAATCTTCCATGTCGTTGCCGCCACCGTGCCATTGGATGGAGATCTGCGCTCAACATTGACATATCAACGGAAGAACATGGCGTGAACTCGGGTTGCACAGGTATGATCGTGCGATGCAGAGCGTCTTACTGCCGCTGCGGGAGCTTTAACGCTGTCTGACGATCCGTTGAAGACGAAAAGTCTGATGCCGACATGTTCGCAAAGACCAGAGAAACGGCGATGGCCAATCTGAGACTAGCCAACCTATGACGCAACTCCTCCATGTCGCGGTTGTGTTGATCGCGGAGATTTTGTAGCGTACGTGCCGTCGACTCTTGATGTCGCCGGAGCACCTCGTTGATCTCCTCAAAGTGCGCTTATGCAGATCAATCAAACACTGGCAGGCCTGGAGCAAATCCTGTGGAAGAAGGGTAGATTGCTTGCTGGCAGAAATCGCCATTACTGCCAGGAATCAAAATTGGAAGAGGAGCGAATGACTTGGTCCGATCCTTGATTGCTTGATGTGTTCACTGATACCTTGATGCGTTCACTGATACCTTGATGCGTTCCTCAGACTCGATTCTTCTAAGAATGACCTGCCGGCGGGAGGAGTTGATCCATCTGATACCACTGATACGATCCTAAACAGGAATTGATCTCTAACAAGATTGTAGCCAACCATTTGTATCTCAATGAGAATGTAATCAACAGATTAAATACAAAACAACTAAGGAGATTATTATTGCAATTTTCACAGGAAGAACACAAAGAAAAACAGACCAACACAACTCACACACATAGATCAATCTCGAGGAAGGGGTTCTTCCTGAGGAAATGATCGCAATAGAGGAGAGGCTCTGACGTTCTCACTCTAAGCCACAGTTCCAACTTCACACAATAGAATTCATAAGTTGCTCAAACACTACCCTCTTCCCCCTATTTACAGGCAACTGAAAACAAGACAGACAGAACTCCCCCCCCCCCCCCACAAACTTTTTCAGAAATTACAAAGCCCCTCTCCCGCCAATGTTGATACACTGCTACCAGGACTACATCGTATCAGAAAACAATGACGAGCAACAACCCTGGGAGCAAGGGCGGCATAATCTGCATTGGAATCAAGGGCGAAAGAAGTCTGTGCCCGGAGCGGGGATGGGTGTCACAGATCTCGTAGCAGGTTGAGTCCTCGGGGTCGTAGCAACCGTAATAGGCGATGATGTGCGGGCATCAGCGGGTGCGAGCGTGAGCGCGGGTAGGGCGAGGCATTGGGAACCAGGATAGAGAGCGCAGGATCGTTCGGCGGAGACCGCAACATAAAGATGGCAAGTCATGCCAAAAATTATAGAGGTGGAATCATGTTTGATTGCCCTATGTTGGGAAAAATCTTTGATGTGATATATGAGATTATTCTAAAGTGATTTAGGATTGGTCTTATGTCTTTATAGAAACATTGAGTTCTTATATTTTATAGATTGAAGACAAATGTTCTAAAAAATGAATTTGTTGAGTACAGAGAACTTACATTGATTAGTGATCAACATAAGCCAAAATTTTCAGCTTTCGTCAGATTGTGATTAAAGATGCGATTGGATTCTGAAATAGCTATTGCAGATAATGAAGGAATGTGTGAAATCTTAAAAAGTAATTAAGGAATAATATTCCTCGAACATTATACATTCTTTTCATAGTGCAATCAAGAATTAGAAATATTCATTATTACTGATTCTGGAAAGGTTTGAATTCTTCTATAAATGCAGAAGAAAGAAGCACGACACAGATGATGATATTGATAGATTCCTCTCCACTCTAAAATGTTCCAGCCGTGTTCCTCATTCTCATAAGAAAGAAGTATCTATTGTTCTTCGATATTCTCCTATGAAGAACACAAAGAGATAATCAGAAGCACGAATCCACACCGTGCTGAAAGGAAAATACAATCTAAATTTGTTGATGATTGTGTCTCATTGCGGAAAAGTTCAAGAAACATTTTGTTTAAGTTGTAAAGAATTTTGAGAATCCATCTTCAAAGGATTCAAGATTCTAGTTCTTAGAATCACCTTATCAAAAGATTCAGTGTACTTCTCCAAATCTCTTTATCAAAAGACTTTAATTATCTATTGGACAGTAGTTTCCTACTTGTGATAAAAGAGAGGAGAATTCATATTTTAGTAGAACCTCTATAAAGCTTCTGTGTTGTTTGGATTGCATTTCTTTATAGCTTGGATTTATTTTTTTTGTCTTTGAATTACTACAATAATATAATTGTGATCTGTGTTGGATTTGTGATTATATCCGCAAGAATCATTTAACACTCCCTTTACCCCCATCTAAAGTAATATATACTAAAATTCTTAGATCTTTCGGCACTTTCAATTGGTATCAGAGTGAGGTTAACCATTAAAAGGCTAACATATTGATTAATCAATATCTTTGACTATGAGAATAATATTCTGATTACTAAACAATCATAAGTACTTCACAATATAGTGATTATGCCACCACAAAGCCTCCAATGTACAACTTGGAGAAGCTCGCACTCTAGAAGTCTAGAATTAAGTTATGCATGAATTCTATTGATGAAGATATTTTTGATTATTTTTTGACAGGTTCATATATCCTAACTAAATTAAATGGCAATGGCAAAGAACTCCCAAAGCCCAAGGCTAAATGAAGTGAAGGAGAAAATAATACTAGATTTTGTGATGCAAAAACAATGAACATTCTTATATCTAATATGACTAATGGCATACATCAAATGGTAATAGACTGTCACTCCGCGAAAGTAATCTAAGACTCTCTAATACGGATTGTGGAAATGAGCGCAGATGAAAGGAAAGACAAGGTGCATGGTTATTTCACAATATAATAATTTTAAGAAAGATCTAGAAGAGTCTCTAATATATATCAGATATTTAGTCTGATTGTGGAATCGATTTTTCTTGTACCAAAAAATGTCTTGGTGTTTATTGTTTGCGGATGATATTGTTTTGGTCGATGAGACGCGTGAGGGTGTAAACGTGAAACTTGAATTTTGGCGAGACAGTTTAGAAAAGAAGAGTTTTAGATTGAGCAGGGTAAAGATAAAATATATGAAACTTAAATTTAGCAGTACAAAAAGGACGGATGACTCCGTTATTAAGTAGGATGATCAAGATTTTCACGTAGTGAGTGCTTTAAATATCCGGGATCGATAGTTCAAAAAGGATGGAGGCGTAGATATAGATGTGATACATAGAGTTCAAGTAGGTTGGTTGAAGTGGTGAAGCTCGTCAGGGATCTTATGTGATCATAAAGTACCATGAAAACTTGAAGACAATTTTACCGTGCTGCAATTAGACCAGCGATACGGTTCTGAGTGTTGGGCAATGAATTGTGTACATGAGCACAAAATGGGAGTTGCGGAGATGAGAATGCTTAGGTGGATGTGTGGACACACAAATCTGGATAAATTAGGAATGAATGTATCAGGGATAAGATAAGAGTGACACCAATTGTAGAGAAGATGCAAGAATCTCGACTAAGATGGTTCGAACAGTGAGGGCGTTGGCACCATGCGGTCAAAATCTGATCTCAGACCCGGCCCTCCACAGTGACGGATTTGCGGTCCAAGATCACTTCTAGAAGATAAATGGTGGAGCCGTCAGATGCCATGTCCAGTGGGAGGGTCTCCTCGACCAGTGCTCTCTTACCATCCGCTTGAGCTAGGACATGTGGAAGACAGGATGGATGCGACTATGGGCGGAGAGACGGAGGTGGTAGGCCACCTCGCCGATGCAGGCGATCACCTCAAACAGGCCGTAAAAGCGAGCAAATAGCTTGGGATGAGAGCGGGTCGTCACTGAAGACTGGCAGTAAGGTTGAAGCTTAACGAATACAACGTCCTCCACTTGAAACTGGATATCCCTCCGACGCTTGTTCACATGGTGAATCATCTTCTACTGTGCGTGATGGAGGTGGGTCTTCAAGATCCGGAGAATCTCGTCACGGTCCAAAAGCTAGGTGTGCACTACCCTAACGAGAGATTCTCCCAAAAGGTGCTGGACCACGGTGGGTGGTGGTTGGCCGTAGACGGTCTGGAAGGGGGTCATGCCGACCGAATTTGGCCCAACCCAACCATTTACTCCAGTCACATGGGCGGTAGGAGATGAAACAACGCAAGTAGGTCTCCAAACAGCGGTTCATAACCTTGGACTGCTTGTCCCTCTGCGGGTGGTAGGCAGAACTCATCCGGAGATGTGTGCCTTGGAGTTTGAAAAATTCCTGCCAGAAGGAACTCAAGAAAACCGGATCGCGGTCGGTGACGATGGAATGTGGAAAACCATGTAGTCGGACGACGCAAGAAATGAACGCCTCAGACACCATTGGAGTTGTAAATGGGTGGCGCAATGGTATAAAGTGACCTAGGTCTCCAAACAGCGGTTCATAACCTTGGACTGCCCGTCCCTCTGCGGGTGGTAGGCAGAACTCATCCGGAGATGTGTGCCTTGGAGTTTGAAAAACTCCTGCTGGAAGGAACTCATGAAAACCGGATCGCGATCGGTGACGATGGAATGTGGAAAACCATGTAGTCGGATGACGCAAGAAATGAACCCTCAGACACCATTGGAGTTGTAAATGAGTGGCGCAATGGTATAAAGTGACCATATTTGGACAATCGTTCCACCACCACCACGATGCAGACATTCCCCAAGGACCGAGGGAGGCGCGTAATGAAATCCATCGCCACATCTTCCCATATGAGGTCGGGAATAAGCAAAGGCCGCAGGAGGCCTCCCGAAAAGGTGGCCTCGTACTTCGAGCGCTGGCAGACGAGGCATGCTGCCACGAATTCCTCCACGTGTCACATCATTCCCTTCCAATATAGTGTCATTGCGAGGCGGAGGTAAGTACGAAACGCTCCAGAATGGCCCACTGTCGGTGTAATATGGAACTCAGTAAGGAGCCGCAAAATGCTGGTTGAAGATGACAAAATGACCAATCGGCCCCGATAGAACAGACGGCCTCCAAGGAGGGTGTATGGGGGGGGGGGAGGGGGCAGGCATCGACATCCGTTCGTAAGCGCTCCATGATGGCCCTCAAGGTCGAATCAGACTCCACCTCTCTGTAAAATCTCAGCCTCCTACCAAACCGGGCGTGATATAGCTGTCAACTTTGCAAACATTGTCTGACGGGATAAGGTGTCTGCTGCCAAGTTGGACTTGCCGGAACGGTATTTAGCTGCGAAATCATAGCCCAATAGCTTTACCACCCAAATCTGTTGTGACGAGATGGTCATCTTCTGGCTGAGAAGGTACCGAAGGCTGTGATGATCTGTGCGGATAATGATGTGCCTTCCCAAAATATAAGGCCGCCAATGTTGAACCGCCAAGACGAGTGTCATCAACTCATTCTCGTTCGCCGTAGCGAGACCAAATGATTGAAGAGAAAACCGGCTAAAGTGCGCAACAGGCCACTCGGCCTGCATAAGCACAGCGCCAATGCCCGAGCCAGAGGCATCACACTCCACGATGAAGGGTTGGGTGAAAAATGGTATGAATACAACTGGGGTCGTCACCAAGGCCTGTTATAGGGTTGTGAAAGCGGAAGCTGTCTTGGGAGAGAACCGAAAGGTCGGGTCAGTCGTCTTGCGCAGAAGACGTGTGAGGGGTAGTGTCAGCTTGTCGTAGTCACGGATAAAGCGGCGATAATAGCCGATCAAACCGAGGAAACCTCGAACCACTCGTAAGTAGCGCGGTGACGGCCACTACAGAACCGCTGCCACCTTGTGTGGGTCCATTGCTACGCCCTGAGCAGATACGGTAAGACTAAGGTAGGAGATCTTGCGTTGAGCGAACACGCATTTCTTCAAATTGGCGACTAATGAGTGTTGTCGTAGAGTCGCCATAGTGATTTCCAGGTGGCGTAGGTGATCCTTCTAGGACAAGCTGTAAACAAGTGCGCCGTCAAAAAAACCCAGAACATACTTACAAATCACTGCCCTGAATATGTTGTTCATTGTGGCTTGAAAGGTTGTCGGCGTGTTGATTAGGCCGAACGGCATAACCAAGAACTCATAGTGGCCATCATGCGTACGGGAAGCGGTCTTCAAAACATCCTCCGCGCAAACTTGGATCTGGTGGTAACCGGAACGCAAGTCGATCTTGGAGAAATAAGTAGCTCCACTTAACTCAACCAGAAGCTCATGTATCACTGGTATAGGATACTTGTCCGCCACGGTGGCTTTGTTAAACTCACGATAGTCCATGCAGAATCTCCAACTGTCGTTCTTTTTAGGACAAGGACCGGACAGGAAAATGGGCTCACGCTCAGTCGGATTAAGCCGACGGTCAACATATCGGTGACCAAGTGTTTGATCTCATCCTTCTAGATGTGTCCGTAGCGGTAACGGCAAATTGAGATCGCCCGGATGCCCACTTGGAGAGGAAAATGGTGGTCGATGGTGCGTTGCGGTGGGAGGCCTGGTAGCGGCTCGAACACTGAGGCGAGGGCCTCCAAAAGGCGGGACAGCTGGGGCGGAGGAGAAATAGGCGGCGGTGGTGGGTGATCGGTCCCCGACGTCGTGATCTGCCATAGGAAGGTGCAAAAATCCGTCGAGTCAATGCGTTAGGCTGCGTGAGAAGAGATGGCGATCCGCTGGAGGGAAGCATCACCCTGAAGCGTGCATAGCCGATTGGCCCACTAAAAGGTCATACACATGGAGGCCCAATTGTGGTTGATGTCTCCCAAAGTCTGCAACCATGTGATGCCCAGAATTGCATCGACCCCGCCAAAGTGGAAAACATGGAAATCTATGAGGGCGGTATATTCGCCCAACTCTAGAGAGAGGCTGTGGCATAGGCCTCGAGTTGGCGATTGACAGCGATCACTAAGGTAAGCTACACAACTCTGTGTCGGGTCGGAAGGCAATTGCAAGCACGCCACGAATTTGTTGGAGATGAAGTTGTGGCTCGGGCCACTATCAATCATAAACACCTTCGGTGTTCCCTAGAGCCGTCCCTGGAGCTTCATAATGCGGGTCCTGAGATCCCCCCCCCCCCCGTAGAAGAACATGAAAGCTCCAAACGCAGCAGGCCGAGCTGCGTCGGCTCCTCTGGAGGATCGTCAACTTGTAGCAGGGCCTCAAGTTCAGCGGCCATCACCTCATCCTTGTCGGCGCACATGAGAACCTGTAGCTCTTTCAATGGGCAGACGTATCCTGGAGAATAGAGTTGCTTACATCGAAAGCACAAACCCTTCCCGCGCAAATCGTTGTACTCCTGTGTGGAAAGACGATGGGGGTAGACGGTCGTGGTGGCCTCGGAGGAAAGGCCGGCCTAGGTGGCACAGATGGATGATGTTGCTCCCCTGCTGGAAGTCGCAGTGGCGGAGTCACGTACGTCGCACGAGCAAGGGGGGAGGAGCTGTCGGAGGTAGTCGGGGGCGTCCCCCGCACAGACTGAGAAATCAGCTTCCACCAACCAGGCACCCTCCATCGCATTAAAGAGATCCCGAGGATGATGGGTGCGCAAGCAAGAGAGAACGTGGGGTCGGAGGCCCTGAAGAAAAAGTCGAGGTAATAATCTGGGCGGATTTAGAGGACGTGGTCGATGAGCTCGATGAACTCGTCGATGTACTACTCCACGGAAGCGGTATGTCATAGGGCACATAGGCTCTCTTCCACATTGCCTGAGTACCGACAATCATAGCGCTTCACCATCGCTTGGACCAGATCAGTCCATGAAAGAAGTGGGGTCGACTGGTGTAGCCAATGGACCTAATGGAGGGCAGAGCGCTCCATGGCAAGGGTCAGCAGAGCCACTTTCTGTCCCTCCGGTGTGCTGTGAATGTCGAAGAATTGCTCTGTCTTTGCAATCAATCCTAGAGGATCGGTGTTTTTGAAGTGAGAAACTTCGAAGGAGCGCGGCGCGTGGGCTGAGGCAAGCGTGGAGAGCGGATGTAGATGGGAAGGTAGGCTGACCGGTGAAAGAGGAGGGATCCTCCCCTGGGGATGGTGTAGCGGAGCAGCTGTCCAGCCGGGCATCACGGTCCACCGAGCCTTGGAGAATCGCTTGAATCGATGCGAGAGAGATAGCTTGGTCGTCGATGCGATGCTCGACGGCATTGAAGCGGGCATCAATCATCGCGCGAGTGGTCGACCGCCGCAGTCGGGGAGCCAGGAGCCGACGACGGTGCGAAAACTAATGGAGAGGAGAGTTGGGAGGAAGAAATCGAGGTGGGCGATGCGGTCGAAGCCGTTGGCAGGCGGATTGGAGTCGAGGAGCGCAAGATCCGACGGAAGCGGTGAACGACGGAGTCGGTGAGGAACAGTCGCGAACACAGATCTGGACGGCGAAGGCGTGCGAGGCAGGCGTGGTCGAAAGTCGGGACGCGAGGCAGACGGACGAGACTTGGAGGACGAAGAGAGGGTTCGAGTGCCGAAGGAGCAAGCACCATTGTTGATGAAGCTATGGCAGCGGACGACACCCAAAGGCATATGCGAGGCAGGCGGGGCGGCAGGTCGGACCAATGATACGCTTTGGGAAAAAATGCACTACAAGGGAAGATCCCACCTTGCCAGCTCTAGGCTCCATTTTTTTTTTCAAAATCCAGATACAAGATAACCCCAAAATAGGAGTCGGGAGTTATATAACCTTTCCCGAGAAATGCCAAACGAAAAGAGAATGCGACAAAAATAATAAAACATATTGGAACGATCACACTAAATCATCATGTTATAGTCCTTTCGGCCGGTCTACTTTGAGAATATACGGGCCACGTAGACGATGCTCCTTCCTCTAGGCCACCCCTTTGTGTCTGTAACACCCCCTCCATGGTTGAGTGAAACTCTAAGTAGGTGTACGATGAGTTGTGACGAAGCTGATAGTACTAAACGACCACTGTGGTGGAGGCAATTGTTTGAGTCTTGTGGTTTAGAAGTAGTCAAAAGATTAGTTTTAATGTCAACGTGATAGGAGTTTATAGAGTCGCACATAAGGACGTGTGGAACTTGAAGTGATTGATCATGTTGGTTTACGAAACAAAGTCCTAAATATGTATATTAGAAATACGCTAGATGGTATTTGATTAATTAGGAATTAATCATAAAAGGAATTAATAAATTCGGGTTTGAACCAAAATGGGAATTCCCAATACCATTAAAATTTTCTCTCTAGTGGTTTAAAGCGCATGTAATTTTTGAAATTACATAACCATGCTTTTAGGTAGTTTTGGAAACTACTTAGCGGTTTTGAAAAGATATGTCGTTTGGTTCTGTTTAAGAAGGTCTTCTAAAAACCATAACATCCTTTTCAATTTTTTCATTCGAAAGAGGAAAAACTGCTCCCCCTTTTCATATTCCGAAAGTGGAGAAATTGTAAGAGAGAGAGAAACTCTGCACTAGATGGAACTAGCAATACGTAGCAGAGGAAAACGGACATCTTTCAGCCTCGTGTACGTTGGACGGGCTGCAAGGTGTTTCCGACGTTTGTGTGTATACGTTTAGAGAGGCAGATACTATTCTGTGTTTTGGTCTCAAAAGTACATTATTTTTGTCGAAATTCGATTTCAAAACAAGTATAAAAACTAGTATCTTGATTTGTAGTGTTTCACATGGATCTTGTCGAGGGTTTCCTATATTTCCGCCGTGCATTTGATGCCTAAGAAATCCAAAAGTGATCTCATGCGAGACTATATTACGGCTAGGATGTGGCATGCACCCATAAGGCCAAAACAATCGGTCAGAGCCTCGAAGGAGTGGATCGACAGAAACTTCGCACTGAACAATGGAGGCTTCCTCCCATAAAAATCTCAAAATAGTTGTTAAACGAGCAATCTGCGGCTGCCGAGAAAGAGAGTCGATTGCGCAATTGGAGGAGCCAATGCGGAATTCGATAGAGAATCATAGCCCAATAGTTTTGCAATTCATACCTATTGTGTCGTTGTCGCAATCTTCTAATTCAGGAGGTACCTGAGGCTATGATAATCCGTCTGGACTGTGAAACGATGTCCAAGCAGGTAGGGACGCTAGTGTTAGACAACAAGCACCAACGCCATAAGCCCAGACTCATACGCGGAGCGAGGGCGGACAGCTTCCGCAAACATACGAGTGCAGTAAGTAATGGGATGTCCCATTTGCATCAACACAGTATCGACGCTTGTGCGTGAGAAGTAAGACTCGACAACAAATAGCTGGGAGAAATCTAGAAGAGCCAAAACTGGAGTAGTGTTGAGGGCTCGCTGGAGGGCCTGAAAGGTTGTGGTCGCCTCTGGTGTCTACTGGAATGCGCCAGCATCAGATTTCTTCAATATGTTGGAGAGAGGTTTGGCAATTTTGCCATAATCTGTAATAAATCGTTGGTAGTACCCAGTGAGGCCTAGAAAGTTTCGTACATCACAGAGAGAGCGTGTTGTGGGACACTATAGAATGGCCCCGACCTTGTTCGGGTCCATTGCAACTCCCTGCGTGGAGATCGAGTGGCATAAGTAGTTGTGTCATAGTCGGAGCAGTGATCCAACTTAGAAAAGTAAGAGGCCCCTCGCAGCTCATCCAATAGCTCATGTATGATCGGCTAGGAAGCACCAGTACGAGTACGAGTATCAGGTACGATACGTATCTATAAAGAAGAAGCCGGAAGAAGAAACCGGAAGAAGAAGCAGGAAGAAGAAGCGGGAAGAAGAGCGGGAAGAAGAAGACGAAGCAGCGGGGGCAGCAGGGGCAGCGGGATAAGTATCAGCGCGTATTGTACGCGTACTCGTACCAGAAACGTACCCGGTGCGGGTATATGGCTATTTTTGGCGCATCAGTGCTTTCTAGATGATCAGAATGGGATACTTGTCTGGGATAGTAACCTTGTTATGCTCCCGGTGGTCTACGCAGAAACATTAACTACCGTCTTTCTTGCAAACTAAGAAAACCGGGCTCGAAAATGGACTAGCGCTGGGGCGGATTATACTCACGTCAGCATGTAACCCAAAAGTGTGTCAATATTGCCCTTCTGCATGTGGTTGTAATGGTAAAGATGAACATATACGAACGACACAACGGTCTATAATGAGAGGCGGTGGTCCGTCAGACGAGGCGGTGGAATGTGGGTCGTATGGGCGAAGATGCCTGAACCATATCTATAATAGCCTCATGCTCAACCATATCACAAATATGCGACCAAATCGACATTGTTCATTTTCTGAAGAGATTGGAGTGAGACGGACTTGTGTCGCCCAGGATGCGGATCCATTCCACTCCCAGAATAATATCTACCCCGCCCAGTGCAAAGGAGTAAAAGTTGGCTTGTATAGGGCATGGGCCCACTGTGAAGGCTAGCCCTGAGCAAAGGCCTCCAGTCGCCCGACGGCGACCATCCCCCAAACAACAGAAAAGTGTGGAACGAAAGTCAAGGATAACACCAAATGATCTACCAGGCGTTATGAAATGAAGTTATGGTTGCCCCACTATCAATCATGACTACCGTTGGAATCTCGTCGGCGGCAAAGAGGGGAAGGTCAAGGAGGTGCAAGGCGGGCAGAGGATCGCCAGCATCATCATCAGCCTCCAAGGCCTAAAAAATCAAAATCGGTGAGGATAACCTTGGGCTCCTCCTCACCAACGAGGACTCGAAGTTCCTTCAATGGGCAGTCATGGGTCGAAGAGTACGACTGCTTGTAGTGAAAGCACAAGTCCCTCATACGAAGATCATGGTCACTCCTGATTGGACAGCTGGAAATGTGTCAGAGTTCTGGGAGGACGCATTGGTGGACCTAGGCAGATGGGGAGCCCATGGGCCTCCATTTGTGGTGGATGGGGCACTACTGCGGGCCTGGAGGTTGGATGAGGAGGGGATACCATAGGTGGAAAACCAATATCCAGCAGCTGACTTTGAATTCAGCTTCAACCAAACGAGCGAGGAACATGACCTGGACAATAGAAGGCGAGTGGTGTGTGTGCAGGAGAGTGCGAATATGTAGAAGTAAGTCATGCATGAAAAAACTAAGGTAGCGGGTTGGAGACTCGACATATGCGTGGCTAAGGAAATAAATTTGTCGATGTAGTCGTGGAGGGACCCTGTCTGGTAGACGCCAAAGAAAAGCTGCACCACGGATCCCGAGTAACGAACATCGCAACGACGGATAAGCTCCTGCTGAAGGTCCGACCAAGATAGAGTGGGTATGGACAAGCATATACAACATACTCAATGGAGAGTGGAGCCCTCCATGCCGATGAGAGCTGTGCTGACCTTATGCGGCTCCGGGATTTGATGAATGTTGAAAAACTGCTCTGCACGGGCAATCCATTCCATGGGGTCGGCGTCGTTGATGGAAGGGACGTTGAACGAAAGGAGTGTATGTGGGAATCCCGCCAGCAGAGAAATTGGATCTTGGGGAGGGTCCAGGAAGCGATGGGGACTCCGTGTTGGAGGAAGATAAAGCACGCAGTCAGCTGGACAGGAGGCTGTCAAACTTAACATTCATCTACAACTTTAGGGCCTAGAGCGAGTCAATGGATTCCTCATGAGCATCAAGGAAGCGGGAGATGGCCAGATCCATAGGAGGCTAAGGCGCGTGAGGAAGGACAGTGCGCAGTAAGACGAGTGAGGGAAGCGTTGTCGGGTGCGGTTACAATTCATCACGGCCAGCAGCGGGGGAATCGAACCAGAAACCATAAACGGGGCACTGCACAGTCAAAAAAGGCACGGCAAGATCGGGCCGACATTGCAGGAGCGGCGCAATCGGCGATGTAGGCACTGGCAGCGAAAGGCGCGATTGAGCAGCAAGGCACTGGCAAAAGGAAGCGCAATCGAACAACCGGGCGCTGGTAGGAAGAGACAAGACAGGGACGGCGCTAGCCAGATGGGATCAATTGTGGTGACGCGCGCGGAACAAACCGACATGGCGCACGAGAGGGCGTGCAACAGCCGCGACTTCGGGCAACAGAAGCCGTGATCGGAAGAGAGGCAGGTCGGACCAAATTGTTACCTCCCAATTTTCATAATACCATCCAAGATGAAGAAAATGCACGGTCCCGTGGTCGAAATACAAAACAAGGAAAGATACATTCGGTTTTCAAACATTGGTGCATCTTAATGATTTTCCCCAAATGTGTCATTAGTGGGCCTTTTGCGAAGCCGGTATAACCGTCGCACTGGAGGACGTCGCTCTACCTTCGCGTCTGTAACATCTTCAGATATAGTACTTTCTATCATCACAATCACATGAAAAGCTGAAGAGTACTCTAGATTGGCTCGAAACTGATTTTCAGAGTAATTTCAAAATTTTGGAGAAAGTAAAAAAACAGGTGTGACCTTGAGGAAGAGGACAAAACAAAGGGTTAAAGATTTATATATGAAGAAGGATATCACTTATATATATAAATATCCATTCTATTGAATAATATATGTACAAAGGCCCATTGCAAGGCCCAGCTAGAGCTCATTACCACTTTAGATTTTAGCCCCACGTCTTAGAATGAGATTATTGCTCTTTCCTCTCTTCATATATATAAGCGTACAAATACTTGTATGTATAGATAAGTGAGAAATTAATAAAATATTCTTTTAATTTCTCTCATTTTCGTATTCTTATACATCGTATTAGAGCGAAACAGATCCTTTTTTTCGCAGCTCTCAAAGTCTGACTGTGAGCTCCCATTTCATGCTCTCAGATCCCCTCTTCATTGTCGCGAGCTCCACATGTTTGCAACACCATGTGTTCGCATCTCCTTTTTTGTTTGCCAAGTTACTGATCGCAGCCCCTGTTCGCTGCTAATTGCGATCATCAGTGATTCTTCTGCTCGCACAATCTCTACGTTCTTATCGCACTTGCGGAGCACCGTATGATCTCTCAATGCACCTTGCGCCTGCCTGCAAGAGCTCCTGCTCGCAATCTTCTTGTGAGTTGCCCTTATCCACAAGAGCTCCTATTCGTTGCTCCTACTCGCCAGTCCTCCTGCTCGCTATTCCTACTCGCCAATCCTCCTGCTCGCTATTCCTACCCGCGAGAGCTCCTACTCCCCAGTCCCTCTGCTCGCCAGCAGAGCTCTAATAAGAGCCCATGTTCACCACTCCTGTTTGCCGGTCCTCCTGCCGCAAGAGCTCCTGCTCGTCAGCATCCTTTTTGCAGTTGTTGCTCGCCTCTGCCAAGATCCTTCTCAGTTCCATAGCATGATCGCGCCCTCTGCGCAGCTCCCCGACTGCTTTTTGTCATTTTTCTCGCCAAGTACAATGGATTTGAATGATGACCCGTTACTTCCGGCCCGGGCTGCGACTCCTCTTCCTGAAATTCGTGATGAGCTTTGGATCACCACTATCTCTCTTAGTGGGAAGAGAACTTTGTCGATTGGATGCACTCGGTGGGCCGTGTTCTTTGGACCAAAGGCCTCCATCACCGACTAAGGCTACACCTACTGAGCCCACCGAGGAATGGCTCTGTGATGACGGTCATGTCCAATCATGGATCCTAAAATATATGGACAGTGAACCATATCGTATGGACATGTATCATGAGGCGGTCAAGGCCATGTGGGAGGAACTTTACTCTCTTTATTTTGGCAAGGACAGCTTGGAACACCTGTTTGACATCATCACGGACTTTCAATATCTCAAATCAAGAGTGGTTGGAGACTTAACCTCCTTTGTTGCACAATCCAAAACTGTAGTCGAGGTCTGGATTCAACATCAGCCTCCAACTGAGGACCTTGCTGCCCAACATGCCCAGAAAGAAGTTGTTGGCATCACCATGATGATAGCTCATTTTTCGCCTCATCTTCACGGCGTCCGGGCACATATCCTTTCTTCCTCCATTCCCTCTCTTTTGAATGTGTGCTCCATATTATTAAAGGTTACCCCACCCCCCGATGCTCCCGATACTTTCTTTCTGGATCTCCTATAACACTCTTTTACCTCGCACCCTGCTCCTCCATCAGATCGTGGAGCTCACACCACTTCTCGGGGTAGGGGACGCAATGGAAGGACTCGTCCTACGTGTACTTATTGTGCTCAGGATGGTCATCTTGAGGCAGCATGCTAATCGTAAGCATGGTATGCCCCCACAATAGCATGCATCCATTGCGGTCGATACTCCTTCCATTACCCGTACCGACATTGATGTCTTGCGCACCCAGCTCCAGCATCTTTAGGGGATGATCAGTCGTTCATCTGGGTATGTTGCGTCAATCTCCAATAAAGATTTCTCCTGTCTCTCCCATAGTTCAGCTTGGATTGTGGTCTCGGGTGCCACACACTATATTACCCCACAAAAACCGCCTCAGTACTTGAACTCTGCGCATTCTAAGTTTATAACAGTGGTCAATGGTGACACCACCCCGGTTTTTAATTCTGTTGATGTGCCTCTCACTTCATCTCTCACTTCGCATGATTCTTCATGTTCTAGGTCTCATTTCAGCCTTCTTTTTTTAGTCGCCTTACTGCAGACTTTGATTACTCTGTAACCTTTTCTTCCTCTTCTTTTGTTGTGCAGGATTGACGGACGCAGAATATCATTGGTAAATGACGATTGTCTAGCGGGCTCTATACTCTGGACGTTCCACCCACAGTTCTTTATCAATTCTGTTATTTGGCACTGGCATCTTGGGCATGTTCCTCTCCCAATTCTCAAGAAAGCTCTTCTCGATTTCTCCCTCACTGACTTTGTTTACGAGTCGTGTATCTTCGAAAAACAGCATCGTTCTTCTTTTCACTTATTGTACTTGAAGTAATGCTCTTTCTGCATTAGTACATTCAAATATTTTGGGACCTTATAAAACAACTGGTATTTTTGGTTATTGTTATTGTAAGAGTTATCTTTGTTATTATTAGTTTTTAGGGTTTCCTACTCTTGTATCACCCCTCTCATATAAGAGGGGTCCCCTTTCCAATCTTATTTTTTACCCGGTTATTATTTTTCATGATTCATTGAACATGGTATCAGAGTCGTGAAAGTCTCTCCTTCTCGCATTCACCCTCGACCTCTCCCGTTCGCATTAGTCATCGACCTCTCTTGCTAGCGTTCATCGTCGACCTCTTCCACCACCTTCCAGCCTCTCTCCCGCTCCGTCTAGAGCTTCTCTCTTGTTCCCGTCGGCCATGTCGCCAATCGGCCGACAGGATTCTTTCTTCGGCGACTTCCCAGTGGTCTGATTGGCCTGAAATTCTCAAAAAAGTTTTGTTTTGTGCCTCATATCAACACACTTGCATTTCACTTGATTCCAACAGTTGGACGTTGTAGAAATTCAGATCTAGTGTTCTCTCCTAGTTGAAGCGATGTCATTTCTAATCATGTTTGACGTTATTGATTCCGATATCTTCATGACCCCCGTTGGATCTACCCGGGCTGGTCCGGATCACAACTTCTCTCAACTTACCACAATTTGTCTGGATGACACGAATTATTTGTCGTGGTCTTGCTCTATTACCTTAGTCTTAAAGAGTCGTCGTCCCTTTGGCTATGTCAATGACATTACCACTGAACCTGCTTGCACCTCTGCGGTTGGCCCCAATGAGAGTCTGAGAACTCTCGTCATGTAATGGCACACAAACTCTATAACGGAGTCCGTTGCTCAGAATTACCTTTTTCTTGATATCGTCGCCGATATATGGAAGCGTGTTGAGTTTACATATTCTTGTAAAGGGAATGTGACACAAATTTACCATTTACGCTGCCAGATCTTTCTTCTGTGTCAAGTCCTTCTGCTTACTATTTGGAATTCACTCAACTCTATCAAAAGTATGGCCATTTTGACTCTCTTATCATGGTATGTCATGCTGATGAACTCTTGATGCGGGCACATGAAGATCGTAATAGGGTATTTGAGTTCCTGCATGGGCTTCATAGAAACTTTGATCAGATTACTGTTTAGATTTTGGGACATGCCCCCATTCTTACGCTCACCGAGGTCTACAATATTGTGCAATAGGAGTTTCAGGCCTCGCTCTCCTGATAAAGATCACCTCACTTGTGATTATTGTGGCAAGCCCTGTCACACTCGGGATACGAGCTTCAGTCTGCATGGTTTTCCTCCCGGTTTCCCTCCTCGTGGGGATCTACATTCCGTGGTGGTTGGGTCGTGAGAGAACTCCATGTCGATCATATCACTCTGCTCATCTGATTGAGATTCCCGAGAGCAGTTCTCCCGGACTTGTTGATCCTACTCCCACCTCTCAATCCATTTTTCTATTGATGAGATGCAGGCCCATCGCCGACTGGTGTTTGGCCTTACTACTAATACTGTTGCCACCGCCTCTTCATCATCTTCCCTTGCCCAGGGTACACCAGGTGCCCATTCTGCTACTACTCATCCTTCTACACATTGGATTATTGACTTTGGGGCCACTGATCATATGACTAGCTCAGCTTCAGATTTTGTATCTTATTCTTCTTTATCTGGCCGAGACAAGATGAGCATTGTTGATGGTTTCTTTCCTCCATTGCTAGGAAGGTTCCATCCCTTGTTCCTCCCTCACCTTATCTTTTGTTCTACATGTCCCTAATTTCACCCGCAATTTACTTTCCGTTAGTCATTTGACTAATTCTCTCTAATGCTCAATTACCTTTTTTTCCTTCTCATTGTGTTTTTCAGGATCTGAAGACAGGGAAGGCGAATAGCTCTGGTAGTCTGCACGATGGCTTGTATGTGTTTGACTCCTCCACCAGGTCCCCTTCTCCACAAGCTCTCCACACCTCCAAGATGTCCCACCTATACAACTGGCATCATCAGCTTGGCCATCCTTCCGTTGTTATCATGCAATGCCTATTTTCTACTTTTCCTTCTACATGTTTTAAAATTTTTGTTTGTAATGTATGTGTAGTTGCAAAACATCACCGTCTTCCTATTAGTCATGTTTCTTTACATAGTACTATTCTTTTTCATATTGTGCACACTGATGTTTGGGGGTCTTGTCATATTGCCTCAATTTCTAGAAGTTGATGGTTTATCATCTTTATTGACTGTTTTTCTCGCATGACTTGGGTCTATCTAATGAAACACAAGCATGAAGCATTTTCAATCTTTCACAAGTTTCATAAAATGATTTCAACTCAGTTTTTTGCCAATATCAAAATTTAATGTAGTGACAATGGTCGAGATTATATCAACTCTCAATTTGAGCACTACCTTACCGATAATGGGATTTTGCATCAAACTTCCTGTGCTCACTCTCCTTTTCAGAATGGCATCGTTGAGTGCAAAAACCGTCATCTGTTGGAAGTTGCTTGGTGTCTCCTGTTCATTATGTATCTCCCTAATTCTATTGGGGGGATCATGTTCTAACCACTGCCTACCTTATAAATTGCATGCCTTCTAAGATATTGGGTCACCAAACCCCTCTTCGCACTTTAGGAGTTACCCTGACATCTCTACAACCCAAGACATTTGGGTGTGTCTATTCAGTGCATATTCCCGCCCCGGGCTGGTCTAAACTTGATCCTCGTGCACATAAATGTGTTTTTATTGGTTACTCTCCTACTCAGAAGAAGTATAAATGTTATCACCCCTACTCGCAAGACCTTTGCCTTGGCTGATATTATGTTTTGTGATTCTAAGTCTTACTATGAGACCTCACTTCAGGGGAAGCCTACACCTATAGAAGAAGTGAGCTCCCCTACTTTCTCCCTTCTGATCCCTCCTCTATACTCCATTCCTCTACATACTACCTATTAGGGGGGATCCTCCTTTTCCCCAGACCTTTACAGGTGTACACCAGACAGAGTCAAGGTCATAACACGCCAACTCATCCCACGCTAATACGTTATTTTTAATATTTCTAATGGCATTGGGTAAATTTGCCACTTTTCTATATCATTTGTAGGTCTTTATGTGTTTGCTTGGCTAGCTGTTCTAGATCTTTAATTATCTCTTTTTACTCCAATTTTTATTCTACTTAGCTAATTAATGAGCGTAGTATTTGGATTTTGCTGGAAGAGTTCGGTCGTAAGCTGATGTTACTAGTGTTTGGCTGGACCTGAAGCTCATGCGGCTAACCGTTCATAAAGGCGAAGTAACATGCTACATATTCTATAATGTCATTAAAACATTTAAATTTTTTGTAATTCCATAGATTGCCTAATAAGCATTGTTGATGCGGTGTTACGATGTGGCCTGTTCGAAACCACAAATTACTGTTGTTTTGGTAGATTTGCAGACGAAAGCGGCCGAATAGGAAATGCATAAGTTTTTGTTGTCTGCAAAAATTTAGTCATTGTTAGGCTTATTATCAATGCTTGTAGTATTTTGATGACTAAGACTTGTTATTTCTCGCTTAATATTCCCTTGGAGGGTAATAATGAAACATTTAATATCAGCTACAACTCGGGCGAAGTTAAAATTCAGACAGCATAGTTTTTGGCGACTTTGTTCTAAATATTCTAGAATCCTAATGTAGCGTATGTTCTCACTATGTAATACGTAAATTTATTTTACATCATCCAATGAGAATTCTAGATAATTGGTCTGCTAACTTATTATTTGAGTCTTTAATATGCTCAAAAATATTTTTGAAATTTTCATTGATAATGTGATCCAAGAAATTAATCCATCGTTTATAATTAATCTTTTTTCCTATTCCTGTTTTGGTAAAATTTTACTATGGCTTCACAATATATTCTGACTAATATTTCTTTTCTATTTAGGATAAATAGTCGAAAGTTGACTAAACCAAAACAAACTGCTAGGATTTCTTGATCAATACTGCTAGCATGACCTTATTCTTTAAAATTATCAATATTGTATCTATAAATTTGTTCTTCTAGTCTATTGGTGTACTTGTGTGGTTTACATTTTAGTACAGCTCCTCAACCAGATTCACATTCATCTGTTTATATGATTAGATATTTTGTATCTAAGGGTAATCTAAGGTCTGGAGTGACTTGACCGATATTTGATTTTATTGATCTGTCTAGTATCTTCTAGATTAAATTCCTTTTGTGACCCTTTTTACTTTGTTATATAATAATCCTGCTGGTTTTCCATGGTCCTTAATAAAGATTCGTGCAAAATTGGCAAACCCAAGGAACGGAAGGAGTTGTTTAATAGTTGTGATTGGTGGAAAGTTTAAGACTTTTTTACTAATGTTCTCTTTCAGTTTAATTTTTCCCTGTCGAATTCTACTCTTAAAAATTCAATATTCCAATGAAAATCGGTGTCTTCTTTGTACTAATTATTAAACCATGTTCCATGAATTCTGCTAGGACAAGTTTTAAATGACTTATGTATTCCTCTTTAGTTTGAGAATGGACAAGGATATCATTTATGTAGACTCTTGTAAACGTCTGATATTTGTTAAAGATGTCATCCATTTTGAGTTAAAATATACAAGGGCATTCTTGAGTCCAATGAGCATCACTAACCATACAGAGTGCCCAAGAGGTCAAGTAACTTGTCCATGGGATGTTATCAGGATGCATATGAATCTGCCAAAAATCAAATTTAAGGTCAAATTTACTTAAGACATTATGATTTTGAATACTATTGAAAAATTAGGTTTTATCTGGAATGTTGTAAGCATAGTCAACAGTGTTGTCATTTAAGTGATTATAATCAATGACCATGCGAGATTTGTCGCGGGTATGTTCACTATGTTTATTTACGATAGATGCAGGACTCTTGTGGACTATTACTACGTCTAATAACCTGGATCATTAACAGCTCATATATGTGCATTTTAAAATCGGCTATGTTATCATTATGACATCTAGTTTTTTAGAGATGATGTGAAAATTAGGATCTTTTAAATCTAATTTACAGACTAATTTGTTGCGCTTCCAATAGCGTTGGGGGTTTTTGACAAGGATATTGTCTTTTTCTAAGGTACTAATGAGTTGGCAATGTCGGTGTTACTGGTTTCTAATAGTGTATACAGTGGAGCTGGAGGTACGGGGTTAGCTAGAGGGGAAGTGTGAGTGGCTAACTCATCTAGGTACTTACTAAGAGTTTAAATCTCTTTAAGTGGTTTGTGCTAAAAAAACTAGCTTTGCAAGCGTTAGGGGCGTGCAATAGCTGGGCGATAGAGTTGAGGTAACCAACGCAGTCTAAGGAATGGAGTTGGCTAACGGAGTCCCACCACGCTTTCGAGCAACCCCTGATGTAAAAGGAAAGGCCGGTTGAGTTAAAAGATGCATGCTACACGTGGCAATAAAGAGACGATGATACTAGTTGATAAGAAGTTCAGGTCAATAACACAGTCGACGTTAGGTCTTGTAAGATAATACGAACATGGAGGGATTGATCATTCGTACACGTGTCATTGTCTAATTTATAAGCAATTTTATAGGTGTTGTCTAATTGTTTATCGTAATAAAATAATTGGTCATCCATTTGCTGTACCTCAAAACATACGGATTCAAGGATAAGTTGTACTTAGGAGAGGGGGACCAATTTAGTGTCGAGTTGTGTGTTGTTGCAACTGATGTCGACTAAACAGAGAACTTCTAGACTCCAATCATGAATTTTAAACCGGGTATGGATTTTAAGTCTATGAATGCGGGGACCATGACGTATTTCCTTAGACAAGGGTTTAGCAGGGAAACTGTTTACTACAAAGGAGTTCGTGGCACTGGTTACATTGTTGTTTGGCGAGCTGGAGAGATGAGGTATTCTGCTGTCAAAATTTTCTAAGTACATTGCGGGCTAAATAATGTTCTTTGAGAACGGTCTAGCGATGCTTTGTGGTGGTCATATGGCTCGTATTTTGGAGATAAACTTTTTAGTTGTTATGTATGATTTATTGGTCATATCTAGCAATTGGATAATATAAATCTGATTACGTGGGTGGTCATTACGTAGATAAGCATCCATCATATGCATCACTAGGAAGAACTTATTGGGTATGCACATAGTTATATAGTTGGTCAAACAAGGTAAAAAGGTTTGTAACATCTTTTTGTAGGAGGGTGACTTAGTTCTTTAAGTCACTAAGTTGATTTTCAATATCTAAAATGCGTAAATCAATGATATCATTTTGGCTAGATTCGTGTGCAATAGACTATCTAGTGGGAAATGCAAGAGAGCATTCAAAAAAAACTTACAGGATTCAATAAAGCAGGCGGTGCATTGGTATCGTAAGGCTAAAGTAGGATACCTAAAGCAGTAGGTACATGGTTTATCATTACTACCACTATTGTGCCTCCACTTATATTCGCACGAAGTCATATTATATCTGGTTGAGATATTAATCAGGGGGTCATTGGATAAGTTATCTTCATAGGACTCACGATATTTATTATCAAATTCTACTAATTCTTTCGGTAGTTCTTCGATGTCATTATCAGAATCAGGAAGATAACGATCATCCTGGTCATTAATACTTACTATGTTATAAATGCTATCCATATCACTAATTGTTTCATCTATTTGGATTAGATCTTTATTAGTCTATGCATTAGGTCTGCTTGTTTATTATGAATGTTATAACGTCGGTTACATTCTTTGGCTAGATGATCCGTAGAGCAACAGGTAAAGCATGTTAAGGTCTTATGGTAATTGCATATTTTGTCATATTTCCATACATGCTTATCTTTATTTAGATAAGGTTTCCTATTATTACTTTTGCGGAGATAATACTTTTCTCAGTTTATATTCATGATCATATTTTGGTAGTCTGTAGGTGATTTCTACTTCCTTAGCATAGCTGAGGTGTATATATGTACTATATTAGAGGGGAAATTTTTCTTTAATGAAACATTCACTTTTTGATTTTACCCCTCTTTATTTAAAAAAAATCAATTTTTAAAAATTTATGTGTTCTCTTTTATTTTAAAATTGTGCTCTCATATGGGCAAAGTCCTCTAGCTATAATAAAAAATGTGATTTCCCTGCTCCTCGCAAACCTCCGTGCACATGGTAAAAACGAACGATGGGCAGAGTATAACGCTCGGGGGTTTTCAAGCGGCGGGAGCACCGACGCGTTGAGGCAATGTCGTGGTCGGGGTAATATCGTGTGGGGCACTGGGGGCCCCCGTGCACTATCGCGATCAGGGTACTATCGTGGTTGGTCGTAGGGACGGAGCACCGTGTCTGTCACTCATATATTCTTATAGAAACTATATTCGCTTTTTAATTGACCAGTGATTTGGAGGTCAGTACATTTTTCCACTAAATAATCAATAATGAATTTGATCATAGTGATGATGTTATCAATTTGGAGAAGGTATATTTGTCGCTCTTTATTTTTTTTTATATTTAGGTTCCCAATGGGTCGGGTAATTTTAAAAAGAGTTTTTCTCTTATAGTATGATTGTAAAAGCAGTCAGTTATATAGTTATAATATATGTAATATTGGAGAAATGATTTAATATAATGTCACTTATTAATTTGGAGTTGTTCTAATTTGTTAATGGCTTCTACTTGTGGTGTGGTGGTCATATTGGGTTATATCCTAAGAGTAAAAAAGTAATCTTATTGGTAAAATTGTAAGGGTTTGCGCCTAAGGCAAGGTAGCGATTAAAGCCTTGGGGATATTCTTTCTTGTATGATTAAATAGAGTTTCTTATGGAGTTGAGTGAGCAAATAAGTTATTGTGTCGTTTTGTCGCATAAAATTTTGTCATTTTCGCCAACTAAATCATGATTGCTAAATCCTACTGAGTTTAATTCTATGAGTAGTTGTTCTATTTTGACATAATTATATTGTAATTCATTAAGTTGTTTTTCTATATTTTAGACTATTACGTTACGAGTTATTTTTGAATTCTATGTTCCATTTTTTAAAAAATTTTGAAAGCGTTGGAGAGTTGATTTTTCATATATTGTTGGTTAGTTGATATTTCTTTATCATCTTATTTTTATGGTCCAATGGATCGATATTGAGTTTATATATATTCATGTATTTTATTGTTGTAAAGTTCAATGTTTTAATAAAGCTGATAAAAAGGTCAATTAGGCTATTTAATCTACAAAGTGGGAGTAAGTGGAGTTACAATACTAGATATGTTTAAATTCTTCATTACTTTGGATTGTTCTACAAGGTTTAAATAGATTTCTAACTCTAAGTAGGAAACCCCCGAAGAGCCTTCTGCTACTGCCACCGGTCTCATGAACCAGGTTGACTAGCTGCGGTTTGGTGAGTTCAATGAAAGAAATGGTGATGGGTTCCACGCTGACAACGTCTGCTCGAGGAAAGGGTCGTGTGTGCTGCTCGAGGAGTGGAAAAAGTTGGCAGCACGAGAACTGAATGTGAGAAAAGAACGGCATGCGGCGGGCGCTGCACCTAATTTCTCAGGACGGTGTCGCTATGCACCGATGAGAATGTTGAATCGAGGAGTTGTCGTAGCATGAATGGTTTGGACAGTTTCGCGCGAGAATGAAGGAAAGACCGATCTGAGAGCTTGTTGGAACGCACAATAGAGTTGGAGAGGCGCTAGAAGAGGAGACAGAGTTGTGCAGTTGAAATCGGGAGTGGGACTACCCGATCGCGCGCGGTTCAATTGATTGCAGTAGAGATAAAGGAGGATCGAAAGCAAAGAGTTGTTCTGTTAGCGGGAGAGGATCAAAAAGCTCTAATATCAAGATGTTATGGTCCTAGCCGGTAATGTCGTTGGAGGTGGTGGCAGAGATACAAGGGGAGTTGAGCTCAACCCACGAAGAATGTGGGGGCGGGGAAGAAGGGGAGCATTGCTCAACCCTAGTCCTAGAAATGGGAAGAAGAGGAGAGAGCTAAAGAGAGAGAAACTTAATTAATTCAATTGATATCCTTAAACATGACATAATTGGTCTTTAAAATATTACAAGATAGCATAAGGGTAAATAAGCTCAAAGCAAGAAACAATAAAAGACACTAAGGACTCGTGCAACGACTTGAATAATAAAAGATGTTTAACATGAATACACGGCGACGCTACTTAACAACATAGATAACTAGTCGTTTCAAACCATAACACGATGATCCACTATTCAACATGACAGACATGTCAGACGATGTAAAGGTTTCATAGATGAAACGAAACATTTCTAGTATTTTTTTTGTAAAATATCATTTTGAAATATATCGACCGATATATCAAACTATCAGTAATCGACCAATATATTTGTCAATACATCCGCCGATATATCGGTTGATATATCCCAACGATATCAACTAGCTTATTTATTTATTTTATTTAGAGGCTATGGTTTAATAAATAACAAAACAAAATTGTTTTGTAAACTACGTTGTTGAGCTCCAGCTCTAGACTATATTCTTGTTTCCTATGACTTTCATTAACTTTGATTTCGATTGACCATCACATTTTAGACTGAAGCTTATGTACCTTCAATAGTCTTCGACAATTTCCTAGCTTCTTGCTTCATCTAGCTTTCTTTCATGTGTTAGTATATATGAAATATTTCAACCGATATACTAAAATGAACATGTTCTCAACATTCGATATCCGACAACTGCAATTTTTGTTGAAGAATAGCATATCAACTTTGATCATGGGATATTTTTTGTTATCCCGACACTGAAACAATTCTTCATTAGATTATGAATCATTTACCTAATGAAAAAGCATCACTCTAAAACAAATGTGCTACATCAGCTTCATTCCTCTCAATATTCATTTGGCAACAAGTTTTGGGTTCGTGGGATGTTCTCCGACCTCAACTCCTGCTCTTTTCCGGACGGCGTGGTGACCACCGTCCAGAAAGCAAACCAACCGCCACTATTATTTTCCCCATTTTCTTCTTTCTGCAAAGCCGTCCAACAGGCCGTGAAGCATATGTTGTCGGAGCAGCCACCCCACTACATGAACAACTAACCTAACAAGCATTTTTGCTGGCGGTAATCAAGGCGCTTACCAAAGAAAGGTAAGGGGAGCAAAGATGATTTTTTTTCTCATAGAAATCGCTAGATTTCTTTTCTTGTAGAAAATCAAGCCAGCCCCTTTCAGTGGACCAGCTTCATTAAATAGGGGCCAAATGAAGCCTCAACCTAAAAAAAACTATTTTGCAAACCTCCAGCAAGGTACCATTAAACAATGTCCCAGCTTACTAAAATTTTACTCTGATATCAATAATTATGACAAAGGACTACCAGATGAAATACAAAAACCAATGTTAGGAAGTAAAATGGTGGGAGGAAATATACAAATTCAAGAGAAAGATGGCTCGATGAAGAAATTTACCTTATTCCGATGACCATGTAAGCCGGCGATAACCATGGCATCGACGTCCAGCGAGTCGACCCGCCTGGGCTTCTTCCACAACCTTCTTCTCAGGCTCGTCTCCTCCTGAAACCCTACAAGGCCCGCACTTCTCTCCTCCCCTTCAAGCGACGGCGGCGGCGACTCGGAGCCCAACTCACTCCCATCGACCCATCTGGAGTCAGAGCGCACTAATCGTCCTGCCGCCGCCTCCTCCTCCACGATCCCTCCTTCGTCCATTATCCGACCGACCTCGTCTCACCGGCTTCCTTCAATCTTTCCTCGTGTAGATTGGTTTTTTCCCTGCGGTTTAGATCACGGGAAGAACAGTGATGAGAGTCCCGAAGCTCTCATTGTTGTTGAAAGGGGGAAGCGGTAGATCTCTGTGTCCCTGTGAGTGTGGGCAGAAGAAATGATTTTGAAGTAAAACTCAGTACTCCAAGAGGGAAAATTTTTATGCCCGGATCTCGTTCCCAAAAGTAAGAACGGATGTAAATAAAGGATGGCGGGCCCCACTATCTTTTTCCTTCTCTTCTCCGGTAACTAAAATATTTCTAGCCTATTCTAAGCCTTTCCGCCATTATTTTTACCTCCATGGACCTTCAGTTTCCCGCCTATTTTATCGGATTCATCAACTAGGTCTCCATCGCCACCAAGCTTCCGTCGCTTCATCCGTGATTAATGGAGCAGGGGAGTATGGGGGCCTGCAGCGGCGAAATGGATAAAGAAGAACATGTAAGTTTTTTATATTATAGTTTCTGCAAATAGGGTTAAATGTTGTGTGAAATAAGGTTGAGCGGCGGTGAAATGAATGTTGAATGTTCAGAAGTATTTCCTCAAGCTTGTTCCATGAACTGCATCTGTTGCTCAATTTTTCTGCGAGCATGTTGTCAGTTGTTGTGAGTTGTACATCTATACAACTGTATTTTAATGTGTGGTTCTTTTTTGAATGACTTGTACTGTATGTAGTGTTTTTTAGGGTTGCTCTGCATCTGAATTACATCTGTATTTTAATATTGAACTTCAACTGTATTTTTAAAGTACGACTGTATTTTAATATTGAACTTCAACTGTATTTTTAAAGTACGACTGTATTTTAATATTGAACTTCAACTGTATTTTTAGGATACAACTGTATTTTAACATTGAAATTCAACTGTATTTTTAAAGTACAACTGTATTTTAATGTTGAACTTCAAATGTAGTTCTTTTCATATTTTTCTGCAGATTCCAAGTAAATATCCTACTTTTCCTGTTGTCCAGTCAGAAGAGGAGGCTTATGCTTTGTATTGTGAGTACGCCCACAAAACTGGATTTAGTGTTCGTAAGGAACACATTATTTATTGGACACACACCCGAATTATAAAAGTAAGGGAATATACCTGCTCAAAGGCTGGAAAGAAGCACATAAAACCGTCACCAATTAAGTATCGCAAGTTAGACAGTCGAACAGGTTGTCTTGCTTGTTGTCATTTTAGAACTGATACAAATGGACAGAATTGGACAGTTTCAAAGTTTGTGGAGGAGCACAATCACCCTCTTGCATTGGAGAAAGAGAATCATTTGCTGAGGTCAAATAGAAAGGTATCAGATTTGCAGGGCGATCTTATAAAAAATATGACAGGGACTGGTATTAAAACAGTGCATGCGTACAATTTTCTATCCGAAGAAGTTGGAGGTATTGAAAATCTCGGATTTAGAAAAGTTGATGCCTATAATTATGTTCATCGTTGTAAAAAGACTTTAGTTGAATCTGGTGACTCGGTTAGTTTGCTGAAGATGCTACAAGCAAGACAACTTGAGGATAGTATGTTCTCATACGAAGTTCAGACAGATGAACTAAATCGGTTGACCAATTTTTTTTGGATGGATGGACGTGCTAAGATTGACTATGATTGTTACGGAGATGTTATTATTTTTGATACTACCTACAGACTAAATAAATATAACTTGGCATGCGCTCCTTTCATTGTTGTTAACAATCACTGGCAAAGTATTTGCGTCGGTTGCACTTTCATAGCAGAAGAAACCATCGAGTCCTTCTATTGGGTTTTTGATTCTTTTCTTAAGTTCGTTGGTGGTAAACAACTCATCACTATTTTCACTGACCAAGATCAGGCTATGGCGGTGGCTATTGAGCGTGTTTTCACCACCAGCCGACATCGATTGTGCCAATGGCACATCTCAAAGAAAGCTCCTTTGAAAGTCCATTATTTCAACGTTGACAAAGGTGTGCGAGGTTTATTCTATCAATGCACGAGCAAGTGTAACTGTGAGATTGAGTTTGAGCAGTATTGGAATGAGATGATGTTGAAAGGAAGCTTACATGATAATAGATGGTTGAAGGACTTATATTCAGTTAAGCAAAAGTGGTACACTGCCTACAACAAGGATGTTTTGGATCTCGGCATTTTGTCGACTCAAAAGAGTGAATCGGCAAATAACGGGTTGCATGGTAGTTCCAAAGCAACAAGCTCCCGTGTAGAGTGTTTCATCGGTTTGGAGAAACTTGTGTCAACATGGCGGAGAGTTGAGCTTGATGAAGATTTTAAGTGCGCACAGGGGAGTGTTAGTTTGAAATATAAAGGCAGCAACTTACTTAAGCAAGTTTCAAAGGTTTATACTAGGAAGATGTTTTCTATTTTTGAGAAATCCTTCATGGAGGGGGCTATTGGGGTTAGCATCGTCAATGAGACGATGTACGAAGATAATAGTGTTTTATATGGGACTGCACAGTGTGATGAAGATCAAGATGGTAAAAATTGGTTCGTAAACCTCAATACGAGTACCGGTGAAGCAATATGTTCTTGTCGATGCTTTGAAACCAAAGGTATTCAATGCAAGCATGTTTTGCGAATATTCATACATATAAATGTAAAACAGGTTCTCGCTCAATATTTACTCAAAAGATTCAGTTTGAATGCTAAGAGAGGTATTTACCTTCCCTACTCGCCTTCAATGGCCCAAAAGGAATCAAATGTGATTTTCAGAAATCATTTAATGAGGTTTACATATGACTTATCACTCCAAATTGAGAGCTGTCAACCAGCAAAAGAGTTTGTTATGACTGCAATGAATGATTTGACTAGGAGGGTTGAAGCTTTAGTCGTTGAAGATACGAATCATAACGACAAAAAAGAATCATGTTTAAGGGACCCTCCCAAGAAACAGCCAAAAGGCATTTCGAACGCAAGACTTAAAGGATATTGGGAGAAAAACATCAAAAAGTCAAGTAATGTTTTATTTTATTTCAATGTTTACAAAATATTTTATGTCTTTATTTTATGTCATAAAAAATTAATAAAAATTATGTTTCCAAATGTAGGAAAGAAAGTTGAAGTAAAGAAACAAACAATCTCGACGTACAACTTCCTGGATTCTCCAGCTCATGCGCACCAGTCAACTCCATCGGCCAATAATAAAGATTTTGATTCTAAAGAAGAATTTGACTTGAATTTGTCGTTTAATTTTTCGAGCATCCATGATGTATTCAAACCATGATTAAGTGCATTCATATGATGTGATAAGATATGTTCTCATATGGTCGTTAACCGACACTCACACAGAGGTTGTTCATTTTAGACAAGATTAATTCTCGATGAGAAACATTCATATGATTAACCTTCACAAAATAATCATACTCTAGTTATGTGTCTTTGCTGAAGTGTATATATTATGTGTTAGTATACGTGAGAAGCATTCATATGATTAGTGCAGGATCACAATCAGTCTTATAAATAATTACAACATTGTCAATTGTCGTTAGATGCAATTACGTTTGAAAAAGCCCGGAATATGTTTGCTGTTATTTCATCGCGAAATCTAGGCATCTCCTTACACCAATTATTTATTTCTTTCCAAGCAACTATCTTGGTTGACAACACCGCCTCCATGAACTTCATCACGAAAACACCACAATCGTCTCCATTATCTTGCTGTAGCAGATCATCAACGTCGTTGATAGGCCAGTGGATTATACCTTCTTGTAAAACATCACTAGCATCCTCATATAAACACCTAATCTGCATGAAAAAGGTAAATTGTCAGGAAGTGTGAAACCTTAGCTTTCATATGGTTGTGCGAGTGTACCAAATTTTGAAGAGTGGCACGATGTCGGCTACTTCTAAGAGAATCATAGAACTCCCAATAATGTTTCTTGAGATGACAAACAAGCAATGTCCAATGGCCAAACATATGACATGGCATAAGTATTAGATCAACTGCCTGTACACGGGTCAATGTTATGTGACTCAACAAAGTCTTGCAATTTGGGACATTGTTGGTCTTATAATACTGCACAATGAAATGATAGGAGTTAAAATTGCAATAGTAAATAACATGAATCACGTAAAAAAGTGGACACAAAAAACATACTACGTGATTTGGTGAAACGTAGATGAAACTATTCATTCCTCCCAATGACCGTTTTTGCTTTGACCCAAGGTACACTGCATAAGCATCCAGATGAGTGTCAGATATCCAACCAGTCCCTAACAGATCATCTGCTGCCCCTCTTGTGAGTTGAAGGTTCCCGCTTGAAAAAATAACATTGGAGCTGTAACAATACTTAAAATCAATAGAGGATGGGAAAATAATTATTAGTGTGAGACTACGTGTATGACAACCAAAATTTACCTCTCGTCAAACCGATTAAGAACAAAATCAATGGTATCTCGAATACGAGGTGCAATATGCGGTCTGCCGGGATAGCTAGGTACCTTGACAAGCTCTTTGTAAAATTGAGAGTTGAGTAGTTCCTTCTTCTTCCTATAAGTCTTAAGTGGCCCTTCCACTGGATCCGAAAAGTCTACTTTTGCAGGGCTTTCGAGGTTGATAAGTGCGAGTTCGGGGTTTGATTAGGTGAAAAAGGATGTGGTGGGGGAGACTTTTGATGGGGAGTAGATGGTTTGGGTGATGGTGTACGTCGATGGGATTGGGGCATGTCAGCTTGCAGCTTCTTGAACCAAGTTTCACAAAAGGTCTTCAAAGATCCTTCAGCCTTACTAACCTCCTCTCGTATAAAACCACAAAGGCGTGCTTCCATTCCTCTCCAATCTTCACTTCTTGTGCCTATCTTATCATTCTTCTTTTCCTTCTTCTTCTCCTTATCCACCTGCCTAATTAATATCTTTTCGGTTTTTTTTAAAAACCTTTCTACTAACCTCCTCCAACTTCATATTTTCCTTCTCTTTCTCAATATCCTCAAAGTCGGAGTCAGCATCGACAGTCATCTTTTTCCTGGCGGCCTTCACTCCTCTTCCCTTTCTCTTGCTTTTCATTTCTTCAAAATCAGACTCCTCCTCCGATGCCCCTAGGAGCGGCTTCTCAACCTCCTCTACACTACTAAACTTGAATCTCACCTATAGGATATAACAAAAAAGTAGTATACGTGAGAAACTATTTGTATAATTGGGAAAACAAATAAATTAAATATACCTGATTTGGTTTCTTAAGCTCACCACGAAAGTCCAAACAGAACTTCGCACTGTAACTTAGTTTGTCTGACCATCGACAAATTCGAGGTCGAACATGGAAATGTACTGCTCTCTGCACACTGGTGTGTTCAAAGAACCACACCTACAAAAACACATTTTAGTTGGAAACTTATAATTAGTAAATCATTTTTTCAGATATAAATGCATCTCTTACCAATAATACTGTCGAGCAGCCTTCAAAGTAGCCTAAGCATGTGTCAGCCTCTCGAACAATGTTGGCCCGACTTAGACAGTCTAGCTGTAAATGCAAGAAAGCATGAATGGCCTTGGGCCAATTGTAATCTCTCAATGCACCCACGCCATCCTCCAATACGCCCAAACATTTTGGGATCTTGAGGGTCTTAAGGGGGAATAAAAAGACAATTAACAAATACCTAATGAGTAAATTTACTCGTTTTTGCTCGAGATTCTCTGACCATTCCTCATTTACAAGAATGCACATTTCATTAAGCAAATCTTTGTGAGAAAGCTCCATGCAAGGGAGTCTAGAAAAAGGGAATTCCCTACCCCTGTTTGGTAGCCCAAGAATCATCGCTACTTCATTAACAGTTAACTTTAGGTAATGATTTCCTAATAAAAAACACCTCTTGTCCCTTTTGTACATCTTCACTAGGACATACAATAGAGGAACGTTCTGCGATAATGCTGATATAGAGAATAAAGACAAGACATTGGCTTCCCGTAGAACACCCTTCGATTCATCTGAAATCACATCTAGTAAGGGACGAGTATTTGCAACGAAAGTCGAGACTGCGCAACGACAACTCAAATATTTGCTGCCCGGCATCTGAGTACAACAAAAGAAACCAGTTGTACAGACTAAATTAAATACAATTGGACAAGAAATACAAAAAACTTGAAATACAACTGGATTTCAAATAGATATATACTGAAATACAGTTGGATTTGAATAACACAGAACTTGAAATACAGTTGGATATCAAGTAGATAGAACATGAAATACAGTTGGATTTCAGATAGATAGAACTTGAAATACAGTTGGATATCAGACAGATAGAACTTGAAATACAGTTGAATTTGAACAATATAGAACTTGAAATATAGTTGGATTTCAAGTTCGATATATACTGAAGTACAGTTGGATTTGAAAAACATAGAACTTGCAATACAGTTGGATTTCAGATAAATAGAACTTGAAATACAGTAGGATTTCAGATAGATAGAACTTGAAATACAGTTGGATTTTAAAAACATAGAACTTGAAATACAGTTGAACAAGTGAAATTCGCACCTTCTTTACCTAGTCCTTCCGTGTTCTGTTCTCCCAAACGGTTGAGGGTTGAGGGTGTCGCCGTCGCCTGGGATAATCGTTGCGGAGGCAGAGATTAGAGGAGGCGTTACAGTCGTCCTAGGGTTAGGGAAAGTCGGGTTTCTCGCTGGTTCGAAATGGAAAAGAGAAGGAAACTAATGGTGGGGCCCGCCATCCTTTATTTACACCCATTCCTACTTTTGGGAACGAGACCCGTGCATAAAAATTACAGTTGATTTTGAGAGTGATGATAAAATTGGTTGTTTTACATAATTGTGAGAAAAATAATGAAACTGTTTGAATGATTTATTTTTTTGAATGATGCTTGACTAGAGAAGCAGATTATACTTGTTGCAGACAAACTCGATGTCTCGGTCGGACCGGATAATTTTGGACCGTTTCAGCCCACAGAGCAGTCGAGTGCGCACACAGTCGATGAAAATGAAACAGTGAACACAAGTCTTGATGACGTGGAAAAACCCCTTAAATGGGTAAAAAATCACGTGACCGGGTTTGTGTCGGTCAAATTCCACTAGCTTCCGGGGGTTACAATATGCTTGGTGAATCAGGGCGACAGGCCGCTCCCGTTACAACTTGAGGGGAGAGAGAAAGGCTGTAGCTTCCCGCGGGCAACAAGCTGCTCCGCGGAAGTGACTTAAACGATGAAATGTGTAGGATGCTTCTGGCGCGTGCGCTCGAGGCGACGCGTGCTTGCTGGCCTCGACTGTCTTCTTTGTCCGGCTTCCTCGCGGTCTTGGGCATCTCCTTGCCAACTGCGCGCTGGTGGGGTGCCTATAGCCGACGGTGGAAGCTGGTGGCCGCCGGTGGCTGCTGGTGGCTGGCGGTGAGCGAAGGCCGACTTGGTGGAGGAGGCGGAAGAGCTCTCACCTGAGGAGGAAGAAGAAGAATCGGAGAAGGAAAAAGGTGAGAAATGAAGAACCCCTGGGGTCCTTTTCTAGGCTCCAGGGGGAGATCATGGTGGGCCCCATTACTAACGTAGTGGGTTAGTGGGTGGTTTCCCCTTGATCGGACGGCCGTGGTAGCGCGCCATGATCGGACGGTGGAGGTTCGGGCGGCGAGCCACCGGCTGGCGGTGGTTAGCGGGAGCGGGCGGCCGGTGGCGGTCGACAGGTGGAGGTGGTCGGCGATGGCCGGCGGCGGGCGGCGGGCGGCGACGGTTGGCAGCAGTCGGTTGTGGCGGCGGTGTCCTCTCTCCCCTCTTTCCCCTTTTTGTGGATCTCTTTTTTGGTGGGAGAGAAAGAGGGGGGAATTGGATGGAGGAGATAAAAGATGAGAGAAAGTGGGCCCTCCACTTCTCCCACCATGAAGGGAATCATGGGTTGACTAATCAACCCCATAATCTCTTTTTGGGGATTGCTATGTGCACCCCTAAAGCTATAAAATGGAGCCAATCCCTATCAATACTGTTTGACAGAATAACTGTGTGACAACAGATTGTAAATTAAAATAACTTTACATGTTATTCATAGTCTCTTAATTATATAAATTAATTGTCTCATTATATACATATATATGAGTGACAGACATGTGTCTTCGCTCCTATGACCAATCGTTGTACAACTCATATTCGCTGGGTAGGACTCGGAGGCATCAACGATCAGAGTTGGACTAGCTTCAAACTAGCTTGGGGCCTTGGGGACCAGAAGAGCTCTCGCCTAAGAAGAGCTCTCAGCTTAGAAGAGCTCCTGCCTAAGGGCATGGGGAGATCACTAGTGTCGAGCCACAGACCGGCGTCCAGAGGCGACCAAGGAGGTTGGTGAGAAGGCGCCGAGTCCACTCAACGCCGCGTTGAGTGAGCTTCACTCACTCAACGCCAGGCCAAGCAGGGAAGGCGTCGAGACCACTCGACGCCGCGTTGAGTGAGCTTCACTCACTCAACGCCGCAGCTTCACTCACTCAACGCCGCAGCTTCACTCACTCAACGCTGCAGGAAGTGCAAACGGAAAGGTTCTCGGCTCAGGGGTTCTCGCCGACCGCAGGAAGTGCAGGCGGGAAGGTTCAGAGGTTCTCGACATAGGGTTCTCGCCGGGTGGGGCCCAGAGCCCGGGGTAAAATGACTTAATTGCCCTCGGGTAAAATTACCCTTATACCCCGAGAGGCTGCATTTTACACTTCTCAAACAGCGGGATTTGGCTATTGACAGACCAGTCAGAGGTATTTCAGTAACTTCAGGTCAGCAAAAGGTTATAAATAGACCAATAATGGCTCCTTAGAAAGCAGACTCTCATTTTTCTCTGAATCTCTAGTGCTTTTTGAGGAGCTCCTAGCCCAGCTTTTGGCTTTGGAGGAGAAGCTCTCAGAGATCTTCCGGGTTTGAGGTGAGACCTCCCTGCTGAGGCTTTGGGTCAGTCCTAGGTCGTTAGCTATCATTCAAGAGGCGGGGCTTAAGAGAAGTAGGTGTTGGCTGCACTCCTGTTTTGAACATTCGTTGAGGTCAATTTTGGCTCCAACAATCGTGACAGTATCTTGAGTGTAATAAATTTGAGGCTCAGTCCCTATCAACTATTTAATGCAACTTAAAATAAATACAATATTAATTAATCAATTTTAATAATATTGATTTATTTAATGATATTTTGAATAGACATTGTATTTTAATTTTTGAAAATAAATTATAATATATGTCGCCGCCCACAACAAATGTCGCCGCCCACGACAAATGTCGTCCCCACGACAAATGTCGCACCACCGGCGAATGTCGCATCCCGGCGAATGTCGCACCCCGCCGATTGTCGCACCCCCGCCAAATGCCCCTAGGGCCGAAGGCCCCTGCCTGCCACTTGTATGTATATATATATATATATATATATATATATATATATATATATATATATATATATATATATATATATATATATACTCTTTGGTGAAACATTGCCTGATGTCCCTATATTGCCCTTATAGTTGTATTCATAATTACACAATTATACCACACTTTATATTACTATATTATAAAGTCAATATCTTTTTAGGTAATTACACAACTTTACAATATTTAAATACAAAAAATTAAAATACTAAGTTTCCTAAACCTATGCCCTATAGCTAGAAATGACAAAAGAAAGATTAATGTTTTAACGTTAAAATATAATTTGTTTTACAAAATAAAAATTATATTATTGATTTATATTTTTTTACGGTCATTTTGAGTACTCATATGTATATGTTGCGGGCGGGTACTGTCCACGACAAATGTCGCCGCCCCCGACAAATATTGCCGCCCACGACAAAATGTTGCCGCCAGCGACAATTGTCGCCGCCCACGACAAATGTCGTCCCCACCCACGACAAATGTCGTCCCCACGAAAAATGTCACACCACCGGCGAATGTCGCATCCCGGCGAATGTCGCACCCCGCCGATTGTCGCACCCCCGCCGAATGCCCCCAGGGCCGAAGGCCCGTGCCTGTCACTTGTATATATATATATATATATATATATATATATATATATATATATCTTTACCACTATAATAGAAATATAGAATCCATGAATTTTAAATTCATTGAAGTGATTTGGGCCGTCCGATCCGTTCCACTATTTTAGCGACCGTCTAATCAAACCATCCCACTCTCCCCATTTTTTTGTAGGTCACCTAAACCTACTCTAGGATAGTCCTATGTGAAACTACAATTATACCCCTATATAAGGCATAAATTAATTAAATATCGGTTTACACAAACCCGCCTGATAAAAGGGGGTTAACAGCCCGCCAGGTAAAAAACCCACGAAAGAGGCCCGCCAGGCAGCAAGCCCAAGCCATCCACTAACCGCCAAGCAGCAATTCTGCCAGCTCCCAAGCATGGCGGGCCACCTTATTTCAAAGGCTAACAGTGGAGTTCCCAATAACGCCAAGCAACAATTCCGCCAGCTCTCAAGCATGGCGGGCCACCTTATTTCAAATGCTAACAGTGGAGTTCTCAATATAAACCCGAAAAACATATGTGAATCGGCGGTGTGGGACTAAAGAGAAAGCTTGGCGTTACTGTTCACCCATGTTAACTCTAACCGGCGGTGTTTTTATATTTAATTTCTGTTTTTACTGTTGAACAGTAATTCAAGACACTGTTCACCCGCAAATTTCTGTTCTTAATTATTGGCCGGTGCCTGTGTTTTATAAATTTATGTTTTAAATTTAATTTTTAGTTAAAGCCCGCGGTACGCGCGGGGGGGGGGGGGGGGGGGCAAGCCCGCCGTTGCAGGCCAGGTACTGTGGCGCGTGGCCATCGGGCCGGAGGCCCGTGCCTGTCACTCGTATATATATATATATATATATATATATATATATATATATATATATATATATATATATATATATACGAGCATCTTCGCACAGGCTACGCCCGTGCTCGATGCTCTCGGACGGCCTTCGGCCGCATCAGGCGGGCTTCGCCCGCCTGCTCACGGGCTTCGCCCGCCTGCTCACGGGCTTCGCCCGTACTTGATGCTTCATGTTGCCTTTGACTGCATAGAAACGAGCTTCTCCAGCAACTGGCGGGCTTCGCCCGCCCGCCCCGACGGATCACTGCGGGCATATACATATGAGTGCTCAAAATGACCGCAAAAAAATTTACATCAATTCTATCATTGTAATTTTTGTAAAAAAATATGCGTTTGTGAGTAAAAATGTTTTCATCTATCTCTTTCTTTCTTCTCTCTCCCTCTCTTTATTATATAAAATATAATATAATTATATATAAATAAAGGATAAACTCACAGCTCTCTTCAGCGCTCTCTCTCTCTCTTCAGCGCTCTCTCTCTCTCCATCTGTTTCTCTCTCACCGCCCCCTATATAAGATATAATATATATTTATTATATATATAATAATATACCCACCCCCGCCATCTCTCTCTATCTCTCTATATTATATAATATACAATATCAATTATATACTCACCGCCCCCCAACTCAGCCGCCATTCCCTCTCTCTCTCCCCTACCTCTCTTTCTCTCTATCCATGCCTTCCACCGAAGTAGCCTTAGGAGCCATATTTTATTTCATTTGTTTAATATAAACAGATCGGACGGCTGATGAATTATGAAGCGAAGATCCGACGGCGGTTGGAATTTCGAACTCATTCATTGATACTTTTTTATATATGGTATATATATATATATATATATATATATATATATATATATATATATATATATATATATATATATATATATATATATATATATATATATATATATATATATATATATATATATAATGACAGCCAGAAAAGATGTAATGTGATTGAAATCTAATGGACAGTCAATTCCCAAGTTGTATGATTCCAATACAATTCTTAAAAAAAATAGAACCAGCAGTTCGATTCGGTTCTCGAGCCCTGTGGGTCGGATGCCTAAGAATCCACCCGAACTGATTACAATAATATAAATATAATTTATTAGGTTGGACTTCCTTGATTGCATGAATCCATCCGGCATTGGCTCTTCCCGCATGGCTTAATAGTTAATATTATTATACTATTATGCTAATATTAGGCTTTAAGTAATAATAGTAATAGACTTAATAGTACAATATTATTATTGTCTTAAATTCTTAATACTTAAAACTTATAAGTTATATTTCGTGAGCATGTAACTTATTTTTTTACCAGTTCAAAACCCTTGTCATTCTCAACTCCCCTTCTTATTGGCTCGTGAAAAGCTGAGAGGAATCGAGCTCAAAAGAAAAGTTCATTCAAGAATGCGGCGGGCTCATCAAATATGAACTCACGAGTCCCAACAATAACGGATATGTTTTGCAAGTGTTTAGACTAGGATTTACGTTTTTCATAAAATCGAACCGGAACCGAATCGATATTCCCGGTTTAGTTCCGGTTCTACAACTTAGAACTGTGGGTCAGTTTCGGTTCCCAAAATTTGAAACCGAACATATATGGGTCAATTCTTGGTTCTGAGTTGAACCAAACCGATCCGAATTACACCCCGATAAATGTCGATTTCAATCTCTCATATTTACTTGCTTTAAGATTTCAGTCTCAATACTTTTTATTTAGAGATTTCAGTCACAAAATTTTCTACTCTTTTTTATTTAAGTCTGAAAAGCAAATAAAAATAACATTGTTTATTTAGGCTATGTTTGACACTGTAGTGGCGATCATGGACATGAGAGATTAAATTGTCATTCGTTAACATCCACCTAAAGAACTTCATCCACTTTTATGCTCAAAGGGATGATATTTGTTAGATGATCCTTAACGAATGACGATTTAACTCGTACATTTACGACCGCCACCACCATGCCAAACTGAGCCTTAGTTGTTAGCTCTTTTCTACAAGCCCCCACTCCTCACCTAAAACAATGTATGAGTTAGGAGTGTCCCTTTGAAAGAGGATTTTTGGGACTTAAATCTTAAGGCAAACAAATGTTAGGGTCTGAAACCATTATTTAGCTTATTATTTTTTTTATAACATAGATGTCATTTTTGATATTCTTGTTGGTGACATATATGAGATGTCGGAAATGACAACCTGAATGTCTGAAATGACTCTATAACTTGTGCCGGGAGCTCGGACACCGGAGCTCGGGCATAAAAATTTCAGGACCCATGGATTCCATCTAGGGGGATTGGAGAATTTTTTGTGTCCTAGTATTGGGTAGAGATTGCGGTCTGGGATTAGAGGAATTTTGACATGTGGCGAGCATTTAAATTAAAATATGTATGTATATTTTTAAAAGGATTAGTGTTTATCACATAGCAATTTGTTACTTTGCTTCGGGACATCTAGTCGACATCTCAGATAGCTCTCTCGTGTCTCTTTGGAGTGTAAGGTCCTCATTTTCATTCGTCGTTGATATATTTTCAGACCACCATGAAGCTATTCCTCCAACATTTTCTCCACGACAAAGGTATTATTGCGTATTTGATTCCGGCATTTCCTTCATTATTCTAGCATTTTCATGTGGTTGGGCTGGACGATATGCTAGTGTAGGTTCCTTGGATTAAAACTCTAGATGTGAACTTCACCAACCCTATGACAATGGCTCTGTTTGGGGGGGGGGGACTTATTTTCACCGGTCAGGCGGTTGCGGCCGCATGAACCTGTGAAATTAAGGTCTGGTTCATGTGATCGCAACCACGTGACCGGTGAAATAAGTCCCTCCAAACAGAGCCAATGTCAAAACAATTTAGGGATGTTTCGCCTGCATAAATACAACATTTTAGGGCATCTCAGATGTCTTCTCAACACCTCAGATGTCTTGTGAGTCGTCTGAGATGTCATTTGAAATAACTTATATGTCTTAGGATACATCATCTCAGAGATGTCTTATGCAACATCTCAGGAACTTTGGCTCAGGCTTAAATGATAAAATTGATTATTTTAAGTAAAAGTTTATACATAATCTAATTGAAAGTCTTTAGTTTCAAAGATATCTAAATACTTAGAAGGGGGTGAATAGGTTTTTGGGCCTTTTTAATTTCGTTCTTGTTTTAGGTGTGTTGTGAGTTAGTTATGCTTTGCTTTCAAGGCATTCAACAACAACGCACACAAGATTTATAGTGATTTCCCAGATTATGGGTACATTCACTGTCCCTCCCACCTTTCTAACAATGTGTTAGACAAGACACTTCTCCATCTCGGCTCCTAAGAGCTTACAACACGGATTACTCAGGATTTCTCAGTCTCATCCAAGACCTACCTAAGGCACAAGACCCTACAACTCAGATCCAAGACTGCATCCTACAGCTCAGTGATCCAAAGATCACTTATCTCAGACTTGAGCACAAGTCCTACACTCAGGCTAGGAGTATAACCCTACAACTTAGAGAGAATGACTCTCCTACAGCTCAGGCACAAAGGCCCTACCTCAGATCCACAGAAAGATCCTACAACTCAGGCACAAAGGCCCTATAGCTCAGCGAGAATGACTTTCCTACCTCAGGCAAACTGCCCTACCTCAGATACACAACAGGGATCCAACCTCAGCCTTTATAACTAGGCTTACACTCATATCCAAAGGATCCTACAAAGAGAGATAAGTTTGTTGATGCAGAATAGACACCAGAGAGATTTTCTTTGTGTCTTCCTTCTTCTGAACTGAAGTAGCTCAGCCCAGATATCTTCTTCTTTACATCTCCAAAAAATATTCTTCATGAATGATCTGCTAGGGCTGTGAAGTTTCTGCAGCTAGGGCTTGCCTTACTGCTTCTTCTTTTTCAGAGAAGTATCTCTGAATTTGCTGTTGCAGGTGAGAATGAAAACAACTACCTTGCATCAACTTTCAGATCAGCTACAGCTAGGGTTTGGCCTTGCTGCTTCTTCATTCCCAGAGATGTTTCTCTGAACTTGCTGTTGAAGGTGAGAAAGACAACAACTAATTTCTTTCAACTTCCAGATCAGCTAGAACTTCTTCTTTCGGCTTTGCAATAATGTCGAGAGGAAAAAGACGAAGTCCAGAGCTTTTCCAAAAGTTAATTTTCTATTATCTGATCTGTCCTTCTTATATTCCGTCATCCAACGGCTCTTTGAGCAGTGGGACCCATTGTAGTTGTTGGCTACAACTTTACTTTATCAGTAAATGTCATACAGTAGGCCTGCGACACCATTTATCGCGTACTATAGACTTCCCGAAAAGATTTTGAATTTTGCTGACGTCAGCATCTGTGGACTTAGCCAAATTCAAGCAATTTAGTATGGGCGTTGAGTGAAGGTTGAATAACCTTCACTCAACGCAAAAACACTTAGACAGTTTTTTGTCTCACTAGGCGTTGAATGATTAGTCATCACTCAACGAATTTGGACTTAGCTAATATTTCTGTTGAGGAAGCCTTGAGTGCGTTGGCTTCACTCAACGCTTTTATCTTTAGACAAACTTTCTGTTGATAGGCGTTGAGTGCGTTGACTTCACTCAACGCTTACTTGACTTCCCAATCATCTTGATGAGGCGTTGAGTGAACAGCCTTCACTCAACGCTTCTGCACTTAGTTGATTTTCATCTTTATGAAGACGTTGAGTGAGCTGTCTTCACTCAACGCTTTCTGCCTTTTTCTATCTTCTCGTTGAGGCATTGAGTGAATTGCCTTCACTCAACGCTTCTGTACTTAGCCGATTTCTCTATTGAGTTGGCGTTGAGTGAACTGCCTTCACTCAACGCTTCTGGACTTAGACAAATTTTCTGTTTACATCTTCTGAGGCTTTGATTGAAGCTTGTTCTGTTGACGCTTTCAGATCTTGGTGTTGAGTGAATCGGCTTCACTCAACACTTCTGGACTTAGCCACATTTCTTCCTTGCCAATGTTGAAGCTTTGACTATGTGAGCTTTACTCGACGCTTCTTTCTCTGGCGTTGAGTGAGCTATCCTCACTCAACGCTTTTGGACTTAACCAGAATTCTTCCCTGCCAATGTCTAAGCTTTGATTGTCTTGTCTTTACTCAATGCTTCTTGTTGTATGGCATTGAGTGAACTACTTTCACTCAATGCATGCGGTCTTAGCCGCATATCTTCTTTGCAAACTATTGGGCTTTGATTGTCCATGCTTTACTCAGTGCTTTTTGACATCAGGCGTTGAGTGAACTGGCTTCACTCAACACCTGTGGACTTGACAAATTTCTGTCTTTCCAACATTCTTCCTTGATATCTGGCGTTGAGTGAACTGACTTCACTCAATGTCTGTGGACTTAGACAAATTTCTGTCTTTCCGACATTCTTCCTTGACATTTGGCGTTGAGTGAACTAACTTCACTCAATGCCTGTGGACTTAGACAAATTTCTGTCTTTCCAGCATTCTTCCTTGTGTCCACCTGTCATTGTCACTTAGAACACCTATCTAATCAATGTGATAAAGAACAACGTGCATGCATGAACTTAAACATAAATCAAATACATCTATGTGTATACCATTGACTTGTTTGACTCCTACAAATCTGGGACATTATGATAAATGGACCTAACACTAATGAGAATGCATAAAACTTTCTTTAATTTTTTATTTATGTCTCAGATGACTTTTGTGACACCACAAATATCCTATAAGACATTACAGATGTCTAATGAGGCATCTTAGATGCCATTTGCGACATCTCAAATGTCTTATAAGAGAGTAAATGAGGCTCAGTTGTGAACTGACCACAAACCTTATAACAATCACGCTCATCCAGCTAGTCCAAGCGAACCCCAGAGAATCATATCGTCATACTAGTCAGCACTTCATATGCAAATGACAAAATACATAAACTAACATATCACAAGTTATAGTCTAATGGTCACAAGCATCAACCATATACTTTATGTTGAACATCAAAAGAAATGGGCCTATATTGCAATTATGTATACTACCCGGTATCACTCAAGGATCCACCACACCACCATATTCACATGTATGAGTCTAACATACCACCAAGCATAATCCATAAAACATAAGACATCCACTTGCTGTATTATACTCTTTATCATCAATCAAATCATGTACCCTAGCATTATGTATAAATATCCAAAGCCTCCCTCAGTGGCATTACACATAAAGACTAACATCGTTACGTATTCATCAAAATCAATTTAATGGTAATGCATAAATACCCACGACCCACTCGGCTGTGGCATCATGTGTAGACCCAAGGTTGTGACCTTTCCAATGACCTAATATTATTTCAAGCAATTTTAGTGTCAAATCCAAATGCTAAGAATTGCATGTGCAACACATACTCTAATTCCAATATAACAAACTCTCATGAAAAATGTGCATTACAACAACGTTATGGCTGCATTTGCACCTCTAATAGAATTCATAAATGCAACATCAAACAACATTATCAATTCTGGCCATTGACAGTGATTTGGCATCACCCATAATGCCTTATCCAAGAATCGTCAACAAAAATTTAATGCATTCATGTTGGGGTCTTAATCTCTCACCCCAGTGGTTCACAATTAACTGTGGCTACCCAAATTCCTCAAACTAAAGGCATTGGATGCCATAAAGATTTAAGAGATAAAGAATGCAAGGACACATCCTAGAAATTGAAAGATATGGATCATTGCCTTCCACTCTATTCTTCCCTCTATATAATTCTTGCAATAGTGGATGGATAACGATTGTGGAAGCCCAATCTATCTTGTGTCTGCAAAGACACGTCCTTTTGAGCTTTGAATCCTCCTTTAATGGTAGATATTCAAAGCTCAAATCTTCCTCATCGCCCCCTCCTCTCTCTCTCTCTATCTCTCTCAAACTTTTTTAATATGAAGAAATGAGGGTTTAGCTTCGCATCTATAATCATAACCCTCCAAAAATTAATCCTCATCATTAGATTAAAGATTCCCTCAATCTATGGTTCAAAAGGGGCAGAAATAAGTTATTTCACTGCAAATACACCCTTGATACACATGAGCACATTCCGCCTTCTTGAAGCCAGAAATTCACATTCTGTTCACCCCGGTGAACATTTTTGATTGCCTGGGGATCTTTTTTGTTCTCTCAGTGAGAAATTTTGGACGTCAAGTGAGCATTTATTGCTCCACACATTTTTAGTCTCCTGAGGATCATTTTTTCTTGTCCGGGGATCATTAATGTTTGCCCTATGAGAATTTTGACCCTGTTTACCTAGAGATCATTTCTCTTACATGGGGATCATTTATGCTCACTCAAGGATCATTTATGCTCGTTGGGGAATCATTTTCACTCGCTTGGGCATCATTTTAAGTTATGATATAAGGGAAACTGAGGGTTTTACAATTCTTCACTCCTTAATGAAGTTTCATCTGAAAGGTATATACAAAAGAAGGACATACGCTCATTGTACTTGAGGAAATAATTTGGGATACTCTTTTCCTATTCATTGTTCACTTTCTAAGGAAAAAATCTCGTTAACAATTATCCCAACATACTTTAATGAGCTTATTTATTCCATAACTTCTGGGTCTCCGCATCTTCTATGCAAATCGGGTGCATAATGGTTGTAATTTTTGTTCTACTGGCATAGCCATTGGCTCGATCACTACACTAAGATCCACCAAGACCTTCCTCAAAATCGAGATATGGAGTATGTTATGTTAACCACTCAACTTTTCTGATAATGCAAGACAATACGTCGTCTCGCATATGCGATAAATTATATGAAACGAGCCCAAAAATCTTGGACTAAACTTCTTCAAACATCAAATCCTTGATACACCCTTGGATGCATTGATCTTCAAGCACACCATATTGACAACCACAAACTCTTAGTTATTATGGCACATGCATAACCCATATTTCGTCAACATCAGAAATATATAAGAAGAAACCTCCTCATAGAAGAGCTCATCATGAGAGAGCTCATCATGGGAGAGCTCGTTATGGGAGAGCTCTTCATGGGAGAGCTCATCAGACTTTAGCTCAGTAGAATTCATCTTGGAAGCCTTCGGCTCGTCAGTATTCAGCTTATCAGCCTAACCTCAATAGCCTTTAGCTCATCAGCTAGACCTTGATAGTATTTAGGTTGTTAGCTAGCCTGACCTTGATAAGCATCAACTTGTCAGCCTGACTTTGAGAGTATTTAGCTCATTAGCTTGACCTTGATAGCCTTCAACTCATCATCTTGACCTTGGCAATATTTAGCTCGTCAGCCCGACCTCAACAATATTCAGCTTGTCTGCCTGATCTTAGTATCCTTCAACTTTTCAACCTGACCTTAACAACCCTTAGATCGTTAGCCTTACCTCGACAATATTCAGATTGTCACCCCGACCTCGACATTACTCTGCTTGTTGGTCTTACCACATCAGTATTCAGCTCATCAGCATGACTTTGATTGTATTCAGCTCGTCAACCTTTAGCTCATCAACCTCACCTCGACAGTCTTCAACTCGTCAGTCAATAATATTCAACTTAATAGGCTAAACTCAATAGTATTCAACTCGGTATCATAACCTCCATAGTATTCAGCTTGTTAGCCTGACCTCAATAGTATTTAGCTCATCAGCCTGACCTTATCATTTTGACCTCATTAAGCTTTTATCATAGCTGAATTCACCACCATAGCCTTTAGCTTGTCCATCCCTACATGGCCCAATCTCTCGTGCCATATAGCTACGCTATTATTTACCCTCATCTTGTCAACATAAGAACTTGTTGCCAAAACGAACAAGTCTTTCACCCTCCTCCCAATATAAGTAACGTCAGCTTTCATAGCTGAAACGTTCCGGAGAAATCTCACTTTTATCGGGTCAAACAGAATGTGATACCCAGCATTCACCGCATTAGTCACCGAGAAGAGATTTTTCTTCATCCAGGGCACATGATACACACTCCGTAAAGTGAGTGGCCCCTGATCACTACCCAAAGAAACCGACCCCTCCTACTACACCACATGCACAGTATCATCAACAGTAATAATAGAGGCATTACCTTTATACTTCCGCAGAGATGAGAACTTGGACCCATCTCCGGTGAGGTGATGACCACACCCAGAGTCCACAATCCAGTCCTCCTGATAATCAATAGAGGAAAGTCCCCGTCATGAAATCACCTCCACATCCTCCATCTTCAGATTTGGACTCAGCCTCCTTCTCTGTAGCATGCCCCGACTGAAGTTTAACCCTACAATCTTTGTGGATGTGACCGAGCTGGTTGCATCTATAGTATTAGGGTCTGCCTCGCTTCTTCCCATCATCAGCCTTAGGAGGCTTGATCGTCTCCTGCTGTGATGAAGAAGATGGACCATCTCCAATAGATGTATTCTGCTTCCCGTCTAATCTCTTCTTCTTTCCCGAGAAGAGAACATTGTCGTTTCCCTTAGAGACCGACACTCTAGCCATCTACTTTACCAGGCTCTCCTGCGAAGGCAGCAGGTTCTCTAGCTCCAACAACGACTAATTGACCCAATCCTGAACAGAAGTTACAAAGGCCACATACTCCTTCCGCAAATCGCGGATGATGTGCCTTTTCAATTTTGCCTCTGGGATAGGCTCTTCCGGGTCAAGTGTTGATATCTCAACGCAGATGTTCTTCATCTTAAAGAAGAAAGATGACACTGACAAGTCTCCCTGAGTGGCCTTAGCCAACTCATTCTTCAAGAATTATAGTCGAGCTACATTCTTCTTGTTGAGTAGGCCATCCAAGGCCATCCAAATCTCAGCTGTCGACTAACAATCCATGATGTGGTCGAATAACTCTGGTGAAATGGCATGCTACAAAGCAAATGCATGCTTATCATCTGTTTGCTTCCATGCCTTCACCGCATCAGCATTGCCTCCGGTAGCGACCACTTATTGTTGGTTGTCCTCACCGACAACTTCCCACAGATCCATGCCAAGAAGGTAGATCTCTATGTAATACCTCCAACGCTTAAAGTTGGTTTGTGTCAAGAGCTCAATCCCAATCCCTCTTGCATAATCGACTTCTATTGCTATCGGCTGAATCACTTGAGCTTCAACAAAGCTATGACAACCTTAGATTGGTGAACTGTTACTCTTCAACACCTCTCTGATACCATGTAAAAAATTTCTTAAGCGGGTGCTAATGAGGTTGCAGGAACACTCAACCATAACCAAAGTCAAGTAAAAGACAACAGCAATAGTAGCACAAGAGATTTCTATTGGAATTAACTTCTATTACAGGCCGAGGTATACATTGCAAGACGTGATTTTACAATGTACTTGGGGAACCAAAAAATAGCAACAAGAAATTAACCGCGCGGAGTGATTCTAGTAACCGCACAAGCCGCCTACTTGACAACTGAGTCCGCCGAGACCACTGAAGTCGCCTAACCGCAGCTAACTACACGAAGTGCTGTTATTGCAACTACTGAGCTAGGAACATAACCTGCTGATTGACCGGGCGAACTGCTCCACTTATCCACAGCTATCCGAGGAAGAGACCAAGCTGCAAGACTGCGGCCTGCTGCTAACTGCTGACTGTATCCGCAAACTATTACACACCAACGTTCTCGCTAGTTGTCTAGCCGTCTGGTGTTAGCCGCACAGCCTACACAGAACCAACTTCCTTAGTCGCAGCGGTTAGAAAACCGTAACCGCAAAATCAAGCGCAAGATCATTCTTACTGTTCACTACTTATTAATGACGAGCCCAGGGGTCCTCTTTATAGATGTGAGGAGGTGTGCCGTCACCACATACACTGATAGAATAACAACCCATCAGACCTGTCGACTAACACCAAGTATCCACACAGAGCAGACACAAAACCAGTCCGCCTAACCCCGTGGACACTACTACAAGTACGCTAATTTGCAGCCCATAAATTGGACAGTCCGTCCAATCAATACTGCAAAACTCGACGAGAACCAGAGCAGTCCGCACCAGCGACCTCGACGAACTAGGCAACTAACCGGCCTTAGTTCCCCAAGACCAAGTCCAACAAAAATAGCAGTTACCAATCTTAACCACACCACCTGATTCCAAGATCGTGCCCTAATGAATAACTCCAGTCCGCCACCATGCAGACTACTCCATCAGCCTGTGCAACCTCTAGGAACCTGTCCGCACAACTGTGCTTATACCACGATCCATCATACATATCGCAAGCACAGATCCGTGCCGGACACCGATGAGCTCCAAAAAGAGTCCATAACACCAACAAGCAATCTCTTATATACCTCGCCCGAGAAAGCTCCTGCGACCTGGAGACAAGCCACCCAGTCCGCAATATCTGGCTGCCTTCTTGCAAAATAGAGAACCTATCGAACTTGGCGACTTCCAAAGAAGTCCATCACTAACCCGTGGATAACAATCCTATCTGCCCGACTACATCACCAGAGAGCTTGTTGGTCCAGACGGCTAGACAATAACCACAGCCAAAACTGTCTGCCCGGCTAGGCTATCCGCTAATGCTACCCGCCTTTTCCGCGCGGTCTCTGCGAACTGTCCAATTAGTCCGTCCGACTTCCCCAAAAAAGCTTTTCACTTCAACATTTTCAACATATACCATTTCCGGATGGCTGGAGCAGGACACTCCTTTCCTTTTGGGCACTGCAGGGCGATAACTCTACCACCTTCATTTTGAGAACAATTGAACTATAACTCCGAAGATATTTCTATGGAGCTTCGTCCCCTACATCCAGAGCACTCATGATTAGGGGTGCAACTCGGATCGGTTCGGTTCGGTTCCACCTAGAACCAAGAATCGACCCATATAGGTTCGGTTCCAAATTTTTGGAACCGGAACCGACCCACGGTTCTAAATTATGGAACCGGATCTGAACCGTTCGGTTCGGGTCGGTTCCGGTTCGGTTCTCGGTTCTTAAACATCTTGACATTTCAACATGGCATGTTTTGCTTGAAATATTTTCTATTTATTTTAAATTTACAACATTAAACTTAACAAACACACACACACACATACATTCACAAAAACACACACACACATACATATATACATAATTACTTCCATCCCATTTCATATCAAACAAAAAGTTGTATTTTATAGAAGTAACACATTTATTTGGCTCATCCTCATTCAAACATTATCATTGTTTAAAATAAAACTTCAATAAATCAATCAAACAGAACAGCCTCAGGCATACGGGTCAAATTTCTAATGTGGTCTGTGATCAAAATGACATGCTATTACAATTTAGGAAGTTCTTGAAACCAACTACATCACTCATCCGGCCAAGAAGTTTGATTATAATTTATGCGCCAGAAAAATCAAACAGAATGCATTCGAATTCATGAACGAAAATAATAATAAACTCGGTTCGACAAAAACCGTGTATGGTGAACTGGTCAAGCAACAAATTCGAAGGAAATCTTAAAAACAAATAAAAATGTCGAAAGTGAGAGAAGTGACCTGAAGTTGTACCGTTCTGGAAGTATAAGATGTGGATATTCAGAGTAGAAATTAGGGTTTTGCGTTGAGGAGAGAAGATGCCCTTGGGGGACAAGATGTCGGGGAGAAGAATCCGTCTGGGAGAAGATGGCGTCGGGGGAGAAGCTGCCGTCGGGGGAGAATCTGTCGTCGGGAGAGAAACGGCCGAGTGTTATCAGCGTCGTCGCCTGCTCGGTCGCTGGAATGACTCTAGGGCAAGCCGAAAGCAAAGAAATGATCAAGTGAACCTCAGACCCCGGAATCGGGATAAGTGGAGAACGACCTGAATCAGTTAATAAATGTAAAACCCTTAAAAATTAAAATCCTTCTCGCCAATGAAGCTCGCTCCAAAAGCATGAACCCAATCTATTATATTATTTTAAATTTTAAATTAATAAATCGGGTCGGTTCTCGGGTACCCGAGTATGGGAACCGGGAACCGACCCAAACCGTCGGGTCTTTAAATAAAGGATCCAGATCCGAACCGAATAAAACTGGAACCTACCTGAACCGCCTAAATCGGTTCGGTTTCGGTCCGGTTCTCGATTCTTCGGTTCCTTTTGCACACCCCTACTCATGATAGCAATCTTGAAGATCCAACGAAGAACTTGAAGATGGAGTTCATCAATGCTCATTTTATACGATGCACGACCTTTTCCATCACCTTCAGATTTCTCTATATGAATTTTTTACTGCAAAAATTTTAGTTCTTATACCTTGTAATTAGTGACTATTTTTGTAACAGTAGAGAAATTTGCCCATATTGGCGACTAGGTTCATGCGTGACTTAGGGAGAAATTTGCCTTGTGAGTTAGTGACTAAATCTAGGGAGTAGGACTAAGGGAGGCCTGAGGCATATCTAGGGAGAGATAGGATATGACCAACTGGCTATTAAGGGGAGACAGTTTAGAAACCAAAAAGATATTTTTTATACAACGCCTCAATTTTTAGCACTATTGAAATCACTATTTTGTAATTAGTTTTTATTGAAATAAAATCATGTCTCCTTGCTCTTTTGATCAAGCTATTATTTCTGAACTTTGATAGGAAATAATTGAGTATATTTGTAAGAGTTAATTGATTTTTTTTATAAATAATAACCATATCCCCCCTCCCCCACCATCTAAGGGCTTTTGATGATCCAACAAGTGGTATCAGATCTTGATTTTTTTCAAAAAGGTTTCACCGTCTGGAATAATGGCACATCATGGTCTCGATTCATCAAGAGTGGAGGAATATTCAAATAATAAATTTTCCCTAGTACCACCTTTATTTACTAGAGCAAACTATATTATTTGGACAACACTATGAAAACATTTTTCATTATGTTAAACATAGATGTTTGGAATATCACAAAAACAAATCCTGCCGATGAATTGAATAGGAGTGAAACCATTTTGAATGTGAAAGCCATGAATAGTTTATTTTGTGCACTTTTAAAAATATTTTTAAATTAATTTATTCTCTTTCTACTGTTTAGAAAATTTGGAGATTTCTTGAGAAACTTACAGTCTTCCTCCTACAGATAATGTACCATGTGAAATTGATATGTTAGAGTAATTTCCTATGGACCCAAGAAAAGAAAACTATGACACTTCATGCTCGAAAGATGAACTTTCAAGCTCATCGAAAAAAATGAAATGCCACGCCACATCATCATACACAGTTAATGATACTGCAAGCACATCAAGAAGGGAAGAAAGTGAAAAAAGAACTTTATGTTCAAAACAAAACTCCAAATTTGAAAACACTATAAGCCTTTTTATACTCTCTAATGAAGATTGTACTTCTATTGCACTAAGCGAAGCACACTCAAAAATTGCCTCTTTCGAAAAAAGACTGAAAGATTAATCTTAGAAAATATATCTTTAAAAAATGCATGTGTTATGTGCCAAAATTTTAAAATTGAAATTAAAGAAATGGATGAAGCTTTCAAAAATTTAAGAAATGATTATAAAAAATCACATTAATTGAATTACAACTACTCTTAAAATTAACACACTCGCTTACAATAAAGCAAGACATAATCTTAAACTAAGAAACATTGAGTTAGAGAATAAAATTAATCTCTTAAACAACTGATAAACATGAACTGCTACAATGACATTCCTCAACATAAATCGTTTGTCAAAAGAAGTAATATTAAAAACTATCACCACCATCAACATCAAGCTTTATTCAATAAAAAAATTGAATACACACATTTCAAACTAATCAATTTCCATACAACTATAACTATTTTAATTCCCAATATAAAAATAAACATTATGAAATTCAAAAAGATAATTACAATCAATCAAGATATGAATAAAAACCAATGGTTAAAACAAACACATTAACTCCACCTATAAAGGACCATTCATCTTTGTCTCATAATAAATTTCCTCATTATATGTGGGTGCCCATTGGAACCATCACACCCGGTCCACTTTGGCTACCTAAGCTAATCTCTCATTAGTCATTAATGAAATTAGGCTTGATATTGAGTCGAGTTCTATCGATTTCAACCCAGCTTGAAATCAAAATTTTTGACTCGAAATCTACTCGAACTTGAAATTGTTTTCGAGTCAAGCCAATTCAACTCAAAATCGATTCAATTCCGAGCCAACTCAGATCAATTACGAGTCGGCTCAAAAATTATTATTTTTTATAAAAAAAACTACACATTATAATATTAATATATTATATAGTTAAATTATTTTACTCAATTATGTGATGAGCATCATTGGACATACATTTTTTAATTACAATAAATATATGAATGTATGAATCTTTGGGGCTGAACTGGTTGATCACAAACCAACGGAGGCAAGAAAATATCACAAGGCATAAAAAAGTTTATGAAAACAAACACCCAGATGACCAAATCCCATAATTTTGTTTGAAAATTAAACTACTTACCAAATCCAAATATTTGAGTAAAAAATTACAAAACTTTAAACTTAACAATCCATAAGGCATAAATAGTCAAATAAAAGTCCATTAACAGTCCATAAAGAGTTTATATTAAAAAAACACTCCAAAAAGTATCTTTTCAACCGATTGCGCTATAGAAATCTAGAATATGATCTCTTCTTCTGCTCCTGAATATATTTCTAGAGATTAAGGCTCCGTTTGGGGGGACTTATTTTCACCGGTCAAACGGTCATGACCGCATGAATCGGGACTTAATTAAGGTCCGGTTCATGCGGTCATGACCGCTTGACCGGTGAAAACAAGTCCCCCCAAATGGAGCCTAACAAGAGATCTCACTAGAGGTTGTAATCCACCCTTCCTAGAATGGTGGTATAGAACAGAGAAATAGCTAATTCAACTATTAAAATAGGAAAAAAGTTCTAATTATTGTAAAGCAGGAGAAAGTAAAACCATTCTAATTCTTCTCTAATACATAATTGACGGAGTAGTAGCCTTGGTAACATGAAAAAAAATGATTGTTTTAGGGTTCTGATAGTCTTCTTGGTGAAGAAAATGAATAAGAACAGAAGCTGAATTAGATAAGGGCAATGTTAATAGCATCCCTGAAGTCGCTATTAGCAGCCATTTCAATGTGTTATTTTGGCTTTTTTGGGGTGCTATTAGCCAATAAAGAGGTGCTATTAACATTGCCCATTAGATAACAGCTTAAGAAAATTGTGACTTTTAAAAAATCAATTTATTTTAATAATGAAAAATCAAATATTAAAAGTAATAGAGCTAAGAAAAGACCACATATTTATTAAGAAGACATATGATCGCTCGCATTCGCAGGAGATCCATAAGTTCAGCCTCTCGGCTAATAAAGACTATCTACCTAAAGAGTAATTACTGGGAACCTATAAGTTCCATGAATGGATGTTCCATAAAACATAGATGATTCATTAAATTAGGAAAAATATTTAGGTTTTAACAAAATGATCATTTACATGAAGGAGCTGTAAAAGTTGCCATATAATAAATGGTTGTAGAAATTGACATATATATAAATGGCTGTAAAAGTTTTCATATAATACATGGTTGTAAAAGTTGTAATTATCAAGTACTAAATAATTTAAGGAATTACTTTGTTTATATGGGTTTTAATAACCTGAAATTATTCAACCCTTGCAAAGACAAAATTTGCAATATTCAGCACAGAATTGTCTTCAATTGTTGTCAAAAGGAGATTTTGCAAAGGATATTGATAATCTTAGAAGATGTATGAAGCTCATTGCAAAATTTCAATTAAAAGTAATAGTTACTGAGAATGGAAACAATTCTTATTAAAATACAAGAGATGTATAACCACAATAAATGATTTAATTCTTATTCAAAATACATGCTACTGAGAACTGATAAGAATAATATGTTAGATAATATCTTATATATGGGCCATCATGGTCATGTAGACCATGTTCGCCGTCTAAACGATTTGGCCATCCATGTGACCCAATACATTATGATCATAGCGGGTCTAGTCACGTTTTCACTGCGCCTTAACCAAAGGTGCAGTTAAATATAAATGTGGACTCATCATGTGTAGAACTCAAGTTAAATGCGTCGTAGCCCTCCGATCTGTGATGGGTGGATAGGGAAACAGTAGTAAAGCTTGGTGTGGTTCTCCTCCTAACCCTAAGGCCTTTTACTCTCATTTCATCCCGTCAAAACGAGAACTGTGCGGGGCTTAGGTATCGGGAGAAAGGGCTTCACCTGGACCGCCTCCTCCTCCGTCTTCGTCGTCGAAAGACTTCAACAAGTGGCTGGCGGTTCTTTCGGCACTGGATCGTCCTCTTGATTCATACAAATCACCGCCATTTCTGCATCTATGGCATCAGGTATCAAGATGCCTCTTCCTCTTCTTAGTTCAAGCAAGTGATCCTTCTTATTATAATTAACAAGTGGTATCAGAGCCTCTCGCTTGGATCGATGCTGATCTCCCTTCATTTACTCATAGATCTGGATATTAGACGGTAGTTTCCCCCTTCTCTTTTCTTGCTCTGCGACGGCCTCCCTTCTCGTGCAGCAGTGCTCTAATGGCGTTGCGGCCGAGCGGAATTTTCCTGTTTTTGGGTCTGGTAGCCGCTCCATGTATGCGCAACTCTTCTTCCTGTGCCTCCCTCCATTGTTGTCATCGCCGAGCACTACTTTCGACTACAGTCAGAGGACTTGGTTGGCAATGTCCTCCAATGCTTCAGTTAGAGGACTTGGCTGCAGTTAGCTCTTTAAGGTTAAAATCATTTAACCCTATTTTTATTTGTGATCAGGTGTTCTGATCAGTTTGTTTAGCTACATAGAATTTAAATCTTATCAAGCCCTTCAGTTTTGATTAGTGAAAATCTTTCCGGATTGTAAAATTATTTTCACTCAATAAACACTGTTTCAAAATGTATATTTACGCTTCCGTTCGCTGTAAATTCACTATCTTAGAATTATAATGCAATGTTCATATTAAGCGGTTTTAATTGTGATTGTGACTCATGCGAGTGACAGTCGGCCCAAAGGAAGGCTATCACTTGGCCGAGCCATAAATATTGTCAACTGACTAATGTGAATGTCTTAATTTGGGACCCAACTTGAGGTGTAAGGGTCAGCCCAAAGGAAGGCCCCTACCACTTTAAGCCCTAGATTGAAACGTTCACATCAGTTAGCTTGATAACAAAGTAAAGATTCAATTGCAAAAGTTGTGATCCATGCAACTCGCACTCGGCCCAAAGGAAGGGTATCGTTTTGGCCGGATGACACACTCTTATGCGGTCGATATAAATATTTTAGGTCTTAGGATAAATCCCATGCGACGACAGTTGGACCAAAGGAAGACTATTTGTCATATAGGACCCATGACTTAAAATGTTTGTATTGGGTCAGTCCATTGTTGGCAATATAGAGACACAATTTACTCTGAGAGTCTGACTGGTTGCTCTATCAGTTTGACTAGTTGCATATATGAGAAATTAAATATATTGGCAGTCTCTTAATTCATATTTGCAACACTTGTTTGATGAGTTTTTCATATTTATGCAATCTTTATTATTTTTCTCTGTCTTTAGTGAATGCTTCATCAATTTCTGCAAGCTTGAACGACATTCCAATTCTTAATGGGTCTAATTTTGATAAGTGGCAAGACCACATAACGATCGTTCTAGGATGTATGGACTTAAACTACCCCTTAAGGACTGATGAACCCATTGCTCTTCCTCCATATAGTACAGCTGAAGAAAAGGCTTTCTATGAAAAATCATATGAGAAGTGGGAGAGGTCCAATAAGATGTGTCTTATAGTCAAATGGCCAAATTTTTCTCTGTCTAGGACCGTTTGCCAAATTTCCAGAAGAGTGTGACTTTGTTCCTCAGTATACATAACCAGGGACTCCACGTTAGAATGGTGTTGCTGAGAGACGTAACCACACTTTAAAGGACATGGTTAGGAGTATGATTTCCCATACCTCCCTACCTGAGTCATTATGGGGTGAGGCCTTAAAGACCGCAGTCTACCTCCTTAATAGGGTGCCCAGTAAAGCAGTACCTAAAACCCCATATGAGTTATGGACTGGAAAACTTCCTAGTATAAGGCATCTTCATGTTTGGGGTTGCCCAGCTGAAGCTCGACCCTATAGGCCACATGAGAAGAAGTTGGACTCTAGAACCATTAGTTGCTACTTTGTTGGATACTCTAAGAGGTCTAGAGGCTTAAAATTTAATTGTCCTTTCACTAAAACCATAATTGAGACTGATAATGCGAAATTCCTTGAGGATGTTGAAAGTAGTGGGAGAAATTCAGTCAGAGAGGTCGCCTTTGAAGAAGAACATGTAATCGTTCTCATGATTAATGTTGAAAGTGGTAAAGTAGATGTACCTTTGCAAAATACCCTTTTCATATCTTTTCATAGTACAAACACCTCTCATCAAGGTATTGAGTTAAACCCCACTAATGTGGTAGAATCTGAACACCCTCAACCACAAGTGCCATTAAGGCAATCCAATAGGGAAAGGAGATCAGCCATTTCAGATGACTATGAAGTATATCTTCATGAGCATGAGTTTGACATTGGGTTGGAAGATGACCCGACATCTTTCAATGAGGCCAAACTGAGTGCTCACTTTCCCAAATGGTCAAATGCTATGATAGAAGAGATGAAGTCTATGAATGATAATGATGTTTGGGATCTAGTAGAATTGCCTAAAGGAAAGAAACCAATTGGTTGCAAATGGATATTTAAAACCAAGAAGGATTCTAAAGATGATGTCGAACGATATAAATCACGTCTTGTTGCAAAAGGGTTCACTCAAAGGGAAGGCATTGAATATAAGGAGACTTTCTCTCCAGTTTCTTTAAAAGCCTCTTTTAGGGTCATCATGACACTAGTGGCTCAGTACGATCTAAAGCTTCACCAAATGGATGTTAAAACGGCTTTACTTAACGGGAATATTCAGGAAGAAATCTATATGTTGCAGCCAGAGGGATTTTAATTAAAGAGATCAGAAAACCTGGTGTGCGATTAAAGAAATCCATTTACGATTTGAAGCAGGAATCACGTCAATGGTACATGAAATTTGATCAAGTCTTTTCTGGTTTTGGTTTCAAAGAAAATATAGTTGATCAATGAATTTACTATAAAATTAAAGCGGGTAGATTTATCTTCTTAGTACTATATGTGGATGACATTCTATTAACAAGCAGCGATATAAAATTTTTACATGAGACCAAGACTTTTTTTTCAAAGAACTTTGAGATGAAGAATCTTAGGGAGGCGTCCTTTGTGATGGGCATTCAGATACATCGTGATAGATCACGTGGTATATTAGGTTTATAATAAAAGGCCTATATCGATAAGGTGCTAAATAGATATGGCATGAAAGGGTGCTTACCTAGTGAAACACCTATTGCTAAGGGAGATAAATTGAGTTCTCTCTAGTGTCCTAAGAACGATCTTCAGGCAGAGCAAATGAAAGATATCCCTTATGCCTTAGCAATTGGGAGTCTTATGTTTACTCAAGTTTGTACCCGTCTAGATATTGCATTTATCATTGGTATGCTTGGCAGGTTTTTGATCAATACTGGTATCGACCATTGGAAGGCTACCAAGAGGGTGATGCGATACCTTCAGAGAACGAAAGATTACATGCTCATGTACAGGAGATCCGATCAGTTGGAGCTGATTGGATACACAGATTTAGATTTTGTGGGTTGTCTTGACAGCAAGAGGTCCACATCAGGTTTCATCTTCATGATGGGAGGAGGAGCAGTTTCATGGAAAAGTGTCAAGCAGACACTTATTGCTTCGTCCACCATGGAGGAAGAGTTCATCGCTTGTTATAAGGCATCTAATCAAGTGATATGGCTTCAAAACTTTATTTTCAGGCTTCAAGTGGTGGACATAGTCGAGAAACCATTAAAGCTGTATTGTGATAACAAAGCTGCAGAGCTTTATTCCAACAACGATAAGAGTTCAGTACGGTCAAGACACATTGATATAAAGTTTCTCGTCGTTAAGGAAAGGGTTCAGAATCGTCTAATGTATATTGAATATATTAGCACTTAACTCATGATTGCAGATCCGCTCACTAAGGGCTTGCCACATAAAGTATTTCTGGAGCATGTTGCTCGTATGGGTGTGACTAGTCCTTCGGATGTGCTGGTTTAGTAGGAGTCTATAATTTTCTTTGCTTATTTTAGTTTGACAGATATTTATGTGCACATTCTATTTGATGATTCTGAGAGAAAGTTATGTCCGCCTTCTTTATTATTTAGTAATACATATTTGTTTAAAGTTAGCAGAATTCATCGTTGGACTCATTGGATTCATAAAGAAGAACTAGTTGGAAATTGGCATAAACAACCATATAGTATGTAATTTCCATTATACGCATTCTCATTTGATCTATATCATTGAGAGTACTAACATTTGTGATTTGTAAGGTCCTATTACGAATGGAGGTGATATTGGCCGCCATGTCCGGTATTTGTGGTTTTTAATGGACCAGATTATTTTGAAATGTTGGTCAATTTTGGCGGTGCTACTATAATTTGATGTTATAAAGTTTGCATGGTCTATATTCGGTATGACCTATTTGGCCCAAGTGGGAGATTGTTAGATAATATTGTTGGGTTCATTTCCCATAATGTTCCCTAGATTGGATTTGAAGAGGCATCTCCATCAACACTAAGAGCATAGTTGTATTTGATGTTGTTTAAGCTCATCATGTGCAGGATGTTCCATGGAACAAGTCTAGATAGATTGTCTAAGTGATGTGACAGGTGGTCACAAAGTGAAGATGCTGGAAAGATAGGAATTTGCCTAAGTCCACTTGCTAAAAATACAGCTAAGTCCACAAGCATTGAGTGGAGCAAGCTCACTCAACGACAAAGGTAAGGAAAAATGTTGGCAAGCTGGAAATGTGACTATATCCACAGGCGTTGAGTGGAGTTGACTCACTCAACGCCATACACCTAAAGGAAGAAATATGGCTAAGTAATTTGGCATTGAGTGATGAAGACACACTCAACGCCATACAGCAGAAAGCTGTGAGTCGAATTGAGTTCATAGTTCGTCGAACTGTGCTCAGAGTTCGTCGAGCTGAGCTCATCGTTCGTCGAACTAAGCTCAGAGTTTGAGAGCCAGAGTTAGTCGAACTGAGTTCAGAGTTTGTCGAGCTGAGCTCATCGTTCGTCGAACTAAGCTCAGAGTTTGAGAATCTGAGTTAGTCGAACTAAATTCAGAGTTGAGTGAGGCATGCTAACTCAACGCTCTCAGCGCCTAAGATGCTGTAGAGGCAGAAAATTATCTAAGGCAAAGGCGTTGAGTGAGGTGTGCTCACTCAACGCTCTCAACGCCTAAGATGCAGAAAGCTTTTATAAGACAAAAAACTTTGAATGATGAAGACACACTCAACGCTCTCAATGCCAAAGAAGTAGGAAGATTTTGCTAAGACAAAAAGTGTTTAGTGAGGTTTGTTCACTCAACTCTCTCAACGTCTAGATATACAGAATTCTATCTAAGTGTTTTAGCATTGAGTGAGGCTCACTCACTCAACGCCTATACTATTGTTGGTTGATTTTCATCTAAGTCCACAGCAAGTGACGTTAGCAAGTCAACTAGTCAACAAAATTCAAATTAGTGGCGGGATGGCTATAATACGCGATAATTATGGTCGCAGACCTACTGTACGACAGTTGGTATTAAAGCAAGGTTACTGCAGCCTTTAAATGTATGGGGCCCTCTACTAAAAGAGTCGTTGGGTCATAATCAATAAAAAGGGAAAGACTTTACAGAGTAAGATAGCTTTTGGAGAGAAGCCATCAGGTCGTACTTCTTCACCGCCATTATTACTATACTGAAGAACAAGAAGCTCAACGTAGCAAGACCAAGAGCAAGTCGATTGTTGTCTTCTTCATCGACAATCAGCAAGTTCAGAGTTAATCTCTGAGAAAAGGTAAGCAGCCAAGGAAGAAACCCTAACTACAGGATCTGAGATCTAAATCAAGTTTGTTGGTGTTATTTACTCCTACACCAGCAAGATTCGAAAAGATTTCTTTCTGAAGGAGAAGAAGAAGCTGAAGCTGTTTGAAGAACAATCAGAACAGATAAATCATTTGTCTTCACTAGCAAGTGCAGAGAAGGTCCTTGAGAAAGGAGAAAGAGGCAGAGTCATCTGGTTCATGCAGTCAAGAAGATAGAACTGAGTTCATCTCAGCTCAGGTAGCAGCAACTAGCTGCAGTAACTTCACAGTTGCAGCAGGAAAAATCCCTGGTACTGTGAAGTAGAAGTTAAGGCTGAGCTTCAGGCTCAGTTCAGAAAGGGGCAGAACATTGTTTTGCAAGTCCTTCCAGCTCATGTAGATATATAATTATTGTTGTGGAAGTAGTTAGGACTAAGTAATTCTTAGTTCAGTAAAGGTAGACTCAGAAAATAAATTCCTGAAGTCATAGTTGGGCCGAGTTTATCTCAGTCAAGAAGCTTGACACAGAGAAACATCTCTTGTGTCAAGAATAACCACATAATCCACTTCCATCATGTAGGATCCTTTTGGATCCGAGCTGTAGGGCTTAACAGCCTGAGATTGCAGGTGAGTCATTCTCACTGAGTGGTAGGGCACTTGTGCCTGAGCTGTAGGATCCTTTGGATCTGAGATAGGAACTTTGGGTCTGAGTTGTAGGAGAGTCATTCTCTTTGAGGTAGGATCCCTAGTGGAACTGAGGTAGGGATATCCTCCCAACCAGAGTGTAGGGCTTAACAGCCTGAGGTAGGTGATCTTATGATCATTGAGTTGTAGGGGCTTGAGCCTGAGAAGTAAGTCTTGGAGGAGACTTATAGATCCTGAGGGATCTGAGGTGTAAGCTCTTTGGAGCAGGTTTTGGAGAAGTGCCTAGTACAACAAGATAGTTGGATAAGTGGGAGGGAAAATGGATGTACCCTTGTTAGGGGAACTACTATAAATCTGTGTGTGTTTTTCTGTATTGTTTTCTTTATTGCAGGTTGCATGTCTTGAAAATATAATTGAATCAACTAATAAAGCACCTAAAGTAACGAAAATAAAAGATAGTCACTAAGGATTAATAAACATATTCACCCCCCTCTAGGTGATTTAACTATCCTTGAAATAAAGACTTTCAAATATCTTATATATGGGCCATAAAGGGTCATGTAGACCATGTTCGTTGTCTAAACGATTTGACCATCCATGTACAACCTCGGGCTCGCAGCCCGGCGAGAGGGGCCTAGGCGAGTCGAGAGGGCTCAAAAGAGAAGCTCCGCGGCGAGAGGGGCCTAGGCGAGAGGAGAGAGGGTTCGGCCGGCGAGTAGAGGGGCCCAGGCGAGAGGAGAGAGGGTTCGGCCCGGCGAGTAGAGAGGGCCCAGGCGAGTCGAGAGGGTTTGGCTTGGCGAGAGGACCCTAGTGAGAGGTGCCTCGAGAGAAGGGTCGTCTTGGTTTCAGGGCCGGTTCAGGTAAGGTCGGGCCCACCTTCTGGGTCCCGGAGGTGTTTTTACTCTTTTACCCTGCGTGGGCTGCGTTTAGTCTTTTAAGACAGCGGAGTTTGGCTGTTGGCAGACCCAGCTAAGGGTATTCTGGTATTTTCACAGCGGCATAGTTTGGTTATTAGCAGTCCCAGTTCAGAGGCCTATAAATAGACCGGTAAGGTGCCTTAGAGAAGCAAGCATTCTTGACTCCTCTTATCTTTCCTAAGGCACCTAGCTCAGTTTTGGCTAGGGAGGGGAAGAGCTCTAGTTCTAGTCTCTTCCGGGTAAGAGGTGGGACCTCCTCACTGAAGCCTCCGGTCTAGTTCTTCGCCTGGAGAGTGATCCCAAGGGAGTAAACACGAGCTGCCTCGGTAGTTCCGAGCTTTAGGTGGAGTCAGCTTTGCTGGTTCCAACACTTTTGGTGCGGTGAGCGTGGAGCGTGACCAGCACAGAAGAACTCATGCGAACGTCAAGGCTATAGAAAAGGAACCAAGTGACGACCGAGGTCACGCGATGAAAGAAGTCCCCCCTCAATTTCCTGTTTTCCAAATTAAGGTTGAGACGTAGTTACGAAGGTCTTTCTTGTTTGGAATACTTTATAAATAACAGGTTCATCATGAAGGAGTAAGTCTTCATGAGTTTGGGATGAGACCATGAGCTTTGATGCAGTCCAGGCTACCATCGAGCTGGCAGGTCTGTAGGCTCATTCGGTGGTTGGAGTTGGTTTTGGAGAGGAGACCCCGAGAAGACCCGCTGTCCAGGATACCATCGAGCTGGCAGGTCTGTAGGCTCACTCGGTGGTTGGAGTTGGTTTTGGAGAGGAGACCCCGAGAAGACCCGCTGTCCAGGCTACCATCGAGCTGGCAGGTCTGTAGGCTCACTCGGTGGTTGGAGTTGGTTTTGGAGAGGAGACCCCGAGAAGACCCGCTGTCCAGGCTACCATCGAGCTGGCAGGTCTGTAGGCTCACTCGGTGGTTGGAGTTGGTTTTGGAGAGGAGACCCCGAGAAGACCCGCTGTCCAGGCTACCATCGAGCTGGCAGGTCTGTAGGCTCACTCGGTGGTTGGAGTTGGTTTTTTATTTGAGCCCGAGAAGACCCGCTGTCCAGGCTACCATCAAGCTGGCAGGTCTGTAGGCTCACTCGGCGGTTGGAGGTTGTTTGGAGAGGAGACCCCGAGAAGACCCGCTGTCCAGGCTACCATCGAGCTGGCAGGTCTGTAGGCTCACTCGGTGGTTGGAGTTGTTTGGAGAGGAGACCCCGAGAAGACCCGCTGTCCAGGCTACCATCGAGCTGGCAAGTCTGTAGGCTCACTCGGTGGTTGGAGTTGGTTTTGGAGAGGAGACCCCGAGAAGACCCGCTGACCAGACTCTCATCAAGCTGGCAGGGCTGTAGGCTCACTCGGTGGTTGGGGGTTGTTTGGAGACTTTTGCACTACCCCGAGCCTGGCTCGGCCCCAGGTAGACCCGCTGCACAGGCTCCCATCCAGCTGACAGGTCCGTAGGCTCGCCTGTGGGGGTAAGGGACCCCGAATGATGCTCGGCCCCGGGTAGACTCGCTGCTCAGGCTCTCATTAGCTGGGCAGGGCGGTAGGCACACCTGGGGGGAAAGGACTTGGACTTGGAAAAGGTTTTGGAAGGGGTTTGATCCGCTCGTAGCAAGAAAGTGTGCAATGCTTCTTCAAAAGGAGAACCATAGTTTAAACCGCAATTGAGATCAATAGTTTCATTTTGATGAATTGAATAGACTAATATTAATACATCACTCGTTTCATGCCTTATGAAAATAGTTAAATGGTTTGCAAAGCCGGCCGTATAAAAAATATCATCCGCTTTCATGACATGAAATAGTAGCGTTATCGATCTTGTTTCCTTTAATGTTGATCTTGCTCATACATAAAATGTTTAGGAGGTAGTAGAGTAATTGTGTTTATACGAAGCACGCCCATCTGAAATAACAAACCCTTGCATTTCAAAACGTATACTGCCGTTGACTTCCACGTCAGTTGATAATTTGGTTGGGTTTTTGATAAATAGATTGGTTTTTACCGCATGTTCATGATAGTGAGTTGATTCTTATTTGAGCCCTGGTCTGGAGCTCTTTTTATCTCCAAGTGGGGAATTTTCTTAAACTTTGTTTTGAGTCGGAACCCACTCGCCGAGTACTTGGGGTTGGACATTTCTTTTCGAGCTTGGACAACCTCGAAAAGAGCGGGGATTGTGTACAACCCCGTACCCGGCCGAGTGGGATCCTCCCCAGGGAGCGGGCTTGGGGCGAGCTACGAGCGACGTTTTGGTATGGCCCCGTTTGAGAACATGTGGATGCTCGTGCGGGCGTGCGGGTGTTTACGGGTGTAGGATTTCTAATATATATAATATATATTTGCATATTATATAATATATAAATATAGTATATTATATAACATATATATTTACATATTATAATAAATATAATATAATATATTAGATAATATATATTATATACCTTTTTTATGAGAGAAAGGGGGAGCAAGTGAAAAGGGCAAAGGAGGGGCTCGGTACAGAGGGAGATAGGGCAAGCAAGGGGGAGATCGGGTGGCTGGAGCAGGAAAAAAAAGGGCAAGGCTCGGCTTTCTCCCTCTCTCCCGATCTCTCTCTCTCGGCGCCGCAGCAAGGAGGGGCTCTCCCCAGCCCTTTTCCTCTCCGGTCGCCGGCCAACAGGGGCATCCCGAGCCCTCCTCTCCCAAGCTCTCTTCCTCTCCCGCCGCTTAGAGCGAGGTCGGCCGGGAGCTCCTCTCCCGGCACCGGCTAGAGAAAGATCGGCCACCGGCGCCGCCTAGAGCAAGATTCGCCATCGGCGCCGCCTAGCTCTCACCGGACTTCTTCATCACCGATGTCAGGGAGAGGCCATCGCAAGGATTTGTTGTGAATATTTCTTCTGCCTCCTCTGGATCTGAGAAGTGCAGCAGCCGTCCCTAGATCCTTTCTACTTTTGACGGTATGCAACTTCAGAGATGGTATGCACATGGTGAACCAGTGAAGATTGACAAAGGTTAAAGTTTCTACTTTATTCATACAACAAGCTGTCACTTATTTAGTTTTCAATCCACTTGTTTTTGGATTGTTCAACTGCAGCCCCATTTCTTGCTTCCAGAAGGTAATAAGATTTATTGCTTTTAATTTCTTCATTAGAGTCATGCTGTTGTGGATGAACCAAATCAGGTATGGTTTAGAGGGACTGATAAAAGTTTTGAATTACTCTCTATTAATTATAATGAGCTTTTGTTGATCCAAGTCAATCATTACTTGCAATCAGATCTTGTTTGGTTAAAATGTTAATTAGACCGATCTGAGATAATAAATACTGCAGTTCGTTCATAGTTATGGATCGGTCGGGGGCTTCTTCCCCAACGCCTCCAAAAGCAAGGAAGGTCCGGGGGTCTTCTCCCGTCCCGCTCAGCATTGTGCTTGATAGGCCATAAAAAGGCTTGGCCATGGAGGGAAAAATCACTTGGAGCTTTCAACTCTCCCGCGGAGGTCGGATCAGTGCATGGACAACCACTACGGACGCTAGACGTCGAGCCTCGGGCAATGTGCGCGGTTGCGGATCCGTCAAAACACGCGTAAAGAGTAACGAAGTTTCTTCTCGGGCAGGTGAAGCCCTCAATTTACATATTTGCATGGAAGCCCCTCTCCACCAACGGGTGGGGGAAGGGCGCTCTCCGACGGGTCGATGTGTACATCCCCGCAGTTGGTTGCATTTAGTATCCGGAAGCGTGAGTACGGATTTAGGCATGCTGTGTGAAGCCCATCCGGACGTGTGAGCCGGATTGGTGATGTTCTGGGGTTCCCGGAGAGGACTCCGTGGAAGTTGGATATTATATACTTACAGGGAATACGCACCATAGCCCCAATAAAGGGGGTGTGCGCATTGTGTTTGGCCCGCTCGTGTTAGCCAATCGATGCCAAGTTGGCCGCCGCCCGTCGAGACGTTGGCGTACAGGTGTTGCAGTACCAAGCAAGGAATAGCGGGCTTAAGCCCAAGCTCGTGCCGGCCCTCGAAGGCCTTCTTTTGTTTATATTGCCGGCCTGCGTGCCGATGTATGGAATTAATATTCCTGTAATAATTTATAATCTGTGATGCTCTGTGTGCGTATGTTTTACTCCTTTTGTCTTGGGTGAGTGGTGTGCTCTTGAACCGCTCGTCCCGTGGGAGCCCCGAGGTTTACGCCGGGAAGCCCCTGTTGGCCTGTTGATAGCCTTTTAGGGCAGCGGAGTTGCGCTGTTTGCAACCCAATTGGGCAGCGTGTCGCAGTTACTTGGCGATGTTATGTCAGTAGTCGGGCGGGCGAGGAGCATTTTATATTGACCCGAGGTGGCATCTCTAGTTAAGAGGGAGTGGATTTGGAGATCCTCCCTAAAGGTTTTGGTCGGCCAAGAGAGCCTTCCGAAGGTGCCAAGTTAGCTCAGCCTTTGGCTTGGGATGGGAAGAGCTTGTTAGTCTTCCGGGTATGCGGTGGGACCTCCACGCTGAGACCTTGGGTCTGTCTCTTACATTCCTAGTCTATTGCCTAGATTGTTCGCTTGAGCGTAGTAGGTGCGCGGTCACCCCTCTTTTGGGATCTCGAACTCCACAGAAACCGGTTCCCGGTTTCAACAATCCATGTGACCCAATACATTATGATCATAGCGGGTCTAGTCACGTTTTCACTGCGCCTTAACCAAGGGTGCGATTAAATATAAATGTGAACTCATCATGTGTAGACCTTATGTTAAATGAGTCGTAGCCCTCCGATCTGTGATGGGTGGATAGGGAAACGATATATAAAGCTTGGTGTGATTCTCCCCTAACCTTAAGGCATTTTACTCTCATTTCATCCCGTCAAAACGAGAGCTGCGCGAGGCTTAGGTATCGGGAGAAAGGGCTTCACCTGGACCGCCTCCTCCTCCGTCTTCGTCATCGACAGACTTCAACAAGTGGCCGGCGGTCCTTTCGACACTGGATCATCCTCTTGATTCATACAAATCACCGCCATTTCTGCATCTATGGCATCAGGTATCAAGATCCTTCTTCCTCTTCGCAAGTGATCTTTCCTATTATATAATTTTTATTTATATATATTTATAAATTAGCAAAAATTATTCCTATCCAATGAAATAATTATACATATTTTAAATTTTTTATATAATTTGTTAAGTAATATATATTAATGTAACTAATGAAATAATTATATATTTATATAAACTATATAAAGAAATATAAATATTATAAAAATAACTATAATTATAAATAACTATATATATATATTTTTTAATAACTATATATATAAATTACTTAAACTTTATAATTATATTAATTTATAATAATATAAACATTTGTATATATAAATTACTGCCACTTTAGAACTGATTATATAATTAGGTGAGGTGGTTAAGCATGGTTTGTGTATTCAGCAGGTTTATTGTTCGATTCTCAGCTAAAATGATATATATATATATATTATTTTAATTTACTCAAATAATTAAATAAAGTGCAAAACATTTGCAATGAAATTAGATTTCCTTACAAAACATTTGCAATTAAATAAAATGCAAAACATTTGCAATTTTAGGAGGGGTAAAATTCCTTGATAAAAAATCCTTACTATTTAGAAAGAAAAAATCCTTACAAAAATTAGCTAGGGGCATATTGCTCTTTGCTAATCAAAGTTTTCTTATAACGCATAAACTAGTACTTGAGAAAGTCCAAAATATAATAGGAATAAAAAAGAGAATCCGTTAATGTAAGTTTAATACTTTAGTCATTAGAAGTAGGGGTGTCCAAAAAAACCGGGCTCACCGGGCCGGCCCGGCCCGGCCCGGTGAAAAGCCCGGTCCCGGGCCAAGTCCGGTTCGGGCCCAGGCCGGGCCATGGGGCCCTTGCGGGCCCCAGTCCAAAGCCACTGCCCGGCCCGGTGCCCGGGCCGGGCAAAGCCCGGTCACCGGGCTTAGCCCGGGCCGGGCCGGGCAAAGCCCGGTCACCGGGCTTAGCCCGGGCCGGGCCGGGCAAAGCCCGGTCACCGGGCTTAGCCCGGGCCTGGAAAAGCCCGGGCAAAGCCCGGGCTGCTGGAACCAACGGCTCTAAGAGCCGTTGGTTGCCAGCCAGCAACCAACGGCTCTAAGAGCCGTTGGCCTGCTGCCAAGCAGCCACTTAGGCTGCTATTTGCAGCCCAAGTGGCTGCTTTTTTTAAATTTTTTTAATTAAATTTTTTTTTTTTAAAAAAAACCTATAAATTCCCCCCCCCTCCCCCCTCCTTTCTTCCTTTCACCCTCCCACCCCCTCTCTCTCTCTCAACTCTATTTATTTTTTCTCGCGAGCATGTCGTCAACGCAGGCGTCGTCTTCCTCATCCGTCGCTCACGAAGTGGTGGAGCACAAGCGTACGGCGGCAGTTTGGGAATATTTCGACTTAGTACAAGTCGGCGCGGAGCAAAAGGCGAGGTGCAAACAGTGCTCGAAATTACTTTCGACCGCTGGCAACTCGACACTCGCAAGACACGTTAAGTCTTGCGCAGCCAAACAAGCTCCTCCCGAGTCGACCCAGGCGCAATTATCGGCATCCGGACAAATCTGGACATACGATCAAGGTCGGCAGCGAGAGCTGCAGGTGAAGAATATCATCAGACGCGGGTTGGCGTTCAACCACTACGACAATGAAGAAGAGACCGAGTACATTCACCAAGGGCTACAACCCAAATATCACCAAGTAAGTCGAGTGAGTTTAACGAGCGACGTTTGGACAAGTAGTATAAAATTAGGATTATCATATATGTCTATAACGTGTCACTGGGTCGATCCCGTTTCCTGGGATCTAAATAAACGAATAATTTGTTTTGAAAGTTTCGAAGTCCCGCACACCGGTGAGGCAATTTATCAAATAATTTCAAAATGTGTGCGCGAATTTAAAATAAAAGATAAAATTATGAGTATTTCTTTCGATAACGCCACAAATAATACCACCTCACTTGAGTGGTTAAAACGTGATTTGAAACCTATGTTAAACGGCGCCTTTTTTCATACTCGTTGCGCGTGTCACGTTTTAAATTTAGTAGTGTAGGATAGCTTGTCCTATATGGAACCATACATTAATAAAATACGTTTAATGTTACAATTTATTTATAGTTCTAAACAACGGCGTCAAGATTTTAAAAAATTCGTAACCGGTCAAGGTCACAAATTTTTAAAACCTCTATTTGACATGTCAATTAGATGGAACTCTACATATATAATATTAAAACGAGCGATTCGCCAAAAAACACTATTAATGGAATTTTATACTTTGTTAGGTCAACACGAATTAACCGAGTCCGATTGAGCAATTTTAGAAAATTACATGGATTTGTTAGAAGTTTTTTATACTGCGACAAATAGTTTATCGGGCGTATATTATCCTACTAGCCCGCTAGTTATTGAAAATATTGTTAATATTTCACAAAAATTAAATTATTTTAAACAACACGCCGGATGGATCGAATTAATAAAAATAATGGAAATAAAATTTTTAAAATATTATAGAGAAATCCCAGTTATGTTTTCATGCGCCGCCGCTTTGAATCCTCTTTTCGGCGTAGACGGCGTAGAAAATTTTATTGAAGAAATAAATAACAATATAGGCGTAGATCTAAATAATTCAGATTTAGATAATCTGAGTATTTTAAATTTTAACACTATTTTTACTCAATGTTATAATTATTACGATAATTTATATGGGTCGCGGCCCCGAGAGGATGTGTCGCAACCCAAAACATCTAGTAGTTTTAAAAATAAAATGTTAGAGTTAGCTTCTAGGAAAAAAGCGCGCACAACATCTAGTAGTTTAAATGAATTAGGATTGTACACAAAAACACAATTTCGCGATTTTATGTCCACGGACGAATTAGAAAATTTCGATATTTTAAAATGGTGGAAAGGTAAAGTAAATACCTATCCTATTATGACATATATGACCCGAGATTTACTAACGATCCAAGCTAGCACGGTAGCTTCGGAGTCTGCTTTTTCTCTTAGTGGCAGGGTTTTAAACGAGCGGAGAAGTCGGCTAAGCGAAGAATCGCTCGAGATCTGCATATGCTACAAGGACCACCTGGACGCGATGAAGAGAAAGCAGCATATTTCAGCGATCGAGGATAGCTCGTCGGACATGGAAGACGAGATGGACGCGATCAATTTAAACTAGGGCCACTAGGCAACTTTTTGTATTTTTTGATTTGTAATTTTCTAATTTTTAATAATTTAGAATATTTGTCACATTTGTAATTTTTAAAAATTTAGAATTTCATAATTTTTGTATATTTACAGTGTAAATTTTACACATTCCTAAATTTGTATAATTTCATTACATTAATTATTAATAATTTTTTTTTCAATATTATGTTGTTCAGTTGTTGTGTTTTTTATTTTTTTTTAGGGTAATTTATTAATTTGTAATTGTATATAATTTTTTTTAAATTTTTATATAAAATTTAGTATATAATTTTTTATAAAAAAAAATATAAAATAATAACCGGGCCCGGGCTAAGCCCGGGCCCGGCCCGGGCCGGCCTGGGGGGCCTTACCAGGCCCCCCAGGGGGCATTGCCCGGCCCGGCCCGGCCCGGTTGCTTCTTAGGCCCGGGCCCGGTTGGGAAAAGCCCGGGCCCGGCAGGCCCGGGCCAAGCCCGGGCCCGGCGGGCTTTATGTGCACCCCTGATTAGAAGAAGTCTCAATAATCTAATATGGTAAAGAACTTACTAAACCATCAACATAACTGTGATTGCAAAAACACATCATAATCAAATAATATAATTTAGGATTGTTGCGGTTCGCTCAATGCTCTCGGTAGACCGGTTCCAGATCAGTCCGTCTCAGCCCCGAGCGATTGAGTACGCGCACAGTCAAAGTAGAAACAGAGAAATTGTACACACAACTTTGACGTGGAAAACCCCGGAAAGGGGAAAAAACCACGTGGCCGGGTCTGTGCCAGCCAAACTCCACTATCTGCCTCTGTTACAGCGCTCTTGTAAAGAGAAAGCGAGGGCAACATGCCGCGCCTCGTTACAAATACTGGGGAGTTGAGAGAGCTCTCCTTGGGTGACAGGCCACTGCTTAGGAGTCCGTGCACTTAGACGTGCGTCTTTCTTGAGCGCTTGCTCTTCTGGCTCGCGTGCCGCAGGATGCCTGCGCTCTATGCCTCGGACTGAGGAGGGCTGCCTTCGCTGGCACTTCGCTTCCTTCTCTGGGCGGCGTTCGTGGGAGAACCTTTCAAGTTAGTGAGTGAAAGAGGAGAGGAGGAGGCGAGTAGAGAGAGAAGCTCTAGGGAAAGTAGGAACGAAGAGAGAGAGAAAGTGAAGGAGAAAATGAAGCCGGATCCCTTGAAATGAACTATTAGGGGTGCTTATATAGGGTTTCCGAGGTGGTTATGGTGGTTACGGTGGTTACGGTGGTTAATCGCAGATCAGAGGGCCACGATCACTTGTGGCGATCAGAGGGCTATGATGGCCCGTCATGATCGGACGGTGGAGAAAAGGCCGACCCACGGCAGTGGTCGGAGGCGGCCCGCCGGCCGATGGCCGCCCGAGGGAGGAGGCGGCCGGCCATGACTGATCGGCCGCGGCGGCAGGCCGCAAGGGGGCGGCCGGCCACGGCTGGCCGGCCGCCGCCGCTGGACGCAAGGAGGCGGACGGCCCCAGACGGCCTGCCGCGGCCGCCGGCCGCAAGGGGGTGGCCGGCCCGCAAGGAGGCGGCCGGCCGAGGCCGCCGACCGCAAGGGGGCGGCCAGCCCCGGGTTGTCGTTCGCGGCCGCCGGCCACATGGGGGCGGCCGGCCGCTAAGGGGGGCGACCAGCCGTGGGAGGCCGGCCACCGCCCGCCCGTAAGGATGGAGGCGGCGACGGTTGCGATCTGGCGCGGGGGAGTTACGATCCGGTGCGCGGGAGTTACGATCCGGTGCGCGGGAGTTATGATCCGGTGCGCGGGAGTTACGATCCGGTGCGCGGGAGTTACGATAATTATTTATAAATTAAGGGGTACCCATCATTTGCCCCCAAAATCCCGCCGTCTTGGAGCGAACGGCAAGCGCGGGAATTTTTCTTTGCGACCTGGCTAGGAAGCGATGGCCGGAACGGGTGCTAACACCGAAATGGGCGGCGACAGCGACAGTGCTAAGATAAGAATCCGACCGAAGAGAAGGTCCGGGAACCGAATGAAGCCGGAGGGGCTGACCTTGCGCGCGGGCGCGCGCGGGGCTGCACCTGCGCGCGGTTGCACAGGGATGGCCCCGCGCGCGGGGCTGGCTTCGCGCGCGGGGCTGAAACCGTGCACAGGGTGCGCGCAGTGCGACTGCTCTGCTCACGAGTGGCTCGGCGGCATGCACGGGCTGATTTCGCACGCTCTTTGCATGCGTGCATGGCTCGTATGTGTGGGCGTAACTGCGCTCGGACTCGCTTTTCTGACCTTACTTTTCTGTTCTTTCAAGTTTCCAAGCGGGGTGTGCAGAGCCGTCCTATGCGGCTGCGTTCGAGTCTCTCCCTCAAGCATGTGGATATATGGAGGAGGCGCTTCAACCTGCCCCCTGATTTGGAGGTGCGGATCCCTTGTCCTGAAGAGCGGGTGTAAAACCCTTCGCGAGGCTGGATGACTCTTTGTGAATCGTCACTTCGGTGCGGTTTTTGTCTCCAGGCTTGCGAGGAAGTTGCCGAGATTCTGAAGTTCTGCGGCATTCCTGTGTCGCAGTTTACCCCTCTTGGGATGACGCGGATAATGGGGTTGATCGCATTCTTTCGTGAGTGCGGATCGAGATTTTCCTTGGATATTTTCAAGGATTGGTGTGAGGTTCGCGCCGACGGCGGGGGCCGCGTGGACGTCCTCAGCAACAAGCGGTGGCTGGAGTTTGAGACCCGGGCGGACCGTCGCCACGGGAATACCTTGTTCGGATATGTCAGGAACCCTTTTGGATTGCCAGAGGTGTGGACGCGCTTCCAGACCGTTGCCGACATTCTAGGGGACACGAGCGGGAGTTTACTCCCGTCCTTGGTTTTGCGGAGCCCCGAGAGCTGGGGAATATCTTGTACAACATCTCTACTTTCGTTGATGAGAAGCGCCTGCTGTTATGCGGGTTGTCTGTTGATTCGGGACGTGCGGCCGCCATCCCTCTCTCCCGTGACAGGAAGAGGAAGCTAGTGTTTGGAGGCCGCGGAGCTGAGGAGGCGGGTTCTAGCCTCCTGCCGCGACAGGTTGTTCTTTTGGAGGGGGCCGCCCCTTGCGGCTCTGGAGTCGGAGGAGAGCCGGATGAAGCGGATCTTTAGGTCCTGGGATCCTCTGCCCCCCAGGCCTCCCCAGCACGGGTTACGGTGCGGCAGGTGGTCAAAGGAAATAGGGTCTCCTCTTCTTTGGAGGCGATGAACCATGCGGTAGATGCAATCTCAACTTTTGAGTGACGACTTTTGAGGAAAGTTATTCTGACTTGTCCCTTTTATTTTGCAGATGGAGACTAAGGCAAACATTGCGCTTGCGTTGAATGACCACTACGTGAGCCTGAAGGACGGCAACATGGCCCTTCAGGGTAAGCTCGGGGAGGCGAAGAGTGCCCTTTCGGATCTGAAGGGGCGACGAGAGCGCGATATTTCGCGACTTAGGCAGATTGGGTCCGAGCTGCGATGCGAAATAGAGGACGCCAAAGCTGCGCACAAGGCTGAGAAGATGACTGTGGAGGAGACTTTGCGTCTTCTAGACGAAGCTCGGGCAGAGCTGGAACTATTCAGGGCGGAGGTGATGTGTCTTTCCTCCACGGAGCAGGAGGTTGAGCTGAAGGCGACCGGCCTGGCATAGTCCCGGGACTCTGTGGATTACATGCGAGACCGGTGTTTGATCTCGGAGGAGGTCCGTGAGGAAGTGTGGGCTCAGGAGGTAGAGCCACAGATGGAGGACTTGTGAGAAGTCGCATTCCGCCAGGGGATGGAAAAGACACTTCGGATGGTGTACTGGAGGCGGGGATGCGAAGTTGCCAGCCTCGGTCTTGAGGATTTGTCAGAGGAGGAGGGCTCCAATGCTGAGGAGGGCGTGGCCACTGAGTGACAGCTACATCTCTTTAATGCTCTTTGCTAATTTGTATACAAGTACTTCTTTGTAATGGTGGGCTTGTCTTCGTCGATTTGTACCTTTGTACTTTTTCGGATTGTACCTTTGTACTTGATATGTTTGTTGAGTGGTTGTCATTGCTTTTGCTTCTGATTGTTGCGGCCGATTGTTGTCTTAGCCAAACACCAACTGCGAGGGGCAGGCCCTGAGCGGTGGAAGAGTATTTGCTCTGGATGGGGGTGAAGAGTTATACGAGCTCCGACCTATTATCGGCGGGAGGCCATGTTCGTTCGAACCCCTGCGAGTTGCGGTGAATCCGGTGGCATTGGAGGGGCGTGGCCCCGTAGACCCTGACGACGTCGCAACTTACTACAAGGCGGAGGGCATCCTCTTGTGCCTGGGTAGAGAAGCTGAGACCATCGCGCTGCGGGCTGCGCATAACTGAGGGAGCTGGCTCCTGACGACGTCGCGACTTGCTTCGTAGGAGAAGGGCGTGCCTTGCCACCATAAGAGCGAGGTCGAAGCCGCCGTGCTACAGTCTGCGGGGGACTCAACGTTTTGGTCCCTTTGGCGACTCCGCAACCTGTTGCTAGGCTGAGGACATCGTGTTGCTGGCAGCGCACAACTGGGGGAACTGGTCCCCGGCGATGTCGCAAACCGCTGGGCGGACGAAGGGTGCACCCCTGAACCGCGCCAGAGAGAGTGAAGCCATCACGCCACAGTGTGGCTGTGGTTGGTTAAGATGCGGATTTAGCGGGGCCGGAACCCGATTTAGTTGCGATTGTAGCTTAGTTAGGCACCAGTCACGAGGGGGGCAGGCTCTGTGAGGGTGGGGCGTCAGACTTCGGATGCAGGTGAGGAGTCAAAATCCTCGGCCTATTGTCGGCAGGAGGACATGGTCGATTCGAACCCCCGCGAGCAGCTGATGGACCCTGAGGTTGTAATTACACCGATCGTGGGGGCATTCCCAGGATGGCGGGGCGTCGAGCTTCGGATGCAGGTGAAGAGTCATAATCCTCGGCCTCTTGTCTGCAGGAGGACATGGTCGATTCGAACCCCCGCGAGCAGCTGATGGACCCTAGAATTTGCGAGGCGTGGCCCCGAAGACCCGGGCGACGTCGCAACCTACTACGCAGCGAAGGCCGGGTCCTTGCGCTGGTGGAGTGAGGCCGAGGCTATCGCGTTGTGGGCTGCGCACAATTGAGGGAGCTGGTCCCTGACGATGTTGCGACCGCTCCTTAGGAGAAGAGTGAGCATTTCTGCCACAGGAGAAAGGTCGAGGCCACCGTGCTACAGTCTGCATGGGACTTGGTATTCGGTCCCCAGGAGACATCGCGACCTGTTGCCAGGCTGAGGCTGTCGCGCTATGGGTCGCGGTCAATCGGGGGTGCTCATTCCCCACGACGTCACAATCCACTGGACGGGTGAAGGGCGAACCTTTGGGCCGTGCTAGGCGGATCGAGACAATCGTGCTACAGTTGCTCGCCGAACCCCAGGGGACGGATTCCAAATTGGTCCTGCAAGTTTTAGGAGTTAGTGATATCGTAATCACAGTATATAAATGTAAAGAGATGAGTTGTTTGGTTTTTTCTTTAGCCTGGTCGCGCCATTGCACGATGACGGATTCCAAACCGCCAAGTGGGTCGCATATCGATGGGTCCAGGACCGCTTTGTGGAACTAACAATCCTGGCCTCAGGGGGGTCTGAGGGACGAGATGTCCTTCAATCGTGTTTGCTGCACGACAAGAGTTAGAATGAAAGCAGAAAAAGCAGCAAGCAGGATAGTCTGTGCACGAGGGTTTTCCTCGTGACTTTATAGTTGTCTTTGGTTAGTTTGATATATAGAAAAGTTTTTAGGAGGCAAGTTCGCCTCGGTTCTTGCCCTTCTCTAGAGCGACCTGTTAGATGCGGTAGATGCTGGTTCCTGAGACGACCTCCGGCCGTGCTTGGTGCAGATAACATGAGCGTGCCATGTCCTGGCTGCCCCTGATGACCCCAACCCCCGCAGGCGTGACAAACTTCATTGCGAGGTGCAAAATTGACGGGACTGCCTGGAAAGCTGTCTGGAGGGGCCGACCAAAAATCGCATTGTAGGGCGATTCTGTATCGACCGCCATGAATTGCACGTCGTGGGAGACCTGCCTTGGAAATTCTCCTAGTGTCACTGGAAGGGTGAAGGTGCCTGCCACGGACACGGGCTCCCCGCTGAAGCCGTAAATGGAGCCTGATGCTGGATGAAGATTCTACCTTTGGATTCCCATACTGGTTAACGCAGTCATGAATATAACATTTACTGAGCTGCCGTTATCCACCAGAATTCGCTTTACGCGGAAGCTGGGGTTGCCGATTTCTGCTACAATAACTAGCGGGTCCTGATGCGGTGTGCGGAGACCCTGGAGGTCCTCCTCGCTGAAGCTAATTGTGGGAATGATTCCAACCGCCTTGTCCTCTTAGGGAGCAACGATGGAGTTGACCGTGGTAAAGGGAAAGCCGGAGATGACTTCCACAATCCCGACAACCTGCCTTCCCCCCGCGCTTCTCGGTGCGCAAGTGGCGGTTCTCTCTGCGCAGGCGGGCCCCCGTGCTGCTCTCGCACACATCCTTGTAGAAAACGCTCGAGTATTCCCTGCCGAACAAGGCACTCTATCTCATCTTTCAACTTTACACACTCTTCAGTTGTGTACCCGGTTCCTCGATGGAAGTCGCAGTACTTTGACGGATCATCCCTTGGATTGGGCGGGAGTGCCCTTGGCCTCTAGAGCGTCGGATCGCCCTGAATGGAATATAGGACGTTGGCGCGAGTGGTGTTGAGAGGGGTGTAAGTCCGGGGAGGCCCGTAATCCTGGCCTCTCCGAGGCCCCTGATTCCGATGCTCGATTCGACGGTTCTCGTCGCGCCTCTCTTCTCGTCTTCCGAAGGGCTGCTCCTGCTGCTTCTGCCTCTTTTGGCCTCCTTCAAACTGTCGACGGTGGGCCTCAATGGCCTCGTCTGCGGCTATCTGAGCTTCCACCTGGTGTACCAGATCTGCATAACTAGGGACCGTATCCCGCATAGAGCGGAATAGAATCCGCCTGGTCGGAGTCCCCCGAGTAAAACTCCTCGAAGGAGTTCTGGGTCTACCCCAGGGATCTGTCTAGCTTCTGTAGTAAATCAACGGAAAAACTCTTTCAAGGTCTCGATTTCACTCTGTCGGATGCCGGAGAGGTGGGATGGATCCTTTGCAATCCTGCGATTGGCCACGAACTGATCAAGGAATTGCTGGCTTAGTTGGGGAAAGTTTCTGATTGACCCCTCTCGGAGGGAATGGAACCAAGTGCGGGTCTGCCCCTTGAGGGTGGTAGGGAAGACCTGACGAAGCAGTTCATCGGGAGCGTTGAAGAGGTGGAGGATCATTTAGAAGTGGTTGATGTGCTCCCAAGGATCGTCCACTCCATCGTACGTTTCGACGTGGGGGATCTTGAATCCCTGAGGGACGGGATAGGCCAGTACTTGTCAAAGTATGCGACCGGGCGGTCTGGCGGTTTGAGCCTGGCGGGTTGTAGACCGGGCAGTCTGGCGGTTTGTGTCCGGCGGGTTGATATCCAGACTGTTGCCGTGTGGTGTCCGGAGGTCTGATGATTTATCTCCGGCGACTTGGAAACCGGGCGGTCTAGCGGTCCCCGCATCTCTTTCTTGCTTCTGGTATTGCCGAGCGGTTAGAACATTGTCTAACCGCGCGGCCTGTTCTGGTCTGTTGTTCTAGCCGCCCGGATCTGATGTATAGCTTTAGTCCCACATTGTTAGTTTGTATTCTATCCTCTCTCCTCCATTCTATAAAAGGGAGGCTATATCTTTGTAAATCTTATCTTTTTGGATAATAAAATTTCAATTATTCAAAATTCCGGCTTGTTTTCTAGTCGTTTGTTCGCTCTTTAGTCTTTTGTTCGCTACTTCTCACATGGTATCAGAGGACTCGATCTTCTCCTCCTGATTCTTTGCGCCCTGTCCGCGCGGCTTGCCTCTTTTTTCTCTCGAGACCTGTTCTCACGGTTTCTCTTCCGCTTGCTTGCGCCCTGTCCGCGCGGCTTACCCCTTCCTCTCGCGACCTATTCTCGCGGTTTGTCTCTTCCGCCTGCTTGTGCCCTGTCCGCGCGACCGTCTTTTCCTGCCTTTCAGTCGCAGCGACCTGTATCTTTGCTCTCCGCGACCTGTTGCCTTTTTTTCATCCCTTCTGTTCGCGCGGTCTATCTTCTAGCCGCTCGACTTCTTTCCCTGCTTGGATCTGCGGCTTGGTTGTGGCTTCTCTGGCCGCTGGTGTCTGTCATCATGACCGCCGCAGCTCTTCTTCTTCCTATCCGCGCGGTTTGTATTCTAACCGCACGGCTTTTCACAGATTTCTCCTATGGCCCTTTCTGAAACCTCCACTACCACCACTCCCATCGCCACTCCGACGCCGCTTCCTACTCCCTCTGGCAACTTTGGCACGGTTTCTAAACTTGTTGGCTCCAACTATCCGGATTGGAGCGTTTCTTTCACCTTTCTTCTTCGCTCTCAGCGCAAACGTCATCACCTCACCGATGACCCTCCTCCTCTAGACTCTGCTGAATTTGATGACTGGGATGCCAGTGATGCGCTTGTCCGAACATGGTTGGCTAACAGCCTCTCCGATGAATGTCTTCCTGTCATACGCCATGATGAGACGGTCAAGACCGCATGGCTTCACCTTGCTGCTCTCTGCTCGAAGGGGGCCCAGACATCCCGCATTTATACTCTCTACGCGGATCTCTTTGCTCGCCCTTCCATGTCTCCTGCTGCGGCTTATCAGCAAGTTCAGGCTCTTGGCGCTGAAATCCTCCAGAATCGCCCTTTCTCCGCGGACTTGGCCGAGCAGCACAAACACTTCCAGGAACTCCTGGTTGTTTGTTATCTTCTACGGCTCCCTGAGTCTTTTGATATGATCCGCCAACAGATCTTGGGCGAAGCCGAGTCTCCCACCTTGGATGCTACCGCGGCTCGCATCGCCGCTGTTACTTCACTTCTCCACCGTCCTCTGTTGTCCTCCCCTCCTCCACAGGACTCCTATGCTCACCAAGTTCAGCGGGGTAGCAATAGTGGTCGCAGCCACTCTGGCACGCGTGGTCCGTCAAGATTCCTCTGCTCTCACTGTGGTCGTACTGGCCACTCTGTTGATCGCTGCTGGCAGAAACATCCTCATCTTCGTCCCTCCGGTGATACTTCTTCCTCAACCTCCGCCTCCTCTCGACCATCTGCTTCTGTGGCCACGACCTCAGGTAGTGTACACGTCGTTACCCAAGGTAAATGGCTGATTGACTCTGGTGCTACAAATCACATGACCGGAAACCCTCACTGCTTCTCTCTCCTAGAGACGCATGATCGGTTACCCTCGGTTCTTGTTGCGGATGGTTCGCCTTCCCCGGTTCACGGAACGGGCATGGTTCAAGTCACCCCGTCGCTTTGCTTAGCAGACACTCTCTATGTCCCGAAGTTCCCTTGCAATTTGCTCTCAGTTACTACTTTATGCAAGCAACTTCAGTGTTCTGTCTTATTTACTCCTACTTCTTGTTGTTTTCAGGACCCGAGGACCCAACGGACGATTGCTACTAGGACTGAGAGTGGCGGTCTCTACTTCCTCGACAATGTTTCCGCTCTGTCCGCCTTCTCTTCCTCGTCTACTGATCTGCTTCAATGGCATCTTCGCCTTGGACATCCTCCTCCTCGGATTCTTCGTCAGCTTCTTCCCCACTTACCTCAGACCAGTCCTCCCCTCAACTGTGATGCGTGTCAGCTTGGCAAACATCACCGCTCCTCCTTCCCGCCGAATCAAGGCCGTGGTTCCTCCCGCCCTTTTGATCTCATTCATTCCAATGTCTGGGGTCCTGTTCCTACTCTCACCGTTGGTCGGGGTAGTTCTTATTTCGTAACTTTTATTGATGATTTCTCTAGATGTACCTGGGTGTATCTTTTAAGAGATCGCTCTGAACTCTTATCTGTCTGGCAATCTTTTTATAATATGATTAAAACTCAGTTTGATATTTCTATTAAAGTACTGCGCTCTGATAATGCTAAAGAATACCTCAGTCATGAGTTTTCGTCTTTTTGTATGCAACATGGTCTTATTCATCAGACCAGCTGTGTTTACACCTCCCAGCAAAATGGGGTGGCGGAGCGTAAAAACCGTCATCTCCTCGATATCGCTCGTACTCTAATGACGCAGATGCATGTACCTCGCTCCTACTGGGGCTATGCTGTTTTTCTTGCCTGCTATCTCATCAATCACATTCCCTCTTCGGTTCTTCACGGCAAGACCCCCTTCTCCATTCTCTACCCGGGCAAGGAACCCTTTCCTCTTCCTCTCCGTATCTTTGGGTGTACGGCTTTTGTGCATGCTCTGTCTGCTACCCGTGACAAGCTTTCCCCCCGTTCCACAAAATGTGTCTTTTTGGGATACTCGACCACTCAAAAAGGCTATTGTTGCTTTGACCCCGTTCTGCGCAAACAGTTTGTTTTCGCAGACGTCACCTTCTTCGAAAATGCATCCTACTTTTCTTCTCCATCCCCGCTTCCTCCTGCTGTCTCTGACTCTCCACCATCTCTCTGTGATCCTTCCACGCATATCAACATCTCCCCTCCTATGATCGGCTTACTCCCTCTCGCAGGTGCTTTGCTTTGGCTATCTCGGCTACTACCACTCCCCGCACTTACCAGGAGGCTCTTGTTATTCCTCATTGGAAATCTGCCATGGATGAGGAAATCGCCACTCTTATTGAAAGGGGTACCTGGACCCTTGTTCCTCCACCGGTAGGTACTGATGTGGTTGGCTGCCGCTGGGTGTTCGTTGTGAAGTTTCGCCCAGACGACACCGTGGATCGTTACAAAGCCCGACTGGTGGCCAAAGGCTTTACTCAGACTTATGGAGTTGACTATTTTGATACTTTCTCCCCGGTTGCTCGCCTCAACACCAACCAGGTTCTTCTTTCTATGGCCGTCAACAGGGAGTGGGCTATTTCCCAGCTTGATGTCAAGAATGCTTTTCTGTATGGGGATCTTCAGGAGGACGTCTATATGGAGCAACCTCCTGGGTATGTTGCTCAGGGGGAGACACGAGTATGCCAGTTGAAGAAGGCCATCTACGGCCTAAAACAGAGCCCTCGGGCATGGTTCGACAAGTTTAGTGGCATTGTGGCTGTCATTGGCTTTACAAGAAGTTTAGCCGATCACTCATTGTTTATTCGCAAAACCGTATCGGGCCTTGTGGTTTTGGCGGTGTATGTGGATGATATTCTTCTTACTGGCGATGACCAGGCTGGGGTGGACTTGACAAAGAAACACCTCCGTCAACACCTAGTCACGAAGGATATGAGCTCCCCGAAATATTTTCTGGGGATAGAAATCTCTCGGAAGCCCGACTCGTTGGTTCTCTCCCAACGGAAGTATGCTCTTGATCTTCTACATGAGGCAGGATTGACCGGTGCCAAACCGACCCGGTATCCCATGGCCACTGGAGAGGACAAAACATGGACAGATGACTCACCTCTTATATCCGATGCCACGAGGTATAGACGTCTGGTGGGCAAACTCATTTATCTCACGGTGACCAGACCCGACATCGCCTATGCTGTAGGCAAGGTCAGTCAGTTCATGCAAGCTCCCAGAGAATGTCATCTTCAGTCTGCCTTGAAGATACTAGAGTATGTCAAAGCAGCACCAGGAAAAGGGCTACTCTTTCAGAAGGATGGTCATCTGAGAGTTGAAGCCTACTCAGACTCAAGCTATGTGGATGATAAAGGTGACCGTAAATCTACATCGGGTTTTTGCACATTTGTTGGAGGTAATCTTGTGAGCTAGAAGAGCAAGAAGCAGTCTGTTGTCTCAAGGTCCAGTGCAGAAGCCGAATACCGGAGTATGGCGTCAACCACGTGTGAGTTAAAATGGTTGCGGGCTCTCATGCTTGACCTAGGAGAGGTCTACGACTATCCTCTGCCTATGTTCTGTGACAACAAGGCCGCTATATACATATCCAAAAATCCGGTCTTCCATGAGAGAATGAAACATATAGAGGTCGACTGCCATTTCATCCGAGAAGAGGTCTTGAAGAGACAGATTTGCACTCTGTTCGTCACCTCTGACAAAGAGTTGGCAGATATCTTCACCAAGCCGGTTTCTACTTCCTTCTTCTACATCTGTGACAACCTGGGCATGATTGATATCTATGCTCCAGCTTGAGGGGGAGTGTCGAAGTATGAGACCGGGCGGTCTGGCGGTTTGAGCCTAGCGGGTTGTAGACCGGGCGGTCTGGCGGTTTGTGTCCGGCGGGTTGATATCCAAACTGTTGCTGTGTGGTGTCCGGCGGTCTGACGGTTTATCTCCGGTGGCTTGGAAACCGGGCGGTCTAGCGGTCTCCTACCGCATCTCTCTCTTGCTTCTGGTATTGCCGAGCGGTTAGAACATTGTCTAACCGCGCGGCCTGTTCCGGTCTGTTGTTCTAGCCGCCCGGATCTGATGTATAGCTTTAGTCCCACATTGTTAGTTTGTATTCTATCCTCTCTCCTCCATTCTATAAAAGGGAGGTCATACCTTTGTAAATCTTATCTTTTTGGATAATAAAATTTCAATTATTCAAAGTTCCGGCTTGTTTTCTAGTCGTTTGTTCGCTCTTTAGTCTTTTGTTCGCTACTTCTCACAGTACTTCAGGAGCTAAGGGTGATGCCCCCGAGCGGGGCGCCGCGTCGCCATCGCTCGTCGGCCGACTGGTCCAAACTCTTCTTCGAACATTTTGCGGAATGCTTCCCGAGTCATTCCTACACCTGGCTCTGCTGGGACCGACTGCTGCTGATTGCTGAGGAGAGGGGCGATTCCCGTTGCCCTGATGTGGTGAACGGGGTGCTCGACGCTGTCGTGCCTTGACGACTCAGATTCTTCTTCTACGGCCCTCTGGCCTTCTATTGGTGGTACTGGTAGGTTTTCCTGAATTGGGACCCCTGCGGCACGTTGGGGCCTGCGAGTTGTCTCAAGAGGGCGAGCATCTCGACCCGAATGTCTGGCGGGGGCGCCACTTTCTCAGTCAGCGCCGCCCCAGGTGCTGCGATGTCCTCTTGCGATGGTGCGTTCGCTAAAGACTGCGACACGGCTTGATCCTCCTGCTCACGCCGGATCGGCCCCCTAGTCGTCCGGGTGCTCTTTCCGGCCATCCTGTCTCGCTCTGACAAACTTCTGAGTATTCTCTCGCTTGCTGGGAATCCTTCCCACAGACGGCACCAAACTGTTGTGGTTTGGTCAATGCCCTCGGTAGACCGGTTCTAGATCGGTCCGTCCCAGCCCCGGGCGATTTAGTACGCGCATAGTCAAAGTAGAAACAGAGAAATTGTACACACACAACTTTGACGTGGAAAACCCCGGAAAGGGGAAAAAACCATGTGGCCGGGTCTGTGCCAGCTAAACTCCACTATCTGCCTCTGTTACAGCGCTCTTGTAAAGAGAAAGCGAGGGCAACAGACCGCGCCTCGTTACAAATACTGGGGATTTGAGAGAGCTCTCCTTGGGTTACAGGCCACCGCTTAGGAGTCCGTGTACTTGGACGTGCGTCTTTCTTGAGCGCTTGCTCTTCTGGCTTGCGTGCCGCAGGATGCCTGCGCTCTATGCCTCGGACTGAGGAGGGCTGCCTTCGCTGGCACTTCGCTTCCTTCTCTGGGCGGCGTTCGCGGGAGAACCTGCCAAGTTAGTGAGTGAAAGAGGAGAGGAGGAGGCGAGTAGAGAGAGAAGCTCTGGGGAAAAGTAGGAACGAAGAGAGAGAAAGCGAAGGAGAGAATGAAGCCGGATCCCTTGAAATGAACTATCATGGGTGCTTATATAGGATTTCCGAGGTGGTTAGGGTGGTTAATCGCAGATCGGAGGGTCACGATCACTTGTGGCGATCGGAGGGCTGTGATGGTCCTCCATGATCGGACGGTGGAGAAAAGGCCGACCCACGACGGTGGTCGGAGGAGGCGCGCCGACCGATGGCCGCCCGAGGGAGGAGGCGGCCGGCCGCGAGGAGGCGGCCGACCACGACTGATCGGCAGCGGCGGCCGGCCGCAAGGGGGGCGGCCGGCCACGGACGGCCGGCCGCGGCCGCCGGACGCAAGGAGGCGGCCGGCGCCAGACGGCCGGCCGCGGCCGCCGGCCGTAAGGGGGTGGCCGCTCGCAAGGAGGCGGCCGGTCGCCGGCCGCAAGGAGGCGGCCGCCCGAGGCCGCCGGCCGCAAGGTGGCGGCCGGCCCCGGACGGCCGGCCGCGACCGCCGGCCGCAAGGGGGCGGCCGGCCTCGGACGGCCGACCGCATGGGAGCGGACGGCCGACCGCAAGGGGGCTGCCGGCCCCGGGTGTTCGGCCGCGGCCGCCGGCCACATGGGGGCGGCCGACCGCTAAGGGGGGCAGCCGGCCGTAGGAGGCCGGCCACCGGCCGCCGCCCGCCCATAAGGATGGCGGCGGCGGCGGCGGTTGCGATCTGGCGCGGGGGAGTTACGATCCGGTGCGCGGGAGTTACGATCCGGTGCGCGGGAGTTACGATCAGGTGCGCGGGAGTTACGATCCGGTGCGCGGGAGTTACGATCCGGTGCGCGGGAGTTACGATAATTATTTATAAATTAAGGGGTACCCATCAAGGATTAATAAAACATACACGAGTAAATAAAAAAAGTACTTACATTGGCACGATACTTATATTGGGAACAAATCTAATTTGAAAAACACACTAGAGCATTCATAGTTTTGGGATTTAGAGCACTTCTATAATCATCAAGTACTCTCCCTCTAATACTAAAAGCTGATTCAGAAGCCACATTTGTGATGGGTATTGTAAGGATATTCTTTGTCATCTTAGAGAGGTTCACATATTTCACTCTCAAGAGGAGGTTTTACAGGTGCTTCCTCTTGATATATTTCAATTTCATTTTTAATAGGTTGCGTTGAAGAGAGAATTCAAAAAATCATCAAATTCTGAATTTGTTATAAGTTGTGGTTGAGTTGTTGCATTTGAATGTCCCATGGCTCCCACTCTACTTGAAGAGGATGATTCATAATTGATAATTGTAGTGTTATACTCTATGCTACCCCTATCACAGTAAGTGGAAAAAAGATCAAAGAGACTATCTTTTACCACATTCACTTTTTAGACCGCTTCGTAATTATTGTACAATTTATTGAAAGTAAAAGTGATGAACAACTTTCTTCGAGAATCAAGAATAATGACAATAGACATAAGTAAATTGCAATCACTCCAATATTTGTCAAATTTGATTTTCATTGATTTAACAATGTCACGTACAAATTCATCATTAGATGTTGAAGATTTATCCAATACTTCTTTGATAGCAATCAATGCAGGCAAAAATAAGTTGCATGTTGGATAAGAAGCTCCAAAAAATAATTTTGTTGTAGATTCAAAGACTTTCAAAATCTATATAAAGAACAGTAATGCATAAATAACCAATATTTTGATTAGATGTCCAACAATCGCTAGTGAGTGTAACTTTATCCACCCTTTTATGAATCTTCAAAGGTTTGTCCCTCTCAATTTGGTTCAATTTCATGCAATCATTCTTCATCGTATGCCTTGAAATTTTTACATGATTATAATTTAGAGCTTTAGAGTAGACATTGAAAAATGGTTGCTCAATAATTGGAATGGAAGTTCAGTAGTAATTATGAACTTGACTAGCAGTTGCCTAATGCTAACTGAATCATAAGATCTAGATATACAAATGAGGGGCATTTGAATATCATCCTCTACCATATTTACTCTTATTGATTGAACATGATTTGATTTTTCTTAACCTGTATATAAGCTCATAACAGGTTTTAATATGTCTTTCACAATTTGAAGTGGATCCAGACAATTGATACTTGTATGTCTTGAAATAATGTTTACATTGCCATTTAGAGACAATATTTCCACTTTTATCCTTTATTTTTTTTAACCTTGAAGTGCTCCCACACTTCACTTTTTTTTTCTTTTTTTCCTTTGTTATCCCTCTCAACTTCAGCAGGCCTAATGAAGGTTCAGTGGGAGTGAGGCTAGTGGAGATGGTTGCTACTTTTACATTTCTAACATTAAGATCAATAATGATTGTATTTACATCAGGATTAATGAATTCACCATCCTTCACTAGTTTGGATGATGAGTCACTATAATTATCTACTAAATTCATAATATCTGAATAAATATATATTTTTTAATTCTACAAATAAAACCATAAATATGAGTAGAGAAGAGAACAAAACCATATACTCAAATCTAAGACATGCAAAAACAAAACCATCTATAAAGATGAAAGTGCAAATGGTTTTATAATAACAATATTTAATTTATGTGGGAAATTTTACTGTAGGAAAGAGGCCACAAGCTTTCATTCTAATCATATATATTATAGATGCATGCACTGTGTCTTATATATCTCAAGGCTGAAAACTTACTCTGGTATGATATTGTAGGTCCTAAATATGTATTAAAAAATAGATGTGATCTGAAATTCATTCCAAGAATGTACTTTATGGCAGTATTTGTGACTATATATCATTTAAATAATAAAGTTGAATGCTTCAGTTTATTGCATTATTAAGTTATTCTTGCTAAAAAAAATAAGATTGTAACATTATAGAATGCTAGCCAAGTGTTCCTTATTATAGGTAAAATCATCTCTATGTGTAACTAGAGGTTTGGTGAAATGAATGATTTCATTTCAGTTTTCTCTTTGCTCAGAGAACAAACATCTGCAATTGCATAGATGATCTGACCATGACCAGCTTAAAAAGGTGAAAACCTTTTTTTTCCTATTTATCAAAATTTATTTCTCTAAAAAAATAAAGGGCTAGTCACATATGACATGTTATAGCATGAAACCTAAAGCACATATAGCTAATTATGTAAGCAATGGCCCAAAAATTAAATTCTGAATACCCAATTATACATCTCACAAGCAATGAAGCACCAAAAGTGCTTGGGTGCAATGTTAGATTCAATTAATGTTTTTGTAGCACACAAAAAAATGCAAAGATCACAAACACTACAGGGAGAGGATAAGAATAAACATCTCACTTGATTAGAAGTTGAGTTTCCATAATTCCTCTGAGTTCCTATGTAGAGCTTTCCTCTGAGTTCCTCTTTTTCACCTGAGCAGGTGCGACAGAATGAAAAGAGTTTAGAATATGCATGATATCAAGTCGAGTTTGGTCGATTTCAACCCGGCTCTAAATTGAAATTTTTGACACAATGTCGGCTCGAAATCGACTCGAACTCAAAATTGTTTTCGAGTCGAGCAGGCTCAACTCGAAATCAATTCGTTTTCAAGCCCGCTCGAGTCAATTTCGAGTTGGTTCAAAATTAATTATTTTTGGCCTGACACAGATCTGCCTACGTGGTTTTTCATCCTTTCTAGATTTTCCGTGCTAAAACACCTCGCATCATTTCTTCTTGGTTTCATATGACTGTTTGTGCGCTTGGCTCAATACAGAGCTAAGGCGGTCTGATTCTTTGGACCGGGGGAAGTGACCCACAATAGTTTAGCCATATCTGTGGGGAAGTGTTCCCAAATTAAGCTCTGGGGAATTTCTGAAGATGACACTTGTTCATCTCAAGCGCTCCAGATCAATAGTAATGATGCAAAATAGAATTTTTGCACGGCTTGCACGATGACTCCAGCCGAAGGTGCATCGCAGAACGCAAAGGACGCCGTCAACCTAGTTCAGGCAAGCTCCTAGCTTCAGGTGCACTTTCGGGCGCATGGGGTAAGGCATACTTGCAAGGAGGTCGGAAATATTATAGGGTCCCCTGTGCATGTAGATTGAGTTTTATCAATCATGTAGCACAAGGAAGACCACCTCAACAAAAAAGGTATGATTGGATAACACAATCTGCTTCGGGGACAATGACCTTTGAGGGATGTAGTTACCACAAAGAAATCCTCTTAACAACAACGTGTGGGTTAGAGAACCTTGCATCCATGTTAAAAGAATTCTCGTGGACAATGAGATTTCAGTCGTTGTCCTTTTTATGCCCACATTCTGGAGTATGAAAATCTATAAGGGATGTCTCTGTCCGACAAGCAAATGAATCTATGTATTCAATAATCAACTAATCCCAGTGCAGGGGATTGTTAACCTCCTAGTGACAATTGTGGAATTTCTAAGGTAAGCAACCCGCAAAATTCAATTTGGTGTCGAAGAATGCAACTTTGCCTATAATGTCATCATCGACAGACCTCTCTTGATCACATTCAGAGCGATACCCTCCATACAATACCTCGCAATGAAGTTCTTAACCCCAGTGGTGTGGGCGTTGTTCGAGGGGACCAGGGAGCAGCGCAGATTTGCTATCTAAATCAGGCTCAATCATTGCGTGGAACAAGTCTTCGCATCAACAACTTCAACCTTTGAAATGAGTCCACCATGCAACGAGCAATGCAGATTGAATACCTCGTCAAAGTTCCGCTCATCACAGGAGACCCCGTCTACAAGGTGTAGATCAGGTGTCTCATATACCCATAAGAATAGGGGGAGTACATAGACCTCCTACGCGCGAACCAAGATATATTTTCATGGAGCCTTGATGACATGCCCAAAGCAGATCCGTGGATAATTACGCATTCATTAAATATTAATCCTGCGTGTAGGCCTGTGATCTAAAAGAAGCACAACTTTTCATCCGAGAGGCTCTAAAAAATAGAGGAAGAAGTGCACAAGCTTGCACATTTTATCTAGGAAGCAGAGTACCCCACCTGACCCACCAACATGGTCACGGAAAAAACCTTATGGGAAGTGGAGAATGTGAGTCAACTACATCAACCTCAACCAAGCATCCATGGAAGATATAGCTTCCCGCTTTCTCGCATCGATCAACTCGTGGATGCCACAACTATACAAGAACTCTTTATTTCATGAATGCCAACATAGGGTACAACCAAATATGGATGAACCCGACAGATGAGGAGCACACCACCTTCTGAATGGATAGAGGGATATACTACTACAGAGTGATGTAATTCGGTCTAAAGAACTCTGGAGCTATATACCAAAGACTGATGAACATGGTATTCAAAGATCTTATTGGAAAATCTATGGAGGTTTACTTCAATGACATATTAGTGAAAAGCGTTCGACATAACCACCTCCTGAAAGACTTGGAAAAGCATTTCCAACTTCTTTACTGCCTACAGATGCACCTAAATCCCTCTAAATGCGCATTCAGGGTTACTGGAGGAAAGTTCCTAAGCTTCATAGTGATGCATCGAGGAATTAAGGCCAACATCAAGTAGATCAAGGCATTGAAGGAAATTTCTCCCCCTTGTATCTTCATGGAGGCTCAATACCTCAACGTGGAGATAACCTCACTTTCCCGTTTCCTGGCTCGATTAGGGGATAAATACCTCCCATATTCAAAGCGCTCCGCGGGGTGCGTATCATCGAATTTCAGTAAACGGATTAGTGATATGCCACCTTCGAACACCTCAAGCAGTACCTAGTTTCTCCCAGGCAACTCTCCATGCCCAATGTTGGAGAAGCCTTTTACTTTACTTGGTTTGGTCGCCATACACTCTCTACTCGGACCTTGTCAAGGATGAGGAGGCATCCAACACCCAGTTTATTACCTCAACAAGGCCTTATCAAATACCAAAAGTAGATACGCCACAATGAACAAAATGGCTCTGGTCCTAATATTATCCATAAGGAAGCTCAGAACACTTCCAAACCCACACTATCAAGGTGCTCACACAGCTACCACTCCATATGATACTACAAAAACTGGGGGTGTGATTGAGGCTAGTTAAATGGGTAGTTGAGCTAGAAAAATTCGACATTTAGTTCCTTTCAAGACCCGTCATCAAGCCCCAAGTCCTGACGAAGATTGTGGTAGAATGCACAGTCCCCCCCAGAGGCGCACCTATCCCCGATTTCTTAGCTCCCGTGTGATTGGTTGTGTATATTGACGAGGTGTTAGGAGCTGAGGGGGAAAATGTCGGCTTGCTACTGACGAGTACCGAAAAAGCCATTCTCGGGTATGGAATTTAGCTGAAGTTTCCAATCATTAACAACGTCGCGGAGTATGAAGCCTTAACCTTCAGCATTCGCTTGGTCATCGACCGTGGAGCAGAAAACTTAACCGCAAACACAGTCTCTCAATTGGTTGTCTCGCGGGTTGATGGAGATGATGAGGTCAAGAAAGAGCAACTCATACAATATCATTGAATAGTAAAGTTGCTCCTCAGAAAGTTGAAATCTCACAAGATCCTCCATATTCTCAGGGAACAAAATACTAAAGCTGACATGCTTTCCAAGATTGCAACCTCCACCACAAAATATAAGTCAAGGAGTCGTCAAGTTGAAGATTTAATGGTCCCTAACATCAACAGACTATGGGAGATCTCTACTATATCAGAAGGGGAGCAGTGTTGGATGGATCCCATTATCACTTACCTATAAGGGCAGACAATTACCCGAGTACCAGTTGGAGGCATGATGACTACAGTTCTACCATATTACTCTCCATCATCGCCAATGACCTTTACAAGCATTATTTATCTAGACCCAACCTGAAGAGCCTTCACCCGGTAGATGCGATTATAATCTGAGGAAGTTCGACATCTTGAATGTTGATTAATTCTCTAGATGGGTCGAGGCAGAGCCGCTGGCCTAAATCATCGAGGAGAATGTCAAGAAGTTTGTCTATAAAACGATGTATGCCACATTGGCATCTCAGAAACAATCGTTACTGATAAGGAGATGCAACTTGTTGGGAAGGCCTTCACAAAAATATGCAAGGATCTAAAGATAGAGCTCTGTCATACAACTATAGCACATCCGTAAGCTAATGGTCAGAAAGATCTCACTAACCGCATCATCCTTAAAGGACTGACACTACAATAAATATGAACATCGACAACATTTTTTAGATGCTTTGGCGATGTTTTCCAACATTTTATGGGTTATCATATAACGAAATGGACCCCGATGGGGGAGACACCCTTCAACATTTTCTAGGGTCAGAAGTGGTCATACTAGTGGACATCAACATTCCAAGCCACCCGTGTCCAAGATTTTGACCCAATAGAGAATGAGGCTCTCCTTTAGAAAAATCTAGACTTGGTCCAAGAAGTCAGGGACAAAGCAGCACAACGAATCACTTTGTATAAGAATCGCATGACCCGCTTCAATGACAGGAGGGTAAAGCCAAGGCTAATCAGCATCGAGGACCTAGTTGGTTTCGAGGTGGCCAACAAGGGCCCCTATAAGGAAAAAATCTCCCTCACGTGGGAAGATTCATTCATCTTCATAATAATAGTAAAGATTGGAACCTATAAGTTGAGATCCCCGAATGAGAAGATGCTCCCCTAGACATGGAACACATAGAACTTGCGCCACTTATACTAATGATATATGTTCTTCAAGAGGGAAAAATGCAAGACTAAGCTTGTGCTCACATGCTCCTTCCCCTTCAACATGTTTTCACAGTCATGCCTTTTAGTTTCATCTGTTATATTGGCTTTCTAGAAAGAACAGACCCCATATCTTTCAACTATCAATGAGAGATGGATAAAGGTCTTTTGCACCTCTTGAAAGAATGTACCATGCATACTTTTACTTCCAAGGCAAGATGGGCAAAGGTCCTTCTGCACCTCCTAAAATAATGGACCATGTATCTTTCTAATATCAATACAATATAGACAAAGATTCTTCTACACCTCCTCCAATAGAATAGAGCCCGTGTCTTTTTGAGGAGCGAATGGACAAAAGTCTTCACCTCTTTTAATAAAATGGACCCTGTGCCCTTCTAAGGCGCAAATGGACAAATATCTTTTGCCTTCTCCAATAGAATGGACCACATGTCCTTCTGAGGTATGAATGTGCAAAGGTTTTTCACCTCCTTCAATAGAATTGACCCCGTGTTCTTTTGAGGAGCGAATAGACAAAGGTCATTCACCATCTCGAATAGAATGAACCTTATGTCCTTTTAAGTCATGAAAGACAAAGGTCCATTACAACCTCCAATAGAATAGACCCTATAACCTTCTGAGGTGCGAATAGATAAAGGTCCTTCACAACCTCCAATAGAACAAATCTCAACCCCTTCAACTTAGGCTAGAACAGACAAAGGTCCTTCTGCACCTCAATAAAGAACGGACCTCGAGCCCTTCCACCAAATCGAGAATGGAAAAAATCCCTTATGCGACCCATAATATAATGGACCCCGACTACTTCTACCGTTAAAGAGAGAATGGAGAAAAGTCCTTCTACACCTCCTAAAATAACAGAACCCGACTCCTTTGTAATTCTCATAGAAAAAGCAATCCCCGAATTCTCTTGCATTATTTAATATAAAAGGACTCCAAGTCCTCCCACATCCTTAGGACAAGGGTGGCAAACATCCCTCCGCACTGCGTCCAAGCATCAACTTCTAATACTAATGCCAAGCGATGATCGTTGAAGCAAACATACAACATCAAATTTGCACACCCATGAAAAAGAAACATTGAGGAAAATAAAACACTTTGAATCCATCATAATAAACGAGGCTTCAACATTGGGATGTCCCCGTAAAACATTAAAAGTGCTACTAAACACCAAAATCATGTTATCATGTCATACCATGCCTATGCAATAAAATCCATACAACCAACCACATGAGGCACCCCCAACATTAACTTCGAGATCATCATCCCGTAAGATTAGCTCCCCTTAGAGTAGAGAGATCAACCTACATCTTTGGGCTTAACCAAAAGATCATTTCACTTCACAAAAGAATAAAATATTGTCACACACACATGCTAACTTGTTCAAAGTCCACAACCTAAGGACATCACGGTTATATCTAAAATTTTTGGGCTCGTCGCTACGCGGATCAGGACCCACAAAAAGTTGGGGGCATTTGATTAGGTTACCTCTAAAGGATTCTAAGTCAAAACGACAGGTTTTCGATCGAAACACTCAAAAAAGCCGACCCAATCGAGAGAACCGCACACGTGAGTTGTGGTCGCTCGAAGGGTTTAAAATTGCTGAAAGGGTTGGACAAAACAATAGCAACACACACCATAACAAAAGTTCTGACGAGAACCACACAGAAGCGACATGGGTGCGCTCCATACCAATTGCACACACACCTACACACACAAGTATCCTGTGTACACAACCAATATGCGTGTGCGACCAACACGCATACGCGTCCAACATGCACACACTGCACCGGCCGTCTACCTCCATTATACCACCGCCTTCGGCTGTCTCCCCTTCTTTCGGCCGCTACCGTCGCCATGCAACATGCCCTGGTTGCCCGAACCGCTCGGCATGTAATACCTCCCCTGCATTGAACATATAATATGACCGGGACCCCACATCATATAAAGGTTGCGGTTTCGATATTAAAAAGTGATATAAGAACACTACCCATCTCAAAACCCAGAATACAACATAGCGGAAGCACTAAAATAAAAAATAGAAGTTGTCCACAAAACATAGGAGTCCAAATGGCCTTATGGCCTTATATCAATAAGATGTCCAAATCATCACCAATATTAATAAGTAATGTGTAATAACACTCCTAGGCTACCACTAAATTCAAGTCGAAAAACAGTAAAAGAAATATGTCATGCAAATAAGCAGGAAACAACAGGAGGAGGTACACTTCATGAGGCTTAGGCCTTTTTGGTCGGCGAGCTGGCTCTAGCTTGCAATCTAGACAGTACCAGGTATAGATGACTGGTGGGAAAACTCATCTATCTGATTGTCATTAGACCATACATCTGTTATGCAGTACGAAAGGTGAGTTAGTTTTTGCAGGCACCCAAGGAATGTCATCTTCATCCAGCTTTGAAGATCTTGGAGTATGTGAAAGGATCTCCTGGAAAGGGGTAACTTTTTCAAAAACATAACCATCTAAGGATTGAAGACTACTTTGATCACAGATATGCCGATAATAAAGAAAATAGGAAGTCTACGTCTGGTTATTACACCTTTGTAGGAGGAAATCTGGTTTGCTGGAAAAGCAAGAAGCATTCTGTTGTTTCTAGGTTGAGTGCTAAAGCTGAGTACAGAAGCATGACTTCAACAACTTGCGAGTTGAAGTGGTTATGTGCATTTATGCTTTGACTTGGGGGAAGTTTATGATCATCCTCTTCCAATGTTCTGTAACAACAAAGTCACCATATACATATCCAATAATCTTGTTTTTCATGAAAGGACGAAGCATATTGAAGTAGACTGCCACTTTATTAGGGAAGAAATATTGAAGAATCAGATCTGCACTCCATTTGTCATTTCTGACAAAGAACTAACAAATATCAATACAAAACTAGTGTCTGCTTCTCTTTTAGAAGTCTGTGACATGGTGAACATGGTTGACATATATGCTAAAGCTTGAAGGGGACTGTTAGAACTCTTATAGTCTTGGCAGTTTACTGTTTGCGAATTTGTGGTTAGAAGTAATGGTATGCCCTTAGCGGTTTGGCGGTCTGGTTAGACCGCATCTCTCGAATATCAGAGGAAAGTCTAGTGGACAGTCCTGGCAATCAAGACTGGCAGACTGGTTTGACGATTTGGCGGACAGACTTAGCAGACAGGCATGACAGACAAACGATCTGTAGTAACGGTCGGCCCTTGACGACCTGGCGATCAGCCTTAGCGGCCTGGCAGTGTTGTCGTCTGAGTCCTAGCGATCTTGTCCTGGATTATCTTGGCGGAGATACGATCTGTTGTTACGGTTTGTGCTTGGAGATCTATCCGCAGTTGAGATCAGGTGGTCAGAAGGTTGAAGGCTTTGTGATTTGGGCGATTAGAATTATCAAACTGCACAGTTCATTATTTCTTGTTTTGTATTGGCCTGTTATTTTTCAGTCTCACATTGTCTGTTGCATTCTTTTTCTTTTTCTCTCCCTTTAAAAAGGGGGTCATACTTGTGTAACTTAACCTTTTGTGATATGAAGAGCTTGTTAGTTAGATTTTCTCATATTATAGAACCATATTGATAGAGAAGGGATAAGAATCCAATGCTGATGATGAAAATAAAATCTCAAAATTCATATATGACATGACTGATGATGAGAAAGTAAAATGTGCGTGGATAAAAATACAATGATGGTGATAAAAACAAAAGCTCGGTAATACGAACTACTTGATTGATGAAGAGAAAATGATATGGTAGATAAGAATCCCATACTGATGATAAAAACAAAGCCTCAGAAATCGTATACGACTTGATAAATAATGAGAAAGTAATATGTGAGTAGATAAGAATCAAATGTTTATTATAAAAACAAAGCCTCAAAATTCATATATGACTTTATTGATGATTGGAAAGTGATATGTGAGTAGATAAGAATTTAATACTTGTGATAAAAACAAAGCCTTAGAATTTATATATGACTTGATTGATGATGAGAAAGTGATATGTGAATAGATAAGAATTCAATATTGGTGTAAAAACAAACCTCGAAATTCGTATATAACTAGATTGATGTTGGAACCGAAATTCGGTTCCTCCTAGATTTCGGACCTAAGGTGCAGCTCACACCTACTTCTCCCAAGCCATCCCTTGGTGAGAGGCCTGAAACTGGGAAATGACCCTTGACTATAGCGTGGAGGTCCCACCTCACACCCGGAAGGCCTTTGAGATCTCCCCCTCCCTAGTTAATGCTGAGCTAGGTACCTTGGAGGATGGAGAAGAGGATGAAGATTAGTCAAAACAGATCCCTCTCCAAGGCACCCCATGGGTCTATTTATAGATTTTTGGGGATGGCCTGCCAATAGCGCAATCCTGCTGCTTTAAAATTACAGAAATACCCCGGGGTTGGTCTGTCGGCCAACAGCCAAACTCCGCTGTTCTAAACAGCTATTCACAGCCCACTAGGGGCAAAATAACATACCCTCAAGCCGGGCGAGCTGCTCAAGCCGGGCGAGACCACTCAGCCGGGATAGACCCCTAAAGGGGTCGGGGTGGGTGCCGGCCTCGCGCCACACCCGCCCCCCTGAAAGGAGGCCAGGGCGAGTGCTGGCCTCTCACCGCACCCGCCCTCTTGAAACAGGCCGGGGCAGGTGTCGGCCACTCGCTACACCCGCCCCCTGAAAGGGGCCAGGGTGAGTGTCGGCCTCCCGCCGCACTCGCCCCTTGAAATAGGTCAGGGCGGGTGCCGGCCTCTCGCCGCACCCGCCCCTTGAAAGGGGTCGGGGCGAGTGTCAGCCTCCCGCAGCACTCGCCCCCTTAAAATAGGTCGGGGAGGGTGCCGACCTCTCACCGCACCCGCCCCCTGAGAGGGATCGGGGCGAGTGTTGGCCTCCCGCCGCACTCGTCCCCTTGAAACAGGTCGGGGCGGGTGTCGTCCTCTCTCCACACCCGCCTCCTGAAAGGGGCTGGGGGGAGGCAAATTCTCCATCCCCCTGCTAGTATATTATGCAGATCAACAATAAATTGGCCTCCAGGAGTGAGAAACTCCCTAAAAGCTTCAAAATGTGTAGCAAGTCTTATGCCTTTCTTGGGGACCCCATTCCACAAATACATGGTTTGTACACAATCCCCGCTCTTTTCGAGCGAGTTCCATGCTCAGAAAGAAACATCCAACCTAACGTATTCGCTGAGTGTAGCGCTCTTAGAGATGAAATTACTTGGCCTCTTTGAGGGGTCAACCTGTCATGCTAGCTAATGGGAGCCTGAGTGACAAGATCCCCTTCGGGTAGAATCTCTCTCCATCGAGGCACATTCGACCCATCCAACTAGTGAAAGCCTGGGTGGGAGATCCTCTCGGAGGTGGAACTTACTCTCCCCCGAGCACATTTGACCCATCCAGCTAGTGAGAGCCTGGGTGAGGAGATCCTCTTAGAGGTGGGACTTGCTCTCCCAAAGGCACATTCGACCCATCCAGCTAGTGAGATTCTGGGTGAGGAGATCCTCTCGGGGTGGTACTTGCTCTCCCCGAGGCACATTCGGCCAATCCAGCTAGTGAGAGCCTGGGTGAGGAGATCCTCTCGGGGGTGGGAACCTGCTCTCCCCGAGGCACATTCGACCCATCAAGCTAGTGAGAGCCTGAGTGAGGAGATCCTCTCGAGGGTGGGAACCTGCTCTCCTTGAGGCACATTCGACCCATCCAGCTAGTGAGAGCCTGGGTGAGGAGATCCTCTCGGGGGTTTGAACCTGCTCTCCCCGAGTCACATTCGACCCATCCAGCTAGTGAGAGCATGGGTGAGGGTATCCTCTCGAGGGTTGTAACCTGCTCTCCCCGAGGCACATTCGACCCATCCAGTTAGTGAGAGCCTGGGTGAGGAGATCCTCTTGGGGTGGGAACCTGCTCTCCCCGAGGCACATTCGACCCATCCAGCTAATGAGAGCCTGAGTGAGGATATCCTCTCGGGGGTGGGAACCTGCTCTCCCCGAGGCACATTCGACCCATCCAGCTAGTGAGAGACTGGGTGAAGAGATCCTCTATAAGGTTGGAACCTGCTCTCCTCGAGGCATATTCAAACCATCCAGCTAGTGAGAGCCTGGGTGAGGAGATCCTCTCAGGGGTTGGAACCTGCTCTCCCCGAGGCACATTCGACCCATCCAGCTAGTGAGAGCCTGGGTGAGGAGATCCTCTCGGGGGTTGGAACCTGCTCTCCCCAAGGCACATTCGATCCATCCAGCTAGTGAGAGCCTGGATAAGGAGATCCTCTCGGGGGTGGGACTAGACATGCCATTCAAACCATACTAAATTCAACATCCTCAAACATGGCAAATTTTAAGATACATGACCTCCTGACTCTTCCGGCCAGGGGTAGACTCATTGTAAAAACACAAAAGGAAAAGGACTCCACCAAGGCAAGGTTTCTTCAGGCTACTTGGGAATGATGGTCGTCATTCGCCTCCTCGATCCTCTGATACCTCTATCCTGCTCAAGCTTTCAATGATCTTCTCCATCTCCTCTGCCCTGGCTAGCCAGGATATGGTGTTGATGATCGTGACGTTGCACTGCCTTGACATCTTGGAGTCTCCCCTGGCCCTGATTTGGATCCCTCCCGTGTTGAACTTGAGGCACTAGTGGAAAGACGATGGCACACAACGGAAGGCGCTGATGAGGGGTCTTCTGAAGATAGCGTTGTAACTGCTCGGAGCGTCAACAATGATGAACCAGCAGTTCCTTAAGGTACCCCCAACTTCACCTGGAGTCCGACTCCATCTTCTACCTCCTTCCTTTCCCATGAAAATCCGAACATGGGTCCGTTTGAGGCCACCACCCTCCTTGGTTCCACATTCATCTCGTCAAATGCCTTCTTTAAAACGACGTTGATGGAGCTCCCATTGTCAACCAAGATCCGGGAGATAGTGTAGCCCTCGATGATCGTCTGGATGACCAACGCATCACAAAATGGATCCTCATGATCCGATATGTCCTTCATCAAGAAGGTTATCTTCTCCTCTGGGGGTGGGGTCTGGGATGTTGAAGCGACGCTCCGACGGTACGTACATGACATGGAGACTTGCCTTTCGAGTGGCCTCGATCCCAACTCCACCGTGGATCACTCTTATACCTCCTCAGGCTCCTACATCGACTCGGACCTCACATACGTCATCTCCCCCCACTTTGGGGAAAACTTCTTCAATCCCCACCGGCTGCTACAGCTGGGCTGGGGCTCTCGCCTTTCTCACTTTCAGAAACTTTGGGCAGGTAGCTGTGGTGTGACCCTCTACTTGGTGAAAGTCATAGTACAACAACACTCTTCCTTCCCTTCTTCGACGGGCTGGGTGATTCCTCACGTTACCTCTTCCCCCTTTTTCTATCACCATGGCTTGCTACGGTGGGGGTAGGAGCTGCCTAGGGGCTTGCCTCTGGAAGTTTAACCTCCCTTGGCCTCCATGGAAGTTCCCCCACCCTGGACAAGACCTTTTCTTGGACCCTGAACGAGCCCTCCTTGTTTCCTCCACCTGGCTCCAGACCTTCCTGAGGTCCCTGGAACCTTTAAGCTCTCTGCTCCTCTCTCCTTCTCCCATCCTGATGCCTCAAGCCACCTTGATCCTTCGACTCTGCCTCTATCAATCTCACCAGCTTGTTGACAAACGCCGAATTAGCCGCGTCAATTGTTATCTCCTCTACCGCCCTTTCCATTAGCTCCTCGAAGGATAGAGGGCCTTTCGGGTCAGACTCATCTTGAAGAACCCTTTACGTAACCCCACTGTAAATGCCATCTAGAGGGCATACCCCGATATCTCCTAGATGTCCAGGATCTCTTCTTATAACCTGTCAACATATTGGGCCAACGACTCCTCCTCCCTCTATCTTATCAGGAAGATGGACTCGGGACTCTTCCTGTAAGACCCCTTTTTTTTTTCTTAAACCCGGGGTCTTATGCCCAGAATCGATATTTTGCGGCGGCACCGACACTCAGGAAGGCCGCCACTACAAAACGCTGATTCTGTCGGCCTTTTCGATCACCAAAGAGAGAGAAGTAAATATAAACTGAAATATAATTGAGTCCACAAACATCATATAAAAATGAGAAATCACAACAAGTCCATAAATATAGAAAAGAGAGAGTACTGCAGTAGAACAATACAAAGGAAATATAAACGGGCTTAAGCCCGGTACATCATATCCTCACTACAATCTCTCGTGGAAGCTATGAGAAATACTAATCACTCACGGAGCTGGTCACTGGTGCTTTGGTACTAGACTAGCCCACCTCCATGCGCATTGTACTCCGCTGGTGCTGGTCCCCCTGCTGCTGGTCCATGTCTCCCATCCGGAGCCCCTGTAATGTTGTGGTTCGAAAACCATTAGTCATAAAGACTAAGCCCTATCATCCCCTACCCCTCTCCCCATGGCTCCTAGGCACCGCACGGGGAGAAGGAAAGGAAGGCTATGAAAGTGGAGAGTACAAAAAGGCAAGTGACGGTGGAACTAGTCTAGTATTTTAATATAACAGGTAAAATGGTACAAGATACATTAGATAAGTAGGAAATATGGAACCTTAACTTTTATGGTTGCCACATAAGCCAAGGGATCTTCTACGAGTCTCCTATCGTATAAACAGTCCCATTCCTATTTATACGATAGGGTGTCAATTGTAAACAGTTAACATATATTATAAAAAATAACCCTAACTTATAGACTTGCCCATACAAGCCTATAAACTAAGGGGTCGTCTTGCAAATCCTAATGTATAAAGCGTCCCATACCGACTTATACATTAGGGGTAAGGGTTGTTTGATGATGTTATGATATGCTATGTTATGGGTTAATGTTATGCAGGTGCACACACACACACGACTCTATGCACACAGACCTTTAGTTCCCCCTGTTCGGGCAGCGAGCTTCACTCCTAGGAACCTCCGTAGTGGCAAATGGAGACAGTGGGTCGGGCATCCACTCCTAGACGGGTATCTACACTACCAGGCCTAACCCTTATGTACGCCTCTAGAAGAACACAACCTAGAGTCACCACGTACTCTGCTGGCTATATCCACTAGACTTTCAATGGCCAAGTGTCCCCGATACTGCTGGGTCAATGTATCGACGTCGGTGCGAACGTCCGTCCAATACCGAAGACCCACCACTTTGTTTATGTTATTAAACATTCTCCCGAGCCCCGGGCTCCCCGGACTATACCGTCCGTAAAAACCACCATCGAGCCTACCACTTGGTCAACCGTATCAACTAAACTCCCGTGATATTGGGGTGTGTGAAGGTGAATTCCTAGTTATACTAGTTACTCTTTATCACTTGTTCTTTCAGTTTACGTTAACCCAGGACTGCCCCCGGTATACCCGGTGAAGGGTTCTCAAAGGGGCACCATGAACTATGATGGTAGCAATAGCTCAAAGTTTCCTTTCGCAAGGAACTTACTATTATTGGTTGTTACCTAATTCCCGATCCCCTTAATGTTATAATAGTTATAACCCTAGTGTATTTTGACTCGTTCTCCCTCCACGGGGAAGACGATGTTTCGTCGACCCCGAGCGCCACTTAACCCAAGCCACCTGCCTTCTATTCCTCTTGAATTATAAGGATGCACTTATTTCACAATTCTAAATCAGTACTCTAGCATCTCAATTCTCTAAAAGCACCCTATAGTGAAATCTGCAGTTTTACTAAACGCAGACCTCCCTAGGCTATATGACGTCTACAAAGAGAGGTACCACAAATCTTCATCCAATGACTCTACAATATTTAATGGGGGTCTATCATGAGATGTTTAATCTAAATCCATAGGTTCACAATTTTCTTAATTAATTTGGTAATTAATAAATTTTCTAAGAAATCCAAATGCCCTAGTTTTGTACATAATCTACCATTTTTAGTCATGCAAAATACTTCACAAAATTATAATAAATACTGGGCATCTAGGTTACTGTAAATTCAAGGTCTCATAATTTTTCAGCAATATTTAAACCTCTAAACATAATTGCTGAACATAACTTACATTTATCAATATAATGAAACAAGTACTCTTAATACACTTCCAAAAATTCCATAAAAATATACAGAGCTTTATAATCACATAAAAGGTCTTTTGACCAAATTTCACAAGATTCCAATGAGTGGTTAATTCAAAATAAATTCTTAAGTAAATAGTGCAATTTGAAGGGTTGTGAATGAAGTACTTTGTTTATTGATCTAAAATTCATAACAAAATCTCCAGAGATGACTAACACTATAAAAATACTTTTACCAAAATTTCATCATGATTAAAGGTCATATGACCCACTAAGTAATTCCTAGGGTGTAAGGACCTAAATATTTATTTTAGTGGTTTAAGTGGGGTGCATGTGTCCAACTACTGCCTAATCCCTTCCTAGGGCATTTACACCACCTAGGATGACATGGACTAAACCCCAAGTCCATTCACGAACATATCTCCTTATGTCATTCACAAGCCCCCAAAGTTCAACCTTAGGGTTTGAACTTGAGTCTTAGGGAAAACCCACCCCAATCCACCCCATAATCCATGAGGGGATGCTTACTGTCATAACAAGCCAATGGCCCAATTTTTCAGCCTCTGTTGAGGTGATTTGTCCACTCAAACCCACAAGGGGTATGTTGACCTAATTACCCCCTTTTAGTCAAATCTAGGGTTTACTAAATCCCCAACCAAATCATCACCAAATGGGATGAAATTTTATACAGAGTCTAATAATGACCCCTAGAACCTCTCACCAAAATTTGGGAGAATTTGGAGGTCATTAGACCAATTAATTAATTCATACTGATATTATTAAATTTTTACCAAAACTATAGAAAAGTTTTATCCAAAAATTTCCCTTTTTGGACATAACCTAGGTATAGGTAAGTTTGACTCTCTGTCCAAATTTCAGGTCATTTGGACATGTGGTGAAGTGGGGGCACTCATTTTAATCTCTGACTAGCCCTATGTATAGACCTCACCAAAATGAGTGCGGTGGTCAGACCTCTTATCCAAATTAGTTGACACAAATTATAAATTAAACTAGACTTCAAGGGATATAATTTTTATGTTAGACACTTTTTTCTGGTTTTGCCTCTAAGTATTTTTAATATTTAATCTAACATGGCTGAAAATAGGAGGCATAAAATACACTAATTAATATATAAATTTTTTTGATCAAGCACACATTTTAAAGCAGGATCCAGTGGCTCCTATGCTTCTTCTTCCTCCAGCCGATGGTTATGATCTACCCGACCTTGAGCCTATTCTAAGGTTGTTTCCCGGCCACCTATCCCCCTCCATGGCCGGCCACCACCGCCAACACCTTCATTGAGGTGGGGGCTATCACCGGGCGGAGGCACGGACCGCCGGAGGGGCGGTTTTTGGCGATCCGACCACTCCATTTTTTTTTGAAAAACCATGGAAATTCAGAAATTTTCTCACTCCAATCGGGCTCAATTGAGCTTGATTCTTGGCCCTATTGATTCCTATGATCTAACCATAGAAGAAGAGGAAGGGGAGGACCTTTGCGGCGGTCTGGAGTCGCGTCGATCGCCGAGTTGACATGGTGGTGGTGATCGGATTTATGCGATTACACAGTGGGATGGCTTGGCTCCTTCAGGTAAGGGTTGGAAATGAACCTCTGGAGTCCAGTGAAGCTTTTAAGATGAAGAGAAGGGGGAGGGGGTGGGTGTAGGTTGCCATGGCCATTAATGGCCCCTTTAGGAAAATTCGGCCATGGTGGGTGGAGGATGAGGCATGGTTCATTTCAGTGAAAGGCCAGCCAGTTTCAATGGGGCTGCACTCCCCTTGTCAAAGTGGATTGAATGGGGGAGGTTGGGGAAGGGGAAGGGTGAGCCTCAAAGTCTTCCCCATTACTCCCCTCTCTTTCTCTCTCTTCCATTTTTGGGATTTTCTCTCTCCTACTCACCAAGCCTGAATTTAACTCCCACCTAGCCTAATGACAGCCCACATGATCATGATAACAATTAAAATAAAGTTAGCCCAAGTGGATTGGGGTTTGAGCTCGAGTAAGCCCATTTGAGCCAACTTGACCTAACACTTGGGTAAAGTTAACCTAGGTCAATTTGACCTTTTGGGTTGACCTCAATGGGTCCTTGGTGACCCATTGGCCTGCCCTAAGGTCTAGGTAGGGTTGGGTAGGGTCAACTTGGCACCTTGGAGGTCACTTGTCCCTTAATAAGGGCACTTTGACCACTTTGGGGCTAGAGTTGACTTGGGTCAACTTAGCCTCTTGGGTTGCCCCCAATGGGTCCTTGGTGACCCATTGACCTCACTTAAGGTCCAGGAAGACTTAGGTAGGGTTGGTTGGGCACATTAGAGGCCCATTTCCCTTAGTTAGGGCACCTTGCCCAATTTAGGTCTATGATGGTCTTAGGTCAATTTGACCACTTTGAGTTGACCCCAATAGATCCCTATGGATCTAATTGACCTTATAATGAGTTAGGGATGTTGTGGTGGGGTCATGGAGTAAAGGTGAAGTCTTATGGTCATCCTAAACTATTGTTTAGAATTCTACTATTTGTAGACCAAGGTGATTTTCACCTTGGGCCTTATTCACCTGGTCTTTTGAGCTTCTCGTGGTTTTGTCATGACTTAGTCATGACAAAACCATACTTAGGGGTCTAGTTGAAAATGGGATGTTACACTTCCTCCTCTTCTTAGAGGTGGAGAAGCGAAGCTTAAAGCTCCGGCTCAAGTCCTCGAACCCGTAGATCGATCTCGCTGGGAGTTGATGGAACCAGTCCCTTGCCTTGTCTTTCAACGTGATCGCGAAGAGGCGACACTTGAATGCATCTGACATCGGCCTGATAGAGACCGTGTCTTCAAACCACTGCAGGTGTTGGACGGGGTCATCCTTCCCGGTATAGTAAGTCATGTCAGGCTCTCTGAACCCCTCAGGAACGGGAGCTGAGACAATCAGCTCGCTGAAGGGTGACCCCCAACTCGGTCTCGCATGCTCCAATCGCGCGACCTGCTCACCTGGGAGGCTAGCAATCGCCGGGATGGGGAATAACTCCCAACCGGTGAGGTCTCGCTCGACCCCCTCTCACATCCTTTCCTTCCCAAGTCGTCTTCCTGGTGCACTTTCTTCTACCCCTCCTAGGGTCATCTCGCCTAGACCCCTGGGAGCTGGCTCGCCAAGACACCTGGAAGCTGGCTCGCCGAGACTCCTGGAAGCTGGCTTGTTGATACCCCTGGAGGCTGTCTCGCTGAGACCCCTGAGAGCTAGCACCTAGGGGGTGGGAGATGAGCAGTCACTCCAAGGCACAATACTTCGCAGCATCTCCATGATGCCTTAGATGGATGCCATGAGCTCCTCCCTCCCTACAAAGGGTGCTGTGTTGGGGAGGTTGTTGGATTCATAACCACCTCCATGATCTCCCACCATGGAACTTGCTCAGGAACTTTTGTATGAGCCGAAGTCCACGCTCACCGCACCAGAATGTTGGAACCGAAATTTGGATCCCCTAGAGTTAGAACCTAGGGTGCAGCTCACACCTAATTCTCCCAAGACGTCCCTTGGTGAGAGACCTGAAACTGGGAAATGACCCTTGGCTCTAGCGTGGAGGTCCCACCTCACACCCAGAAGTTCTTTGATATCTCCCCCTCCCTAGCCAATGCTGAGCTAGGTGCCTTGGAGGATGAAGAGGAGGATGAAGATTGGTCAAAACGGATCCCTCTCTAAGGCACCCCAAGGGTCTATTTATAGATTTTTGGGGATGGCCTGCCAATAGCACAATCCTGCTGCTCTAAAATTATCGAAATACCCCAGGGTTAGTCTGCCAACATCCAAATTCTATTGTTCTGAACAGTTATTCGCAGCCCATCAGGGGCAAAATAGCAGACCCTCTAGCCGGGCGAGCTGCTCAAGCCGGGCGAGAACCCTCAAGCCGGGTGCGACCTCTCAGCCAGGCGAGACCCCACAAGGGGTCGAGGCGGGTGCCGGCCTTGTGCCGCACCCGCCCCCCTGAAAGGAGGCCGGGGCAGGTGCCGGCCTCTTGCCGCACCCACCCCTGAAAGGGTCCGGGGCGAGTGTCGGCCTCCTGCTGCACTCACTCCCTTAAAACAAGCCAGGGAGAGTGCCGGCCTCTCGCCGCACCCGCCCCCTAAAAGGAGCCAGGGCGAGAGCCAGCCTCCCGCCGCACTAGCCCCCTTGAAATGGGCCGGGGTAGGTGTCGGCCTCTCACCGCACCCTCCCCCTAAAAGGGGCCGGGGCGAGTGCCGGCCTCCCGCCGCACTTGCCCCTTGAAACAGGCCGGGGCGGGTGCTAGCCTCTTGCCGCACTCGCCCCCTGAAAGGGGTCGGGGCGAGTGCCGACCTCCCACCGCACTCTCCCCCTTGAAACAGGTTGGGGCGGGTGCCAGCCTCTCGCCGCACCCGCCTCTTGAAAGGGGCCGGGGGGAGGCAAATTCTTCATCCCCCTACTAGTATATCATGCAGATCAACAATAAATTGGTCTCCAGGAGTGTGAAACCGCCTAAAAGCTTAAAAATGTGTATCAAGTCTTATGTCTTGCTTGGGAGACCTATTCCGCGAATACGGAGTTGTACAATTGATGATGATGAGAAAGTGATATGTTAATAGATAAGGTTCCACTATTGTTAATAAAAAAAGCCTGAGAAATAGGAATCTAAGAATCAAATAAAGCTGTAGACAATGTTAACAAGAAAATCAATATAATCACCACTTCCCTTCTCGATTTTTCGCTAACTCACTCTCTTTCACTCATTCAAAAAATGAACTATTGAGCATGTTCAACTCATTTGTGATCTTCATTGTCTTTAGATGATAAATTATTTTCTCAACATATTCCTCAGGGGGAAGAAGACACAACAAAATGGGAGAAAAAGTTTGAAAGTGAGGGTAAGATCAATCCTTCACTCTAGAGGGGGGTGAATAGAGTGATTTAAAATAATTTTGGTAAATTAAAAATTATTTTAGCAGTGGAAGACTTGATTTAATAAGCGTAGAGTTCTAAACAGAAACTGAAATAAAACAACTACAAAAGGATTAATTCACAGCACACAACACAAGAAAGTGCAAGCAATCCAGAAGACACAAGTAGCTATAGTGGTTCCCCAAAACCTTGGTACATCCATTCTTCTACCACCCTTGGTAGGAATCCACTGCAGGATGAGTTGATCAGGTGTCCTGGGCACCAATGAGCTTTTGATCAGGTGCTCAAAAACCAAACCAGATTTTTTGATCAGGTGTCTTGCCACCACTGAGTTTTTATCAGGTCTCAGGAACCAAAGCAAAACTTTTGAAGGGAGTTTTAAAAACCCTTTTACAGGAAAGGAAAAGAAAAGGGGGTGAAGTTGTCTTCTCTGTCAACTATCAAAGAGAAGCACTAGTGGATGAGATGTTGTCAAAGCTCCCCCTGAAATATAGCAGAAGTTTAGGAACTGGAAGCTTTGCAAGGGTGATAGGTCTTCAATGAAATTATTGTTCCAGCACTAGATGATTTCAGCAAAAACTGAAATGTTTGTTGTCTGGAGTGTGAATGAAGAAGACTTGAGAAAGCTTTTGATCAACAGGAATCAGAAAGAAAACTTGTTGAGTTTTCTGAGTTATTGATCTTCTTTTTTCTTTTTCTGTGTGTCTCTCTGTGTATACTGTTGTGTCTTTTTGTTCTCTCTGAATGATGATAATAAGAACTCCAGTCGTCAAATCTTGAAAATAGCCGTTATCAAAGTCATAAATGCTTTCCTTAATTGTCAACTGTCTCTGGAGGAAATAACCTAAGTACATTCCTTCTTTGTTTCATTGAAACTTTCTCCAGATTTATTATAATGGTTAGAAATCTTCTGCAATAAATGCTTTGATTTGAAATCCTTAACAAGCTGACAAAATCCCAGAAATCGTCGATCTCAAAATGAAATCGTCGATATTGGAATTTGACTTGGACAGAAATCGTCGATCTGAGCTCAGAGATCGTCGAACTGGGTTCGACGCCTCGTCGACTTGAGCTCAGAGATCGTCGAACTGAGGTCGACGCTTTGTCAGCCTGAACTCACAGATAGTCGAACTGAGTTCGACGCTTCGTCGATCTGAGCTAGACGACAACTTCAAATCTTCTTCTTGGCTTCTGCATCTGAACTAGGAGGTCTTGGGGAAATCTTCAATCCTAAGTCCTAAGCCTTAGACCTAACTAGTTGACCTTTTCTCTATACGACAAGGTCAAAGCAACAGTCCTATTGACATAGTGATCCTGACCCAAATTAGTAATAGAGTGTTCCAACAATCTCCCCTATTTAGGTTAGGATTACTATTTACATGAGTTATAGAAAACAATAATCAATATAAATACAGAAACATCATTGCAGAACCACAGATATGATTATATCACAGCAAAAAAATAGTTCAGCAGAGATATAATATAGTTTTCAGCTTACATCCAGATTAATGCTTGTCATCAGTTCTTTTCCTGAAAATGATTTCTCTGTTTGGATTTTCTGAGTCTTTCTTTGATCTGAAATCATCAGCATCACCAAGAGTCCTTTGGCTTTTGCTTCTAGGAACTACAGCTTCAGGATGTAGCTGCATGTATTCCTCAGTATTGATGAATCTCTTGGAGCTGTATCTTTTAAGTTCCTATCTTCTTTGTTCTGATAGAGTAGATATATTGGATGTGTCTTGACCCTTCTCTCTTGCTTTCTTAATTTGATCTAGAGCAGCCATTTCTTTAAGTCTGGCTGTCCAGGAAGCTGGATTGTTTTCTGGATCTTCAAAAAGTACTGATGGCTCATACCTGTTCATGGTGTCAGTAGGAGGAGCTTTTGAATGAAAACTTTCATTGAGCTTGTAAGGAAAGGGACCAGTAGTTAAGTCAATTGGGCCTTGTCCTTTCTTTTGATAAGATTGCTGTCTGGGCTGTCCTCTTGAATAAACTTGATAGTCTGTTTGTTTTTCTCTATACTGTCTTCCTCTAGGCTGATTTCCTCTTTGCTGATAACCTCTGGATTGAGATCTTCCTTGATAGGTTTGCTGGGGTTGAGAAATATTGTAAGCTTGAGGAGTTGAGACTCCACCAGATCCTGTGCTTGGAGAAGGAGGAGGAGGAGAATGAGAAGTTCCTTTGTCATACTTTCTTCTATTCTTCATTGCTTTCAACTGGTTCTTAGAATATTGCATCCAATGCTCAGTAATAGGACAATTGTGCAGAATGTAATATGGTATGTCATGATCAGTTGTAGCTTTGGTCAATTGAACCTTTTTCATAGCCTTGCTTCTGGCTTTCCTCTTCTTTGCAATAGTTGCAGAGGAATCATCTGAGTCAGTCCTGAATTCATCATTATCATCAGAACTCTGAGGCTCATCATATAAGACATCTATTTCCTTGTAAGCTGCTTTGGTGGTGGAAATAGGAGCAGAAGCAGAAAGAGCAGTAGAAGGAATAACAACATCAGCACTTGAAACAACAGTTGAAATTGTAGGAGCAGCAGTAACAACAGGAACACCAACTGAAGCAGTAGTCTCAGTAACTGAACAAACTGGCTCTTCAACAGCCTCTGAAGAATCAACATCAGTAGCAGCAGCAGACTCAAGAACCACAGAATCACTCTCCACAGATTTAACAGAATTTATATACAGCTCTATCAGGGTTGGATCACAGCAGGAGAGAGGAACAATAGCCCTGGTTAAATCTTCAGCAGGGAGAGGTGCTGGAGGACAACAACTATAAATTGAATCAAATAAAGATAATAAGGAATGTATATCTATTGTGGGACTGATGGTTGGAGCTGGAGCTGAAGCTGGAACTGAAACTTGTTCTGAAGCTGGACTCTCTGAAATCTGCATTTCTGAAGCAAAATCCTCTGAAGGCAGCACTTCTTCATAAGGCATCTACCCCTGCCTAGTTTCAGTGAGAACTGAATCTAGGCCCCTAGAAGAAGGGATGACCTGAAAGGAAAAGGAAGAAGAGAGTCTAACAGATAAATCAGTCAGATTCTTGACTAAGTGAGCCAAGGCTGAATCCAGTAAGAGTGTTAGCTTGGGGGCCAACAACTCATACAGTCTATGTGCCAGAGGAAGAAGATCTACTTGCTCAAGATTGACTTGAGTAGAGGTAGAGGGGTGTGCTGTAGAGATGGATGGAATGAATGTTTGGTGAAGTGGTATAGAGGGTTGAGAGATGGGGATGGATGTAATAGATGGAGCTGGGATGGTGACTGTTGGTTGGAATGAGGAGATGGTAGGTGAAAAAGATGGTTGAGAGATGATGTCATGAAGCATTTGTTGGAATGATGTTGAGGTGGATGGGATGTCTGGAGGTGAAGAGGGGGAATCATCCATGAATGAAACATCTAGGAGATTGAAGGATGGAAGATGGGAGGATGATTCTAAGTCAATGGAGGAGAAGAAAGGTAAAGATTGGAAATCTTCTTGGAAAGTGGATGGAGGAGGTGAATAAACTACAGGATGAGGAGAAGGAGGAGAAGATGTAACTGGTTTTGAAGATAGAGGAGAGGAAATTGAGGTGGATGCCAACACTTCTGCTGGGGCAGAGGATTGTGGAAGGGTGACTGAAACAGTCCTTGTGCCTGAAGAAGTTTGTGCTGCAGGACCCCTGCTTGGTTTGACAATCTGCCTCTCCCATTTGCCAAAAAGGGCAGAAGAAAGTCTCTTGGAATCATTGATATGCATTCCATTTGACACTAATAGCTGAGGGCACCTATTCTGCAGAAATAGGCCCAGAATTCTCCCAAAATTCACAAAGTTCTTATTGATTTTCTTCTTGATCAAATCAAAGAAGATAGCTCCCCAATCAAAATGCTTCTTATCTACTAAAGCAGCCATTAAGCAGAACTGATGTCTTGATATTGTGTCATGAGCTGAATGTTTGGCAAAAATTACTTTGCCTACAATGTTTGCTAAAAATCTATACTCCATAGACAAATTTTTCTTCAATAAATTATTAGGGTTTTCAGAATTGTGACCCATTCTATCCAACATTTCAGTAAATTCTACCCCTGATAGGTCTATGCTATCATGTACAGTGCTTAACCAAAAAATTTCTGTAAGAATGGCTGGGGTTAGGGATACCTGAGTTCCTGAGATGGTGCCAATGACTGTATGTTGATCCAGATTATGGGCAGTATAGACCCACTCTTTAATTTCATCTGCTGCTAGTTTGATTCTGGTTATCATGATGTTCACAAGTTGTTGCTCCTTAAACATTTCCAGAATATCCTTGAACATTTGATCAGTTCCTTCAAACGAATCCATATCAATGTCAAACCCAGTATCGAACTTCATTGCTGCTAAGACAGCGACTGAAACCGACATGTTTCCTGCAAAAACAAACACGATCAAGTGTAGAGGAGTTTGGAGGGAAAGAAAGTTCTTGCAGAAAGTATGAAAGCGCAAAGGAGAATGACGCCTGAAAAATGATTTTATATTAGGGTTTGACGCTGAAAAGGAAAGATCGTTGAACTCAGTTCGACGATCGACGGCTCTAGGGGAAACTAAAGGGTCTCAACATCGTCGATCTTCGTTCGATGATATTTAACATCGTCGACCTTCGTTCGACGATAATCGAGATCGCTGACCGAAAAGGATAGTCCAGCACTATCTGGAAAACGCCGAGCTCCGTTCGACAATTCCTATAATCATCGATCTTCGTTCGACGGAAAACAAAATAGTTAAATACTATCTGGAAACGACGAGCTCCGTTCAACGATCTTCAGGGAAATCGTCGAGCGCAGTTTAGAGACATAGAAAACCTATAGACACTAGGAAATCCAAATTTTTTTTAACCGAGTCTTTGTCTCCTTTTAGGTTTAAAGGTCTTGGAATTTAATTAAGACTTCCTCCATCTAACATTCCTAACTGATTAAGGAAGAAGGTGTGTTTCTTTTCATCCAAGGGCTTGGTGAAAATATCTCCCCTTTGTAAATCAGTTATGATATATTCCAATTTAATTTTATTCTTCTCTACATTATCTCTTAAGAAATGATGTCTAATCTCTGTGTTTTGTCCTACTATGGAGGACTGGATTTTGAGCTATTGAAATAGCACTAGTGTTGTCACAAAATATTTTGTACTTTCTTAAGTTATAGCCATAGTCTAGGAGCTTATTTTGAATCCACAATATCTATGAGCAACAGCTACCTGCTACCATATATTCAGCTTCAGCAGTTGAAGTAGACACAGATGTTTGTTTCTTGCAAAACCAGGAGACAAGTCTGTCACCAATAAACTGACAAGTTCCACTGGTGCTTTTCCTGTCTACTCTACATCCAGCATAATCAGTATATGAAATTCCAGTTAGATCAAATCCTGAATCAGTTGGATACCAGAGACCTAGATTTGGACATCTTTTCACATACCTAAGAATCCTCTTAACTAATGTAAGGTGTGACTCTCTAGGGCTGACTTGGAATCTAGCACATATGCATGTAGCAAATATTATATCAGGTCTACTAGCTATAAGATATAATAAGGAGCCAATCATTGCTCTATATATTGTCTGATCAACTTGTTTCCCATGTTCATCAGCATCTAATACATCATTAGTAGGCATAGGTGTTTTCATAGAGGATGCTTCAGACATACCAAATTTCTTAACCAATTCTTTTGCATACTTGGTTTGAGAAATAAAGATGTCATCAGCATGTTGTTTGACTTGCAATCCTAGAAAGAAGGATAGCTCATTGATGCTACTCATTTCAAATTTGGAATGCATAAGGTTGGAGAACCTTTTGCACAAATTTGAATCAGTAGAACCAAAGATAATGTCATCTACATAGATTTGTACTAGTAGGATATTAGACTTATGGGTTCTAATAAAAAGAGTTTGGTCTACTCTACCCCCTTTTAAAATCATTTTTCAAGAGAAAGCAAGCTAGGGTTTCATACCATGCTCTTGGAGCTTGTTTGAGACCATATAATGCTTTATGCAATTTATAAACAAAATCAGGGTGAGTTAAAGAGATAAAACCTGGGGGTTGTTTTACATAAACCTCTTCCTTGATGTCACCATTGAGGAATGCACTTTTGACATCCATTTGATAAACCTTGAACTTATTGTGAGCTGCATATGCCAGGAAGATTTTTATGGCCTCCAACCTTGCAACTGGTGCAAAGGTTTGGTCATAGTCTCTGCCTTCTTCTTGAGAGTATCCTTGAGCAACCAGCCTTGCTTTATTTCTCATTATAACTCCTTGATCATCTAGCTTGTTCCTCAATACCCATTTTGTTCCAACAATGGGATGATTCTTTGGCTTTGGCACTAGCTCCCAAACTTTGTTTCTTTCAAATTGATTTAATTCCTCTTGCAATGCAATGATCCAGTTTAGATCTTGTTCTGCATCTTGTATGGATTGAGGTTCAATTTGAGAAAGAAAGCAAGTGTGCATCAGATTTTGATTGAATTTGTTTCTGGTTTGCACACCAGCTGAGATGTTTCCAATCACTTGGGAGATTGGATGGTCTCTTGATGTTACTAAATCAATAATGGGTGTTGATTGTTCACCAACCTGTGTTGTTGTTTCCTCTAGTGGAACAACAACTGGCTCTTCATTTAGATTGTCACCATGGCTTGCTAAGATCTGACTGTCATCTTCATTTTCACTGCTTTCAGCTTCTTATTGAATGGATGAAGGTGATGGATCTTGTTCAATGATATGTAACCTGTCCAAATTTTTTGATATAGAATGTACCTGCAAAGGGTCTATGGTAGAAGTGCTCTTCTCCTTGTAAGACATGTTAGTTTCATCAAAAGAAACATGCACAGTCTCTTCAATTTTATGAGATGATTTATTAAAAACCTATAGGCCTTACTGATCATGGAGTATCCCAGAAACACTCCTTCATCAGCTTTGGCTTCAAATTTTGCTAAGTATTTCTTGTTATTGTTATGAATGTAGCAGATAAAACCAAAAATCCTAAGATAATTAACTTTAGGTTTCTTCCCTTTGAGTAATTCATAGGGAGTCTTGCCCTTTAGCTTATGTATCAAACTCCTATTCAAAATATAGTTTGAAGTGTTCACAGCCTCTGCCCAAAAGGATAGAGGAAGGTGAGCATCTGTCAACAATGTTGTGGCAGATTCAATAAGGGTTCTATTCTTCCTTTCAGCTACCCCATTCTGTTGAGGAGTTCTAGGAGCTGAGAAAGTGTGCCTGATCCCTTCCCTCTGACAAAACTCTTGCATAAGAAGAGAATCAAACTCTGTCCCATGATCACTTCTGATCAGGGCTATGTGAGTATTGAACTCAATCTATATACATTTGAGAAATTCTGTCAAACACTTGAAGTTATCAGACTTTATCCTCAGAAAGAACACTCATGTGAATCTAGAGAAGTCATCTGCAACTACTAAAGTGTAAGATTTCCCTCCTAGGCTTTGTAAAGAAATGGGTCCAAATAGATCCATATTTAATAAATACAAAATCCTAGGTGAATCACTCTTATTAAGTGACTTAAAACTGTTTTTAGTTTGCTTGCCTAACTGACAAGACCTGCAGAGTCCTTCCTTCTTGTAGGGGCCAGAAGGTAGTCCTCTAACAAGGTTGTCCTTGGATAGCCTAGCAATAGTTCTAAGTTTGATATGTCCTAATCTCTTATGCCATAGTTCATTAGGTTTGCTAAGAGAATTAAATAAACATATGTCTACCTTGGTTGAATGAAAATCTACTAGATAGATGTTACCTCTTCTGTTACCTGTCAACACAGTTGTGTTGTCTTCTGATTTGATGAAGCATGAAGACTTGTTGAATGTGACCTGGTAGCCTTCATCACACAGCTGACTGATGCTGATAAGATTGTGCTTCAGTCCTTCCACATATGTTACCTTTTTTAGTGTTACTGATCCTATTTGGACTGCATAAAATCCTTTGGTCTGTCCAAAGTTTGAATATCCAAACATGACTTTGGGTCCATGTTTTGCCTTGAAGGATGTCAGGTTATCCTTGCTTCCTGTCATGTGCTTGGAGCACCCACTATCCAGATACCAATGCTGGTCCATGGTTGGATAGGTCTTCACCTGCACAAATAGCATTTCATTTGTTTTTGACCCAGTTTACCTTGGGTCTAGCTTGATAACCTTTGAAATCAGAAATGAAAGACATCTCTGGTTGACTCTTATACCCTTCAGGATGATATCTCCTAGGAGGAATTATCCATTCAGTATAAGGGTTGAACCCTTGAGATGTAGGATATCTAGAATTAACTTTTGATGTACCCTTTGAAAATTGATCAAATCTCTGAGCTCCGTACGACGATCGTGGATCTGAGTTCGACGATCTTGGGTCAGATCGTCGAGCTCCGTTCAGCGATCGATCTTGCCTGTGTTCAGAGATCATAGATCGTCGACCTGAGTTTGACGATTCAGCATGAAAACGCTAAGCTCTGTTCAAAGATCGTCGAACTCTGTTCGAAGATCGTCGAGCTTTGTTCGACGATATCTGTTGAACTTTGTTCTTTTTAGGTAGATCCGAATTTTTTCTAGCTACCTCCACAACTCCTTTATCAAAGATAAATTTAATGGGAGTTGTTAACACAATAGCCTGGCTGGATGAAGCACCAAAGCCCAGTGTACTATTGAGTCTTGAGTTTACTGTGCTTGTGATGTCCATCAGTTTGATACTTCTCCCATTGAGGGTTTCTTCAAACTTTTTGGCCTCAGATAGTTCACTTTTCAGTGAAGCTATCTGCTCTCTACAGCATTCTAACTCATCTGAGAGTTTGAGGTTATCTGAACTTAAGGTACTGTATTCAGATAATTGATTTCTGAGAGAGATAATTTCTTTCTCAGAATTGAGTAGATCTAAACACAGTGCTTAAAATTCAGACTTGAAGTCCTCAGAATTAAAATCAAATGAGTCAATTATCTGATTTTCTTCTAGCTCTAGTTCAGATTCAAATTCAGATTCATGTTCTGAATCAGTATTGTTCTGAGATGCATTGATTGCCATCATGCAGAATTCCTTTTCTTGTGCATCATCTTCATCATCACTTGAGCTTGATGATGCATCAGATTCTTCTTCTGTTGCACTCCATGTTTCAGCAACAAATCCCTTCCTAGTGTGCTTGTTCTTGCTGGAAGAGGATCTGTCATGATGATTTCTTCCAGAGTCTTTGTCTTTTCTCTTTTCCCTCTTGTCCTTATTTTGATTTTCTGGACAGTCAGGCAGTATGTGGCCTGGTTTTCTGCAACCATAACAAATAATTTCTTTGTTATTTGACCTGTCATACTTTGGCTTCTCTTGGCCTCTGGATGACCTTTTTCTAAAGTCCTTCCTAGCCATTTTGTAAGACCTTTTGGCTAGAAGACTCATCGGTTCTTCATTGCCTGTGATTTTGTCTTCAGGCTGTTCTTCTGTGGCTTTGAAAGCAATTGACTTCTCCTTCCTGACTGCTGGAGAAGTTGTCTTCTGCTCTTCTTCTCTATTCTTGATGAGCTGCTCATAGGATTTGAGCTTGCCCAAAAGAGCTTCTGTGGTAATCTCATTCAGACTTCTGGCATCCTTGATTGTCCAGATTCTTGAATCCCAAGTGCTGGGGAAGCACATTAGAATTTTGTCATTGATCTCTGTGAGAGAAATCTCCTTGTCCAAAGTTTTGAGTTCACTGCCAATTAAGCTTAGCCTGCTGTACATGTCACCTACTGAATCATTTTCTGCCTTCTTGAAATTTTCATATTGGGTGATGAGATGAGATCTTCTGTCTTTCCTCTCATCAGCTGATCCTGATACAATTTCAGATAGTTTATCCCAAATTTCCTTAGCTGAGTTGCATTCAGCTACCTTTTGAAAGATATACCCAGACATTGTCTGTGCCAGGATGTTCATAGCTTTGGCATAAGCAACCTTCCATTTCTTTATATCGGCATCTGTTCCTGAAGGAGGCGGAACATCATTTGTACTTGTGTTTGCAGGAGGCTTTGGACAATCTGTCAAAACAAAATTAAAGATATCTTCATCAATAGAATTCATGTATAATCTAATCCTTGCCTTCCAAAGTGCAAACTTGAAGAGATTGCACACTGGAGGTCTGGTACTAGCATAATCCTTATTTTGTGCCATGAATTTAAACTTAAATAGATATAATAAAAAAATAACCCTCTATAAGGATGGAACTTAAGATTGATCTTTTGGTTCAGATGTTAGTCTATATTAACAACTAATTTGGCTGAGCAACCAACCTCCCTCTGATACTAATTGAAAGTGAGGGTAAGATCAATCCTTCACTCTAGAGGGGGGTGAATAGAGTGATTTAAAATAATTTTTGTAAATTAAAAATTATTTTAGCAGTGGAAGACTTGATTTAATAAGTGTAGAGTGCTAAGCAGAAACTGAAATAAAACAACTACAAAAAGATTAATTCACAGCACACAACACAAGAAAGTGCAAGCAATCTAGAAGACACAAGGAGCTATACTTGTTCCCCAAAACCTGGGTACATCCACTCTTCTACCACCCTTGGTAGGAATCCACTGTAGGATGAGTTGATCAGGTGTCTTGGGCACCAATGAGCTTTTGATCAGGTGCTCAAAAACCAAACTAAATTTTTTGATCAGGTGTCTTGCCACCACTGAGTTTTGATCAGGTCTGAGGAACCAAAGCAAAACTTTTGAAGGGAGTTTTAAAAACCCTTTTACAGGAAAGGAAAAGAAAAGGGGGTGAAGTTGTCTTCTCTGTCAACTATCAAAGAGAAGCACTAGTGGATGAGATGTTGTCAAAGCTCCCCCTGAAATATAGCAGAAGTTCAGGAACTGGAAGCTTTGCAAGGGTGATAGGTCCTCAATTAAATGATTGCTCCAACACTAGATGATTTCAGTAAAAACTGAAATGTTTGTTGTCTGGAGTGTGAATGAAGAAGACTTGAGAAAGCTTTTGATCAGCAGGAATCAGAAAGAAAACTTGTTGAGTTTTCTAAGTTATTGATCTTCTTTTTTCTTTTTTTGTGTGTCTCTCTGTGTATACTGCTGTGTCTTTTTGTTCTCTCTGAATGATGATAATAAGAACTCCAGTTGTCAAATCTTGAAAATAGCCGTTAGCAAAGTCATAAATGTTTTTCTTAATTGTCAACTGTCTCTGGAGGAAATAACCTAAGTACATTCCTTCTTTGTTTTCTTGAAACTTGCTCCAGATTTATTATAATGGCTAGAAATCTTCTGCAATAAATGCTCTGATTTGAAATCCTTTACAAGCTGACAAAATCTCAGAAATCGTCGATCTCAAAATGAAATCGTCGATCTGAGCTCAACTATCGTTGAACTGAGCTCAGAGATATTGGAATTTTACTTGGACAGAAATCGTCGATCTGAGCTCAGAGATCGTCGAACTAGGTTCGACGCCTCGTCGACTTGAGCTCAAAGATCGTCGAACTGAGGTCGACGCTTTGTCAGCCTGAACTCACAGATAGTCGAATTGTGTTCGACGCTTCGTCGATCTGAGCTCGATGACAACTTCAAATCTTCTTCTTGGCTTCTGCATCTGAACTAGGAGGTCTTGGGGAAATCTTCAATCCTAAGTCCTAAGCCTTAGACCTAACTAGTTGACCTTTTCTCTATACAACAAGGTCAAAGCAACACTCCTATTGACATAGTGATCCTGACCCAAATTAGTAATAGGGTGTTTCAACAAAGTTGAAAGTTTTTCTCATACTTATACCTCCAACAAGGTAAAAATTGTAGCTCAACTTCAAGATGATTAAATTCTGAGATGTAGAGATTCAATATCTGGTCATGTGATAATCAATCATGAGAGGATTGATGGTGACACTAGACCGTAGAATGACTACTTTTTCGAGCATCCCATATAAGGGGAAACATATTTTTGAATAAAATTTCACATGCGAAAGAGTCTATTTTTTCTTATTGTTGTCACATTGCAAGGGCACGATAATTTCTTCATTCAAAAGAAGAATGATATTAGTAAGCTTGGACTGTCAACTTTATAAGAAAAATACAACATCATTTTCTAGGTTGACATATGAAATATTAGCTGATGATTGCTATGAATATATTTTAATTGAGAGTCAGCCGTGATTCAATGTTTGCAGAGATTTTGTAGAAAAATTGTACAAGTGTAAAAGATAAATATTTGAGATATCATAATATCAATAATGTTACACGATTATTATAGAAAAGTGAAGAATGAGGATTTTCAGGGATGTTGTGTTGAAACCGAAAAATTGGTCTCGAGAAGTTCACCCTTGGGGAAGGGGTGATCGTGCACCTACTTCTCCCCTGCGAACTATATAGCCAAAAACTTAGGACAAAGAATAGACCCAAGGCTCCGACACGGAGGTCCCACCACACACCCGAAAGATCTTAGAGCGCTTCCCCTCCTTAGCCAAGTGCTGAAGCTAAGGTACGTCAGAAAGCGCTAGAAGACTAGGCACAAGTAAGCATGCCTTTCTGAGGTACCCCTTGGGTCCTATTTATAGGATTCTAAAAATGGTCTGCAAATAGCCAACCTCCGCTGCTGTGGGGGGCTAGGGACAGACCAATGGCGGCAACATGGTGACATACATCACTTCAAAAGCCTGGGCAAGATGCCTCCTGGAGCTCCTGCTCGCAAGTCGCGGACGGGGCTCGCACTCGCCTACCCCTTGGCCTAGGGCGAGTACGAGCTCAGCGTCCTGCTTGCGCGATGTCCCTGCCCTCATTCATCGGGCTCAGCTCCTCCGAGCTCTGTCCGACAAATGCCAAACTCGGTCCGACCACTACCGAGTTCAGACTCGGCACGTTGGACTTGACGTGCATACTTTCCTGCCGAGCTCGCCTGGGGCTTGGGGGAGGTCTGAACCGACCGGTCTGGCTTCTATCGACCCACTCATCGGATATGGGGTTGTACACAATCCCCGCTCTTTGTGAGGTTGGGACAAGCTCGAAAAGAAACATCCAACCCCACAAAATTCGGCGAGTGCGACTGGAGCCAGAAAAGAATCTTGCGGAGGGGCCTACCGCCGGCTATATATACATGCGTCCGCGTACCTGGCTGACCTTTGCCATTCCCCTTGAGTCTTGTGAGGATGTTACTCCCCAAGGAGATTATCGAGCGAGTCACGCGAAACCGCGCAGAAACCTCAATCCGCATTGCCGTTCTAACGGACCTCAAGGCCCCACCTCGTAATCATGCCGACTTCAGTTCAACCAAGAAAGCGAGGCCCCTCCCAAAAGATGTCGAGTCCACCTACAATGATTTCAAGTCGGCTCTGGATAACGGGGCCGGTTCCTCCACTCGGCGAGCTCCCGACCCTCAAAAAAAAGAGATCATCGACCTCTCCGGCGACCAGGACAACCAACGCTACAGCGGCGAGGCCTCCATGCCGCGAACCAAGTCTATACTCGGCGCGCCGCAAGGCCATGATCTCGGCATAACTCCGCGGGGGCCACTTCCCCCTCTTGGGACCACGAGGTTAGAGTTGCATAAGCCGAAGTCGCAACCCGGTCTAATTCCCGATAGCCTTCTCCTACTTCTGCATCTGTGGAGGGATACATTGAGACCTAACCCCAGAGCGAGAATACTTAGAGCATTTTCCACTCCCAGGTGCTACCATCGGGCCAATCAGCTAGGTGAGAGCCTAACGGAGGGTGTTGAACATCCTCCGGGCTCAGCCCTAGGGTCATAACGACGTTCATCGAGACCCCAGCCCTGCCAGCTAGGTCGAAGCTTGACGGCGGGAGCATCGAGACCTAACCCCAGAGAGAGAATACTTAGAACATTTGCCACTCCCAGGTGCTACCACCGGGCAAATCAGCTAGGTGAGAGCCTGACAGCCAGTGTTGAACATCCTCTAGGCTCAGCCCCAGGGTCATAACGACGTATATCGAGACCCAGCCCTGCCAGCTAGGTGAAAGCCTGACAGCGGGAGCATCGAGACCTAACCTCAGAGCGAGAATACTTAGAACATTTTAGCGGCTCTGAACTCGAACCTGAATTCTCCCTGCTATCAAGGTTACTGCCGAAATACAAGATCAAGAGAATATGGCAATTTATATTCATAAAGAAGGCACATACAAAGTTTAGGGATAAAAGCGCTTCAGGTCGTCGCCGCTCCAAGTATGGCTCAGGGCCTCACCCTCCACATTTTGGAGGCGGTATCCCCCCGACCTTAGTGCTTCCTGTACAATATAAGGACCTTCCCAGTTCGGATGGAGCTTGCCTACGACGACCAACCTCCCTACCGCATCCACCTTCTTCAGGACTAGGTCTCCTTCGGTAAATTGTTTGACCCGGACATGTTTGTAAAAGTATTTGGCCATCTTGAGTTTGACCTCTTCCTACCGGATAACCGACAGATCACGCAACTCCTCCACCATGTCCAGGGATAGACGCAGCACCTACTCGTTCTCGGCTCTCCACTCTTCCCGGCCTTCCTGGGCTTCAAAAACTCGAGGCATTCAGACCTCAAACTCTATCGGAAGCATGACCTCACAACCATGGGAAAGCTTGAAGGGAGTCTCACCCGTGGCTGTGTTTGGGATAGTTTGCAAGGCCTAGAGGACTGAAGGGAGTTGCTCGACCCAGATACCCTTCAAGTTTTCCACCTTCTTTTTCAGTAAGTTGACGATGATCTTGTTCGCCGCCTCCACCAGCCCGTTGCTCCTGGGGTGGTGAATTGAAGCAAACCTGAGGTCAATCCCGAGCTGCCCACAAAAGCTCATGAATTCGGTACTAGCGAACTGAGGGTCGTTGTCCGTGACTATGGCTTGGGGCAGCCCGTGCCTACAGATGAGCTCTCCCCAAACAAAATTCTTGATCACCCGGGAGGTCACTTTGGCCAGCGCCTTCACCTCCAACCACTTAGAAAAGTAACTGATCTTTACCAACAGGAACCTCCTCTGCTCGTTAGCCTGAGGGAAAGGCCCTACCAGGTCCAACCCCCATATTGCAAAGGGACAGGGTGTTGTGATACTCCTGAGTCGCTGAGTTGGTTGTAGTTGGAGGGGGGCGAACAATTGACATTTGTGACACTTCTTTGCGAAGTCGGCAGCATCATGGCACAGGGTATGCCAAAAGTACCCTTGCCTGATTATCCTTCCATCCAGAGTCCGACCTCCTGAGTGACTACCACACTCCACAGAGTGGACCTCCTCCAAAATCCTCGGTACCTCCCTCTCAGCCATACAACGAGCCAACAACCCTGAGAGTGTCTTTCGATATAATTGCCCGTCGCATATGAGGTAGTATGCCGATTTGTGCTTGAATCTCTTCTTATCCGTCCCTTCCGGGAACTCTCCTGTGGATAGGATTATTGTGAATGGGTCAATCCACGAGGGGTGTTGGTCCACCTACATCAGCTCCCCCTCTTGGATGGATGGATGAAACAGGTCAGTGATGGCACCCCCACCCGGGGACCATGCTTGGCTAGCTGATCCACCCGTTCGTTTTCTTACCGGGGCACATGTCGGATGGAGAAGGTTTGGAATACCCCAATGATCCCCTTGACTTTGGTTAAGTACAATTGCAGGGTGGGCTCCCTTACTTCAAACTCCTCATTAATCTGGGAAGCCACCACCATAAAGTCAGTGAGGACCTCTACATCATGCACCCCTAATTCCCTGGCCAGGTGCAGACCCGCAATCATAGCTTCATACTCGGCTTGATTGTTGGTGATGGGAAAATGCACTACCACCGTCTGCTCGATCCTTGTCCCCTGGAGACTTTCCAAGATGACCCCAACCCCCAGGGAATGTCTACCCGAAGCACCGTCCACCATGACCTTACAAGAAACGAGGCGAGTGAGTTCCTCCTCTGCCACCTCGACCACATAGTCGGCTAGAAAGTCAGCCATCGTCTGCACCTTGATCGAGAGACGAGGGACAAAGGAGATGTCAAATTTGCTCAGTTCCACCGACCACTTGGCCAGCCTCCCCGAATTCTCTATCCCCTCAAAGATGTTTCGGAGGGGGTGGTCAGTCACCACCCGGATAGAGTGTGCCTGGAAATAGGGTCGGAGCCTCCGGGCCGAGACGACTAGAGCAAAAGCCAGCTTCTCCAAGATGGGATAACGGAGTTCCGCTTTCCTCAGGACCCTGCTGACATAGTGAATGGTTAGTTGTTTCTTACCCTCTTCTCTGACCAACAAGGAACTCAGGGCCTCGACCCCAACCCCTAGATATAGGGACAGGTCCTCCCCCTATTTTGGTTCTTGGAGGAGTGGGGCCTGGGTGAGCTGCCTCTTCAAGGCCTGGAATGCCTCCTCGCATTCCTTATTCCATTCAAATTTTTTACATCCCCTCAACGCCTTGAAGAAGGGGGAGCACTTTTCTCCTGCCCGAGAGAGGAACCTACTAAGCCCGACCAACCTTCCTGTCAGCCGATGGACTTCCTTGGCATTCCGAAGCGACCCTAGCTCCATGATCGCCTTGACCTTGTCCGGATTTGGCTCCACGTCCACGGGAGTGAAGAGGTGGCCCAAGAACTTCCCCTTGCTGGCCCCGAAGACACACTTCAAGGGGTTCAGCCTCATTTTGTATTCCCGCAGGGTGCCGAAGGTCTCCTCCAGATCCCGGAGGTGGGAGTCGACCTCTCGACTCTTGATCATTAGATCATCTACGTATACCTCCAGGTCCCCCCCTCCGATCTCGGAAGATGCGGTCCATCATTTTTTTGGTATGTTGCACCTGCGTTCATCAGCCCAAAAGGCATCATTTTATAGCAGTAGCATCCATTCCCCGTGATGAAGGAGACATCTTTTACATCAGGGGGTGCATCCTGATTTGTTGATAACCTGAAAATGCATCTAAAAAGTGCATTGCATGGAAACCGACGGCTGAGACAACCAGCGCGTCGATCCGAGGTAAGGGGTAACAATCTTTGGGGCACGATTTATTAAGCAAAGAAAAATCAACACACATACGCCACTGGCCGTCCCTTTTTTTAACCATAACTACATTATGGACCCAGCCGGGGTATTGAATTTCGGATACAAAGCCGGCCTTGAGGAGCTTGTCGACCTCCTACCTGATCGGCTCGGCTAGCTTGTCCGCGATGGACCACTTCCTCTGTTGGACGGGGCGAGCCTCCAGGTCCAAGTTGAGACGGTGATCGGCGATGTCCGCGTCGATCTCGGGCATCTCGGCCGCTCTCCAGGCGAACATGTCCACATTCTTCTGGATGAACTCTAGCATCCTTCCCTTGTCCTTCGATGTCAGCCCCCCGCTGATGCGGACCTTCTCCACCCTGCCTCCCTGGGTGAGAACCTTCATCTCCACTACCTCCTCCGCAGCCTCCAGCCTGGACTGCTCCTACCACTCAGCTGCGTCCCCCTTTCCAGGGGTAGGAAACTCCACCTCATCCATGGCCATCATCTCGGCCGGCTCCTTCAGAACCTCCTCCGCCTCTATTGCTCGGATGTGGGCCTCCCCCTCTACTGCCTCCACCTCCTCCACTTCTTCTTTGGACTCCTGCCCGACCAACTCCTCCATCCTCCTATCCATCTCCTCGGCTCCCTCCTTCCATGAGATGGAGTTCACTGCCGTCACACAGCACTCCCTCGCCGCCCTGGGATCTCCACGGACTTGGACCTGGATCCCCTCAGCGTTGAACTTGAGACACTGGTGGAAGGACGAGGGGACGCAACAGAAGGCGCTTATGAGGGGTTGCCCAAAGATGGCGTTGTAGCTGCTGGGGGCGTCCACGATGACGAACCTATAGTTCTTGGACTGCCCCCCTAGGCTGACATGGACCCCTACTCCCCCTTTCACTTCCTCTCCCCGGAGAATCCGAAGAGAGGTCCATCGGAGGCCAACACCCTCTTTGCCTCCACCTTCATTGCGTCGAATGGCTTTTTGAAGATTACGTTGATGGAGCTCCCGTTGTCGACGAGGATCCGGGAGACCGTGAAATTTTTGATGGCTGTATGAATGACCAGCGCATCGCAGAAAGGGTCCTCATGACCCGGCATGTCCTACCTTGAAAAAGTGATCCTCTCATCCGGGGGAGGGGTCTGGGATGTTGAGACGATGCTCCTTCGATACATGGTGTGGAGGCTCGCCTTGCGGGAAGCCTCGACCCCCCCCCCCCCCCCCGTGGATCACTTTGATCCCTCCCTAGGTTTCGACATTGACCCGGTCTTCACATCTGTCCTCCTCCGCCCGAGGCCGGACCTCTTCAAACCGCACACCATGCTGGTCGTGCCGCCGCTGCTACTCCTTGTTTCCCCTTATCTCGAGGAACTCCAGGCACGCGGATGTGGTGTGCCCCTCCTCCTGATGGAAGTCGTAATAAGGTAGGTCCACCCTGACCTCCCTCCTTATTCTTAGCTGTCCTCTCCTCCTTCCCCCTAGGGAAATTATCATAGCCTCCTCTTGATCAGGGAGAGGGGGTCTCTGACCCTACCTCCCGCCCTGGGGGAGAAACTGACCGTGGCCACCCTGGCGATTATACCCTCCATGATAACCTCTCTATGGCCCTTGGTCCTGCCACTCCGGCCTCCACACCAGCTGATTGATCGGCTCCTAGCGCCCCCACCTGGGCTGCTACTGCTGCGGCTATTCCCTCTACCGGGGCTCAGCCCTCCTCTCATCCTGAACTCGGCCACCCCTTGGCTTCTTCTCCTCTATTGCCCACCTGGCCAACCTCCGGGCAAACTCCGGGTGCACCGCCTCCATATCGACCTCTCTTGCCGCCCTCTCCATGAGTGCCTCAAAAGACACTTGAGGCGTCCTCTTCAGCTCCATGGCGAAGAACTCGGGCTAGAGACCCAGGGTGAAGGCTACCATCATGGTGTGACCCGGCATCTCCTGCACCTGGGACAGTTCCTCCTAGAACCTGTCCATGTAGCTACCCAGGGTCTCGCCTTCCCCCTACTTGATGCGGAACAAAAACTCTGCCTCTTTCTTCCTCTTCCTGGACGTGGTGAACCTCAGCATGAACCCCAGGCCCAGGTCCTTGAAATAGTAAATGGAGTTGGCCGGGAGCTGCTGGAACCACTCTCTTGCCTTCTCCTTGAGGGTGATGGCGAAGAGTTGGCACTTAAACCCATCCGACATTTGTCGGATCGATACCACGTCCTCGAACAATTGGACGTGTGGGACCGGATCTCCCTTCCCGGTGTAGTAGGACATCTCCGGTTCCCGAAACCCCTCTAGAACTGGGGCAGAGGAAACGAGCTCGCTGAAAGGGCTTCCACCCATGACCATGTGAGCTGGGAACTCTTCGCTGCTGTCTCGCCAAAATGGTACTCGCCTGCCGAGCCGAGGAATAGGACTCGCCCCCGCAGCTCGCGCTCTCCTGCTCCAGTGACCTCCTTCCTAGCTCGCCGGATAGGTGTGTCGTCGCCAAAGGCTGGGGCGGCGACCACAGGAACTGCCGGTGTCGTGCTCTCGACTCGCATGCCGAGTGCGGCCCTAACGAGCCCAATTACCTCCTCTATGAGCTCCGTCGACATTCCCGCCGTTGCGGGTAGGGGAGGGGGTGGCGAGTTGCCCCCGCCTGAACCTCGTCCTTCATCTCCAGCCATCGAACTTGCAGAAGATTTTCTTTGCTGATCACGCTCAACGCTCACCGCACCAAAATGTTGAAACTGAAAAATCAGTCTCGAGGAGTTCACCCTTGGGGAAGGGGTGATCGCGCACCCACTTCTCCCCTGCGAACTAGATAGCCAAAAACTTAGGACAAAGAACAGACCCAAGGCTCCGACACGGAGGTCCCACCACACACCCGGAAGATCATAGAGCGTTTTCCCTCCTTAGTCAAGTGCTGAAGCTAAGGTACCTCAGAAAGTGCTAGAAGACTGGACACAAGTAAGCATGCCTTTTTGAGGTACCCCTTGGATCCTATTTATAGGATTCTGAAAACGGTCTGCAAATATCAAACCTCCGCTGCTCTGTGGGGCTAGGGTCAGACCAATGAGGGCAACATGGTGACATACATCACTTCAAAAGCCTGGGCGAGCTGCCTCCTGGATCTCCTGCTCGCAAGTCGCGGACGCGGCTCGCACTCGCCTACCCCTTGGCCTAGGACGAGTATGAGCTCAACGTCTTGCTTGCGCGATGTTCCAACCTTCATTCATCAGGCTCAGCTCCTCCGAGATCGGCCTGACGAATGCCGAACTCGGTCTGATCATTGCCGAGTTCGGACTTGGCACGTTGGAGTTGGCGTGCATACTTTCCTGCCGAGCTCGCCTGGGGCTTGGGGGCGGTCGGAACCAGCCGGTCTGGCTTCTGTCGACCCACTCGCCGGATACAGGGTTGTACATGTTGGGATGTCTAAATTGCATGCATTGACAAGAACTGCCCAACAACATGAGCAAGCCAATATTCAGGATATCATTGTGCAACCTCGTATTTGTCGAGTGGGCTCAGCCGGTCGGGGTCAAGTGAAAGGTACCTAGCTTCACCGGGCACTCGCTACCCAGACAAGTAGCATGGGGAAAGTGGAGCCGTTGAGCTCGCACTCGTCCCTCAGTTTAGAGCCGAGTGTCGGCTTCTCCAGGCACTCGCCACCCGGGCGAGTGGGTCACAACCCGCTTGACTCGCCCACCAAGGGGAGTGTTCCCCGTTCTCGTGACATCCCATTTTCGGCCTTCCATTAGCCGTTCCAAACATCAGAGTTTCGTTATTGGCAGATCAATTTGGGTTGCGTTGAGTAGAACCAAAATGCGGGATCTTGCTATCCGCAGATCATTCCAAAAAAACTATAAATAGACCCCTAATGATACCTTTAGAGATGACCTCTTCTTGGTTTCTCTCTCCTTTGGTTAGCTTTTGTACGCAACAGCTTCAGCTCACTATTCACTGTGATTTCCGGGTGGATAGTCAGGAGTTCTCGAAGCCCTCTGAAGGCGCCCGATCCAGTATTGGATTGGGAGGAAAAGCGATATAAGATCTTTCGGGTGTGTGGAGAGACCTCCTCGCAGCAGCTCGGGGGTCTGTTTGAGTTTCTGGTGAGAAGGACCCCGAACTCTAAATCTTCAGCCCAATGTGCTTGTTCTGGAAAAGTAAAGGCAAGTTACAACTCCGATATGAACTGCTCGTTGAACCGTGATTTCTAGGTTCAACAATCATGGTGGGTCAACAATTATTCTCGAGCTAATAACATCGTACGACTTGTGTGTATAACACATATTTTGGATTGTCATGCTTGAATATTGATATCAATGTTCTGCATTCGTCTCATTTATTTGCCAATTAACACAAGATAAACTATTTCTCAGTCACAAGATAAAAAACAATATTTCACAATGATGCGAGAAGCATGTCAAAAAGATGTAGAGCGAGCATTTAGAATTCTTTAATCAAGATTTGCTATTATTAAGGGGTCAACCCATTTTTTGGATAAACATGTGTTATATAATATCATGAATGCTTGTATTATAATTCATATCATGATTGTCGAAAATGACCGAGATAAAAATGAATATGTCACTATTTCTACTCCACCATCGACTAAGAATTTTGAAGAGATGGACATAGGGGAGTCAAAAGATTTCGTCAGTTCCTAAATCGACATAATAAGATCAAAGGTAGAGATACACATTTTGCACTTCGAGATGCACTAATTGAACATTTGTGAGCACGACATGACAATAAAGTAAGGTAATATTGAAAATTTTATAAATATTAAATTGAATGTATTTTGATTTATGTGCACTTTTCAGCTGATAAAACTCTCTCTTCTCTTTTTCCTTAACAGATAAAATCAACAGGTAAAATCAATAGATAAAATTTTTTCTCTTCTTATTTGTCTGAACATGTAAAATCAATAGGCGAAACTCCTATAAACCTACTGATATACATTTTATAAATATGTACAAAAATATACCCAGTAAAATAATATTTTAATAATAATATGATAAATAATAATTAAAAAATATTAAACATTAGTCTTATTTTGTATGTCTCGACAAGAAGATTTTATTGATAGACTATAAATTATAATTAAAAAAAAGTATATTAACGGTTAAAAAAGTTATAAATTAATATACAAATTTGATTAAAAAAAACAATTAAATAATTAATTTAAATAAAGAAAGAAAGAAAATGGAGGGACAACATTTTCTCTCCCTCTCTAAATTTAGAGGAGAGAGAGAGTATCGACATTTATGCCGATTCTTTTTGCGACCCGTTGGAGAAAAAACCGATCGGTATTTCTAGAGAATGTTGATCGGTTGGAGATGCTCTAAAGACCTACCTGACAGATGGACTCCAGCACTTGAAAACAATGGAATCCCGAGGAATCAGGAAAGTTTATCGGAAAACACTCTTCGTCGATCGGCGTTGCCTAATTAACCAAATCTCTCCCCCATAGGCATCCCCATTCCCAAAAGTTAGGCCGCCCCTTAACTCAGCTTCCCTACCTGACTTACCTCCACCGCTCCGCAACAGATGGGCTGTGGAACGTCCAGGTTGGAGCCTGGGGAGGAGATCCCAACGGGGCTGCTTCCACTACGGCGAAGAATTCTAGAGTTGAAGCGGGCGCATCCGGAGGCGCACTTGCGGCAGCGGAAGGATTATTGCATAATACCGACCCCCAAGGTTCTTCGTCCCGAGGAGCGTGATAATGACGAATGTGATGTCGTTGGGGCAGAGAAGACGAAGGCAAAGGAAGCCCCAATGTGCGATCCCATGCAGGATCGAACGACGAAGGATCAATCTGAGGAGGAACAAAGGCAGATAGGGTTCGGGAGAGACCAGAAGGAGGGGAGTGAGGCTAAGGAGGAGCTTATGGGTTCTCCGAGCTTCCGGTTTTATGTTACAAACACGGTCGACCGGCCCGATGACGATCATTCGACCGACTCGCTCCATGACCAAAAAGAAGGTTTAAATTTCTTTTCTATAAGAAATCAATGGAACAAGCAGTAGCTCATCAAACATTAATGGATGTGAAAAAAGAAATATTTATATTAGATAAATTCAAAATTATATTATTAATAGCAATCCCTTAAAGAATCTATTTAATAAATTATATATACATTTTTATTGACTAATATTTGTTTTCCCAATGAATTAATAGTAAAAGTTGTTAAAAAAACTGGGAGTAATATTTTGAATATTGTATATTATATTAAACTTGAAGGATACATATTTAAATTGCTAATTCATTTAATAATGAAAAATTAAAATTTTAAGGCTAAGGCTTCGTTTGACGGGGCAGATACGCGCTGGTCGCACACACATCACCACCCCGCTGTGAAATGCGGGGTTTGGAAATCCCGCGGTCTGGTAATAGAGCTCTGCCTCGCCGGACAAAACCGCTGGATTTCTGCTGAAATCAACTGCACCACGAAAACTACGGCGGTGGTCTAGCGGCACGGTGATTTCTTTGGAAGCCTAAACCTTTGATCGGCTTCACCCTAAAAGAGTATCATGATTGTTGTAGGCGTATTTCTCATTTTATTATTATTTATTTATCAAACTTATTATACTTCAATTATTTACCAATGATATTATAATTTAAAACAAAGATAAAATGAAAAAATATGAGCAAAATATAAATTTATTAAAATTCTTTTCAATATAAAGGAGATTTTATTAAGTATAGTTATTTAATGCTAACACGGTTAAATTTATCTATTAAACATTGTTTTTATTTAATTAATTATATGAAATTTATAATAAATGAAATTGAATAAAATTGAAGTAATATAAATTAAAATAAAAAATAACATAGGATAAAATAAAAATATATATAAGTGAGAAAATAAAAATAAATCAATAAATCATCACACAAAATGTACATGCGAGATAAATTAGGGTACATTGGACAAAAAATTATATGCGCGTGATTGCACAAGATCTCATGCATTTTAAGTTAGCATTTTAATAAAGAGTTATTTATAAAATATCTTCTTAATAACCTAATTAGCATTTTAATAAAGAGCTATTTATAAAATATCTTCTTAATTACCTAATTAGCATTTGTTATTTATAAAATATCTTCTTAATATGCACTAACTAAAACTTATTCATTAGATATTAGATTCGTGGGAATTGATTTTTTTGTCATCTAACAATATATATATATATATGTATATATATATATATATATGTATGTATATATATATATGTATGTATATATATATATGTATATATATATATATATGTATATATATATATAGATATATATATATATATATATAGATATATATATAGTAATTTTTTATTTAAAAGATATCCTCTTAGCATTTTTAGTGGTATAATGAAGTTCACTCACCTAAAATAAAGTTGTTCATTCCCGCAGAAATCAAATCTAAGCCGCTCATTCTCACTGAAATTAAATCTAGCCGTCAGATTACTTACGTGAAAGAACAGTGGAGTCTAATATTTATTTTACTTGAGTTCATATACCTACTATGGTATGTTATCTCAAGCCTATATTTTTTTTATTAGGATTGCCCTATAACATAAAATTATAAAAAAAATTTATCTACATTGAAATATTAATATTATTTATAATAAAGATATTTTTCATACAAAATTATCATGTCATGAGATCAAACCCATAATCAATCATATATATTAAATAAAGACTCAACTACTACATCAGCTCACAAATTGTTGTAAGCACTTTAATTTTTATTTATATGAAGTGAACTATAATTTTAATAACTAGTATAAGTAAATATGTTATAACTTATATTTATTATCTAAATATCAGTTAATTTAAATATAAATTGATATTAAAAATTAACTTTATATATATATATATATATGTAATTTGTTTTTTTTTACTTTTTTTATTTATTCTTTTTAATATTTAGTCCTACATCGCAGGTGCATGCGTGCATGTTTCTGTCCCACGAGATAGAATTTTTTAATTGAAGTAATTTTAAATGAACAATTAATTGTATATTTTAAAGTAGTTGCTAAGTTTATTGCTAGAACTTTCTCACTCATATATTAACAAAAAATAATTATAATTTGTGTTGCAGAGAAAGCTGTTGAACCGACAGAAGGTTTGGCTCTAGAAGGGGTACCGTCCTATATATTAGTACTCTTAAATCTTTACAATATTATTTAATTATTTAAAGGTTTTTTTAAGGTGCATATAATTTTGGTGAGAAAGGGATTCATTAATACATTATTTGATTAATTTAATTTGTTGTTGGTGTAGGGATTGGGCTCCAAAACATTGAAGAAGGAGAAGGCTAGGAGGTTCATTGCTTTGCAGAAGCCAAACTTTCTTAATGTTCGAGGCTGCTACAACATCAACTCTTGCTCCCTTCATTCGCAAGAAGCGGTCAGGATTTTGGACGCAAAAGACGCGTAGACGGGATGATTTTTTTTTTGTGCGCTACCCGTACGCGGCGCAGGGAAAGTGTGGCCCGTTCATTGCAATTTGTACTTCGTGCATCACGATTTGTTTTCTCTATTTAATTTAATTTATTTTTGGGCGCCGTTGGATCGAACATTGAACGCCCGTGATTCTCCTTGCACGAAAAAAAAAGTAAGGATACCCGTACATAATTACTGCTCTGAACGGGATATTATAATTATTCGAAATTGTATTATTGGGCGCATATTATCATGAATGACAGAGATTATAATCCGTGTTCTCCGAAATAAATGATTTATTCATGTGCTATTTTTTTCATTAGTTTCAAATATCAGCATCTTTATCGTCTAGAGTCTTAGGCTTCGTTTGAGGGGACTTATTTTCACCAGTCAAGTAGTTACAATCGCATGAACCGGATATTAATTAAGATCCGGTTCATACGGTCGTAACCGCTTGATTGGTGAAAATAAGTCTCCCCAAACAGAGCCTTAGTTCAACTATTTAGAATAGAGATTTATGATTATTGATAATATATATTAGTCAATGAACTTAATTATTTTATTAAAAAAATTCTTGACATTTAAAGAGAAAAATAATTGAAGGAGAGAAGTCATGTTCACTTGGATATTTCTAAACTAGAAATTGAGGAAATTAAAGACTATGGTCCATGTGCACATATTTTCACTTGGGCAGGAAGGCCGCATGAGATATGAAATGCGCGCTATATTCGAGTTGTCTTTTATACGTGTATAACACATATTTGTCGATTTTGGACTTACCAAAGGCCACGTAAGCAAAACAGGACAAAGGCAAAGACAGAAGAGGGCCCAACATGAGGGTGAGTACATCGTGACGCTCGTTCAATTAATAGGCAGGCTCTCTAAGCGACTAAGTTGCATTACTCGCCCAATGGGCGATCACTTGGTGATTCTCAGGTCGAGTATCAACTGCAAGTCGCTGATTAGGCGAGCCCTCCTGAATGCTCAACATAAGTTATTTTCTTTACACTTGCCATAGGACGAGTGTTCTCAAAATGATCACTTAAGAGCGAGCCTCGTAGCCCCCCGGGCCAGTGATATTAGAAGACTGGTTCTTCACTGATCAGATCTCCTGCGTCACAACCTTTCATCTCGGGGAGGATCTTTTCGTCTATTGGACGGGTTCGGGCATTTTGCGGGGGTCACTATTCGCAGACCAACCCCCTTTGACTAGTCTATAAATAGGACCCTAGTGGTACCGGGAATGGCAGGTTGACCCCCATGCTTTTCAAGTTTGTGCCTTCCTCATACCTAGCTTAGCCTTTAGTTTTGGAGGGGAAGTTCTGTTGAGGGCTCCGCTCAAAGTATTCTACGAATACCTCGTCTATGTATGGAATAGGTATTTATAGTACTTCCAGCGTAGAGCCTAACCCTAGAACGACACGAACCCGTAACCTATTCCGAGTCGGGCAAACACGCGTGCGGACATATTATAAAATATCTAACAAGTTCTTCTAGACTTCATAGTACGTTGCGGGACCTCCTTGCTGCAACACTCGGGTCATCGTTCTCTTCCCTCTCTTTCTCTTGACATCATATATATGCGTTGTTCGGACCGCGGGATTAGTAATCTCGTGCTACCCGTTTGGTCCTAACTTTTATGAACCGGTTTCTTTGTTTCAACACTTTTATGCGGTGAGCGTGCATGGATCGTAGCCGGAAGAAGAAATTCTTGTGAAAAGACGACATGGATCAAGATAGCGAGCAACAAGTGATCACTAACAACTCGTGAGTAGAAGGCGAGTTCATGACAAGGACGGATTTCACGGACTTTAGCCAAAGAATGAAAGACACACTGCGAGCTTGACTGATCTATTAAGTAAAGGTATAAACTGAGAAATTTTCAATTCATGTATTTCTTTGTAAACCGCAGTAACTCCAAAACTAATTATCTAATTTTTTGTTGATGTCGATCTATATTGTTGACATATATGTTCATAGTTTTGATGAAGCTGGTTTAAACTCAATAGTTTTGCCATTTGGTCAAAGTATAAATGAAGAAGTTTCCATTTTCTACATTATTATGTTGTATATATACTACATTACTTTTGATATTTATTATGTATTTCCTTGTTGATGGTCATAAGTTTCAAGAAGTTGCTTTAAACAAACTAATTTTGCCATATATATATATATATATATATATATATATATATATATATATATATATATATATATATATATATATATATATATATATATATATATATATATATAAACGCGCAGCTCGTTTTGCTCTAAAAAACGCGCTCCCCGGAAATACGGAAAAAGCACCTTCTAAACAGCATTTTTAGAAAAAGTGGTCAACATGAAAGTTGTAGATCTCGTCGAGATCTACAACTTTCATGTTGACCACTTTTTCTAAAAACGCTGTTTAGGAGGTCTATTTTCAAAAGGCGCGAAGGGGGTTCCGCCCGGTAAATATTACGAATTTTTTTTTTTGCGCGGACCTCCCTTCGCGTCTTTTGAAAATAGACCCCCTAAACAGCATTTTTAGAAAAAGTGGTCAACATGAAAGTTGTAGATCTCGACGAGATCTACAACTTTCATGTTGACCACTTTTTCTAAAAATGCTGTTTAGAGGGTGTATTTTTCGTTTTTCCGGGGAGCGCGTTTTTTTGTCCAAAAAACGCTGCGCGGAAATTCAGTGCCCCTATATATATATATATATATATATATATATATATATATATATATATATATATATATATATATATATATATATATATATATATATATATATATATATATATATATATATATTAGGAGATTGATGTTGTATTGTTATAATGCAAAAACAATCATTATTTCAACATTTTCTTATGCAAAATATTAATACATTCTATGTAGCTCCTATTGTGAATAGTTTTTTCATACTTTTTTTAATGAATAATTTTAGGGTGCGAATAAAACATTGTATTGTGAATAGCTATGGACTGCATATAGTGAGAATAGGTGCACTAATATCATCACTCAATTGCAAATCAACATCTTTCATATACAAATACTGCATATTTACCCTTCTCTATTGTTTTACTTAGTTACTTTTTGGATATATAATTTCAAATTTGCAAAGTGATGTGGTTTCTCGGGGTTCACTAAGACACTCAGAAGGATGAGGTCGTTACACATTTTGGTAGGATATAATAGACATTCATTTTAAATTGACTTGTGATTTTAGAAAAGCTAGCTCAGAGGATGTCTAACCCGGGGCGGATCCAGGAAGTCAATCAAAAGATGAAGAAATTTTTTTAATGATCAATGTCTATACCAAAATTTGCATATGTAGAAATATCACAACCGGATCACAAAAAATTATTTCTTATTGCAGCTTATCTATTTAGAGATATCTGAGATCTATTTTAAATCAGTTTTCAGACCAAATAAAATGTTGTGTGATGCTGACCTGGGCTTCGTCGTAGTACACATAATTTTAACTTTTCAATAATTTGAGATGTGGGAATGTAAAGAGTATCAACAATTTCAGTTTGATTTATTTGTTTAGGTGTTCAGGTTAAATATTGGTGTAATGAAGTAAATAAATCCAAGAAAAATTATGTTGGTTGCAATAAATTTTTGTAAGATAACCTCCTTGTAACAACAAAGTATGTGTTGCGATAAAAGTGTAAAATATTATCATCAGTATTTAAACATTCGATTAATCTCATTTTCATCATCATTCGTCAACACCCCTAAAAATATATAAAAGTTTCTCCTCAAAGTAAGAGAACTCCAATTTAAAATAAACTCAAAAAAATGTGTGGACGATCATGAGGATGAGGTCATTACACAGTTTTGATAGGATGAGGCTTGGCCAAGTTTGGTATGCTGAGGCCCCATGAAAGAGAGGTCATGGATTCGATTCTCACCATTAGTGAGCTTTGTCTACTTATTTAGTAGTTTGTTGTTTGATTGATTGTTGTTTAATTATGTAGTCATTGATATTTAATGTTCACAATGCAATAATGTGTGTACATTTATTACTAAAAAACTAGTGAAAAGGGTTGATTTCATGAAGTGCATTTTGTATTGTTTTTCCTTAGTGTTAAAGATATTTAGTGGGTCATGAATTCATGATGCCCAAAATGTGTACTTTTTGTTCACTTTGGGTGTAATATTCGTAATTTACTGTGAAAATAAAATTTGATTTACAGGGCCTGATCGCGAGCGAAATTGATCTAGCAAACGACACGTCGAGGTACGACGAGGGTATGATTAATTAATGTGTGTTAATAAATAAATAAGTTGTAGCTACTATAATATTTATATTCAACGTGTTCTAGTGTGTGAGTGTAGCGTTATGAATTTTAAGTGTTAAAGCAAAATGACAATTGTGTAATTAAATGAAAATGTCTAATATGAACGACAGCTCGACCCCCCATGTGGTTTTGGTAACTGCCCACTTGCAAACCGCTCAGTTAAAAACCCCGCATCACTCCCACACGTAACCATATTCAATTTTTCCTTAGAACCGATCGAAGGATCTGTCGCTCTCCTCCTTCCCGCAGTCGATGCACGCCTTCAACGAGTCCTGACGCCTTCCCCTGCATCTCGACGAGGTTTCTCGAGCCTTCTCTAGGTCGCAAGCCCTCTTGTTCCCTCTGAAGGGTTTGACGATCCTTCATAGTCAGCCTAGGATCGTCGACGAGCATCTTCGATCTCTATTGGGGTTTCTGCCACTTCCTGAGAAGGTAAATTTTGTTCCTTTAGCCCCAACCGACTCCTTTTTTGGGCATGTTGTGGATTGCAGGTTTGATTAGCGCCATTTTCCTATGTTTTCTAAGCAAATACCTAATACTAAACCCCGAGGCAGGAGTTGTGCTTCCAGCCATAGGTTGAGTCTTGTACAATGAACTACCCTAATATCTTTGTCTCCTTTCAGTAAGCTATCAATTGCCTTAGTTAATTCAACCATTTAAAATAACTATGGATTTTAGTATATGAAATTGTTTATTTAAGAAGTCAAAGATCCAAAATTCTTCGTGTTGATCCATCAATGCCGTAGTTAGGTTCACGGTTCGAAAGAGGTAAAAGCTTCTTTACCCTCCCGCCTTCAATCCGTCTTGTATGTTCATTTTTAGTACAAACATTGTTGTGAAATATATGAATAAACCCTAAAAGACTTATTTTTTTAGTTGGTAGAGGGATTACGTCATATTTCAAATTTTAGGTGAAGTTTGACTTGGATCGAAGATGTTGAGCCTTCAAGTCCATTTAGGAGAAAGCTATGTTGCTGCTTCTTGTGTACGAGTGCCGCAATGCCACGGTAAGAAATCCTTATTTCTTTTGGTTAGACATACCAGATATATAGCTTTGCATAAACATGTCCCACATTATTCAGTAAATCCTTATTGATATAAGAAACTGTAATTACTGTAGAGGGTGATAACCAACAAACATCGAACTACAATATGAATGACATAAGAAATATTTATATTTTTCCACCTTCAGTTTGACCTTCAAAAGTATTAGAATATCGGAAAACAGTAAGTATAAAAATATGGATTTTAATTAAGTGCTTAATAATAGGCACCGCCTAAGATACATAGATAAATTCGTAAGAAGAGTAACAATAGTTAGAATATAATTAGTAGGCACGACTAAGACCTCATCTCATGCTAGATAGAGGTGCTCTATCTTTTTTTAGGGGCGTAGTGCACTTTATGAGGCTTGGACTTTGAGAAATATTTACCCCCTTTTAGAAGATTAATATATTTGAGTCTGTGTCTGTGAGACACTAGAACACCTGAGTTCTTTAGTAGAACTCAGATCATTAAGTAAGATTAGAATTGCGCATTAGAAGTTACTCTGCCTAGAATCTTACAGAAGGACAAACATAAGCTACCTAGAACTCAAATATTGACCAAAACTTAGAAATTCTTTTAGTCAAGCAATTTTTGAAACTTAAGTAATTATGCTTAACATGTTTAATCTAAAACAGACATTTATGTTTCCTTTAATATTTTAAAATCATGCATAGTATACTAGTACATAGACTTCCTATAGTATAAAAATTTATTTTAAAGGCATTCATTCATACATTTTTAGCATATTTTTAGTATCATTAGGATGAATAGTTTTTCTTACTCTCCAGTTGGTCTGACCCATTTTCGGGCTTATTTATTTCACAGGGGACACATGTGGGAAGTTGCGTCTAGGATGACTGTGTTGTGATGTTCTTTATATAGTTTATTTTCATTCGATTGTCTTCCCTTTCGGTACTATACTATTTATTTTCTTTCATGGACACTGTGTAGCTTATTTGTTCATGAGTTTTCTTTTATCAGACATTTTATAGTATTTCAGACATTCAGATGTTTGGTTCATTATTAACTCTAGTGGCTCTATGAATTCAGCTTGTTAAGATACACTTTTACCCACTACAACAAAGTATATATACCGCGACGTTTTTTTCAACCTTTCGCGGCGCTTTTTAAACGCCTCCATACCATAGGCGGCGTTTTGACAAACGCCGCGCATTCGTCGCAATAAGAGGCGCCGCTAAAACCTTTGCGGCGTTTTGTACACAGCGCCGCGATTACTTAATGGATACAGCGGCGTTTTATAGCTATAAACGCGGCTAATGCAAATATATATATTCAGAATTATATAACTGTTTCGGCGGCGTTTTCTGTTTTAAAGCGCCGCGAATGATATTGACATCCACGGCGCTCTTTCATAGCAAACGCCACCATATTTTTTAGTTTTGTTTTTAAAAAATTTGAAGCAGTGGGCCTCCGGCTTGCTCGATCTATCGGTACATTAAACAATGTATCAAATGAATAGCTAGATCAAATCAAGAAAGAATGTCCATGAAAGATATTTTTCTACCGTACCCTCATTACAACAAAAAACCTATCTTTAACTAGTATCCAAGACATCTCGGGGAGCAATGTACATTTTTTCAAAATTCCACAAAAAATGTCAGATTTCAAATTAACAAAAATTGTGCAAATGTTACATTTATTTAAAGAAATTCTCTTAAAACAAGATCTCCTCAAATCCTAATAAAATCCCTTCACTAGATGCATGGATGGAAACCTTAAACAAAACCTAATAATACATCAAATTTCGTCGGAACGTTGTGATTCAGAATTTTGTCGCTCAGCTCAATATCTTCACACGGGGCTGAGTCGCTGCACACAAGATTGATCACCGTTTTCGTTCTCGTCTCTCCTCGAATGTTTCGGAACTTGGCGTCGTTGATCATTTTCAATACCTATGACGTAAAGAATCATGTAAAGCATATAACACATATTTTAAATATAAAAATACTAAAGACAATCTAAATACTGAAAGCAATAAATTTGAAAATATAATAACATTGGTTAGTCATACCCATCCATCTCTTGCATTTTGACATCCATGAAGCAGACATGCATCTACCACTGAGCTTGTTGAAGGCACTGTCACTGAGCTAGCTCTAAGAGGTTTCATTGATGATTTTATTCATTACCTGTATAGCATAAGCAACCTATAAAAACTAAATGGCTTACTCATAAGCCATAAGCAGTGCTGTTAGTTGGTTGAGTCTAGAACCTTGGGACAAATATGAACATAGCGGGTTTCGACGCAGAATTCCATACATAAGACGTGGAAAGAAATCATGATTTTTTGCACACTTAACATCAAAAAAATATAAATATATGTTGGCAGCGCCGAGAAATAAAAGAAAAGATGTGGAATATTTTTCTGAAATAATATGACTCCATACTTTTTGTGCGACAGTGTGCAGCTTGAATCAAGATTCTAGTCACTACATACCTATTTGGCGTGGTGTTTTTGCTCTAGCTAGTGAGTTTGGACAAAAACATCACCGTCATAAAATATGTGTTTGACTTGACAATGTTTAAAACCACAACCAAGAAAAAACACTAATATTTTAACATAAAACTGAACAGAGTTCCTTAGGTGGGTGGGGGGAGTTAGTGAACAACGGTTTATAACCACCACGTTCATGACTGGCATCATTGTGTTAAACATACCCTACATGGTGAGAGGGGGGGGGGGGGGGAGAGTTAGTAAACAACGGTTCATAATCAGCACACTCATGACCGCCATCGTTGTGTTAAACAGACCCTACATAAAGCACAACCATCAACAATCAACGGCCTAAGGCATGAACTATCGTTGTGTTAAACAGACCCTACTTGAATTGACATATTATCTTTGTAATATAGTTCACACAAGAGTCATTGAAGCCCTTATTCTAGTAGAAATCGTACAAGCAGCACCTCGCATTGTGTCTCGTACAAGCAACACCTCCAAAACTCCATCTCTCGCTAAAGAACTACATCCTGCAGAATCCAACTTGCCCAACGATATTAGATTCTTATGAAGTTTCATAAAGATTCACATGCATCGTCACCTAATCAAATATTTTGTTATAAAGCAGTTGGGGTAATTTTGAATACTATAGAAACATTCAATAATGAGGACCCTTTAGGGAAAAAAATAATCAAATGCACTCAACATATATTTGAACCGGGGCGAAGACGAACGAGTAAATTTCAAGGGAATTAATATTTTGAAAACTTAGAAAATAGAGAAAATCAAGAAGTTTTTTATGGGATGAATGGAAGTTTAGAAAAGCTATCATAAATTCCTATGCTTATATGCTTACAATAGCAACAACAAACCTCAGGAGGAAGCGTGTGTGGAGGCTCTTTCATCCATTTTTTATCCATTTCTGATAAAAATATTTTGATGTGTACCTACATAAATAAATGAAATGAACACACTAATTAGATTGAAATAAGTATGTTATATATATATATATATATATATATATATATATATATATATATATATATATATATAATCTTAAAAGCAACGTGAATAGATCAAAAGCTACAATGATACTAGTTATTTGGAAACCAAATATTTCGTCAAGGGAAATATATGTCAAATATGAATGCCTCCTAAAGCTACAAGGATGACATAATGATACAATCTTGAATGGGAAGATAAGACAAATTAGTGTTTTACAGAAATAATATCATGCAACAAATCAACAAAACTGAGTCATCTCATTGCAAATTTTCAACAAACCTCCAAGAGACTCTAATCAAAAGCCATATTCCAGAGTATTATGAAATGTATATTAGAGAGCAGTACATGCCCAAGGACATAAATGCCAAAAATACCTCGGTAAAGATCTTCGTCGTCGATCATCTTCCTCTAGAGGCAGTAATGATATTTTGACATCACCAAACTTAACTCTTGTATTCCAACAATTACTTGCAATGCACATTAGGCTTGTAAAGATAGCATTATCTCTTATTTTCTTTCTTTATATAATTATGTCTCCTCGCTCTCACTTTTCTCACTTGTTTCACTGTCATTATTTGCTTCCCTCCTTATTTCTCTCCACCTATTTTCCTCAAGGAGCAAATCAAACAAAAAATTCAACACAAATTGACTCCATTAGATATTTTGTGCATTGGTTGCAAGAAAGTAGACCAACAATTATTCATTAAAAACCAACTCTTTATTTTGTGCTCATCTTTAGTAATCAAAATAAACAAAGCCTATGTGAGATCAACCTACTTGAACTTCATTGATCATGAAAGACACAAATCAAGCTTAAGATGGGGGACGATCACTATCAGCATACTAGTAAGTCAACATTTCTTCCCTATTTCTGATTTTGACCATCCTCCACCAGTATATCCGCCTAAATATCCGGGAGTAGTAGCAAAACTAAACCTAAATAAAGATTTGACCTGGAGTTGGAGAGGGAGTTCCCTTCTTTTGGCGGCCTGAAGATGGACTGTACGACGGTGGCAGCCTGGAGATGGAGGGTTCGGCAGCGACGGCGACCTGGAGATGGAGGGTTCGGCGGCGGCGGCGGCGGCCTGGAGATGTAGGGTTCAACAGCGGCGGCTAGAGATGGAGGGCTCGGCGGCGACGACGCCTGGAGATGAGGGTTCGGCGGCGGCGGCGCCTGGAGATGGAGGGTTCAGCGGCGGCGGCGGCCTGGAGATGGAGGATTCGGCAGCGGCGGCGTGGAGATGGAGGGTTCGGCGGAGAGCTCACCCTGAAAATATATCGCTCGGGAGTAAAAAAGGAGCCCTAAATAACCTTTGATTTTTTGAGGGCTTATAATAAATATTTTAGTCTTTTAATTAGAGGCGTTTATATAAGAAAACGCCGCCAAATCCTATATTATAATAGGCGCGTGCACGAAACATTGCCGCCAAAAAAATTGTATATTTTTAGCAACGTTTTTCATCAAAACACGCCGCGAAATCAAAAACTTATGGCGGCGCTTTCATAAGCGCCACAAATAAAACACCGTTGTAGAAGTTATTTGTTGTAGTGACCCTTGTTGCAATTTTAACTTCTGTTGTAAATTTACTTTCAGCATTTCTTCATTTATGTCTGCTATGCACAAGTTTATTACCACGGCTTAGTTTGCTACTTATCGTGGGCCCAATCAGACTGCTAATTTGTCGTTAAACTATGTTGAGGTGTTACAATTTGTATCAAAGTGAGTCAGTGAGTCAGTGGTTTAGGATCTCATGATCCAGAAAATTCACAAAACCTTAGGATTTCTTTGGAATCACTTCTCCGACGATTGAGTCACAAGTTTTATCCGGTCCTTAGTTATGTGTACGTTAAAAATATCTTTCATAACATATCCTTCATTTATGTCACGAGTATCAATAACTTCATTCCTTACGTCTTATAAACACCACGTATCAGTGAGTCAGTGAGTCTTCTCGACAGAATACAACTCCTGAAATAGTCATGTATGATAATAGTACACCAACAACGCCCATAGCTTCAGAAGCACCCGTAGCACTAATAGAACTAGTAGTGCCACAATCTTCCAGAGATAACATCGTTAGAGGTTATGATGTTAATGGATCTTTCTTGCAGACCAGACATAAGTGTAGGGTACCCATGCAATTTGGAGAATTAAAAAATTGTTGTAGAAGCCTTACTCCTTCCTATTATGGGATTTGATCTGATATTGGGTATGTATTGGTTATTAGCTGTAAATGGCAAGATAAACTGTAGGGAAAAGTTGATAGTTTGAAGTACCCAACCAGATTGTCTTTACTTTTCAGGGCATGAAAGGAGTTTCCAGATCAATTATCTCTTCCATTAAGGTTGTTAGATGTATCAATAAGGGTTGTAAAACCTTCTTAGTGTTAAAGAATGCTAAAGCCAAAGCTAATTTGCTAGAAGTACCTGAGTTCAGGAGTTTCCAGACATTTTCCCAGAGGAATTTCTTAGTGCCCCTCATACCGATAACTTCTCAAAAAGAAGTTATCTTGTTCCTTAATTTTAATTCTTTTGATTAAATTTTATGATAATTATGACTTAAAATGTATTAAAAATGAGTAATTCAGTATTTGGTGAAAGTTTGGGGCATTATTGTCATTTTAATATGTTTTTGTCGCAAAAAAAGTATTTCGGGATTGGAAGAGAAGTTAAAATATTCCTTTATGGAAGAGAAGTCTATAGAGGGGCTAAGGAGAGATGAAACCCAATCTTTTCATCATCATTTAAGAGGAGAATTGGAGATTGGAAAAAAAGGAGCCACATTGATCTTCAACAAAGAGAAATTTTACGCTAGATTTAGTGGAATTTCCTACAACATTTAGATCTCTAAACATCAAGTCTTGTAATATCTCTAAACATCATTCGGCACTAGATATAGACACTATGAGTTTGTGGTCTTGCCTTTTAGGCTGACCAATGCCCCATCCACTTTTATGAACCTGATGAATAGGGTATTTTGGGAATTCCTAGATCGTTTCGTTATCATCTTCATAAACAACATTTTGGTGTATTTTAAGAGTGTAGAAGATCATACGGCTTATCTCATTACCGTTTTGGGTACGCTCAAAAAGAACCAGTTGTATGCCAAATTTTATAAGTGCGAGTTCTGACTCTCAGAGGTTGTATTCCGGGGTCACGTTATCAATAAGTGAGGTCTTTCCATCGATCTAAAGAAAATAGAAGTAATAAAGGATTGGCTAAGACCGAATCCGGTTACAGAAGTATATAGTTTCCTTATTTTAATAGGGTACTATCAAAGGTTTATTAAGGACTTCTCGAAGATAACATTATCGTCGACTTCGCTCACTATGAAGGATAAAGACTTTAGTTGGACAGTTGAGTGCGAGTTGGCATTTGAAGATTTGAAGACCAGACTGATGTTTTCCCCAATTTTGTGTTTACCGCCAGGGTAAGATGGGTTTCAGATTTATAGCGATGTCTCGAGCCAGGGTTTGGGTTGCGTGCTTATGCAGCCTTGAAAGGTCATAGATTTCACCTCCAAACAGTTAAAGGTTCATGAAAATAACTATCCTGTGTATGATTTGGAGTTAGTAGCAGTAATCCATGCTTTGAAAATTCAAAGGCACTATTTGTATGGAGTTTGATGTGATATTTTCAATGATCACATAAGTCTTAAGTATATTTTTTATCAGCAAGGGCTCAATTTGAGACAGCGTGTAACTCTCTAGTTTTTACCAAGTATAGCTCTCTGAGAGCTACCACCCGGTATTAGTACTAGCGCCGGTGGTAGCGTAGCCGATTTAATTGGTATGACTCTTTGTGAGCTACTGCCCTACGGTAGCAATACTGTGTGGCGGTAATGATCTTTTGTCATAAGCACCGCAATGACACGATGCATCACCTACCGTTTGGCGGTAGTGTGGTACCGCGGGGCAGTAGCATGATAGTTGTGGCACATCCACATCTCGGCGTATGATTGGAGAGTTTGAACGGTGGGCTTGCTTAACAAGCCATCTTTCGAGGTACCGCACGACGATAGTTTGTTACCGCGCGGTGGTAGCACTTTGTACAGGAAACCATTTCAAATCATAGCCGTTCGACAATTTCTAATATGTTCTGACGGTGGGCAGTGGTTTCATGTAGCTTAAGTCTGTGTGATGAGGTTCTTCCTTATTCTAAACCCAAGCCTTCTCTTTCTAAAGAGTTAGAGAGATGGGAGAGCAAAGGAAGAGGGAGGAGGAGAAATTTTGTCATTACCGGAGCTTCAGAGCCCCAAATCGCGAGCTGAGTACAGATCTATGGAGAGTGGTCCGGTGCGGTTCTTCCCATCCATTTGGATTTTGATATATGACTCCAAAGAGGACTTCAAGGGTAACAATCTTCCTCCTCTCATTAGAACGTGTGTGTCTTCTTTTGTTTCTATATATGCATATGAAAGTGCCTTTTTCACTAAGTAGCGTATGATTAGACTTTCTTCGGTTTGATTGTGTTCGTCCCCGACATAAATTGCATATAGAGTTCGAAGTCAAAGTACGAACATAGGCATGCTATATAGAGCCCATCCAGACAAGTTGGTCTGGATTGATGATGATTTTATTTATGTTTGCGTGCCAGAGAAGACTACATGATATGTGCCTTGTTTGGGTTTTGAGTGTCGTGGAGTGCTGTAGGGAGTCCAGGAGGCAAACTCCAGAAAATATACGGAATATTAGACAGAACCGAACTAACCAAAGTTCTGTCAGTTACCGTCTAGCGGCAGAGCTACCGCCGACAGTAGCTCCCAGTGTTGAAACCGAAAATCTACTTTTGTGGAATCCAAACCCTTGGGGAAGGGGTGACCGCACACTTACTTTGCCTAGCGAGCTTGGCTGACCGAAGAATTAGAACTTGAAACTGACCCAATGCTCCAGCATGGAGGTCCCATCACACACCCAAAAGATCTTAGAGCGCTTCCCCTCCTTAGCCTGTGTTGAGCTAAGGGAACCTCAAAAAGTGTTGTAAGACAAGAGAGATGGAAAGCTTGCCTTCTGAGGTACCCCCTTGGGCTTATTTATAGTTTTTTAAAATCTAGCCTGCAAATAGCGTAACTTCGCTATTCTGAAGAGTTATATGCAACCAAAAGTGGTCTGCCAATAACCAAACTCTGCTGTTCTGGAAGGCTATTTGCAACCCTGCAGGGGCATCTAGGTAATTCTACCTCTGTACCCAACTAGGCGAGTGGCCAATGAAGGTGCCACTTGCCTAAAGGGGTGAGTGCTGGGTAAGCCAGGCACTTGCCTCCACGACACCCCATTATGGGCAAATGCTATTCTGGAAGGGTCTCGCATCACTCAATTCCATGGAACTGAAGGCCTCGATAGAACAAGCTGAACTCAATGCCATGCGAGTTGAAGGCGTTGACAGAGCCAAACTCACTCTACGCCAGGCGAGCTGAAGGTGTCGAAAACACTTGCCTCACTCAACGCCAAGGAACTGAAGGCATCGACAGAGAGTAGCTAAACTCAATGCCAGTCGAGTTGAAGGCATTGACAGATCCAGCCTCACTTAATGCCAGGTGAGCTGAAGGCGCTGACAGAGTGTGCCTCACTCAATGCCAAGGGATGGGCTTGCTTGGCTTACTAGGTGAACACTGGATTGTATATGTTACTGGGCAAGTGGTCTTTGAGCTGTGCCACGTGATGGGGCTGGCTCCTATCGATCCCGCTCGCCGATTGTACACAATCCCCGCTCTTTGCAAGATTGCTCCAAGCTCGGAAAGAATCATCAGACCCCAAGAGATTCGGCGAGCGCAATAGGAGTCGGGGGGAATCTTTTGGTGGGATCCACAAGATGCTATATATATGCCCGCCTGTTTGGGTGAGCGGCGTTAATCCCTTCTCTTTCTGCTTTTTACCATCATGCCTCTTTCAAAGGAGTTCCAAGAGAGGCTCAACTGCGCTAGGGCGCTCAACGCCTCCCGTGTAATACCTCCCCTGTAATGACAGTATAATATGGGTCCAGTCGGGGCTCCACAACATACAGACTCCACAACTTAAGCATTAAAAGATAATATAAAACTATCCAACTCAAAACATAGAAATAAACAACGAAAACAAACAACGAACTAGCTGTTATCCACTACTAAAGGAGTACGAACCGTCCTTAAGGCCTTACAATAACCAATTGTCCAAAAACTGAAACAACAACCTCAAACAGATCAATGTGCCTTAGCACTCCTAGGCTACCTCGGCGTGCAAGCCGGAAATATAATGCACAAAGCATAGCACTCAACAAAACAAGCTACTAATCAAAAAGTCTACTTCATGAGGCTTAGGACTTTTTGGCCGATGAGCTTGCTCCCGCATGCGACCTGTTGGGTACATTGGAAACAATGTACTTGATTTGAAGAAGCCCTTTCAATCAATGATATACACAAATATGTATTTGATGTATGGTTCAGTCCATGTATGCAGGTTGCCTATTTCATATTGATTGTATAGGTGGTTCAAGTTATATTGACGGGTGGACTCAAAGAAGCTGACTAGAAAGTGAAGAAAATTATCTAAGTACAAAAGTGTCGAGTGAAGTCAGCAAAGTGCTGAGTGAAGTCAGCACAGTCTACAACTAGTAACTTGCAGTGTAGAAAAATGGCTGAGTACAAAAGTGTCGATACACTTCAACTATGTTGACACCTTTGCAAGAGCAGTGTCAATATAAGTCAGTTATCTCGACACTTTGAAGATCAAGTCAGCAGTGTCGAGATAAGTCAGATATCTCGACATCTTAAGACAATTGTGTTGAGACAATACAAATATCTCGACAATGTAGAACTGAAGTGCGGACTTAAAGTGTCGACACCGAGAATGCTGAAGTGTCGGGAAAATTAAACTGTCTCGACACAGTAAATTATTAAAACAAGTATCGACACTGGGCAGGATGAAGTGTCGAGACAATTCAACTTCCTCGACACAGTGAAGGATAAAGCAAGTGTCGACACCCGATAGACAGAAGTGTCGAGACAATTCAACTGTCTCGACACAGTGAATAATAAAGCAAGAGTTGACACTCGGCAGGCGGTTGTGTCGAGACAATTAAACTGTCTCGACACAGTGCAGTTTAAAGGTGTCTACACAAACAACAGTTGTGTCGAGACAAGTCAACAGTCTCGACACTTTCAAGTTCAATCTGAAAAATTCTTCTAAGTAAAATTGTGTCGAGACTGCTAAGATGTCTCAACACCTTCTAAGAACACTTAAGTAATAATGTGTCGAGAAATTTAGACATCTCAACACTTATGTTTCGGAAGATGTGTAGAGTTAACACAGAAGTGTCAAGACATGTCTGAAATGTCACATCAACTATAGTATCGTGATATCTCATCAGAAATTGTTTGAAGGAAGAATTGAAGTATGATGACATCATCAAGAAGAAACCAACTACCTGTGAAGGCTATAAATAAAGGGGTTGTCTACACAGAATGCAACAATCAGGAAGAAATCAGAAATCAATCAGGCAAATCATTCTATTCTCTCATTCTTATTCTTCTAAGTCAGGGGAGGGAGAAAATCCCGAGAAGTAGGAAGACGAAGATCTTCAGATCCTGTTATCAAGATGATCAGAAGATTAAGGTGAATCTATTCTACAAGTTTTTCACAAAAATCAAGCCGATCAACATCAAGAACTTGCCGATCTAGGAAAGAATCATTATCAGCTGCTTGCTTTTCAAGAATCTATCCAGTGTAGCTGATTTGAAGAATTTGAATTCTCTCAAATAAGTCAGATTACAAAATTACTATTTTCTTAAGATAACTTTTCTTATTTATCTCTTTATTTTGAAAGATCTATTTTAGATCTGAGTGTATAGGAGATTAATTCTCTGAGTTATAAGTCTAATTTATAATGGCTGTGGTAGGGTTCTTGAGGGACCTGTGGTAGGTGATTTGAGTGGGATCACTGAGGTATAAGCCCGTGTTATAAAGGCTGAGGTAGGGTTCTTGAGGGACCTGAGGTAGGAGATTGGGTGAATCTCGTAGGTAGGTTTCTTAACAGAAACTGAGACTGTAAGATCTTTTGATCTGAGTTGAAGAGGAGGAGATATAACCTTATATAACACATTGCTAGTGAGGAAGAAGGGGGAAAGTGGATGTACCCTAGATAGGGGAACCACTATAAAATTGCTATGTACTATGTGGATTGCATGTGCTTGTACTGTGTTCTGAGAATTGTATGTGCTGTGTTTTGAGAATTGTATGTGCTGTGATTTAGTGAAAGTATATCTATAAAATATGTTAAACAGTTAATCTAATTGACAAAGAATTTTAAAGACACCTATTCACCCCCTCTAGGTGATTAACTACCCATAGTATTATCTTTCAAGTGGTATCAGAGGGAGGTTGTTCAAAGAAAAACCTAAAAGTCAGAAAAAGATCCTAAGGGTGGTTGAAAAATATCAGATCAAATGGCTTCTGAATCTCATAGAGAACTCAGTTATATGAAGCTTCCAATATGTACTAAGGATAACTTTGCTATTTGGAAGCAAAGAGTGAGATTGTTTATTGAAGCTTAAGATCCAAGAATCTATGTCACTGTATAAGAGGGACCATATATTCCAATGAAGATATCTGTCTTAGATGCAAATGTTCAAACCCCTAAGAAACTGTCTGAAATGACAAAGGATGAGGTGGTTCTTGCCACCATGGATAAAAGAGAAAAAAAATATAATTGTCAGTGCAATAGATAATTCAACTTTTCAGAATCTAGTGCACTGTAAAACATCCAAGGAGACGTGGGACACTCTCATAGTCTACATGGAAGGTACAGAAGAAGTAAGAGATGACAGAAAGTCTCTACTCAACCAGTAATATAAGGCATTCAGGAAAGGAAAGACTGATTCTATAGAACTATATTATGAAAAGTTCTTTAGAATTGTCAATGAATTAAAGAATTATGATAGAGAATTCTTAAACTATGAGCTAAATGACAAGTTTCTAAGATGTCTAAATAAAGAATGAGACATAAAGATTTGTGCAGTAAGAGAGATGGTGAATCTAAGAAACATGTTACCCCAATACTTGTATGTGAAGCTGTTATCACAAGAGCTTCAGCTAAATTCTCAAAAAGCTGAAGCTGAATCTACCAGAAGTTCAAGCGAAACTAAATCTGTGGCCTTCAAAGCAGATACATCAAAGAAGGCTAGAAGAGAAATCCCATCATCACCAAGAAGGGATGAAGATACTGATAGCACTGGAACCAGTTCTTCATCAGAAGAATTATTAGATGATGAATTAGTACTGTTCACCAGGCAATTTAAGAAAATGATGAGAAAGAAGCAGTGAAATAAGAAGGAATCATCTAAACCAAGTTCCAGTAAAAGCAAAGATAGACATATAGACAAATATATGGTCAGGTATGATTCACAACAGAATAAACAAATCAAGACTGACATTATCTGTTATTACTGTAACAGGCCTAAACATGTCATAGCTGACTGTCTAGTAAAAATAAAGGAGAACAAAAAATCAAAGGAAAAGAAGTTCTATAAAGGCAAGAAATCAAAAAAGGGTCTGATGACAAACAAGCCAAATATTCTATCTGATAGTGATACTGATTCAACTGAATTAGAAGAAGAACATGCTCACATTGGACTATTCTCCTATGAAGAGGAATTCATCAGAGAGGCCATATACAAGGGAAATAACTCCATAAATTCATTACACTATGGTGATTCTGAAGATGATATGGAGGTTAATATGATGACACTATCTGATGATCTAGAAACAGAAATTCTTGACTGTCAGGATACTCTGGTAATCTATGACACTTCTACTTGTTCTAAAACTTCTGTTTATGAGACTGGGGATGAGTTAGACTCATGTAACTCAAAGTTTGATTCACATAAGTCTAACTCTGAGACTTAACTGCAGCAGCTCACAGTCAAATTTGGAAAACTGTTGGGAGCTCTTATTAATAGCAAGAAGCTTGTCAAAGAACAAGCTATAGAAATTACTTCACTAAAAGGTCTTGAGTATCATCATAAGATGGATACTCAAAAGATAGGTCTTCAAAGCTCAAAGTTGGCTTAGTAGACTAAGATCATTGATGGTCAAATTATGTTGTTAAAATAAAAAGAAGCAACCATTCAGGAGTTAGAACTCAAACTCATGAATGAGAAAAGACTAGTACAGCTATTTTCTAAACCTAAAACTGTGCTGCATATTATAGATACCTTCTTGAGAACTCTTAGAAGTGGACTAGATTATGTTAAACCTAAGAAAAGAAGAGACAAAAAGCTGACAAGACAAAAGGATCCAGTCATCCCACAACCTGTGTTTCAGACTAAGGGAAAAGAAATCCAAAAGTCTGGACCATTTGGACCAAACTCATATGTGAATAGGAAAGCTATTCCTAATGTGCTTGCTCCAAGGTGGACTATTGTGACTGAGAAACAAAACTATCATTATGCTTCCAGTCATAATATAACTGTCAAGTTTGCTGATTCCTGTCCTAAGGAGTGTCAGCATAAAGTTCCTACTATTCCTCCAAAGAGGAGGTACAATAGATATGAATGCTGATGTTATGGAAAAATTGAACACTTTGCCCTGGACTGTTGGTTTAATCACTCTGTGTCTCATGGGAAGAAAATATTTCCAGCTAATAAAATTTTAGGTGGTCTCAATAGAGCCCCAGCTAACAAGCACTTAAGACCCAAGACAATTTGGGTTCCTAAGGAAAAATAAATTCTTATTTTGTAGGTATGTCTAAGCACCAAAGATAGGCCAATCTGGTACTTGGATAGTGGATGTTCCAGACACATGATTGGAACTAAGGGCAACTTGAGGGAGTATATTCCAGTAAAGGATGGACCAAAGGTGATTTTTGGTGGAGCTGACAACGAAATTACTAAAGGTTATGGTAAAATCTCAAATGGCTTAGTCACTTTCACTAAAGTAGCCTATGTGGAAGGTTTGTAACACAACCTTATAAGCATAAGACAACTTTGTGATCTTTGCTATGACATTTCATTCCACAAGGATGAGTGCCTAATAAAGAAGTCAAGTGACCAAGAGGTCATCTTGATAAGCACTAGGTGTGGGAATGCGTATTGCATAAATTTTCTTTGTCTAAAGTCAGACTCACCCATATGTCTAGTTGCAAATGAGAAAGCCTCACACTGTGTCAAATGGCACAAGAGGATAGCTCATTTGAACTATAAGGCCATATGCAAGCTTTTTAGTAAAGAGCTTGTTAGGAATGGTCCTAACATTAAATGCTCTAAGAAGAGCATTTGCTCTGCATGCCAAAAAGGTAAGCAAACCAAAGATTCATTCAAAAGTATTGAAACCAAATACTCTATGAGATGTTTATACCTCTTGCAAATGAACTTATTTGGTCCTATGTCAGTTCATAGTCTAGGAAGGAAAGTCTACACTTTTGTGATTGTTGATGATTATTCCATATTTACTTGGTTTTTCTTTCTAAGGAAAAAGTCTAGAACTCCTGATGTCTTCAAGACATTTATCAAACAAATACAAAATGAATTGAACAGTTCTGCGATCATAATCAGAAGTGATCATGGAACTGAATTTCAATCTGAATGCATGACAAAGTTTTGTGAAAAACATGGGATTCAACAAGAGTTTTCCACTCCAAAAACACCCCAGCAAAATGGAATTGCTGAGAGAAAGAACAAAACTCTCATTAAAGCTGGAAGAACCATGCTGAGTGATTCTTCTCTCCTAGAATATTTCTGGGCTAAAGAAATTAACACAATATATCATGTTCTTAATAGAGCTTCAATCAACAAAAGGCTGAAAAAATTTTCTTATGAACTAATGAAGTGCAGAAAATCAAATTTGGCCTATTTCAGAATCTTTGGATGCAGATGTTTTATCCTAAATAATGGGAAAAATATTGGGCATTGTATACACAATAATCTAGATTTGTATGAAGTCACCCTTAAACTAAGATGAATTAAGTTGTATTTGATTTCTTGTTTGAGTTATGTGTTTGTAGGACTTAATTGCCAAAGTGTAGACCAATGTCAGTCTACAATGAGTCACCAAACATAGAACCATATAATGCAATCTCTCATTGTATGATCCATGGTGTTGACTCATGTGTAGTCTCTCTATTGTGATACACTTTACTTTCAAGCATGAAACCTGTAGGAGAAAGACTAGTTGCAGATTTTCTTGAAGAAAGAAAGTTTTCAGAAAACAAAATTTTTCTAAGTATTTTACTCGAGAAACAACTTTAGTACTCGAGTAGATTTATAGTCAGTTCTCGAGTAAGCTAAGTTTAGCACTCGAGTAACTGAAGTAGTTCTCGAGATGATTTAAAGTTAGTTCTCGAGAAGTTGTGTAGTACTCAAGTACATCTTTGCTTGTTCTCGAGTTATAAGAAAAGTCTAGTTCAGAATGTTTCTAAGTGTAGTACTCGAGTAGCTAAGACCATTACTCGAGTAGTACAAGACTTTGTCTCGAGTAACAGAAGTCGAGGACTCGAGAAATTTATCCTTGTCTCGGGTAACAGAAGTAGAGTACTCGAGAAGTATATCTAGTTCTCGAGTAGTGAAGCATTAGTACTCGAGAAGTCCAGCTACTTCTCGAGAAGTCCAGCTACTTCTCGAGAAGTCAATTCTATTACTCGAGTAGTCAGAAGTTATTTCCAAATTTTTCTCTAAGGATTATTCTCTACAATTTTACATCCTTTTCTCAAGAAGTCAAAGTGATTACTCGTGTAGTTATACTCCACTTGAGTAATGCAGACAATTTTTCTCTGAAAATTCGTTAAGTATGACGGGACCATATTTCAAAATTAATCTCCATGATTATTGGTCCACATGTTATGTCTTTATAATTATGACTGTTATACTATTCCTATAAAAGGTCTAATCATTTCGACTAACCCTAAGAAGAGTATCAGAAGAAAAATCTGAGAAATACAAAGTTTTCTGAATCGTCTAATATTCTAAATCGAGAAGCCGCCGCCACTCTTCATCGACGATCTCGCCGCCGCACTTCTCCAATTTCTGTGATTCAGAGCAAGATTAGATCAACATATCAAGGCATTCTTATTCTCACAGATCCTCATCTTGATCGTACTGATCTAGGTTTTCAGATCCAGAACAGTTTTTGGCTTGTCTTCTTCGACTTATTTCTGAGAAAGCTTCAAAGATTCAAAGAAGAAGAAAGACTGAAGATTCAGATATGAGATATTCTGTTTGTATAATTTTATTTACAAAATCTTTATCTTGTAGGAGATTTTTTCTCCGAGTGTTGTAGGAAGTATTTATTCCGAGTGTAGATCCGTGTTGTGGATCGAGTTGTAGGGGCATTGCTCCGAGTTGTAGGATTGGTTTTTTAATTCGAGGTAATAGTGAATTAGTCGAGTCTAGCGTGTTGCTAGATCGGTGAGGTGGAGAGTGGATGTACCCAATATTGGGGAACTACTATAGATCTGGTGTTCTCTGTGTTGTGTGTGCTTATTTTCTGCACTTCATTCGTTCAATTTTTATTCCGCAAAAGACGCAGACCTCACCTGTAATACCCCTATCCGTCACATAGCATATAGCAGTAGGTCCGGCCGGGGCCCGACGCCATATACTACGGACAGACCGGTTGGTTACGCGTTGAAACCATACAACCAATCAGAGCGTCCTACACAACACCTAGCGGAAGCAATTTAATTAAGTTGCAAAAAGATAAGAACCCTGCCCCAAAGCATGAATGTCCACTACAACCCAGGAATGAGTACATACACAAAAGAGAACTGGCCTTAAGGCCTTACATTGTTCACTTAACAAAATAGTGTTTTCAGACCTCGGCTCGCAGGCCGGCCATACATGAATGAACGAGAAAAACATAAAAAATTAGGCCTTTGAGGGCCGGCACAGCAACAAGGGCTTTAGCCCGCTATTTCCCGCTCGGCTCCGCAGCACCTGCAAGCAACAAACCACCGCCCGGTGGCAAACAATAGCAACGGTCAGTAAAGCTGACCAAATTGTAACGATCCCGCCCCCACAATCGGGGCGGGGATGCTCTTTCCCTGCACTTTATTAGTATAGGCATTTATAAAAGGTAATTGCACATCACTACAGGCGTAGGCTCGCACGGCCACACACCCCGTGCACTCAGGGCACATTCTCGGCGAACCGGCCAACGTCACGTCAATTCAAGCCATAGACGTTCCCAATCCACCACCGCCTCTAGGACGGTCATCCATATGAGCAATTTGTCTCCTTAGCCTTGGTCACGACAATTTAAGCCATAGACCGCCGAAGACCCTCGTCCATGCCAATGGTCCTACCGAACGACATAGACCGGGTACGGTTCCGCTTGACCCGTGCTCATACCGCAACGACAATTTAAGCCATATGCGCAGGTCAAGACTCGCCGAGTCCCGTTTCCGCTACAAAATCACATAACCCAGTTATGTTCACGTTGGCTCCCCGGCCTCCGTGTTGGCAAAACCCACTTTTGCCCAGTTTTCCGGGTGCACCTTAGAGTTAATCTCTAAGATTCCCTGATGCAATCTACCACGTAGAAAAACCCGAAAACACCCAAACATCCGGAGTCTTGCCCGGTTCAAATGCAATGCAACATCACCGATTCGGACCAACACGTCCGAATAGGCTTCACACACAATGCCTATGTCCGTTTACGCATACGGACTCTACACAAGGGGGACTTCACATATCTACCCCAAGGAGCGCTCCAACTCTTCGCTCACTCGCAAGAGCGGGCTTCCTATGCAAGGAAAAGAGGGCTTCACATGCCCAAGATAAAGAATCGTTACCCTTACGTTCTTCCGCGGCGCCATCGCAAACTACACGGCTAGAAAGCTTCGCAACGTCGTCGCCTCCGCGGATCTGGGCTCGGATCGCGATTTGGAGCTTTGAACCTCCTCCGGCGGCCGGATTTTGGCCTCACACCACCAAGGGAGCTCTCCCCTCTCTCTAGAAGGTAGAAAGAGAAACTCAAGTTGAAATGTGGGTTTCTCCCCCCATTTCCCGGCTAATAACCCCCCAGGAGCAGCCCCCACCGTCAGATCCAGATCCAAGGGAATGAACGGCCGAGATTAGATCCAAAATAATAAAATCTGGGCCGAACACGGGTTGGCACACGGCCGTGTACCTGGCCGTGTAGTTCATTCGCCGATCGACACGGGTCCTGACACGGCCGTGTGCCATGGGCCGTGTTACCTGGAGCTTCAGGAACGATCGTCGGGCTTCATGAACACGGCTTCGAACACGGCCGTGTTCGAGGCCGTGTGCCCCACACACGGCTTGAGACACGGCCGTGTGTCTCAGGCCGTGTACTTCTCTGACTCGAGACTGCACAAAATCACTGAACACGGGTAGGCACACGGCCGTGTGCCTGGCCGTGTGCCCCTGTTCAGACCTCCAAAAGTGCTGATTGATCACCCCGCGATCAACTCTGAGGTTGGGGTCTTACATCACCTATTCACCCCCTCTAAGTGATTTAGGTAGACAACTAAAAACATCAATTGTTATCAGGGGGAGGTTGTTCATCAAAAAAGTTAACACCTCGAATAGATCTACTCCTAGTTGTCTTTAGAGGATTAAAGCATGGACCTGTTAGGGATTTTGCAAAGCTTCCGCTGTGCCGAAAGAATAATTTTGCTATGTGGAAAGAAAGAATAAAGTTCTTCATGGAAGCTGTGGATCCTAGAATTTTTATGATAGTGGAAGAAAGACCTTATGTTCCTATGACCACCTCGAACATTGACTCAACAAAGCAAGTTCCTAAGAAACTAATGGATCTTGATAAGGATGAGATTGCACTTGTCTCTTTAGACAAGAAATCAAAAAATATCATCGCAAGTGCAGTCGATGACTCTATGTTGCCGAATTTAATTCACTGCCAATCTGCCAAGGAAATGTGGAAGTCTCTTATCATCTTGATGGAAGACACTGAAGAAGTTAAGGATGACTGAAGATCCCTTCTGAATCAGAAATATAAAGCATTCCGACAAGGTCCTAAGGATTCCATTGCAGATACCTTTGAGAATTTCTTCAAGATTGTCAACGGCCTAAGAGTCTATGGCCGGATCTTCACAAATGGAGAACTGAATGATAAGTTTCTAAGATCCCTGACTAAGGAATGGGATAACAAGGTTTGTGCTATCCAGGAATTTGGAAAGCTAGCAGAGACAGACCCTCAAAATCTCTTCGAAAAGCTTATGTCATATGAGCTACAAATAAATTCAAGAAAAGCTGAAGAAGAGAAGAACAGGTCTTCATTCAAGGAGAAGTCTGTCGCTCTAAAGGCAGATGCCTCAAGGAAGTATAAGGCTGCTTCTCCTGCTCCAGCACAAGAAGAAAGTGAAGAAGAATCTTCAGAGCCAAGCATGTCAGGCTCATTATTATTTGAAGGAGAGTTTTATCTTCTCTCAAGGCAGTTCAAGAAATTCTTGAACAAGAAGAAGCAATTGAAAGGCAATGATGCCTCATTCAGAAGATCACGTCACGATGGTGATCATCACAAGAAGGGCTCAAGTAGCCAAGACAGGTATTACTCCAAACAGAACAAATACATTTCTATTGACATTATTTATTATTACTGCAATAAGCCAGGACACATCACCGCTGATTGCCCTCACAATAAGGAGGGTGGAAGAAGAGAGGAAAAAAACTTCTTACAATAAGAAGAAGACTGAAAGAATCCTGGTAGCCAAGAAGGGCAAGACCCTTAGTGACACTGATTCATCTGTGTCTAGTGATGAGGAGGAAGCCTACTTTGGGCTCATGACACAGACAGATGAAGTAGAAGAACCCCAGTTCACTGGAAAGGTAAACTCTCATACCCCTCTTTCTGAATCTGATGATTCCTACCATGATCATGAGGAATGTTCTTCTGACGAGGAGTATGAACTCATGTCTCAATATAAAGAGCTGATCGAAACCTACGACAAATATCGTAGAGTCGTAAGATCTCAAGCTAAGGAGATCAAATCTCTTAAGGCTGAAGAGAGCAATCTGAGGGAGAAAATTGTAATGATGGACTCACTCAGAAAGGATTTCCATAATGCGATGGAAGGATATAATAAGGCTCTCAAGCACCTAAATCTGAAGGAGAAAATCATCAAGGAATTGGAAGAACAACTTGAAGTTGAAAATAAACTTGTTGAAAGTTTCTCCAAGCCCAAGATAGTCCTTTCGCTTATTGCTGAATTCTCTGCTCAGGCCAAAGGTGCTGGCTTAGGCCATGTGGTTGCTCCTAGTAAATCTTCTAGGAGAAATAAAGCCCAGAGAAGAAATAAGGCTGCCAAGAAGGCTCTAACCCAGGAGAAGGGGAAAGCTCCTCAAGAATAAACTCCTTTCAAAAAGGTTTTCTTTCCAATGCATGAGTTTGATCTTGACTCGTCCTACAACAACTTTGTTAGGCCTACTCATGTAGAGCCCAAGTCTCAGTACCAATGATGGACTCGTCCCCAGAACTTTGGTGAGAGTGTCTTCAAGGAACCTTATGAGGAGATCACTCTTCAGAGCTACGGACCTTATAATCATGGTCACAACTCAAGAATGATCCAAAAGCAAAACCCATTGTAGAAAAGCCTATTATGGAGAAGAAGTCATGTGAGTGCCATCACCATGAAGCTTATACCTCCAAGTCTACTTCCCCTGCTAGACCACAGTCCCAAAAGGCCAAGCTTCTACCTCCAGTGTGATGCGCATTCAACAACTTTTTGAAATATGTCATCAGACATAGTTTGAGCTAGAATGTTAATAGCTTGAGCATCTGCTATCTTAGCTTTCTTCTGAGATTCTGTCCACTCAAGTGGTGGAACAACACTGGTGCTTGTAGTGGTTGTTGCAGATAGAGTAGGAGGACCTGTCAAAATAGAATTATAGATATCTTCATCAATGGAATTCATATATAATCCAATCCTTGCCTTCCAAAGTGCAAACTTATTAAGATTACACACTGGAGGTTTGGTTCTTGAGTACTCCTTATTTTGTACTATGATATAAAAAGACACTAGAGTAAATGGGATATATCAAAGATCTTTTGGTTTAGGTGTTAGCCTGTGAAACCAAACAACCTTACCCTCTGATACAAATTGAAAGTGAAGGGATAGATCACACTAACTCTAGAGGGGGGGGGGGGGTGAATAGAGTATTAAAAATCTTTTGATTAATTTTTATAGCAGATTAAAATAAGTGATAACTATATATAAATAGGCAGAAATAAAACACAGAAAATCACAGCACAAAAAATAACAAATAGAGCAATCAGACGACACAAAGATTTTATAGTGATTCCTCTAAAACTTGGGTACATCCACTCTTCTATCACCATAGTATGAATCCACTACAGGTTTTTGATTAGGTGCCCTGCCACCACAAGATCTATTTTTCTAAGGGAGACCTTGCAACCCTTTGAGCTTTTGACCAGGTGCTCAAAAACCAAACTAAGTCTTTTGATTAGGAGACTTAACAACCAAAAGGATAACTTTTGAAGGGAGTTAAAAACCCTTTTACAGTGAAAGAAAATAAAGATGATGTTGTTCTTCTCTGTCAATAATCTTAGAGAAGATTAGTGGATTTATTGATGTTGCCAAAGCTCCCCCTGAGATGTAGAATAGTTCAGGAGAAAGGAAGCTTTGCTCAGGGCGTAGGCCTTCAGATTGCTTGTTGATCTTCAGGAAGCTTTTAGACAGATGTTGATGGATTGTCTCTTGAAAGCCTTGAAGCAAAAAATTGATTAAGAACTTGAGTTGTATAAGAGCTGTTCTTCTTTCAGTTTTCTGCAAAAAAATTTTTTGTCACAACTATTTCTCTGTATCTATTCCTGTCTTGCTACTGTCTACCTTGAAAATAAATTCTTATATATATTCCTTACAGATTTCAGCATTTGAAATTTGAATTCCTTTCCTTAATTGACTGCAGAAATTCTGGGAGTTGAATGGCTAGAAATTGTCTTAAATGAGTTTCCTCAACTGCCCCAGTAAATAAGCCAAGTAATAACTCTGTGAAAACCATAATTAATGATGCCATGGAACTGTTATATTCATAAGAATATTGAGCATTAATTATTAGAGCATTACAAACATATTATAACATAATTTGAAATTTTTCTGCCTTAGTCGAACTGAAATCATCAGAGAATAGTCGAACTAAACCTGGGAGAAAATAGTCTGTAACACCCTAAAAAGGCCCAAAAGACTCAACTTGGAGTTTGAGTAGCAGGTCAGGTTACACGGCCTGGGACACGGGCGTGTCCCAGGGCGTGTCGGGTGTACACGGCCTGGGACACGGGCGTGTCCCAGGGCGTGTTCTATTTATTTTGCAAAATTGGCCTATTCCGGTCAGAGCCGGACACGGCCTTGAACACGGCCGGGAACACGGACGTGTCAGGCTGGACACGGGCGTGTCAGCTGCCGTGTTCCGACCCGTGTTCTGGTTGCAGCTCGATGGAGCAGGAGACACGGGCGTGTCTCAGGTTTGACACGGGCGTGTCAGGTCCGACACGGGCGTGTCGATGACCCGTGTTGTTCAGTCGGTTCAAGCTGTGTGCACCGCTTAAGGGGTACACGGCCTGTGACACGGGCGTGTCACAGGCCGTGTCGGCCAAAAAGTGAAAGTTTGGGACAATCTTGGCCGTTCAGTTTCCTCTCTTTTGATCCAAAGGCTCAGGTGGTTTCTTGGGCTGGATAAGTCGTGAAAGAGGATTGAAGAAGTCATTCTTCATTATTCTTAAGGAAGAGAAAAAGAGAGAGAAAGAGAGGAAGAAGGAGGAGGAGACCAAGCCACCGGCGGAGCTCCCGTGGTTCGATTCGTGATCCGAAGCCGGCGTTGTGACGGCAAGGCTGCTGCGGTTCTTTCTCACCGGCTAGTTTTCGATGGCACCGAAGAGATCGACAAGGGTAACGATCTCCCTCCTTGGACATGTGAAGTCCTTCTTTTCTGCATTGCATAGGGAAAGCCCTTCCCCGCGAGTGTGCGGTGGGTTGTGGTGTCCCTTGGGGTAGATATGTGAAGTCCCCCTTGTTAGAGGCCGGAATTGGAGTACGGCTCTAGGCATGCTGTGTGAAGCCCATCTGGATGGAATCTGGATTGGTGATGCTTGTTTGCATATCGGAGAAGGCTCCGTGATAATGGCTTGTGATGCCTTGTTCCTACCTGTTGCTTGGTGCGGCAGGAAGTACTGGACGATGTCCAGGAAATGAAGAGGGTTGGCGGCAACTCTTGTGGCCGTGCGTTGCCACTTTGTGAGTAGTTGAGCCGTTGGGCTGCAACTCGATAAAAAGGCAGATTGCCGAACAGGAAAGGTGAAACCGACCCGCGCCTATAAAATGCCATGGATACTTCCGTATTCGAGGTGGCTCGGCGACTTGAGCAACGGGGGGTGGCTGATCCGTACCTGCGTTAGGTCCGTCTGACTTGGAAGCCTGGTATAGGTTTTGTTGGAGCGCCTAATGAGAGTCTTAGGCCCGCGCGCCGGAAAGACTAGAAATGCTCAAATACCGTGTAGACGGTGGTGTTGACCCTGGTATTCCGGTACACCGAAAATGTGCCCTGAGTGCACGGACTGTCGGGCCGGGTGGCCGATGGTTGTGATGGCTTGAATGTGCCTGCGCGCACATAGTTGCTATTGATGATGCCATGCTTGCAGGGAAAGAATGCTCATGCCCCGAGAAAGGGGTAGGATTGTTATAATTGGGTCAGCTGAATGCTGACCGTTGCATTGTTTGCCACCGGTTGGGTGGATTGTTCCCGTGCAGGTGCTGGAGAGCCAAGTGGTAAGTGATGGGCGGGAGAGCCCTACTGCTGTTGCTGCTGCTGCTGCGGCTAGCCTGGAAGGCTAAGCCATTGTTTTGTTTTCTCTTTTTACTCATGTATGGCCGGCCTGCGCGCCGAGGTTTGTAAAACATGATGTATGTTCAGAGGAACTGTAAGGCCTTAAGGCCAAACTCTTGTGGTTGTGTACATTCCGTGGTATTTATATATAAAGGTGGTTTTATATATATTGGACATTCCGGTTAAGAGTTCAAAGTTGTATCTTAAAGCTTCCGCTAGAATGCTCTGAGTTAGGATTCGTATTTGGTTTGGTATTATCCTGTGACCTCACCATCTGTTTGTGGCATATAGTGTGGGGTCGTTACATTTTGGTATCAGCTTTTCGTCGGTCTTCCTCTTTCGAATTCGTGGTCGAATTCTTTTGTGGGGTGGCGAGCACGTGTTTGTGCGACCTGCTGTAACGCTAATGAACTCTGGAATGTCCATTAAGGAATGTACAAAATCTTGTTTGAGGAATCTGCGCGTTCCTTTTTGTGTTGTTTTGCTTGCATACGTTCGCTAATGTGTGTCTTGTCCACCTATAGGTGACACGTAGTGGTGCTGGGCAGTCTGAGCCCCAGCGTTCTGATGAGAGTGCGGCACCAGCTGAGGTGCCAACACCTCCTCCATCTGCGGAAACTGTTCGTTTAGTTGCTGAGGCGCTCTTTGCCATGATTCAGCCGACCGGGCAAGCGCAGCCGGCAGTAGTGCCAGTTCGTGTTGATGTAAGACCCGAGCCGGTTGAGGCTGTAGATCCACGAGCAGCTGACCGACAGTTGAAGCAATTCATGAGCTTCAGTCCTCCGACGTTTGCGGGAATGGGATCCCCAACGCAGGCGGAAGATTGGTTGTCGCGTGTCAAGAGGATAATGACAGCGATCAGGGCGGAGGAAACTCTCAAGGTCACCTTAGCCACCTTCATGCTTGAAGGGGAGGCGCGGTTGTGGTGGGACGAGGTTGAGTTACACCACTTGGCGGGCAGGCAATTAACAAAAGTGTCGATTGAGGAGTTCTCTCGGATATTTCTGGCGAAACATGTCCCAGCGGCGCAACGTATTGCTATGGAAAATGAGTTCCAACGGTTAAAGCAAGGGGACGATAGTGTGGATATCTACTTGCACGAGTTTACCAGGTTGGGACGATATGCGGGAACAATCTTCGCGGATGACCAAAGGAAAACGAATCGGTTCTATGAAGGATTGCGGGATGAGTTACGATTCCTGCTTTCGAGTTCTGTGAGCCAAGGGTTTCAGGCGTTGGTTGATACTGCGTGCGCGTTGGAAAAGGACATGAGGCGAGTGCAAGGGAATAAGGGCTTGGTGGTGTCTAAGCCAGAGTTTCAAGCACCTCGCCCAGGCAAGTCGTTTTACCAGAAGAAAGGGGGCAAGAGGTCCAAGCCATCTGGGCAAGTAACTACGACCGTTGTGTCGGGAGCGACATCAAGGACGGATGCTCGTACGTGCTATAACTGTGGCCGGGTGGGGCATATTGCTCGTGACTGTCGAGTTGTGCAGCCCAAAGGGGAAAAGAAGACGGGTGCGTCATATGCTGAGAAGGGCAAAGCGGTGGTGGATTCCTCTGCTTCCCAAGCGCAGCCCCGAATCTATCAACTTGGCCAACAGGAAGCGATTAAGCAAAGTGACGTCGTCACAGGTACGAGTTGAGTTAGTTTACTTGCTGTGCTTTTGGTTTTGGTTTTGTTTAGCTTGTGCATGATGTGTGTGTGCTGCAGGCTTTGTCCTGATTCGGAATAACTTAGCGAGAGCCCTGTTTGATACGGGTGCTTCGCATTCTTTTCTGTCTGAGGATTTCGTATCTCGCATTGGGGTACCGAGTCATGTGACGGTGGATAGTACAAGGGTGCTATTGCCGAATGGCTGTGTGATGCTTGCGGATCGGGCTTGCGATGTGGATGTGCAAATAGGAAGTCGGGATTTCGGTTTGAGTGCAGCTGTGCTACCGTTATCGGAGTTTGATGTGATCTTTGGTATGGACTGGCTCTCGGAGCAGCGTGCCTTTATTGATTGCAACTCCAAAGAGATTACACTGGGCCAGAATACCGGGCTTGTGACGAAGTTCGCTGGTATGCGAGGAGTTGGCGGAACGTTGTTGTCTGCACTCCAAGTCGTCAATGCTGTGCGGAAGGGCGCGGAGTTATTCTTCACGCTAATTCAGGCTGTTGAGCCAAAGGCCAGTGTCGGTGAAGTGCCAGTTGTGTCAGAGTTTGCCGATGTGTTTCCTAAAGATCTTCCTGGGTTACCACCCCAGCGGGAGATTGACTTCTCTATTGAGTTGGTGCCAGGTGCGAAACCTGTGGCGAGCCATAAGCAATCACTTTCCCAAACTGACGCGAGCCATAAGCAATCACTTTCCCAAACTGCAGAAGAACGCAGCCTAAGCCGCTCCCAGATGCATCACTATAGATCTCATACCCATGGGTACCACATGGCGATGTCAACATAGGCGCCGTGGTCAAACGACTCTTCAAGTCTTCAAAAGCTCGAGCGCACTCCGGCGTCCAGATGAACTTTTGATCTTTCCTCGTCAGCGTGGTGAGAGGTAAAGCAATCCGTGAAAAGTTTTCCACAAACCGTCTATAGTAGCCCGCAAGTCCAAGGAAGCTCCTGACCTCGGCCACTGAAGACATCACTGGCCAATCTCGGATGGCACTTATCTTCAACGGATCCACCGCGATACCCTCTCCGCTTACCACATGGCCTAAAAAGGCTACTGAAGAGAGCCAGAACTCACACTTTGAGAACTTGGCAAAAAGCTTATTCCTCCGCAGGGTATGCAAGACCAACCGCAAATGGTTTGCGTGATCCTCTTCCGACTGAGAGTATACTAAGATGTCATCGATAAACACAATAACAAACAAATCCAAATACTCTCGGAACGTTCGATGCATTAGGTCCATAAATACCGAAGGCGCATTACATAGGCCAAACGGCATTACCGTGAACTCATAATGACCGTAGCGTGTTCCAAACGCCGTCTTGGGAATGTCACCTTCCCGAATCCTTAGCTGATAATATCCCGATTTCAGATCCAACTTGGAATAGACCGTTGATCCCGCCAGCTGATCAAAAAGGTCATCAATCCGTGGGATCGGATACTTGTTTTTCTCCGTCAGCTTATTCAACTCGCGGTAGTCAATACACAACCGTAAGCTACCATCTTTCTTTTTCACAAAGAGAACAGGCGCGCTCCAAGGTGACATACTTGGGCGTATATATCCCTGCTCCAACAACTCTTGCAGTTGGACTTTCAACTCAGCCATCTCTTTTGGCGCGACGCGATACGGAGAGCGGGCCAAACGACTATCAAGAAAATTCCACCTCCCATTCACAAAACAGCATCGCAACAGCAACACCAAGCGAGACATAGCATACTAATATAATGAGATTAGGGTGTGCTACTGGGAAAAGGGCTTATAGGCCTTGGTGATCATGAAGTGGCGGCACTATCTATATGGCGTCAAAGTGGATGTCTATACGGATCACAAGAGCCTAAAGTATTTGTTGGATCAAAAGGATTTGAATATGCGACAACGAAGATGGATGGAGTTCCTCGGGGACTACACCTTCGAGATTCACTATACTCCCGGGAAGGGAAATGTGGTCGCTGATGCTTTGAGTCGGAAGACTCCGGTACGGGCAAGCTGGTTGTAGAGGCATGATCAGCGTTTGATCCAAGAATTGGAAGCAATGGAGATATCGTGTGTTGACAAGGGTGCGTCAACCGATGCGTGCTTGAACTGGACGGAGGTGCAATATGACCTTACGGACAGAGTTCGGCGAGCAACGGAACTTGATGAAAGTCTCCAGCGCTATGCTAAAGATGGGCCGGATGATCAATTCTCTTGGGATAACGGGTTGTTACGGAGAAATGGTCGAGTATGCGTCCCAAGTGTGGGTAAACTGAGGGAAGAGTTGATGTACGAAGCTCACTTTGCAAAGTACTCAGTTCACCCAGGGAGCACAAAGATGTACAGGGATATGAAAAAGCTGTTCTGGTGGCCCGGACTAAAGAAAGATGTGGCTCGTTATATGGCTAAATGCAACACCTGTGCGTTGGTGAAAGCAGAATGCCAGAAGCCTAACGGTTTTCTGAAGTCGTTACCTATTCCGGAGTGGAAGTTCGATGATATTTCGATGGATTTCGTGCACGGGTTGCCGAGATCTCAACGCGGTCATGATTCCATCTGGGTGATTGTGGACCGGTTGACGAAAGTGGCGCACTTCCTTCCAAACAGAAGAGACGATTCAGTGGAAACCTTGGCCAAGCTGTATGTGGAGCAGGTTGTTCGACTGCACGGTGTTCCTCGGAGCATCGTTAGTGACCGTGATGGGCGGTTCACATCGAATGATTGGCGGCTCGTTCATCAAATGTTGGGTACAAAATTAGCGTTTAGTACGGCCTTTCATCCCCAAACGGATGGCCAGACTGAACGAACCAACAGGACGATGGAGGATATGCTCCGCATGTGCGCCCTAGACTTTGGTAAGAGATGGGAAGATTATATATTTCTCGTCGAATTTGCCTATAATAATAGCTACCAAGCGAGTATTGGTATGGCACCATTCGAGGCGTTGTATGGTCGGAAATGCCGTACACCGTTAGCTTGGGCAGAAGCAGGCGACTCGAAGCTGAATGGGAAAAAGGAAGTCGAAGAAGCTACTTCGCTCATACGCTCGATTCGAGAGAGGCTATTGATAGCCCAAGATCGTCAAGCAAAGTACTACAATGCCAAGCACCGGAACGTGGAGTTCGCGGTGGGTGATTGGGTATATTTGAAGATCAAACCCTTCAAAGGTGTGTCCAGGATTCGGCGTTTGAAAAAGCTAAGTCCGAGGTATCTTGGTCCGTTTGAGGTGGTGGAGCGAGTTGGGGAAGCTGCTTATCGACTAGCGCTGTCAGCGGACTTGGGTGGATTACATGATGTGTTTCACATCTCAGTCCTTCGTAAGGCGGTAAAGGATCCAGCTCAAGTCGTGGAGGCTGATCGGGTACCGGTCGAGTATGGGCTAACGACGAGGGTTAGACCCATTCGGATCGAGGATCGAGCCGAGAAACAGTTGCGGAACAAAGTGATCGGGATGGTCAAGGTCCGATGGGACAATTGTGGCCGTGAAGAGCTAACATGGGAGCGAGAGCAGACCATGCGAGCTGAGTTTCCCGAGTTATTTGTATAAACTGTAGACCGTGTACTTTTTGTTATAACAGAGTTATAGCTGCTGAGTTTTATTTCCTTACCGTGCAAATTTCGGGACGAAATTTTGTTAAGGGGGAGAGGGTTGTAACACCCTAAAAAGGCCCAAAAGACTCAACTTGGAGTTTGAGTAGCAGGTCAGGTTACACGGCCTGGGACACGGGCGTGTCCCAGGGCGTGTCGGGTGTACACGGCCTGGGACACGGGCGTGTCCCAGGGCGTGTTCTATTTATTTTGCAAAATTGGCCTATTCCGGTCAGAGCCGGACACGGCCTTGAACACGGCCGGGAACACGGGCGTGTCAGGCTGGACACGGGCGTGTCAGCTGCCGTATTCCGACCCGTGTTCTGGTTGCAGCTCGATGGAGCAGGAGACACGGGCGTGTCTCAGGTTTGACACGGGCGTGTCAGGTCCGACACGGGCGTGTCGATGACCCGTGTTGTTCAGTCGGTTCAAGCTGTGTGCACCGCTTAAGGGGTACACGGCCTGTGACACGGGCGTGTCACAGGCCGTGTCGGCCAAAAAGTGAAAGTTTGGGATAATCTTGGCCGTTCAGTTTCCTCTCTTTTGATCCAAAGGCTCAGGTGGTTTCTTGGGCTGGATAAGTCGTGAAAGAGGATTGAAGAAGTCATTCTTCATTATTCTTAAGGAAGAGAAAAAGAGAGAGAAAGAGAGGAAGAAGGAGGAGGAGACCAAGCCACCGGCGGAGCTCCCGTGGTTCGATTCGTGATCCGAAGCCGGCGTTGTGACGGCAAGGCTGCTGCGGTTCTTTCTCACCGGCTAGTTTTCGATGGCACCGAAGAGATCGACAAGGGTAACGATCTCCCTCCTTGGACATGTGAAGTCCTTCTTTTCTGCATTGCATAGGGAAAGCCCTTCCCCGCGAGTGTGCGGTGGGTTGTGGTGTCCCTTGGGGTAGATATGTGAAGTCCCCCTTGTTAGAGGCCGGAATTGGAGTACGGCTCTAGGCATGCTGTGTGAAGCCCATCTGGATGGAATCTGGATTGGTGATGCTTGTTTGCATATCGGAGAAGGCTCCGTGATAATGGCTTGTGATGCCTTGTTCCTACCTGTTGCTTGGTGCGGCAGGAAGTACTGGACGATGTCCAGGAAATGAAGAGGGTTGGCGGCAACTCTTGTGGCCGTGCGTTGCCACTTTGTGAGTAGTTGAGCCGTTGGGCTGCAACTCGATAAAAAGGCAGATTGCCGAACAGGAAAGGTGAAACCGACCCGCGCCTATAAAATGCCATGGATACTTCCGTATTCGAGGTGGCTCGGCGACTTGAGCAACGGGGGGTGGCTGATCCGTACCTGCGTTAGGTCCGTCCGACTTGGAAGCCTGGTATAGGTTTTGTTGGAGCGCCTAATGAGAGTCTTAGGCCCGCGCGCCGGAAAGACTAGAAATGCTCAAATACCGTGTAGACGGTGGTGTTGACCCTGGTATTCCGGTACACCGAAAATGTGCCCTGAGTGCACGGACTGTCGGGCCGGGTGGCCGATGGTTGTGATGGCTTGAATGTGCCTGCGCGCACATAGTTGCTATTGATGATGCCATGCTTGCAGGGAAAGAATGCTCATGCCCCGAGAAAGGGGTAGGATTGTTATAATTGGGTCAGCTGAATGCTGACCGTTGCATTGTTTGCCACCGGTTGGGTGGATTGTTCCCGTGCAGGTGCTGGAGAGCCAAGTGGTAAGTGATGGGCGGGAGAGCCCTACTGCTGTTGCTGCTGCTGCTGCGGCTAGCCTGGAAGGCTAAGCCATTGTTTTGTTTTCTCTTTTTACTCATGTATGGCCGGCCTGCGCGCCGAGGTTTGTAAAACATGATGTATGTTCAGAGGAACTGTAAGGCCTTAAGGCCAAACTCTTGTGGTTGTGTACATTCCGTGGTATTTATATATAAAGGTGGTTTTATATATATTGGACATTCCGGTTAAGAGTTCAAAGTTGTATCTTAAAGCTTCCGCTAGAATGCTCTGAGTTAGGATTCGTATTTGGTTTGGTATTATCCTGTGACCTCACCGTCTGTTTGTGGCATATAGTGTGGGGCCCCGGCCGGACCTTCTACTATACGTCATTTAACGGATGGGGTCGTTACATAGTCGAACTCAACAAACTTTCGTCGACCCGAGATCCAAATTCATCGAACTGAAAACTACTTGATCATCGACCTGAGAAGATAGATTAAGAGGTAGAAGATCGTCAAACAGAGCTCCAATTTCGTCGAGCAGAAAATACACTAGCCAATCTGAGCTCCAAGTTCGTCGAACTGAGAAGGCACTTCGTCGAGCTGAGAATCTGATATAAGCTCACAGATCGTCGTTCTCAGCTGGACTTTTGTCGAGCTCAACTCAGAGAAGGAACTCTGAGTTCGTCGATCTGAGATCGACGTTCGTCGAGCTGAGTTCAGCTATCGTCGAACGCCTCTTTTGTCTCTTAGAAAACTTCTTTTCTCTGGACGTCTTCTGTCTCTAAGTCTTCTGAAGGGAGAACCAGTCAATCTAGGTTTGTTGACTTGACCTTAACACTGATAAAAATCTATGATCCTAGACTATACATGTTGGGTCATCTAATAATTCTAATAGTGAGCCTAGCCCAAATCAACCCTAAACATAGGTGGGGTTCCAATACCATGTTTTATAATGATAAGCCAAGTACATCAACCAACCCCGGAGAAGACTTGAAGCTAAAGGAGTTGTCTATAGAGGACTTAGTTCCAACACACCAAGGTATACAAGATGGAGTCAACATTGTTGAGGAAGAGCTTGCACCGGAACAAGAAGAAGAAGAAACTCAGCAACAAGATGAAGCTGTTCAAAGAGAAGAGGTCACATTACTAGTAGCTATCAGACATCTAAGGGATCATCCAAGGGAATTGATCATTGGAGATGCAACTCATGGTGTGACTGCAAGAAGTAGACATCACAACACTGTGATGTACTCAAGTTTTCTATCTCAAACAGAACCAAAGAAGTTTGAAGAAGCCAATGTTGATCTATTTTGGATAGGGGCTATGTAGGAAGAATTGAACCAGTTCAAGAGATGTAAAGTCTGGAAGTTGGTTCCCAGACCAGATGACTATAACATCATATGAACTAAATGGATATACTGGAACAAACTGGATGAGAATGGTGTTATAGTCAGAAATAAAGCTAGACTGGTTACAAAGAGATATAAATAAGAAGAGGGTATAGACTTTGATCAATCATTTACACCAGTGGCTAGATTGGAGGCTATTATATTCTTACTAGCATATGTAACCTATAATGGATTCCAAGTTTATCAAATGGATGTGAAGTCAGCCTTCCTAAATAGTAACCTTAAATAAAGGGTCTATGTTGAGCAACCGTCGGGTTTTATTGACTCTAAAATATAATCATGTTTATCTTTTATTAAGAGATCTCTATGGATTAAAACAAGCCCCAAAGGCTTAGTTTGAGACTCTGTCTAAATTCCATCTAGAGAATAAATTCTTAAGAGGGAAAATAGACAAAACACTATTCCTAAGGAAAGTTAAAGGCAAGACCATCTTAATACAAATATATGTAGATTACATTATATTTGGTTCTACTGATGAGTCACTTTGCAGTAAGTTTACCAAACTTATGCAAGATAAGTTTGAGATGAGTAGCATGGGTGAACTCAAGTTTTTCTTGAGTCTCCAAGTTAAGCAAACTATAAATGGGTTTTTTTATTAGTCAGTCTAAGTTCTCCAAGGAGATAATCAAGAAGTATGACATGGAAACAACCACTTCAATAAGAACTCCTATGGGGTCCAGTATGTCTTTAGACAAGGATGGTGCTGGCAAGCCAGTTGATATCACTATGTATAGGGGCATAGTTGGATCACTACTCTATCTAACAGCTAGTAGACCAGACATAATCTATGCCACTTATATCTGTGCTAGGTATCAAGCTTGTCCTAAAGAATCTCACTATACAATAGTTAAAAAAAATATTGAGATATCTAAAGGGCACACCTAATCTTGGCCTATGGTATTCCATGAATAGTGATTTTGAACTGACAGGCTTTTCAGATGCAGATTATGCAAGATGTAAAGAAGACAGGAAAATCACATCAAACTCATGTCAATTCCTTGGAAGAAGACTGGTGTCATGGAGCAAAAAAAAGCAAACAAGTGTAGCAATATCCACAGCTGAATCTAAGTATATTTCAGCTTGAAGTTGCTGTGCACAATTGCTTTGGATTCAGCATCAGTTACAAGATTACAATATTCAGCTAAGTAAAATTCCATTATACTGTGATTCTACTAGTGCTATTTCTATGACAAACAATCCTGTGTCACATAGTAGAACTAAACATATTGAAATTAGATATCACTTTATTAGGGAGCTTGTAGAAAATGAAGATATTAGTTTAAAATTTGTTCCAACAAATAAATAAATTGTTGATATTTTCACTAAGCCCCTAGAAAAAGAGAAATTTAATTTCTTTAAGTTTGAACTTGACATGTTGAATCTTGAATAATTTATGCAAATATATAAGAAAAACTGATATAAATAAGAAAACAATGTAAATGTCAGTAATTAAATTTATTTACATAAATACCAAGAATAAACATTAAAAAATGTCAAGTATCTACATTTTAGAAAACAAAATTTTGACAAAGTCAAAAGTTGTGTCGAGACACCAAAGTATGTGTCGAGACATCTAAGAAAGTGTCGAGACACCAGAAAGTGTGTCGACACTGCATAACTGCAAAGTGTCGAGACACTAAAGTAAGTGTCGAGACATAAGGGTGTCGAGACCCAAAGGTATATGTTGAGAGACATTATCCTTGTGTTGACTTGTGTCGACACATCTCGAAAGACAATTTTTCCCTGTGTCGAGACTAGGTATTTACCTAAAAATTTGGAAAAGTCTAAATACAGCGCGCCCTTTCATCTTCAGGAAAGATTACACTATAAATAGGGTGTGAGAGTAGATGTCGACTACGTTTTCTTGATTTCTTGAGCTTTTGATTCCTGAGTGTCGAGACCTAGAACCTAAATCAGTCGACACTCGTCAATCATTTCTCTCCACTCCAATGACTCCTAAGATTGACGATAACATCTTTGAGGGGTATGAGCTTGTTCGCAATGGATTCAACTCAGCGGATGAAGAAATTAAGAATGTAATAACCCTAATCAAAGAAGTAGGTCTGGAATATCTGCTCTCTGAACGGACAAACATCTGGAAATGGGAAGTTTAAGAATTCTTCTCCAATGCTCTACTAAATTCAAACTCAGAAAAGATCAAGTCTAAAGTGAATGGAGCAAAGGTTATACTCACAACCAGGAGATTGGCCAAGATTTTTCAAATACCACGAATTGATCAAGAAGATGATTTGGATTCTGCAGAAACATTGGAATGGTGTGGATTAGTCCCAATTACAAAGATTGGAAGCACCCTAAACAGGAAGGGTATGAATACCCAAGACAAATTCCTATCTGAAATTATAGGGAAGGTGCTGCTCTGTAAGACAGGAGCAGATGACAGGATCTCAACATTCATGTTTGAGCTGATGACTAGAGTAATCTTTAAAGTCAAGACTAACTGGAATAAAATAGTCTTTAACAGGATTGCAGAGAGCATTAATAAGCCCAATATGGGAAGAATTATAAGCCTATACTTGGTACAAGATATTCCTGACAGAATCAATCTGAAGATTGGATCTAAGATCAATCATATGAGAAGAATGGATATGAGAATATTAACAAGGTGAGATAAAGTCCTATCCAAGGAAACACCTATAGTCGAGAAGGAGAAGGAGAAAAAGAAGAAGGCTGTAGTTGTGGAAGAAGATTCTTCCAGTGATTCTGAAGTATAAGGAAGTTCTAGCTCAGAAAAATAGGATGATTCAGTGGCTAAAAAATTTCCAAGGCCCTCACCTGGAACTGGTGATCAGCTGCAAGGGGAGATAATATAGGAGATGGACTACATTGAGGGGGAGAACCTCAATACTTTGCCTGAAATAATCCAAGATTCTGTAAACACAATAGTGATGGAAGTAATACAGGAGCTAAATACTGATCTAGCAAATGTAGAGGTTCCTGCACAGGAAATGCCTAACAGGGAGATTGAGGATACAATCTTCAAGGAGACTGAAGAAGAAATCATTCTGAATTAAGATACAGATATCCAGGGGGAGTTGACTACACCTCTAGAGGACTCAGTTCCTGATGCTGTGGCTCAGCAAGATGAGGTCAACCTGGAAAACCCCAATATTGGTGAAGAAGGTGCAATGATTGAGGGGGAGTTAGCAGACTTGGCCCTAAATACTGAATGTACTAAAGAGCCTAAATTAGTTGAGGTGGTTAGTTCTTCAGAATCTGAGGAGGAAGAAGCCTCTCAGATAAAGGAAAGAAAATTTTCTGAACTCAGAAAGAGGAGTAACAGTTATAAAAAGACAATTCAGTTTGGAATAACATCTGTTCCTTCTGTGGATTTAAGCTCAATTATAGTTCAACTGCAAATTATGTTAGATCAATAGAGGAATAAATTACAGTTTCAGCTTGCACAAGAAATCAAATCAATTAGATTTGAAGTTAATTTGTTGAAGAAAGATATGACTAATTTCTTTCAGAGAGGAGCTAATGCTGTAGTATACATTGCTAAAGAGCAAGTGGAGTCACAAAAAGTTAAAAATGATATAGCTATAAAATAAGGTTATGTCATGGAAAATCAAACAAGAATGAATGAGAATATGATAGTTATGCATGTTGCTACATTGATTGAGATAGCTAAGAGAACTACTGCTATGGAGACCAAGATAACCTCTTCCTCCAAGGATATTGACACTCAGCTATCTAATCACAAAGAATCTGTGGTTAAGGAAGTGAAGGCCTCTGATAAAGAATTGGATGAACATTTGCTCAAAGTTAAGAATCTTCTGTCCCCAGGAGTTAATTATCTAGATGGTCAAGTCAGGTTTCATAAGAATGATTTGAGGGATCATGTAGAAAGAGAAGTCATAAAGGGGGAGAGAGTAATATTAAATGCAAGCTATGAGCATGATATTTGGACCTCAAATAGCATCAGAGAAACTCTAGGCCATCCTCCCATATGGTATGATGAAGATCAAACTGCTGAGTCTGGTTGCCAGCCAGCTCATTTTGAGGCTATTTAAACTACTGTCCAATCCATGTACATTCATCCACCACAAGTTCAGAATATAGTATGTGAGGAGGTGAAGATGACTGCTTCTGTATTGCTTAAAGAGAAAGAAGCTCAGTTATCTAAGAAAAGATTCAGGGAACAAGCTGAAATTAGGCCAGATTTTGAGCAGTGGAGTCCAACTTCTAGATCAATTATACTCACTATATGGAAAGCAGTCAATAATAACATAGCTGATAGGGGAAAATGGTATTTAGAATAGGAGTGGGTCAAGTTGATACGCCCGTAGCGGATGTATATTTTACGCAAGTGCACGTGCCGGACCAAGTAATAAAGTGTGAGTGAGATCGTTCCCACGGAGAGGTGGTTAACCTAAGGCTTGCAATTACTAGCTACACCATTCTTCAAATCCAAACAAGCCGAAAGAGATGGTTCTTATGCTAACTACTCAAGATGGTTAAGTAAGAATTAAATTAAGTAGACTACTCGAAATCTTTGGCAAATACTTTTATCAATTGGAGAAAATAGTCTTGTATTTAGATTTCCTATGGGCGTCTAAATGGTGCGTAGAAATAATATTAGTTAAGAGTGTTGAATGAATTATCATGCGATGATTTTTATAGAAGAAATCCTCATCTCTCGAATCTCGGAAATCCCAACGTCCTAAATTCTCTTAGTTATCTCTAACTTAAGAGGAATGAAGAATATTGCTTAACATAAAAATCAAATCGCTAGCAAAAGGATGGAGTCTCCTCCTCTCCTCTAAACTACGGTGAACTAATGAGCGATTGCACTCCTCCTCTCTCGAATCTCGAAATACAACGCGAAAAATAGAGATCTTAGGTTAAATGTTTTACACCACTCGTCTCTCGATTCTTGTGGTGCAATAAAATAGCCTTCAAACCGATATTACGTCGCTCTTCTCTCGATTCTCGCAACGAAATACTAGATGAAGACAAAGACCAAAAATCTCATAAATAAATTCATAAGTTCACAATATGATAAATCATCAAACAACTCACAACAATCAAGAGAATTCCACCATAAAAACACACATAGTACTCTCCTTATACAAGACTTGGAGAGATTAGTTCATAGAGAGAAAAGTAACACACAAAATAAGGAAGATCTTACAGCACATGATGGAAAGGGTTCAAAATAACGCAGGAAATTGCTCTCCAAGTAGGCCCCAAGCCGTCCTTCTCCAAGATCCGGGTTGCCCTAGTTCTTCTTCTCCCAAGCAATCTCCAAGATGATGCTCTCAAGTTTTTCCCTCCAATAATAATGCAATCCCCCTCTATGGTATGAGATTATACTCTTAAAAACGTACAGCCCCCTACCAAAAGTTGCATCTTTTCAGTTTCTATTTTGGCATAAAATTTGAATTTAAAAATCAAAATCCGTCCAGCAGTTGTTGCAACAACTTTTTTAGGTTATTGCAACAACCTGCGCAGTCCAAAAACAATTCCAGTTTTGCTTCTCCGAATCGATTTCTTCAGCATTTCTAGTAAGAAAACAATGAAAAATTAGACATATTAATCACAAATAAAGTAAATATGAATTTACTCATATTTTTCCTTATTTAATTCATTTATTTCCCAATATGATGATTATTAAATCAAAATAACGTACTGGATAACTTCTTTTTGGGAAGTTATCACACCTCCACACTTAAACGTTTGCTAGTCCCTAGCAAAGACATTTCATAACCATAGGATGAGTGAAGAAGTAATAAGATATGAACTCAAATGATCTTTAGTTTTTGAAAACAAATTAATCGCGGCATACTCAAGAAACTCGCTTTACTTAACTGATAAGCTTATCAATCTATGAGAGCTCATCCATTCATCAATCCATTAGTTAGATGGAAGATAAAGCTCATACAAGTATCTTAGTGCGGTGTGTGCCTTTCTTTTAAACATAGTTTACTTCCATACAAAGTTTTATATCGAACCTCCACATTTATTGGAGAGGATGAAAATAAGCTAAGTCTACGATTTAACCTCTACAAGAGTTAGTAGTTCAAATGAAAGTTGGATAGTTTTGGCTTGGTTCGAATTGATGAGTAGCTTTGATAATAGTACGGCTACCTCTAGTTAGTATCCTTAATAATTCACCATGTTATGGGGTCGTGCATCATTTTTTTTTAAGCATACTCTATTCATAGTAGGGATCATTCTAAGTACAAGTGCACATACTCGGGCCACATATCACTATGATGTTTCAACCATTTTTTTTTTAATCATAGTTGGGATCATTCTGAGTATGCATTCACATACCTAGGCCGCATATCACTATGACGCAATTTTTTTTCCATTTTTTTGTTTTATCATAGTTGGGATCATTCCAAGTATGTAGACATATACCTAGGCCACATATCACTATGAATTTTAATCTTTTTAAGAGAAATTTGACACCCATAAATGGCTAATTTACTAAGGTACAACTAGTAGGAAGAAATGACAGATAAGCATGAAATAATGTGTATGACAAAGTTCAAGCTCAAATATTTTAGTGGATGATCAAAAAGAATACTACCTAAACTCATGTCTAGGCTTACATCATGGACTTAGTTCTTGCTCATCCATCCCCATTATTTTAAAGGTAAATATCATAATATTGCATTGGAAGTAAACAAATTTTTGGTATAAAAAGTAAATGCTTGAGCAAGCTTTATCAAAAAAAATCTAACTAACTTCAAATTCATAGAATGAACTTTTTGGATTGTTCAGCCATACCGATTAAGTATCATTGAATATATCTAGAATAGCCTAATGATTAATTAAAACAAGAATTAAGATCATTGAAGTCATATTTAAATAAATTATTCTTCACTCAAGTGGTTGGGGTTATAACACCCTCACCTCCACACTTAAGTCCTTTGCTAGTCCCTAGCAAAGATATTTTACTTAATATGAGGGTACGTTAATTTGTTGATAGTAATAAGGAAAATATTTTAAAGGATAAAGAAAATTAAAATTAGAGTAACTCCCCTGAAGTAGATGTAGCGTAGTAAATGTCCTTTGCTGCTTGTTGACAGCCTCATGGTACTCTCTTCATAGAGCAACTCAGTCATTTAATCTAGCCTGCATAACTTTCATCCTCAAAGTGTACATAATTATTGTCATGAGATATATCTGTGTTAGAATCAACGAGTGCAACAAAAGTCACACAAATATATCACATGGGCACAATGATTATCTTAGAAACCATTATTAGGACGCAAGCCAAATATCATTCCATCATATTTAATTCAGAACATACTAATTGTAATAAGATAATGTGCATCCGGGATAAAAAAAATATTGGGCTTAAAATAGTTTGTCATAATTTAAAATGTGCAAGTAATGTAAACCTGACATAAAAGTGCATGTCTCAATAAAATTGTTGTGTCGTAGCATTATACATATGATATATTTTAATACTCAGTTGCAGGCCAATGTTATGTTAATCATAAAAGGAAAAATTGAGAAGTAGCGGTTTAAGACATCATAGATCAAAGAAGTGAAACACAGCATAAATCATCCAACACATCACATCACCACATAAATATTATCAAAGACAAGTCCAGAATATATCAGAGCAAAATAAAGTCTAGTGCAAAAAGTAGAGCGAGAAAGAAGATAAATCTACGCATCCTCCACGTCGTCGTCGTCTTCGTCGTCTTCCTCATCGTCTTCCTCATCTGCAGCAACCGTGGTCGGGTCAACTCTGGATCGGTCCGATGTAAGAAGGTATCTCTCGTCATCAAACTGTCCTATCATCCTGAAGCTCGGCTCTGAAATTGGAATCTTTGTTTTCTCCATAATTTTGCGCAGATTCGAGCGAATGTCCACAAACTGTTCTTTCTCGTAGAGATGTTGACACCGCTGATATGCCTTAATATATTCAATCTGCTCCATCAGAATGTCTGGGTCAGTACCTCGATCGGCCACTGGAATGTCAATATGAAAAGGGTCCGTCGATGGTGGCTTATCGGATTGATCAACTCCCATGATGCGCAACAGATCCCGCTTCTTGGAGGCTCCCGCAGCCACCTTAATATTCACGGCCACAACTGTCTCCGTTATGGGATGCCCAACTTGAGTCACCATGTCATCTTCTCCTTGATGCACTCCTGCCATCCGACAAAGCTCCGTAATCAAAATAGGATACCACAACTGCCTCACTTTCTCTTCCTTGACCTTTTGCTTTATAAGTGTAGAAATGAGTTCTCCCATATTCAGTTTTATACCCTTAAGGATGCTATAAATAAGGGCGACCTTATCTATCGTCAACGTGTTTAGATGTCGAGTTGGCATAATCCCTGCATTGATGAATAGGTGCCATACTTTGGCTTCACGATTTAAACATGTTGCACGCAGGGACTTTCTTGACTGACTTGCCCACTCCGGCTCCGGTGCACAACAAACCACCGCCATCATTTCTTCGATAGAAACACTTGACAAAATATTCGCAACACCATCTTGCGTAGTGTTGTCCAAATCGAAGAGATCGTTGATTATTTTGGCCGAAAACTCCACACTTTTTCCTCTCACATACACCTTCTCCCCATTTGAGTCACTAGCATTAGCATAAAATTCATATACCCATGGCAAAATTGCCTCAGTCCTAGGGTGACAAAATGTTTCCCATTGGAGAGTCCTAATTTGGTTTACATATTTAATACTCCAAGCCCGAGCTTCCATCTTGAACCCTCGCTCATAAATGAAGGGGAGGGTCCTGAGAGTTTCAAACCGCTGCCGAGCATTCTCTGTCAAAAATCGGACAATTTTCCTAGGAACCTCTTTACCTTTTCCCTTATCTTTTCGCTTTGACGCCATGATTCAAACTAAGCATACAGAGACAGTAAAAATTGAATCTCAAATTGTTGGACAATAATATAGTTTTCCATGTTAAGTCTAGATGAAGAAGTTATACCTTAGTATTCCCCCAATAATTTTCAACTACTGCACGATATTAGCGGTCGGAATGAGGTCTGGAGCAGGGCGGCTTCACTATTATCGCACGACTGCAGAACGAAGCAGCGGCGACGGTGATGCTCGAAGCAGGGAGTAGCAACAGGTTTGCAGCACAACAGTCGGGGAGTGGAGTCGCAGCCGCCGCCGTAGAAATACGGGGATGTCGCCGCTGTAGAAATGCGGGGATGTCGCCGCTGTGGAAATGCGGGGATGTCGCCGCTGTGGAGATGCGGGGATGTCGCCGTAGGTACCGCAACTCGTGGAGAGTCGGAGAGGTCGCGACCGCCGCTGTCTTCTTCGAAACCGTCAGAAGATCGAGCCGCCTCCAGATCGCCGGACTGCAGAGCCGTCGCCGCCTTCGTCTCCGCTCCTGATGGCAGGGTTGCGTGGATTGGGGTACGGGATTTTAGGAAAGGGGGGGAGGAAGACTGAGTCGGGTTTTAGGGTTAGGGCTTTGAAATTCATTTTATAAACCGATGGATTGTTACAGTGGACCGGCCAGAGCACTGCGTAATTCCGGTTCAGGTGAACCGGTATCTCCTATTCTACTTAAGAGGCGGACAGCAGCAAAAGCGTTGCAACGGCCATTTCGGCGTTGCAATAATTTGTTCACTGCAAAATTTTGGCAAAATCAGCCCAGATTTTCTTCCTTAAATATTTTTTTTTTAACTGCATATTTTGGATTATTTAAGACAATCAACTAATTCTCAAGGGGCCCAAGAATGATTTATTAGGCTTTTTTTTTAACAAAACTAATAAAACAAATACATACATATTTTTTTTTAAAAAATAATAATATATATATATATATAAATTAAGATAGAATAAAAAGAGATGGGTTGCCTCCCACCCAGCGCCTCGTTTAAAACGTCTCGGCCGGACGTTTTTGTCTCAAAATTTCATTTTAAATGAATGAACGACACATGTCGTTCATTATCACCGTTCCGATAAATTTTTAAACGCTCGCCATTTACTTTAAATTCAGAATTATCTTGCTCGTTAACTATGGTGATTGCGCCGTAAGGTTGTACCTCTTTAACTCGAAATGGTCCCGACCAACGACTCTTAAGTTTTCCGGGAAAGATTTTCAGTCGAGAGTTAAATAGTAATACCAATTGCCCGGGTTCGAATTGTTTTCCGCTCAAACGTTGGTCGTGCCATTTCTTGGTCCGTTCTTTATAAATCCTCGCACTCTCATACGCATTCATCCTTAATTCCTCTAACTCATTGAGTTGTAGAAGTCTCTTCTCACCTGCAATTTGAAAATCATAATTTAACTTCTTAATGGCCCAAAACGCTCGATGTTCTAATTCAAGGGGTAGATGACAAGCTTTCCCATATACTAGCCTATAAGGGGTCAAACCAATAGGAGTCTTATATGCAGTCCGATAGGCCCATAAGGCATCGTTAAGCTTTTGAGACCAATCCTTACAATTAATGCTAACCGTCCTTGCAAGAATTGCTTTTATCTCCCGGTTAGACACTTCCGCTAGGCCATTTGTTTTAGGATGATACGCTAACGCTACTTTGTGCGTGACGCCATATTTTCTCAATAACGTAGCGAATGAATTGTTACAGAAGTGACTACCTCCATCACTAATGATAGATCTAGGTGTGCCGAAACGATTGAATATATAATTCTTTAGAAAGTGTAAAACCACTTTGGCATCGTTCTTAATGGTGGCTATGGCTTCAACCCACTTAGAAACGTAGTCTACGGCAAGAAGGATAAACATATTACCGTTCGAGTTCACGAAAGGTCCCATGAAGTCTAATCCCCAAACATCAAAAAGTTCAACTTCTAATATTGTGTTCATTGGCATAGAGTCGTTCTTCTTAATGTTCTCATTTCTTTGGCACCGGTCACATTGACTTACAAATCCTTTAGCATCTCGGAATAGAGTCGGCCAATAGAATCCCGCTCCTAAGACCTTCATTGCCGTTCTATCCCCCTTAAAATGACCTCCATAAGGGGAGTTGTGACATTTGTCCAATACGGCTTTCATTTCCTCCTCCGGAATGCAACGTCTAACAACCCCATCTGCCCCAATTCTAAACAAAAATGGTTCATCCCATAAATATGAGCGTACCTGATGTAAAAACCTCTTCTTTTGTTGATATGATAAATCGGGTGGAAAGACTCTACTAACAATATAATTCACGTAGTCTGCATACCAAGGTATGCATTGTTCGGTCACGGTCAATACCCACTCGTCAGGAAACCTTTCATCAATTTCTGAACGTAATGATGGATTAGAACATTCAATCCTAGAAAGATGATCCGCCACCGGATTATCTACTCCCTTCCGATCTTTAATTTCTAGATCAAACTCCTGCAGCAACAACACCCATCGAATCAATCGAGGTTTAGCATCCTTCTTCTCCATAAGATAGCGGATAGCTGCGTGGTCCGTGAATGCTATCACTTTGGTGCAAAGAAGATAAGACCTAAACTTCTCAAAAGCAAACATTATAGCTAGAAGTTCCTTTTCAGTCGTGGTATAATTTATTTGCGCCTCTATTAAAGTCTTACTAGCATAAGCTATAGTATGAAAGACCTTCTCCCGCATTTGCCCCAAAACAGCCCCAACAGCGTAGTCGCTTGCATCGCACATCAATACAAAGGGTTTTTCCCAATCGGGGGCCACAATAATCGGTGACGTAATCAGTCGTGTCTTTAATTGATTGAACGCATTCAAACACTCATCATTAAAATCAAATTTCACATCATGTCCTAATAACTCACTTAAAGGCTTGGCAATCTTGGCGAAGTCTTTAACGAACCTTCGGTAGAATCCTGCATGGCCCAAAAAGCTTCTTAACGCTTTTACATTTTTGGGAGGAGGTAATTTTTCAATCACCTCGACCTTCGCCCTATCCACTTCCAATCCGTTTCTAGAGACACGGTGTCCAAGAACAATGCCTTCCTGTACCATAAATTGACATTTTTCCCAGTTCAACACTAGGTTGGTCTCCACACACCGGGCAAGCACTCTCTCCAAACACATCAAGCAAGCATTGAATGTTCTTCCAAAGATGGAAAAATCATCCATAAAGACCTCTATGCCATAGTCCATAGGATCCATGCCTTGTTCAATAAGATCCGTCATTATTGCAATTATGCAACGTTGGAACGTGGCCGGCGCATTACATAGCCCAAATGGCATCCTCCTAAATGCGAATATACCGAAGGGACACGTGAACGCTGTCTTTTCCTGATCGTCCGGATCAACCGTTATTTGATTGTAGCCGGAATATCCATCTAGAAAGCAATAAAACTCATTTCCGGCTAGTCGGTCTAGAATCTGATCTATGAATGGTAACGGGTAGTGATCCTTCCTAGTCGCCTTGTTTAATCTACGATAGTCGATACAGATACGCCATCCTGTGATTGTTCTTGTGGGGACTAATTCATTCTTGTCATTTTTAACTACGGTCGTCCCTCCTTTCTTAGGTACACAGTGGATGGGTGATACCCATGAACTATCGGATATAGGGTAAATGATTCCTGCATCCAACCACTTAATGATCTCTTTTCTCACCACCTCCTTCATAGGAGGGCTAAGGCGGCGCTGAGGCTCGATGGATCCTTTGCAAGCTTCCTCTAAAAGGATCTTATGCATACACAAGGAAGAACTAACGCCTCGAATATCGGCTATTGTCCACCCTATGGCTAACTTATATTTTTTTAAGATGACCAATAGTTTGTCATGTTGCTCTGGTAGGAGTCTAGAGTTCACTATTACCGGTAGTGTATCATTATCTCCTAGATATGCGTAGGACAAATGCTCAGGAAGCGGTTTTAACTCTAAGACGGGCGGGCAAACCGTAGAGGGTTTGTCCGCTAAAGACCGCTCAGTCATATCTAGGGGCTCCGACCTATGAAACGACCCCTTTCGATTCTCACACACTTGAAAACACTCTTCACTTCCTTTTTCAGTAGATTCTACTTCTTCATTCCTAACCTCATCAGATTCCACTTCCTCAACTTCTACCTCATCCATCAAAATTCCAAGCTCCTCGTCTATATTCGAATCATGCCACCCACTATTTTGCTCACAGTCGTAGAGTGAAATACTGTTAACCACCTCCATCACGTCTTCCTTCTCACTAGGGAATTTCATGGCCTTAAGAACGTTAAAAGTAATTTGTTCATCGTTGACTCTCATGGTCAACTCACCTTTGTGGACATCTATTAAAGTTTTTCCGGTTGCTAAAAAGGGTCTCCCTACAATTAGTGGGATCTCCTTGTCTTCTTCCATATCCAAAACTACAAAGTCTGCCGGAAAGATAAACTTATCCACCTTGACAAGCACATCTTCTACTATACCCTTAGGAAAAGTAAGCGATTTGTCGGCTAACTGTAACGTTAGAGATGTTTTAGAAATTTCTCCCAAGCCCAACTTCTTGTAAATAGAGAGCGGCATCAAATTTATGCTTGCCCCAAGATCACACAACGCCTTTCCTTCAAAATGATATCCAATAGAGCATGGAATTGTGAAACTTCCGGGATCTTTCAGTTTGGGTGGAAGTTTCTTTTGAAGGATTGCGCTACACTCATGAGTCAATGCCACAGTTTCATTCGTGCCAAATTTTCTCTTTTTATTTAAAATATCTTTCATAAATTTGACGTAACTGGGCATTTGCTCTAAGGCTTCGGCAAATGGGATATTAATTTGAAGTTTCTTAAAAATTTCTATGAATTTTTGGAATTGGTGATCTAGCTTGCTCTTCCTAAGTCTTTGAGGAAATGGTGGTGGTGGGTAGGTAATTATTTTCTTATCCATTCCCTCTACGTTCTTCTCTTTCTTATTCACTTCTACTTCTTCTAACTCTTCCTCCACACTCTTAGTAGGTTCAAAATTCAACTCTCTAGCGGGTTCATGAATTTTATCACTCTCTACTTCAATTTGTGCAGTACCAGTTTCCGTTGGATTATTGTTATACCCACTCGCCAACTCCTTACCACTCCGCAATGTAATAGCCTTACAATGTTGGTTATCACCCTTAGGATTAGGCGTTGTATCGGTTGGTAATGTCCCCAACGTTCTAATATTAAGTGCGGATGCAATTTGCCCCAATTGTGTTTCAATTAAGCGCATGGATCCTTCTAAACTAGAAAAACGTGCTTCGTTATTCTTCATGGACTCTAAGATGACTTCATCAGATAATTTCCGCGAAGGTCCCGCTTGATTAGGATTGTGATGTTGGTGAGGGTGGTTGGAATTGTGGTTGAATAAGTGCGAAGGAGTAGACCCCGAATTATTCTTCCATGACAGATTGGGATGGTTTCTCCACTCCGAATTATAATTATTCGAGTAAGTGTTATGACCCTGTTTGTATTGTCCTCCTATATAGTTAGCGTCTTCGTTATGTCCTATAAGTTGTTCAATGGTTAAAGTAGGACTAGCGGTGGACGAGGGAGTAACAATACTATTAACCTGTGGAAGATATTGACTTTGGTTTAACGTTAAGGCATCTAACCTTTTATTTATTGAATTAAATTGCGAAGTCATTTCAGCCGCAAACGAGGTTAATTGGTCCACTTGGTATAACCCAGCAGTAGAAGAAGAAGGCCCTTGCCGATCAACAAGTTGATAATTATTAGAGGATAAATCCTCTAATATTGCATAGGCATCTTCTGGGTATTTATTCATGAGTGACCCTCCCGCGGCTCCATCAACTTGAATCATAGTGGATGTTTGGAGACCATTGTAGAAGGTCCAAACTTGTTGGTGGATGGCTAAGCCATGGTGGGGGCACTTACGTAGTAGCTCTTTGAAACGTTCCCAAGCATCGTATAAGGTCTCTCCATTGCCTTGCATAAACGTAGATATATCGCGCTTCAACTTAGCCGTTTTAGATGGGGGGAAGTATTTGGCTAAAAATTTTTCCATCAGAAATGCCCAAGTGGTAATAGACCCGTTGGGTAAAGAATTTAGCCAATCCTTTGCCCTCCCCTCTAGCGAGAAAGGAAATAGACGCAATTTAATGGCTTCTTCTGAAACTCCATTAATCTTGAACGTATCACAGATTTCTATGAACGTTCTCAAATGAGAATTGGGGTCTTCATGATTAAGGCCACCAAATTTACTATTTTGAACGAGTTGCATGACGACAGAATCAATTTTAAAATTATTGGCCTCGATTGCAGGCCTAGCGATACTAAATTGCAACCCTCCCTGTAGAGGCATGTTGTAATCACGACACGTTCTTCTTTGCTCGACAGGGTGACCATTATGCTCTACCTGACCTCCTAAATCCTGACCTTCCTGATGATTATCGTCTGGATTCATAGTTGAAGATTGGGTTTGTTCTAAACGAAAAGTCTTACGATTTCTCCTACACGTCCTTTCAATCTCTAAGTTTAATGACAATAACTCAATGGACCGAAATCTGGACATGCACTAACAGAACAACAATAACAATTATAAAAAAAACTACAAATAACTTAAAGTACAACAAAATTAAAGTTTGACCTCCAAATACTAGGGTTTACTAATATTGCAAGAAAATAAACAATAGATTAATAACGCCTCCCCGGCAACGGCGCCAAAAACTTGATACGCCCGTAGCGGATGTATATTTTACGCAAGTGCACGTGCCGGACCAAGTAATAAAGTGTGAGTGAGATCGTTCCCACGGAGAGGTGGTTAACCTAAGGCTTGCAATTACTAGCTACACCGTTCTTCAAATCCAAACAAGCCGAAAGAGATGGTTCTTATGCTAACTACTCAAGATGGTTAAGTAAGAATTAAATTAAGTAGACTACTCGAAATCTTTGGCAAATACTTTTATCAATTGGAGAAAATAGTCTTGTATTTAGATTTCCTATGGGCGTCTAAATGGTGCGTAGAAATAATATTAGTTAAGAGTGTTGAATGAATTATCATGCGATGATTTTTATAGAAGAAATCCTCATCTCTCGAATCTCGGAAATCCCAACGTCCTAAATTCTCTTAGTTATCTCTAACTTAAGAGGAATGAAGAATATTGCTTAACATAAAAATCAAATCGCTAGCAAAAGGATGGAGTCTCCTCCTCTCCTCTAAACTACGGTGAACTAATGAGCGATTGCACTCCTCCTCTCTCGAATCTCGAAATACAACGCGAAAAATAGAGATCTTAGGTTAAATGTTTTACACCACTCGTCTCTCGATTCTTGTGGTGCAATAAAATAGCCTTCAAACCGATATTACGTCGCTCTTCTCTCGATTCTCGCAACGAAATACTAGATGAAGACAAAGACCAAAAATCTCATAAATAAATTCATAAGTTCACAATATGATAAATCATCAAACAACTCACAACAATCAAGAGAATTCCACCATAAAAACACACATAGTACTCTCCTTATACAAGACTTGGAGAGATTAGTTCATAGAGAGAAAAGTAACACACAAAATAAGGAAGATCTTACAGCACATGATGGAAAGGGTTCAAAATAACGCAGGAAATTGCTCTCCAAGTAGGCCCCAAGCCGTCCTTCTCCAAGATTCGGGTTGCCCTAGTTCTTCTTCTCCCAAGCAATCTCCAAGATGATGCTCTCAAGTTTTTCCCTCCAATAATAATGCAATCCCCCTCTATGGTATGAGATTATACTCTTAAAAACGTACAGCCCCCTACCAAAAGTTGCATCTTTTCAGTTTCTATTTTGGCATAAAATTTGAATTTAAAAATCAAAATCCGTCCAGCAGTTGTTGCAACAACTTTTTTAGGTTATTGCAACAACCTGCGCAGTCCAAAAACAATTCCAGTTTTGCTTCTCCGAATCGATTTCTTCAGCATTTCTAGTAAGAAAACAATGAAAAATTAGACATATTAATCACAAATAAAGTAAATATGAATTTACTCATATTTTTCCTTATTTAATTCATTTATTTCCCAATATGATGATTATTAAATCAAAATAACGTACTGGATAACTTCTTTTTGGGAAGTTATCACAAGTATACAAAGCAGCAGGATATCATCCACAAATTCAGAAATGATCTGAAGGCAGGGAAGATTCCAGCTAATTCAATTGAACCCAGCAAATATTTTCCCAATCCCTATCACTATCTAGAAAGGAAAAGGGTGGTCAAGCAAGAAGAAATCTCTAAGGCTAATGATATTAAGGGCAAGAAAGTGGCTGATGACAAAGTGCCTGAAGTAAAAGCTAAAATACAATCAGGAAAAGGCATTGTCATCATGGAGCTTGATGATTCTTAGTTTATTTTTCTTTTCTAAAAACTATATAATTTGGCATTAAGAATATTGTAACAAAATTGAAAGATGTAATCTTTGAATAAATTTGAGTGAAAAGTTTGATTGCATTTTATTACATCTGTGTTATCATTGCTGTGTATTATTATATTTTATTCAGCACTTTTACTGTTCATCATAATTATCTTATTTTGGTATTGTGGTGTATATTATTGAATTGGGGTTATGACTTTTCTAAATAGAGGGAGATTGTTGGGTACATTGGAAACAATGTACTTGATTTGAAGAAGCCCTTTCAACTCAATGATATACACAAATATGTATTTGATGTATGGTTCAGTTCATTTATGCAGGTTGCCTATTTCATATTGATTGGATAGGTGGTTCAAGTCATATTGATAGGTGGACTCAAAGAAGCTGACTAGAAAGTGAAGAAAATTTTCTAAGTGCAAAAATGTCGAGTGAAGTTAGCAAAATACCGAGTGAAGTCAGCATAGTCTACATCTAGCAACTTGTAGTGCATAAAAATGGATAAGTACAAAAGTGTCGACAAACTTCAATTGTGTCGACACCTTTGCAAGAGCAGTATCGAGACAAGTCAGTTATCTCGACACTTTGAAGATCAAGTCAGCAGTGTCGAGACAAGTCAGATATCTCAACACCTTAAGACAATTGTGTCGAGATAATAGAACTATCTCGACACAATATAGAACTGAAGTACAGACTTAAAGTGTCGACACCGGGCAGGCTGAAGTGTCAAGATAATTCAACTGTCTCGACACAGTAAAGTATTAAAACAAGTATCAACACTGGGTAGGCTGAAGTGTCGAGACAATTCAACTGTCTTGACACAGTGAAGGATAAAGCAAGTGTCGACACCTTACAGGCAGAAGTGTTGAGACAATTCAACTTTATCGACACAGTGAAGAATAAAGCAAGAGCGACACTCGGTAGGCGGTTGTGTCGAGATAATTCAACTGTCTCGACACAGTACAGATTTAAAGGTGTCGATATAGACGACAGTTGTGTCGAGACAAGTCAACTGTCTCGACACTTTCAAGTTCAATCTGAAAATTCTTCTAAGTAAAATTGTGTCGAGACTACTAAGATGTCTCGACACCTTCTAAGAACACTTAAGTAATAATGTATCGAGACACTTTGGACATCTCGACACTTAAGTTTCTAAAGATGTGCAGAGTCAACACAGAAGTATCAAGACATGTCAGAAATGTCACATCAGCTACAGTATCGTGATATCTCCTTAGAAACTGTTTGAAGGAAGAATTGAAGTATGATGGCGTAATGATAACATCATCAATAAGAAGACAACTACCTATGAAGACTATAAATAGAGGGGTTGTCTACACAGAATACATCGATTAGGAAGAAATCAGAAATCAATCAGACAAATCATTCTATTCTCTCATTCTTATTCTTCTAAGTCAGGGGAAGGTGACAATCCCGAGAAGAAGGAAGACGAAGGTCTTCAAGAAAATCTTCAGATCCTGTTATCAAGTTAATCAGAAGATTAAGGTGGATATATTCTACAAGTTCTTCACGGAAATTAAGCCGATCAACATTAAGAAATTGTCGATCCAGGAAAGAATCATTATCAGCTGCTTGCTTTTCAAGAATCTATCCAGTGCAGTTGATTTGAAGAATCTGAATTCTCTCAGATAAGTCAGATTACAGAATTGCTGTTTTCTTAAGATAACTTTTCTTATTTACCTACTTATTTTGTAAGATCTATTTTAGATCTGAGGGGTAGGAGATTAATTCTATGAGTTATAAGCCTAATTTATAAAGGCTAAGGTAGGGTTCTTGAGGGACCTGAGGTAGGTGATTTGAGTGGGATCACTGAGGTGTAAGCCTGTGTTATAAAGGCTGAGGTAGGGTTCTTGAGGGACCTGAGGTAAAAGATTGGGTGAATCTCTGAGGTAGGAACTTTGGTCTGAGTGTAGGTTTTTTAAAAGAAACTGAGACTGTATGATCTTTTAATCTGGGTTGAAGAGGAGGAGATATAACCTTATCTAGCACATTACTAGTGAGGAAGAAGGGGGAACGTGGATGTACCCTAGATAGGGGAACAACTATAAAATTGATGTGTACTCTGTGGATTGTATATGCTTGTGCTATGTTCTGAGAATTGTATGTGCTGTGTTCTGAGAATTGCATGTGTTGTGATCTAGTGAAAGTATATCTATAAAATCTGCTGAACAGTTAATCTAATTGACAAAGAATTTTAAAGAGACATATTCACCCCCCTCTAGGTGATTACCTGCCCATAGTATTATCTTTCATGACCCTTGCCTGGTAAAAATTTATTGTAACTTGGGTCACCAAAGGCTGACCTCAACTGTGTAACCAACACATCTCTTCCCTGCCATCCCTAGCGGACCCCAGGGCACTCCATCACACTGCAGGTCAGCACTTCATATGAAAATGTATATAAACATATAGAGTAAAGAAAAAGGTTAGGATGTCACATACATCAAAAACGTTTCTAGATTGAGCAGTTAATAAAAAGGGGCCTACTATGCAACATGTACGCAAACTTGGGTTTCACCCAAGGCACCCTATAGCGCATGAAAATAACATATCATCACGCATCAACTCATCACATCACACAGGTACTTCCATTTCCCCTAACAGTATTCAAGCCACCACACAGAACTCTTGCCAAGGCCACACCCGCTTGTGGGTCTCAAAACTCGGGCCTACCTATAAGCTCTGACTTCTCAAGTCAGGATTCCATCTCACAAATAATAAATCGATGCCAAGAACCCTTGCTTAACACAAAACGCTCATGGGCTTCATCATCCGAGCTTGTCAAAATCTTGGCATTCTCGTCAGTTTCATAGAAGGGGACTTGTTGTAAGACCCCCTTTTTTTTCTTTTAAAACACCGGGGTCTTAGGCCCAGAATCGCCGCTTTGAGGTGACACCTTCACGTCCTAAAGGGTCATCACCACAAGGCGCCGATTTTGTCGGCCAATTCGATCACAGAAAGGTAGCACAAAAAATGAAGTACAAGTAAGTCCACATGATAATCACAAATAAATCTCCACGAAGGGAGTGTCCACAGAATAGTATATCAGAGTACTAAAAAAAAGGGCTTAAGCCCGGTACAACATGTCCTCACTACAAGTCACTCATGCGGAAGCAACAACAAACATCTACTCTGGGTCGAGACTCATGGTCCCGGCTGTATGAACTTCGGAGCTAGACTGCCCTATCTCCAAGCGCACCGGTCTCTGGGGCTGCTCCTCTATGCTTGGCTTCACGATCCCCTAAATGATGCGGTTTGAAAACCGTTAATCATAAAGACTAAGCCCTATCATCCCCTACCCCTTTCCCCATGGCTCCTAGGTACCGAGCGGAGAGGAAAAAAGGGAAGGACATGAATGTGGAGAATGAATCAAAAGGAAACAAGTGGTAGCGGAACTAATCTAGCAATTCTATAATAAATATGACAGAAATAGAAAATAGGAAAAGTAACCTTAACTTATGTGCGGAAGCGCATAAGCCAAGGGATCTTCTGCAAGGCTCCCATCATATAAAGTGTCTCATACCACTTATACGTTGGGGTGTCGGTTATCAAACAGAAGCATATATATATATATTGAATTTAACCTTAATTTATAAACTTGCCCACACAAGCTTATAGACCAAGGGGTCGTTTTGCAAGTCCTAATGTATAAGCGTCCCATACCACTTATACTTTAGGTGTCAGGGTTAAATGAATCGATTATGCTATGACATGCAAGTGGGTATGATGAAACATGCAAGTGCAACTCACACACCCGACTCTGTGCACACAGACCTTTAGTTCCCCCTTTCGGAGCCGTTACCTCCCAGGATACCTCCGTAGTGGCAGATGGAAGCGGTGGGTTGGTCCTCTCCCACCTCTAAACCAGTAAAGCACTACCGGTCAGACCTATCGTACGCCTCAATGCTTGGTGCACTAAGCGTACTCCTGTGTACTCTTGCCGGTTGGCGCATCGGATTTCTGTTGGCGAAGTGCTAACCACACTTGCCGAGTCAGCATATTGGCGTCGGTGCATCGACCCTCAAATACCGAAGACCCACCACCTTAATTTTCATTCCTTTTATGCACATGCAATTTTAATCGTAATCACATAAAATCCGAGCCGAAGCTCCCTGGACCAAAACGTCCGTCTCTTAACCAGCCGAGCCGAAGCTCCCCGACCATTGCGTCCGTCTCTTAACCAATCGAGCCGAAGCTCCCATCAATCTTCCTGTGCTAACAGTGTTTGTGAAAGGTGCGACCCTAATTACTAAGTTATTCTTGTCAGTTTGTTATTGCAGTTTATGTTAACCCAGGACTGCCCCCAGAATTCCCCGTGAAGGGCTCTCAAAGGACACTAGGAACTATGATGGTAGCTGAAGCCCATCGTTCCCTTTCGCAAGGCACTTATTGTTATTGGTTGATCTCCTTTACCCATTCCCTTCACATATTATGATAGACTATCCTAGGGTGATTTTTAACATTCCTCTCTTCGGGAAAGACGATCTTTTGTCGAACCCGAGCACCTCTAAACTCTAGCCAACACCACTTCTCACTACTCTTCATATCAATCTATTGCGAAATCATCATATCTATCCAACTAGACAAAATGACTAACTCAAACATCCCACCCAGATCATATCCTATTGCAATTCAATAATTTGCTAAATGCAGACTAACCTAGACTATATGTCGAACCGGTTATGCAATGATCCAAAACTCATCAAAATGCCCTAAATTATTTACTGGAGACTTATCATGATATAATTAGCCTAAATCCAGAATGTGATAATTTTCCTAATTTATCTGGCATTTAATTAATTTCCTCAAAAATTCCAAGGGCTACCGGTTTGAACATGAACTACCCTAAGTTCTCATGCAAGATGTCCACCAAAATTATAATAAATAGTATGTTATCTCAATAAGGTAAATCCAAAGTATCATAATTTTTCTATCATTAGAAGGGCACTAAAACTATTTTAGCAATATTTTCTATCTTCCATTATTTATGAACCAAGTACAGATAATATTCTTCCAAAAATTATAAATAAATTATAATATGTATATAAAGCCTTAAAAATAGCATTGGCCCAATTTCATAATTTTTCAGTAATAATATTATCCATAATTAATTTTCAAAGCATAGAACCCCTTTTTAACATTTGTGAAAGAAGTACTGAATTTACTCAACTAAAAATTATATAAAAATTCAGGAGCCTTCATTCTGACCTAAAACATTTACTTCCAAGATTGCATGGGGTTTCAATGAACAGAAAGATCCAAATAATTAAAATATCAATTAGGGCTATAATTAACTTTACAAATGAAGTGCTCGAAATAAACATCATAAAATTCTCGTAAAATTTCTATAGCTTCTACCCACTCCAAAACTTACTCAACCCTAGTTTCACTGCCTTTAGATAATGTTTAGTTATGGATTGTGCTTAATTAGTAATTTATCCTAAAGCTAAGATTAGGGTTTTGAGGTATCTACTTGTCTCCAAATTTTTCAAGATTCCATCCAAACGATTCTTATCATGCTACTGTCAACTCTACAGAGTTTCAAGACAATATAAGAGCAATTGCCCCCATGTCCTTCACAACCCTTAAAACCCTCCATCTAGGGTTTGAGTTTGGATCCTAGGGTAAACCAACCCTAATTCACACCATTTTCTCCAAGTGGGTTATAATAACCCTTCCAAGTCAGTGGTCAAAATATCAGCCTCAATTGAGGTGATTTGACCGTTCCAACCTCTAGTGCACTTTTTACTCAAAAATGCCTCACTATTGCCTAGTTAAGAATAGGTGACTCGCTATCCAAAACTCATCCAAATGAGTTTAAAATTTGTACAGAACTAAATTTTATAGCCAGGGACCACTAACCAAAATTTGGGAGCGTTTGGAGGTCATATGACCACTTAAATTATTTCCTCTAACTTAATTAAATTAAAATAAAAACTTTAGGCAAAGTGTCTCCAAAAATTCCCATTTTTAGGCTGCCAATAAATATTACTAAGGGTAACCCTTCTGCCCAAATTTCAAGTCATTTGTACAAAGGACGAAGAGTGGGCATCCATTTTAGTTTCTGCCCAACCCTAGGTATAGCCTCCACTAAAACATGTCCTGCGGTCAAACCGCTTACCCAAACGAGTTAAAACCAATTTTAAATTACTCTAGACCCGAAGGGCTACAACTTTCGTGATTGGCCATTTTTCCTAAAACGGTCTCTAAATGCCTCGTTTTGCAGCATCAAAATATGCCTATTTTATGTATATTTACCTTATATATTATATATTTAATTTATATATCATAAAAATATCTTTATTGTTCATCTTCCTCAAACCCGAGAACTGAACTCAGAAAAATTATGTTTTCTGTAGCCTTTCCGTGATCCGTCGCCGGCCGTCCGATCACTTCCCTGGCCAGCCACCACCACCACCACCTCCGTCGAGGCGATGGCTAGCGGTCGGCGGTGGTTTGGCCGCCGGAGGTGGCGGTTTCCGGCGTACCCGAAAAATATATTTTTCATGGTTTTCCATGAAAATGCGAGATAGGTCCGGCTCCTCTGAGAACGAACTTCATTTCTAAGATCCTAAGATCTACCCATAAGAGAAGAAGTAGAGGAGGACCTTGTTCGCGGTTTGGAGACGAGATGAACGCCGAATTGTCATGGCGCGGTGGTGGCGTTCCCGAACTTCTCGTACAGCAGGAGCAGAATTCTAAATTCATTAGGTCAAGAGTGTAAACTTCTCCTCTTGCTCTAAGGGCTTTTATAGATCTTCAAATGGGGAGGGGAAAGGGTGAAGCATTCATGGCCATGAAAGCTCCCTTAACGAATGGCTTTTCAGTTATGGTGAAGGGAAGGAACGGTGGAAGATGAGAATACTCATCCAGGTGACGATTTCCTATTGGGTCAACTCTTCCTCATTTTATTAAGTATTTAGAGAAAGAAACGACTCATAAATACTCCTCCTGTAAATTCCCATAATCAAATTGATTATGACTTCGTTTACAGAAATTTCCAGCCTTGCTTACGTTTCGGCCTTCATCACGGGCGTGACACGTAAGTCACGGGCATGACAGGGCTGGGTGACAAATTCTTGGTTCATCGATCGTCGACCTGAGATCGACGATCGTAAAGGTGGTAACGCCCTAGGTCACGGGCGTGACCCGTTGGTCACGGGCGTGACAGGGCCATGCTGTAAATTCTGCGCTCGACGATCGTCTCGCTGAGATCGACGATCGTCGAAGGGGTCACGCCCTAGGTCACGGGCGTGACACGTAGGTCACGGGCGTGATAGGGCAATTATGAAAATTCTGCGCTCGATGATCGTCTCGCTGAGATTGACGATCATCAAAGGGATCACGCCCTAGGTCACGGGCGTGACATATATGTCACGGGCGTGATAGGCCCGGGTTGAAAATTCTGCACTCGACGATCGTCTCCCTGAGATCGACGATCGTCGAAGGGTCACGCCCTAGGTCACGGGCGTGACGGGTTGGTCACATGCGTGACCAACCCGTGACTCGAAGTCTTGGTCGATGGACTTCAATTTTTTTGGGTTTCCTAGGGTTCTGTCACGACAAACCGACTCCTAAGGGTCTAGCCGGAAATGGGATGTTACAAATCCCAATAAACAAAACAAAAATTTCATCCCCGAAATTGAGGTTAAGCCTACAGGGATTTCTACCGGAATAAAAAAGCTTGTAACATCCCATATGGTTCTTCCTATTGGGTCAAAGCGACTACTTGTTTGATAAACAAAGGGCAATCCCCAATAAACAAAAGATTAGTCCTTACTTTCCTACGCATGCCTAGGTTCTCAATTTCCCTTATCTAGACCTACCGGTTCAATACAAGAAGGTAATTTATAGTATACCAAGTGGTGGTAAGGTATACCTGACTGAACAACTCCGGGTACTTTTGCCTCATCAGGTCCTGCGATTCCCAGGTGTGCTCCTCTTGACCATGATTCCTCCACAGAACCTTGACTAAGGGGATCTTCTTGTGGCGAAAGATCCGTACTCCTTTGTCATCGATCCGAACCGGCTCCAAGTGAACAGACCGGTCTGAAGCTACCGGCCCTTCGGGGGTCAAAATCTGCTGCTCCGGGCGTAGTAGAGCCCTTCTCAGCGAAGAAATGTGGAAGACATCGTGTAGAGCTGCCAGCTCTGGTGGCAACTCCAGCCTGTAAGCTAGGGCCCCGATCTGCTCCAGGATCCTGTAAGGGCCCATATACCTAGGGATGAGCTTCTTTCTCCGACCGCGCACCCGTGAAACTCCATGCATGGGCCGGATTTCAAAAACACACGATCCCCCACCTGAAACTCCATCTGACGATGCCGGGCGTCATAATACTTAGCTTGTCTGCTCTGCGCCTCTAACATCCTGTCTCTGATCAATCTCACCTGAGCCTCAGTGTCTTCAACAAAGTCCGATCCCAACGCCTTTGGATCCTCGTCCTGAACCCAAGAAAGCGGGGTTCTACATTTACTTCTATACAAGGCCTCATAAGGCGCCATCCTGATGCTGGACTGGTAGTTATTGTTTTAGGAGAACTCGACCAGGGGTAAGAGCTTCTCCCATGGTTCCCCGCGGTCCAGTATACACAGTCATAGTAGATCCTCCAACGTCCTGTTGGTGCGCTTTGTCTACCCGTCCGTCTGAGGGTGGAAGGCCGTGCTAAAAGTCAATCGGGTGCCCAGGTATGCCTGCACTGACCTCCACTCCCTGGATGTAAACCGTACATCGCGGTCCGACACTATCGTCCTGGGCATGCCATGATATCAAATATACTGCTCCATGAACTTCCGTACCAGCACTCCCACCGAGTCATCCTTCCTGATTGGTATAAAGCGGGCCACCTTTGTCAACCGATCAACAATCACCCAGATCGAGTCATTCCCCGTCCGAGACCGGGGAAGCTCATGTATAAAATCCATGGCTATATCATCAAACTTCCACTCCGGCACCGGGAGTGGCTGCAACAGTCCTGCGGGGTTCCTGCACTCCGCCTTCACCAGCTGGCATGTCTCACAGTGGGTCACAAAGTAAGTGATGTCCTTCTTCATCCCTGGCCAAAACATCATCTTCTTCAAATCTGCCGTCATCTTGTTGATCCCCGGGTGTATAGAATATCTGCTACAATGTGCCTCCACCATGATGTCCTCCCGAATCCGGCCTCCCGCGGGTATATATACTCTGCCTCTGAAATGTAGCAATCCATCTCTCAAGCAATAATCTCCTGTCGAACCCTCCTCCAAGGCTTGGAATATCGGCTCTGCCCATGCATCTGTCCTCTGTCCGTCCCGGATGCGGTCCCGAATATCATCTAAGGCCACCATCGATGCCCGATACTCCCTATACAGCTCTGGATCATCCTCGGACACTAGGGATATCTGCATATCTTTGAATGACCGGACTAGCTCCATGGACATCACCTGGGGCCCGGCTTCGGAAGTGGCAGCTCTCCGACTCAACGCGTCGGCCACCACGTTTGCCTTCCCTGGATGGTAATGCATCTCATATTGATAGTCCGCTAAGAACTCCACCCAGCGCCTCTGCCTGATATTCAACTCCTTCTGCGTGTCCATGTATTTCAGGTTCTTGTGATCGGAGTAGATGTCGCAGTGGACTCCATAAAGATAATGGCGCCAGACCTTCAGAGCAAAAACGACCGCTCCCATCTCAAGGTCGTGCACCAGGTAGTTCTGCTTGTGCTTCTTCAACTAGCGAGGCGCATATGTAATCACATGGTTCTTCTGCATCAGTACAGCTCCCATACCCTGGTAGGAAGCGTCGGTGTAGACCTGAAAACCTTCTCTCCCCGAGGGGAGAATAAGTATGGGGGCTGAGGTGAGTCGATTCTTCAGCTCCTGGAAAGCCGCCTGGCACTGCGGGGTCCAAACGAAAGGTACCATATTCTTCGTCAAAGAGGTGAGGGGGAGGGCAATTTGAGAGAACCCCTCCACGAACTTCCGGTAATAACCGGCAAGTCCTAGAAAGCTTCGTACATCGGTGGCTGTCTTCAACTGCAGCCAATCTCGTACGGCCTAGATCTTTGCTGGATCCACTGCCAACCCGGCTCCACTGATAATATATCCTAGGAAGCCTACCTCCTTCAACCAGAACTTACATTTGCTGAACTTTGCATATAAATGATTCTCCCGCAGTCTCTGTAGGGTCAGTTCCAGATGGCGAGTGTGCTCCTCCTCCGTTCTTGAGTAGATGAGGATGTCATCGATAAACACAATGACAAACACATCTAGGTACTCCTTGAAAACCTGGTTCATGAGGGTCATGAACACCGAAGGTGCATTCGTGAGCCCGAAGGGCATCACCGTAAACTCAAACAATCCATATCTGCTACTAAAAGCAGTCTTCTGAATATCCTCCTCTCGAATCCGAAGCTGGTAGTAGCCCGACCTCAAATCCAATTTTGAAAAGAAGTGAGCCCCTTCCAGCTGGTCGAATAGCTCGTCTATCTTTGGCAGCGGATAGGTATTCCGGACGGTCAGCCTGTTTAGTGCTCGATAATCGATGCACAGGCAAAGTGTCCCATCCTTCTTCTTCATGAATAGGACCGGGGCTCCCCATGGCAAGGAACTCGGTCTAACAAATCCCGCCTCCACCAACTCCTGCAACTGAGTCCGAAACTCCGCCAACTTCTTCGCGGCCATCCGATAAGGGGCCCTAAATGCTGGCTTGGCCCCCGACACAAGCTGTATTTGAAAGTCTTGCTCTTGGTGCGGAGGTTGTCCTGGCAGTTTCTCTAGAAAGATGTCAGCGAAATCTCGCACCACCGGGATGTCTGTCACAGACTCCTTGACTTCTGCCATCTCAAATAGAATCTGATAGACCTCCTCTCCCTGCAGATGGGCCTTAACGGCCTGTACCGAAGATAAGAGTATACGAGAGGTAGGTCTTATACCTTCGATGACAATGAAAGAGTCCCCGTGTCTCACGGTGATCCTCTTCGCTTGGCAATCAATCTGGGCATGGTTCTAGTGCAGCCATACCATGCCCAGAATCAGATCATAGTCCGTCAGCTTCAAAATCATCGCTGGAGCCTCGAACGCCTTTCCACTAATTTATGCCTCCATATTGCAGTGGTCCGTGGTAAGGAGCTCAGATCCATCAGGTAGTCGCACCCTCATCTTCGTGCCCGTGAACCGCTCCATGCCTTCAAGTCCTTCTACGGATGTCTCCGACACAAAGGAGTGAGTAGCTCAAGTATCGAACATCGTGCGAGCAGGCTTGCCACTGATGAGGACTATACCTGGGGTGATTAGATGTCTTAGGGTTCTATAATGAGTTTTCTTTCCTTGCCAATCTATCTAGTGTGGTTCTAAGTTTTAACAACTGAAAGGGAAATCTATGAAAATAAAGAAGCATTGCAGCGTACCTGCTATGACCTGCTCTGGATTCCGAGGCTGCGTAAGGTCCAAAGCATACACCTGCTCTATTTCCTGTCTAGGATCTCCCCCATGGTATCCACGACCTCGGCCGCATCCTCGGCCTCCGAAATGCTGAGCAGGTGGGCCACCCTGTGGTGCTGGAGGTGGTGCCCCCCTCATGGGGCAGTTTCTCCAGATGTGCCCAATTTGATGACAATGGAAGCACTCTGGTGGGGGATACGCCATTCCCCCGGGTCTCGGCATCTCCTGCATCCGAAGAGGTTGAGGGGCCAATATCACCTGCTCCCTCGGCTCCTGCCTCACTTCCTAACGAGGCTGGTCCTCTGTCCTTCTCCCCTCTGGTATAGCACCTCGTCGCTGGTCATTTCTGACTCTTCATCCCTGATCCTCTGCTGGCCGCTTCCGGCCCCGAGTGGTGTGCCAATCAGCCTCAATCCTCTTTGCCATCTACAAAATTCGGGAGATAGGCCCGTCGAATACAAACAACAAAGCCTCCCTCAAGTCCTCCCACAGGCCCTTATAGAACCTCTTGATGTACCCTGCTTCGTCTAGTTGGTAAGAATCTGCATATCGAGCCAGATGGTCGAACTCCCGATGGTACTCCACCACCGTCCGGGTGCCCTGCTTCAGCTGTAAGAAACACTCCTCCAACTCATCCCTGGCCGACTGCGGAATGAAATGCTCCAGCAGCGCGGCCCTGAACTCTTCCCAGGTAACCTCCGCAACCTCCCTATCAGCAAATGTCGTGTCCAGCAGCATCTTCCACCACCTCTTGGCATGGGACTCCAGGCAAGAGACAACCAGAGCCACCCTCTCCTCCCAGGGACACCGTATCCCGGTCAGCATCTCGTACATAATATCCAGCCACTCTTCCGTCCGAACCGCCAACTATGTCCCCAAGTAGGACAGGGGAGAAAGTCCTCGGAAGATGCTCAACCAGTTGGCCCCCGGATTTGGCTGCGGGACTGGAACCTGCTGGGCCCTGAAAGCCTCCAGAATGGCAGTCAGTGTCTGTCCCATATCTGACTGAAGGAAAGGAGTGGGGACCAGTGGAGGTGGTACAACATCCTGAGCCAGTTGAACTCCACCTTGTGGCGTAGGATGTGCTGGAGGCTGCGTAACAAAAACCCATACTTGAGAAAACGTTCAATCTTTACTAAAAGTGGACAATTTATATGTGATCCCTATATAGGCACACCACTGCTTCCGCTGCTTAGTTTGTCCCCAAACTAAACTCGAGCGGGAGTGACCCAGGGTTAGTGGACTACTAACATTTTTAGATCGATGTTCCCTCTGATACCACTTGTAAGACCCCCTTTTTTTTCTTTTAAAACACCGGGGTCTTAGGCCCAGAATCGCCGCTTTGCGGTGACACCTTCACGTCCTGAAGGGTCATCACCACAAGGCCCCGATTCTGCCTGCCAATTCGATCACAGAAAGGTAGCACAAAAATGAAGTACAAGTAAGTCCACATGATAATCACATATATAGAAATAAATCTCCACGAAGGGAGTGTCCACAAAATAGTATATCAGAGTACTAAAAAAACGGGCTTAAGCCCGGTACAACATGTCCTCACTACAAGTCACTCATGCGGAAGCAACAACAAACATCTACTCTGGGTCGAGACTCACGGTCCCGGCTGTATGAACTCCGGAGCTAGACTGCCCTATCTCTAAGCACACCGGTCTCTGGGGCTGCTCCTCCATACTGGGCTCTACGATCCCCTAAATGATGCGGTTCAAAAACCGTTAGTCATAAAGACTAAGCCCTATCAACCCCTACCCCTTCCCCCATGGCTCCTAGGTACCGAGCGGAGAGGAAGAAAGGGAAGGACATGAAGGTGGAGAATGAATCAAAAGGAAACAGGTGACAACGGAACTAATCTAGCAATTCTATAATAAATATGACAGAAATAGAAAGTAGGAAAAGTAACCTTAACTTATGTGCGGAAGCGCATAAGCCAAGGGATCTTCTGCAAGGCTCCCATCGTATAAAGTGTCCCATACCACTTTTACGTTGGGGTGTCGGTTATCAAACAACAGCATATATATATATATATTGAATTTAACCTTAATTTATAAACTTGCCCACACAAGCTTATAGACCAAGGGGTCTTTTTGCAAGTCCTAATGTATAAGCGTCCCATACCACTTATACTTTAGGTGTCAGGGTTAAATGAATCGATTATGCTATGACATGCAAGTGGGTATGATGAAACATGCAAGTGTAACTCACACACCCGACTCTGTGCACACAGACCTTTAGTTCCCCCTTTCGGAGCCGTTACCTCCCAGGATACCTCCGTAGTGGCAGACGGAAGCAGTGGGTTGGGCCTCGCCCATCTCTAAACCAGTAAAGCACTACTGGTCAGACCTATCATACACCTCAACGCTTGGTGCACTAAGCGGACTCCTGCGTACTCTTGTCGGCTGGCGCACCGGACTTCTGTTGGCGAATTGCTAACCACACTTACCGAGTCAGCGTATTGGCGTCGATGCATTGACCCTCCAATACCGAAGACCCACCACCTTAATTTTCATTCCTTTTATGCACATGCAATTTTAATCGTAATCACACAAAATCCGAGCCGAAGCTCCCCGGACCAAAACGCCCGTCTCTTAACCAGCCGAGCCGAAGCTCCCCGGACCATTCCGTCCGTCTCTTAACCAACCGAGCCGAAGCTCCCATCAATCTTCCTGTGCTAACAGTGTTTGTGAAAGGTGCGACCCTAATTACTAAGTTACTCTTGTCAGTTTGTTATTGCAGTTTACGTTAACCCAGGACTGCCCCCGGTATTCCCCGTGAAGGGCTCTCAAAGGCCACTAGGAACTATGATGGTAGATGAAGCTCATCGTTCCCTTTCGCAAGGCACTTATTGTTATTGGTGCATCTCCTTTACCCATTCCCTTCTCATATTACGATAGACTATCCTAGGGTGATTTTTAACCTTCCTCTCTTCGGGAAAGATGATCTTTCGTCGAACCCGAGCACCTCTTAACTCTAGCCAACACCACTTCTCACTACTCTTCATATCAATCTATTGAGAAATCATCATATCTATCCAACCAGACAAAATGACTAACTCAAACATCCCACCCAGATCATGTCCTATTGCAAATCAACAATTTGCTAAATGCAGACCAACCTAGACTAACCTAGACTATATGCAATGATCCAAAACTTATCCAAATGCCCTAAATTATTTACTGGAGACTTATCATGATATAATTAGCCTAAATCAAGAATATTGTAATTTTCCTAATTTATCTGGCATTTAATTAATTTCTTAAAAAATTCAAAGGGCTACCGGTTTGAACATGAACTACCCTAAGTTCTCATGCAAGATGTCCACCAAAATTAAAATAAATAGTATGTTATCTAAATAGGGTAAATCCAAAGTATCATAATTTTTGTATCATCAAAAGGGCACTATAACTATTTTAGCAATATTTTCTATCTTCCATTATTTATAAACCAAGTACAGAGAATATTCTTCCAAAAATTATAAATAAATTATAATATGTAGATAAAGCCTTAAAAATAGCATTAGCAAAATTTCATAATTTTTCAGTAATAATATCATCCATAATTAATTTTCAAAGCATAGAATCCATTTTTAACATTTGTGAAGGAAGTACTAGATTTACTCAACTAAAAATAATATAAAAATTGAAGAGCATTCATTCTGACCTAAAACATTTACTTCCAAGATTGCATGGGGTTTTAATGAACAGAAAGATCCAAATAATTAAAACATCAATTAAGGCTATAATCAACTTTACAAATGAAGTGCTCGAAATAAACATCATAAAATTCCAGTAAAATTTCTATAGCTTCTACCCACTCCAAAACTTACTCAACCCTAGTTTCACCACCTTTAAATAATGTTTAGTGACGTATTGTGCTTAATTAGTAATTTACCCTAAAGCTAAGATTAGGGTTTTGAGATATCTACTTGTCTCCAAATTCTCCAAGATTCCATCCAAACAATTTTTATCATGCTACTGTCAACTCTACAGAGTTTAAAGGCAATACAAGAGCAATTGCCCCATGTCCTTCACAACCCTCAAAACCCTCCATTTAGGGTTTGAGTTTGGATCCTAGGGTAAACCAACCCTAATTCACACCATTTTCTCCAAGTGGGTTATAATAACCCTTCCAAGTCAGTGGTCGAAATATCAGCCTCAATTGAGGTGATTTGACCGTTCCAACCTCTAGTGCACTTTTTACTCAAAAATGCCTCACTATTGCCTATTTAAGAATAGGTGACTCCCTATCCAAAACTCATCCAAATGAGTTTAAAATTTGTACAGAACTACGTTTTATAGTCATGGACCACTCACCAAAATTTGGGAGGGTTTGGAGGTCATATGACCACTTAAATAATTTCCTCTACCTTAATTAAATTAAAACAAAAACTTTAGGCAAAGTGTCTTCAAAAATTACCATTTTTGGGCTGCCTATAAATATAGCAAAGGGTAACCCTCTGCCCAAATTACAGGTCATTTGGACAAAGGACGAAGAGTGGGCATCCATTTTAGTTTTTTCCCAACCCTAGGTACAGCCCCCACTAAAACGGGTCCTGCGGTCAAACCGCTTACCCAAACAAGTTGAAACACATTTTAAATTACTCTAGACCCAAAGGGCTACAACTTTCGTAACTGGCCATTTTCCTAAAACGTCCTCTAAATGTCTCGTTTTGCAGCATCAAAATATGCCTATTTTATGTATATTTACCTTATATATTATATATTTAATTTATATATCATAAAAATATCTTTACTGTTCATCTTCCTCAAACCCGAGAACTGAACTCAGAAAAATATTGTTTCTTGTAGCCTTTCCGTGATCCATCGCTGGCCTTCCGATCACTTCCCTGGCCAGCCACTACCACCACCACTTCCGTCGAGGTGATGACTAGCGGTCGGCGGTGGTTTGGCCGCCGGAGGTGGCGGTTTCCGGCGTACCCGAAAAATATATTTTTCATGGTTTTCCATGAGAACGCGAGATAGGTCCGGCTCCCATGAGCACGAACTTCATTTCTAAGATCCTAAGATCTACCCATAAGAGAAGAAGTAGAGGAGGACCTTGTTCCCAGTTTGGAGACGAGATGAACGCCGGATTATCATGGCACGGTGGTGGCGTTCCCAAACTTCTCATACAGCAAGAGCAGAAATCTAAATTCGTTTGGTCAAGAGTGTTACCTTCTCCTCTTGCTCTAAGGGCTTTTATAGATCTCCAAATGGGGAGGGGAAAGGGTGAAGCATTCATGGCCATGAAAGCTCCCTTAACGAATGACTTTTCGGTTATGGTGTAGGGAAGGAAACGGTGGAGGATGAGAATACTTATCCAGGTGGCGATTTCCTATTGGGTCAAATCTTCCTAATTTTATTAAGTATTTAGAGAAAGAAACGGCTCATAAATACTCCTCCTGTAAATTCCCATTATAAGAATTGATTATGACTTCGGTTACAGAAATTTCTAGTTTGGCTGACGTTTCAGCCTTCGTCACGGGAGTGACATGTAAGTCACAGGCGTGACAGGGCTGGGTGACAAATTCTGGGTTCGTCCACCTGAGATCGACGATCGTAAAGGTGGTCACGCCCTTGGTCACGGGCGTGACCCGTGGGTCACGGGCGTGACAGGGCCATGCTGCAAATTCTGTGCTCGACGATCATCTCGCTGAGATCGACGATCGTCGAAGGGGTCACGCCCTAGGTTACGGGCGTGACACGTAGGTCACGGGCGTGACAGGGCAATTATGCAAATTCTGCGCTCGACGATTGTCTCGCTGAGATCGACGATCGTCGAAGGGGTCACGCCCTAGGTCACGGGCGTGACACATATGTCACGGGCGTGACAGGCCCGGGTTGAAAATTCTGCACTCGACGATCGTCTCCCTGAGATCGACGATCGTCGAAGGGTCACGCCCTAGGTCATGGGCGTGACCAACCCGTGACTCGAAGTCTTGGTCGATGGACTTCAATTTTTTTGGGTTTCCTAGGGTTCTGTCACGACAAACCGACTCCTAGGGGTCTAGCCAGAAATGGGATGTTACACTTGTCACACCGGGACACTCTCCACACATGAATTGCACGTCACAGGCTAGCCAACCGACCAAAGAGACAAAGTCGTGCCATAACACATCACAATCAATAGCCTTTCCCACCCTAATCCACCATTCATTCTCGCACAAAATAAAGGGGGGGGGGGACAAACATCACAAACGGCTTCTTGCCAAAAACGGATTTCTAGCAAAATCCATAAGGCTCATTATGCAAACTCACCGAGTCGGATTAACAGTCACGACTATGGCTTCACCCACAATGCCTAATCCACTAGCGAAGCAGATTTCTAATGCAACATCATGTCGGGGACGGACACAATCGACCCGGTGACTCCTCTTGAACTATGGCAACCCAAACCCCTCTCATTTGAGAGATCCAGTGCCTAAATGCTTGAAAGAAAGCAAGATTAAGAACGGATATCATGCACGCATCCTAATGACCGATAGGAGAAGTGTCGTTACCTTACGAATCCTCTTCCTAGCCATGAAAAACTCGACTTGCACGGATGAAAGTGTGCGTCTTCAAGTCCTCTCCATGGATCTGGCCTCAGATCGATGATCGGAGCCTCGAAGCTTCGTCAATGGCGGAGAAAACCCTTCTTCTTCCTCATCCAAACTCTTTCTCCCAAACCCTAAATCTCACTCAATGGAGAAGAAAATGAGAGGAAAGAGCCTCTCAGCCCTACTTATGCCTCTTGAATGGAGTGTCCTGGGCCATATTATCAAAACCAAAGCAAAATCAGACTGCTAGAACATAGCTCTATGGAACTGCTTCCGTCCGCTACCATCGGGCGGTAACCACCTACTGCGCCGCGGTAGCTTCCCGAGCCCTCAATCAAGAAAATAATGTTGTACTACCACCGGCGGTAGAAATACCGCTGCATGGTAGCTCACTCAACATTTCCGTCTCAACGCAAGAAGGATAATGCCAAGTTGTAACTAGCTAATGTCGTGTGCTAGCACTCGACGCACTCAATGCCTCCACTTAATGCCTGCTTGATGTCCCTCCGCGCCGCCCGACCTTTTCTTTTGATTAGTAGTGTTGGGGTCGAGTTTGGCGGAGGGAACGAGAGGAGGCAAGTGCACCTATCGTGAGTAATATAGGATATTCGGGGGGAATATCGAGGTCGAATATTTCCCGGGGCGGGTTGATTATTTCTACTCCTCCCAGAGGGACTATTATCTTACCGAAAATAAAGGTGTCGGATTAACTAACTAACTAGGACGGTTAAAAGAAAAGGCTGAAAATAGACTTAGAAAAATCTATGAAGAAATAACGCTCCATATCAAAATGATTAAGACTAAAATAATTTTAGTTAACTAAAGATCTAGGTTTCAAATTAATTAAAGGGGCAACTTGGCCGTGGAGGTTCCACAAGCATGAGCTCACCTATCTCTAGGGCTATCGCTCACTTGAACATTAAGACTATTCGACCAAGTTCTCGTTCGGTGAAAGATTCCTCTTAATGCTTGCTTTATGCTAAGAACCCCGCTATTAGGGGGAACCCAATCCGGAAGAATTCTGCTCCTCCTCTCTTGAGGTTTAGTGCGAAAACTCTTTCTATCCAAGGGCGATCAATCCATACGCACGACCTCTCGGCTAGCTAGCGTATGGATAATGGAAATAGAGCCCACACATCGATATGTGGTTCTACGCATCGTATACCCAGGGTAAACCTTAAGTGGTTTAATTAAGGAGAAAAAGAGGACTTTTAATTATTTAAAAAGATTTTTATGTACCAATGCTCTTCGATAGCGAGGGCTAAGAGCGATTAGCCACTCATCGGGATGGGGAAAGCTTATGAGTTTGGTGAGGTATGATTTCAAAACTAAGTGCTTAAGGGTTATAAAAAAGACATAAAAATAACACGACGTTAGAAAAAAAGGAAAAACTAGCTAAACAGAGAATGCACACACTCATCAAAGCCATAATAAAGTAAAAAAGCTAAGTTACAAAAGAAAAATACATAATTAAAATTACAAGTCCTACTCAAATGAGTGGACGGGAAATGAAAACGGTAAATTGCAAGTCCCACTCAAACGAGTATGCAGGAAATGAAAGAAATAAAAGGCAAGTCCTACTCAACCGAGTAGGCGGGAAATGAAAGCAATAAATGGCAAGTCCTACTCAAACGAGTAGGAGGGAAATGAAAGCTATAAAAGCTATCTCATACACACACACTCTACATAAAAAGGAAAACAATAAAAACCTAACTCATACACTGACACACTATTGGGTACATTGGTCACAATGTACTTGATTTGAAGAAGTCCTTTCATCTCAATGATATAAACATAGTTGTATTTGATGAATGTTAAGCTCATGTGTGCAGACAAATGAAGCTAAATACAAAAGCGTCGAGACACTAGACCAGTGTCGACACTTTTGTTAAAGATGCGCTGAGATAAAGAGAAAGCTGTGTCGACACTCAGGACTAGTGTCGACACACTTAATATAGAAGTGCCGAGTCAAAGAGAAAGTTGTGTCGACACCCAGGACTTGGGTCGACACTATGATACAAGGAACAACTGTGTCGACACTAAGGACAAGTGTCAACACACTTTATTCAAGCATTGTCGAGGCTGAAGACAACTATGTTGACACTCAGAATTTGTGTCGACACATTCTACATTAGCTATGTCGAGACAAGATGAAGGTTGTGTCGACACATTCAGAAGTATGTCAACACATCCAACAGTCAAGTTTCAACACTTCAAGTAGAATTGTTTCCTGAGTGTAGAAATCTAGCCAGAGGATCTGATAACTGTCAGAATTGTCAGATGTCAGTTATTAATCGGATCAGTCGGTTACCCTTGACAGTGCCTATTTAAAGGGATCAACTCTTCAGAAAACTTAAGAATAGTAAGAAGAAAAATTTGGTGAAGCCAGATCTAAGAAATTATCTGCTAGAATTCAGAAGGTGGAGAGAAGCCTGATCAAGAATCATCTTCAACTTTCTCCAGCCTAGATCTACCCTAATTTCAACTTCAAGAAGCTTTGAAAAACTAAGAAGGGTTGGATCAAATCTATCATGACAAGATCAAAGGAAGCAAACACATCAGGATCAGATCAAGAAGCAGTCACCCATTTCTCTCTTACTGGGTGACTAATTCAGAATCAATTTCTTTTACCTTCATTAATTTTATAAGATCTACCTGTAGATATGAGTGTAGGGGAATCATTTTCTCTGAGTTTTAAGCCTGTGCTATAAAGGCTGAGGTAGGCCAGGGATTGCCTGAGGTAGGAGAAGTGGGTATTTCTTTGAGTTGTAGGGCAGGATCTGCCTGAGGAGTAGGAGTGTGGATTCACTCTGAGGTAGAGTTCTTAGGAAGAACTTGAGGTGTAGGATCTTGGTGATCTGATTGGTAAGACTTGTGTAGTCTGAGTTGTAGGAGCCAGCTGAGCTCTAAGCTGTAAGATCTGAGGATCTGAGTAAAGGAAGAAGAAGGAAATTGGCCGAATCTAGTTCATTGCTAGATAGGCGAAGGGAGAAAGTGGATGTACCCATCAATTGGGGAACCACTATAAAATTGTGTGTACTGTGCTGTGATTGCTGCGCTGTGATGATCTTTATTACTGTTTAGTTTTCCTATTTTATTTGACTCATGTAATAAAGATAGAAAGTATATCTCAGAATTCAAAAATAAGCCAAGGTTCAAATTAGACCTATTCACCCCCATCTAGGTCATCTCAATCCGAAAACAAACATTTATAATTGGTATCAGAGGGAGGTTAACTAAAAAAAGGCATAACATGCTAGTGAGAATCCAAAGGATTACAGAGAAAGATATATCATGGTTCAGAGGGAAAACAATTCCATCAAGCTCCATGTCTGCTCCAAAGTAAATTTTGGAATATGGAAGAAGAGAGTCAGATTATTCATTGAGGCAGCAGATCCAAGAATATACGCCACAGTGATTAAAGGACCTTTCATTCCCATGAAAGTGTCAGTTCTTGATGCAAACATCAAGACACCAAAGACCTATATAGAGATGGATAAGGATGCGATAATTCTGGCTTCTATGGATAAGAGGGCACATAATATTATAGTTAGTGCAATAGATGATTCCACATTTCAGAATCTGATTCATTGCAAGACAGCTAAAGAAATGTGGCAGTCACTGATTGTTTGCATGGAAGGAACTGATGATATCAGAGATGATATAAAATCTCTGCTAAACCAACAATATGAATCCTTCAGTTAGGATAAGAAAGACTCAGTGGCTGATTGTTTTGAAAAGTTCTTCAGAATTGTAAACCACCTGAGAACTTATGGTAGGAGCTTTACTAACTATGAACTTAATGACAAGATCTTGAGGTCCCTGAATAAGGAATAGGACATCAAGATCTGTGCCATAAGAGAAATGGGAAACTTAACCAACATAGACCCCCAGGCTCTATTTGGCAAGCTATTGTCCCATGAGTTACAGCTCAATCTCTGGAAGTCTGAAGAAGATTTAGCTAGAGCACACAACAGAGAAAAAACCTTGGCCCTAAATGCCGAGTCATCCAGAAAAGTCAGAGAGAAGTCAACACTCACGGAAAGACTGGAAATAGCTTCTGAGTGTTCAGAATCATCCTCATCTGAAGGAGACCTGACTGAGGAGGAACTGTCTCTCTTCTTTAGACAGTTTAAGAAGATATTGAGGAGAATAAAACAAGGCAGCTGGAAGGGACCAGCTGGAGACTCTTCTCTCAAGAAGACCAATCATCCAGATAAACTCAGAAAGAAGAAATCTGGGGACAGGTATGGTTCTTCACAGAACAAATATATTAAGAATAATATAGTATGTTATTATTGCAATAAAAAAGAGCATGTCATAGTTGATTTCCCAACAAAAAGAAAAGAGAAAAAGTCAGAGAACTGGAAAGATAGGCAACACAAGAAGGCTAGCAAAAGCCTCTTGGCAAAAAGATAGTCTACACTGTCTGACAATGAGTCTGATTCATCAGAATCAGAAGAGGAGGAGGCTCTCATGGGCCTGATGGCTATTAAGGAGACCCAATCAGGAGAAGGAGATCAGAATTGTTCAGATCCTGTTAAGGTAAAATCAATCTCTCATAGTTTAGCCTCAGATTCTTTTTTTGCATCAAAAAATGAATCATGTTCACACTCCTCTAATAATAGAGAACATGATTCAGACATTGAATCTGATTTTAACTCCCGTATCAATAGATATGGGAAATTACTAAAGGCCTTGATTGTAAGCAAACAGCTTGCTAAGGACCAGGCCAGAGAATTAGAATCTCTAAGGGGAGTATTTTTTCAGTTGGGAAGGGCCAACATAAAGTTGGACCTACAAAAACTGAAACTTATAAAGCTAACTAACAAGATAGATAGCTAGACAGAGGTAATAGTAGAACAAGTCAAGACTGTCAAGGACTGAAAGCAAAGCTTACCCAGGAAAGATAGCTCCTGATTCAATTCTCAAAACCCAAGTCAGTGCTACCTGTCATGGTACCTTTTCTGCACCATTTAGAAGTGGTATAGGTATGGAAAGAACAAAAATTTCAAAAAGAAGTTTGTACCTAAGGGTAAAGCCCCAATTAGTCAAGTTAGGAAACCAGTCAAGTATCTGCCTTCTAACAGATGCTTGAGATCATGAGTTCCTGGACACATGATGTCTGAGTGCTTTACCAGCAAGGTAAATAAAGAGCCTTGCTGGAAGGGACAAACATCTAAAGGTAATATAGGCCAAAAACTACCATAAAGGGTGATCAATCCAAGAAGCCAAGGAATTCTTGGAGCTTATCCCAGTGCACCTCACCTTAATATAAAAGGTAAGGGTGTGAATTTTGCACCACTACCTTAAAAGTTGGATAATAATTCTGTGTTGCACAAAAGAACAACTTCAAATGTGCAACAAAAGAAAAGATATAATCGATTTGAGTGTTGGTATTGTGGGAAGGGTGGGCATTTTGCCCTAGATTATTGGTATAATCCAACAACACCTTCATGTAGGACTCACCATGAGATATTGTAACATTTCTAATGGCCTAGTTACCATCACTTAAGTGGCTTATGTGGAAGGATTGAACCACAATCTGATAAGCATAAGTCAGCTTTATGATATAGGTTATGAAATTGTTTTTCACAATGATAAGTGTTTGATAAGGAATTCAAGTGATTAAGAGATCATCTTGTCAGGCACTAGGAGTGGGAATATTTTGTTGGGGCTGCGGTCCGGAATCGCCCCCGCGCTGCGGTGCTATGCAGTAATGGCTTAACTGGCTGCCCCGTGGATCCGCCCGAGGACCTTTGATATAAAGATTAGTGGCGCCGTCCTCCATCAGTCCGGGATTTTGGTGCAAGTGGTTGCGCTAAGTCCTCTCAAGTGGTATCAGAGGGGGTCGCGGGTTCGAAACCCCGGGGTCGTTTCCGGGGGGGGGATTGTTGGGGCTGTGGTCCGGAATCGCCCCTGCGCTGCGGTGCTATGTGGTAATGGCTTAACTGGCTGCCCCGTGGATCCGCCCGAGGACCTTTGATATAAAGATTAGTGGCGCCGTCCTCCATCAGTCCGGGCTTTTGGTGCGAGTGGTTGCGCTAAGTCCTCTCATATTTATTTGCTAAACTTCTTAAGTGTAAATGAAAAATCCCCTGTATGCCTAGTAGCTAGTGAGAAAGACTCATTATATGTCCAATGACACAAGAGGCTTGCTCACTTAAACTACAAAGCTATGAGTAAGCTATTCTCTATAAACTTAGTTAGAAATAGTCCCTGGATCAAATGCTTTAAAGAAGGCTTATGTCCTGCATGTCAAAAATGCAAACAGACAAAAGTCTCCTTTAAGAGCATTCAGTCCAAAGACACTGAGAGGTGTCTCTACTTTCTTCATATGGATCTATTTGGTCCTATGTAAGTTCTTAGTTTGGGTAGGAAGTCCTATACCTATGTGATTATGGATGATCACTCTAGGATTGCTTGGGTATTCTTCTTAAGGAGAAAGTCTAAAACACTAGACATCCTTGCTGATTTTGTCAAACAAATTCAGAATGAGATGGGATGTTATGTGGTGAAACTTAGAAATGACCATGGTACAGAATTTCAATCTGAAAAGATGCCAAATTTCTGTAAGGAACTAGGGATCTTTCTGGAGTTCTCCTCTCCAAGAACACCACAACAAAATGGAGTTGCTGAGAGGAAAAATAAAACTCTCATTGAGGCAGCTAGAACAATGCTGTGTGATATATCTCTCCCAGAATATTTCTGGGCTGAGGCTGTAAACATAGCATGTTATGTTCAAAATAGGGTCTTGATCAACAAAAATCACAACAATACTCCCTATGAACTAATGAAAGGAAGAAAACCAAATCTGTCCTACTTCAAAATTTTGGTAGTAAGTGTTATGTATTGGATAATGAGAAAACTTATCTAACAAAGTTCTCAGAGAAATCCTATGAAGGAATCTCTGTAGGGTATAGTGTACTTAGCAAAGCATATATGATCTACAACTTGAAACATCAAGTTGTAGAAGAATCAATTAATGTAGTTTTTGATGAAACTTCTGTTTTATATAATGAGATCTCTAACAACTCTAGTCTAGGTGATGTAGACACTAGGATGGAAAAGTTAAATATAGGTGATTCACCTGATATAGAGTTACACACTTGAAATAATGTAGAAATTCCTATAGAAGATATAGTAACTGCTCAGGGGGAGGAAGAGAATCATCCTAATCCTTCTACAAAACTAAATGATAGTAGGAATCTGCCAGTAGAAGTTAGACATCTCAAAGATCATCCTATTGATCAAATAATTGGTGATGCCAGACTAGGAGTAACTACTAGAAGTAGGCATCACAATGAGGTTCTATACTCTAGTTTTCTCTCTCAGGTAGAACCTAAAAAGTTTGAAGAAGCCAATCCAGGTCCCAAATGGATTATGGCTATGCAAGAAGAGCTCAATCAATTTGAGAGATGCAAAGTCTAGAGGCTAGTTTCGAGACCTAGTGATCATAATATCATAGGCACTAAGTGGATTTATAGGAATAAACTAGATGAGCATGGGTTTATAGTTAAGAACAAAGCTAGATTAGTGGCTAAAGGATATAGACAAGAGGAAGGGATAGAATTTGACCAAACCTTTGCACCTGTAGCTAGGCTAGAAGACATAAGGTTGTTTTTAGCTCATGTAGCATACAAATGATACAAGGTCTACCAGATGGATGTAAAGACAGCATTCCTTAATGGTACACTAAAGGACTAAGTCTATGTAGAGCATCCACCAAGTTTTTCAACCCTAAACACAACACCTATGTCTTCAGATTGCACAAGGCTTTGTATGGGTTAAAACAGGCACATAGAAATTAGATATCACTTTATTAGAGAGAATGTTGAAAAAGATAATATTAGCTTACAGTATACTCCAATAGAAAGACAAGTTGTTGATATCTTTACAAAACCCCTAGATAAAAGCAAGTTCTATTACTTTAAATTTTAACTAGGCATGTTGAACATTGAATAAATATTTTCAATTAGTAGTAACAAAAGCTTGTACAACATAAAAAAGATGACTAATCAGGTAAACAAAGAATTACAACCAAGAAAGGCTTGATATAAGTCAAGAAATTATATTCAGAACACAAATTTTGTCTAAGTCAAAGAATTGTGTCGAGACACCACAGTGTGTGTCGACACTATAAGCAGTATTGTGTCGAGACACCAGAATGTGTGTCGACACAATATGTAGTCATGTGTCGAGACACCTGACAGTGTGTCGACACTAATTAGCGACTATGTGTCGAGACATTATAGTTTAGTGTCGAGACATAAGGTTGTCAAGTCCTTGAGATATGTGTCGAGAGACATGAACCTTGTGTCGACTTAAGTCGACACATCTCGACAGAATAGGTTTTTCATGTCAATATTAGATATTTCCCAATATTTCAAAATTACTAAATGCAGCGCACCTTCTCGCCTTCACCAGACAGTTACTATAAATAAATGGTGTAAGGAGTTGTCGACTATTCTTACCAGAACTCTTGAGAGACTGTTCCCAGAGTGTAGAGACCTAGAAATTCCTATTCGACACCTCTCAAACTCAAGCTCTTTCAACTAGAATGACATCCAAGATGGACGACAACATAATGAGGATTACGAACTGGTGCGAAATGCCTTCGTCTCCACACCAGAAGAAATAAAGAATGTGATTGACCTTGTCAATGAGGCAGGTCTTAAGTATCTACTTTCAGAACCAACCAAAATATAGAAGAGAGAGGTATCTGAATTTTATTCCAATGCCTCACTAAACCCTAAGTCAGGCAAGATCAAATCCAGTGTTAATGGAGCAAGCGTAAAGGTCACAATCAAAAGACTGGCTAAAGTCTTTCAGATTTCAAGAACTACACAGGAAGATGAACTAGATTCAAGCAAGATTACAGAGGCCTTATCATGGTGTGGACTAGCTCCAACCACCAGGTTTGGTAGTTCCTTAAACAGGAAGGGAATGAATTCCCAGGGAAAATTTCTATATGAAGTAGTTGGAAAAGTGCTCCTCTGCAAGACTGGATCACATGATAGGATTTCAATATTTATGTTTAGCCTGATGACAAGGATTATCTTTGGAATCAAGACTAAATGGAATAGGGTAGTCTTTAATAAGATTGCAGAAGGGATTCAGAAGCCCAATATAGGCAGAATTGTTAGTCTGCATCTGGTAAAGGTAATTCCAGAGAGTATCAATCAGAAGATTGGATCAAGATAAATTATATGAGGAGAATGGACATGAAAATTATGTCAAGATGGAACAAAGTTTTTTCTAAGGAAACTCCAGAACCCAAGAAAAGAAAGGAGGTAAAAGGCGCGAAAGTAGTGGTAGAGCAAGTTGAGTCCTCAAGTGACTCTGAGGAACAAGTGGAGTTTAGCTCAGATAAGGATGCTGAAGAAGAACAAAGAAGATCTCCAATACTCTCACCTGGAACAAGTTAGGTATAGGGGGAGAAAATTCCAGAAAAAAAAACAAATTGAGGGGGAGAACCTCACTGAATTACCAATGGATATAACTACTACCATTATAATGAGGTATTTAAAGAACTAGAAATAGTTCAGGAACTTGTTGCTGATCCGGACCAACAGTTGACTAAAGCTCAAGAGGAGGTTATTCCTCTTACTAAAGAGGTGCAAGAACAAATACACCAAGATATCACCAATATTGGTGATGGAGTTGTTGCTATTCAGGGGGAGTTGCTAGAACAAGCCCAAGGCACTAGAGGAGATAAACAAGACAAGTCTATTAAGCTGGATAAGACTGTGGATATAGTAAGCTCTTCAGATTCAAGGGAAGAGGAAGCTGCTCAGCTCAAAAAGAGAAAAATATCTGAAATTAGAAAAAGGAGCAGAAGCTACAAAGAGCATTTACAATTTGGAACTCCAGCTGCTTCTATAGGAGACACTAGCTCTCTGCAAGTGTAAATTCAGATAATGCTGGATAAGCATTGGACAGATCTTGAGAAATATGTTGATGAAAGCAATAAAGAGTTATAATTCTAACTGGATCAAGATATAAAATCAATCAGGTTTGAGGTAAATTTGTTAAAGATAGACATGACCAATTTCTTTGAGAAAGGAGCAAATGTTATTGTCTACCTGACCAAGCAACAACAGGAAGCCAAATAACTAGAGGCTGATATGACAATCAAGCAAGGTTATGTCCTTGAGAATCAGAATAGAATGAATGAAAATATGATCATAATGCATAATACTATATTAGAAGAAATAAATAATCAAACCACTGCTTTGGAGACCAAACTTGATTCAACTGCCAAAGATATAGAAACAAAACTGAAAGATTATTCAGATTCTTTGTTAAGGGCATCAAGGCTTCTGACAAGAGTTTGGACAACAATTTACTGAGAGTGAAGAACAGTGTAACATCAGGGATCAATTATTTAGATGGACAAGTATGGTTTCACAAAAATGATTCGAGGGACCATATTGAAAGAGAAGTCATAAAGGGGGAGAGGTAATGATTAAGGCCAGTTCTGAACATGCTACCTGGATTTCAAACAATATTAGAGACACTTTAGGCCATCCTCCTCTATGGTATGATGTGGATCAAACTGCTGAGTCTGGTTGTCAACCAGCTCAACTTGAAGCACCTCATGCTACTAGAATTTATGATGCTGAGCAAACCATGTACAATCATCCTGCAGTACAAGCTACATATGAGTCTATCCAAGTAGATGTCCAACATATGTACAGTCCTCCTCAAGGGTTAGATCAGAATGTAATCTATGAGAAAGTGGACAAGTCTTCTACTACTAAGGAAATAGAGGATCAGCTATCAAAGAAAAGGTTTAGGAGGCTAAACTAGATTTTGAGCAGTGGAGTCCAACCTCTAGAACAATAATTCTAACTGCATAGAAGACAGCAATGCCAATGTAACAAACAGGGGCAGATGGTACAATGAACAAGAATGGGACAAACATCTTAAGCAGCAGCAAGTTATCCAGATGTTTAGATATGATCTGAAGAAAGGAAAGCTTCCTGCTAAGTCAGTTGAGCCCAATAAATATTTCTCAAAGCCATACCATTATTTGTAATGACAAAGGCTGAAAGAAGAAGCAATTGTAAAAGCTAAAGCTAAAGATGATAAAGGAAAGAAGGTTGTTGATGACAAAGTGCTTGACGTGAAAGCAAAGATACAATCTGGAAAAGGCATAGTCATTAAAGAATAAGAGCTGCCCTAGAATGTTCTTAGTTTTAAATTTCATAAAAAAACTTGATCTGTAACTATTGTAGAACCAAAGCTTGTAGCAGTAAACCTTGTAATAAACAATCAATGAAAATTTTGATTTACTCAACATTTCATGTGCTATTAATTAGGATTGAAATTGTTTGCCTTATTTTCTGTTTAGCATTATTAATTTTAAATATGTGTTTTTATCTGTGGTATTTCACATATTGTGATTCACTGTACTCTTAATGTCTTTATCATAATATATTTTTGGTATCATGTTGTATATTATTGAATTGGAGTTATGACTTCTCCAAATAGGGGGAGTTTGTTGGGTACATTGGTCACAATGTACTTGATTTGAAGAAGTCCTTTCAGCTCAATGATATACACATAGTTGTATTTGATGAATGTTAAGCTCATGTGTGCAGGAAAATAAAGCTAAGTACAAAAGCGTCGAGACACTAGACCAGTGTCGACACTTTTGTCAAAGATGCGCTGAGACAAAGAGAAAGATGTGTCGACACTCAGGACTAGTGTCGACACACTTAAACTAGAAGTGCTGAGTCAAAGAGAAAGTTGTGTCGACACTCAGGACTTGGGTCGACACAATGATACAAGGAACAACTGTGTCGATACTAAGGACAAGTGTCAACACACATTATACAAGCAGTGTCGAGACTGAAGACAACTGTGTCGACACTCAGAATTTGTGTCGACACATTCTACATACGTTGTGTCGAGACAAGATGAAGGTTATGTCGACACATTCAGAAGTATGTCGACACATCCAACAGTCAAGTTTAAACACTTCAAGCAGAATTGTTTCCTTAGTGCAGAAATCTAGCTAGAGGATCTTACAACTGTCAGATGTCAGTTATTAACCAAATCAATCGGTTACCCTTGACAGAGCCTATTTAAAGGGATCAACTCTTCAGAAAACTTAAGAATAGTAAGAAGAAAAAATTGGTGAAGCCAGATCTAAGAAGCTATCGGCTAGAATTTAGAAGGTGGAGAGAAGCCTGATCAAGAATTATCTTCAACTTTCTCCAGCCTAGATCTACCCTAATTTCAACTTCAAGAAGCTTTGAAAAGCTAAGAAGGGTTGGATCAATTCTATCACGACAAGATCAAAGGAAGCAAACACATCAGGATCAGATCAAAAAGCAGTCACCCATTTCTCTCTTACTGGGTGACTAATTCTGAATCCATATCTTTTACCTTCATTAATTTTGTAAGATATACCTGTAGATCTGAGTGTAGGAGAATCATTTTCTCTGAGTTGTAAGTCTGTGCTATAAAGGCTGAGGTAGGGCAGGGATTTCCTGAGGTAGGAGAAGTGGGTATTTCTCTGAGTTGTAGGGAAAGATCTTCCTGGGGAGTAGAAGTGTGGATTCACTCTGAGATAGAGTTCTTGGGAAGAACTTGAGGTGTAGGATCTTGGTGATCTGAGTGGTAATACTTGTATAGTCTGAGTTGTAGGAGCCAGCTGGGCTCTAAGCTGTAAGATCTGAGGATCTGAGTAAAGGAAGAAGGAGTTTGGCCGAATCTAGTTCATTGCTAGATAGGCGAAGGGGGAAGTGGATGTATCCATCCATTAGGGAACCACTATAAAACTGTCTGTACTATGTTGTGATTGTTTTGCTGTGATGATCTTTATTGCTGTTTAATTTTCTTGTATCATTTGACTAATGTAATAAAGATAGAAAGTATATCTCAGAATTCAAAAATAAGCCAAGGTTCAAATTGGACCAATTTACCTCCCTCTAGGTCATTCTCAATCCTAAAACAAACATTTACACACACACAACAAAAAGGAGAAAACAAAGTGATCGAAAAATTAAAACGATTACATTTCTACCCTTAGAACTTGCTAAAAATACATAAAAAGAAGAAATAAAAATTAAAGAAGGAAAAAGTATTTCAAAATAAAAGCAAAAACCTATGTGTTTCAAAAATTAAAATAACAACTTTTTCAATCTTATAACTTCATAAAAGAGTATAAAAAGTGAAACTAAAGGTTTTAGGAACAAAATGTTTACAACTTAAAAGAAAAACTAAGTAAAAAAACAAAAACACTTTAAAAACTCTTTTATAAACCCATAAGAATGAATACAAAGCAATTTAAAAAGAAACTAAGCTAAGGGAAACAATGAGAAAAGTTATCATAACAACACTAAACTAATAGAAAAATTAGAACAAAGCCAAGTAAGAAAATAACTTGAAAACATAAAGGCATAAAATTACTCTCATACATACACACACCCATAGAAAAACAAAGAAAAATAAAGGGAAAAAAGAGAATAAAATTAGGGCACACACATGCATTCCATGACAACATAAGGAGAGAAAAACTAACATATTTTATTAAGACAAAAGTAGGGTTACATAGAGCTAAAACAAACACAAAAGGAAGGAGGGAAAATTCTCCTTACATAGCACAAATTGCACCTAAGCAGCCCACAAACATCAAAATGGTCCAAAAAAACTAAACCCTTGGGACATACAAAAAATTTCAATTTATATACAAAATTTTCGGATTACACGCCCTGGTCACGGGCGTGATTGGGGGGCATGTCGGGCTGGCGCGCTGGTGAAGCCGAAAATCGGTGAGTTGTCTTGGTTCTGGAAGCTTCGGGAAATTCCATGTGTTGGTCACAGGCATGACTGGGGGGTCACGGGCGTGTAGGGGGGGGAGTGAATGGACACCTGGCAGAAATTTGATGTCGACAAAAACTATTTGAATGAGGTTGAAAACTACAGGACCAACACAGGCGTGTAGGAAAGGTCACAGGCGTTTCAATGGCGTTGAGTGTTGACTGGAAGTGTCGAGTGGCGAGTCTGCTGGCGTTGAGTGTCGGCTAGTGTGACACGGGCGTCACAGAGAGGTCACAGGTGTGTACTTTGATTTTTCGACTTTTTCTGCAAAATTTTCAGGAAAGAAGAATAAAGCTAAGTTAGAAGGGAATATACAAAAAGATTCATTTTATTGAACAAAAGTAACTAAAAACAACAAAAATAAACTAAAACGACCTAAATAACGTATTGAAAAATACGAGTATTTACAACTTATCACTGCTACTCAACACACTCAACGGCAGGCTATCGCCAAGCAGTAGCTATCTAACGTCGCGCGCTAACTTCCAGAGGCTTAAGTACTGGAAAACTGGGGTGTCACAACTCCTCCCCCCTAAGAAAAATTTCTTTCCTTGAAATTTAGCATGTACTCAAACAAAAGCATACCTTAAGCAAAAAAGTTCTGCAAAGTCCTCTTGCATTGCTTGCTCACGCTCCCAGGAGCTTGCCCGCAGTTATCCCAGCACACTTTTACGAGCTTAACCTCTTTATTCCGCAACTGCCGAATTTTTGAATCCTCTATGCCAATCGGACTGACTTTCGTCCTCAAGTCCTCTTATACCGGCACTGTCGTTGACACAACCACAACACTTGTCTCCACCAAGGCTTTCCTTAGAACTAAAATATGGAAGACATCGTGCAATCCACTAAGATCTGGGGACAATGCCAACTGGTAGGCAACTTCTCCAATACGTTCCGTATCTTCAAACGACCCCAAAAACCTCGGACACAACTTCTTGTGTTAGCGAATTCGCGAAACACCATTGAACGAATTAATCTTCAGATACACCCAGTTGCCTACCACGAACTCCACGTTCCTATGGCGCGCATTGAAATACTTCGCATGTTGATCCTGAGCAACCTTCATGCGCTCCTGAATTGTTCGCACCAATTGGCAAGCATCGGCCACCACCTCTTTTCCCCTAAGTTTGGTGTCTCCCGCCTCTATCCATGACATCGGTGTTCGACACCGCCTTCCATACAAAGTCTCGTATGGTGTCATCTTGATACTTGCCTGGAAGCTATTATTGTAGGAAAAATCCACCATGAAAAGGTGATCTTCTCACCTCTTGCCAAAATCAAGGGTACATATTCTCATCATATCCTCCATTATACAATTTTTCCTTTCCGTTTGACCATCGGTTTGAGGATGGAATGCCGTACTAAATTTGAGCTTTGTGCCTAGACTTGTCAGTACCAATCTCCAGTCCTTGGACGTGAACCGTCCATCACGATCACTAACAATACTCTTTGAAATTCTGTGCATCTGCATAATATTGCGAACGTACAGTTCTATCAGCTTCTCCACGCTGTCCTCCTTCCAATTCGGAATGAAGTGAGCCACTTTGGTCAAGCGATCCACGATCACCCAAATCGTATCATTACCCTATTGCGAACGAGGCAAGCCATGCATAAAATCCATGGAGATGTCATCAAATTTCCACTCAGGGATAGGAAGAGGCTTCAACAACTCCCCCGGCTTTTGATACTCAACCTTCACTAAGGCACAAGTTTGGCACCAACTCACATACAAAGCTATATTTCGCTTCAAACCAGGCCACCAAAAGGATTTCTTCATATCCAAGTACATCTTTGTACAGCCCGAGTTAAAGGAGTACTTCATGAAATGGGCCTAAAAAATTAACTCCTCACGGAGCTTGCCGAACTGCGGTACACATACCCTTCCATCTTTCTTTAAGATCCCATCAATCATCTCCCATGCACTACACTCGCCTTTTTGAGATTCCACAATAAATGGCTGGAACTCCACATCCACATTGGTCGCTTCCCGGATACGATCGGATAAGTCACTCTATAACTCTATCCAGTTCAATCGAGGTATGCTAGACTCGCCTCTTGCTACACATTCAATGCCAAGGGACTCAAAATACCGCACCAACCGCTCATCATGAGCTTCAATCCAATTATCTTGTCTAGAATATTTCCTACTCAAGGCATCGACCACCACGTTGGCCTTGCCTGGCGTATACTGAATCACCACGTCGTAGTCCCCAAGGAACTCAACCCACCTGTGTTGCCGCATGTTCAAGTCTTTTTGATCTAGAAGATACTTCAGGCTTTTGTGGTCCGTGAAGATCTCCACTTTCGTACCGTACACATAGTGCCTCCACAACTTCAACGCAAAGATTACCACCGCTAACTCCAAGTCATGGACGAGGTAATTTCTCTCATGATATTTCAACTGTCTAGATCCAAAGGATATCACATTGCAATGTTGCACTAGCACGCAACCCAAACCGCAACCTGACGCGTCATTAAAGATATGAAATCCTTCAGTTCCTTAAGGGTGACTTAGGATTGGAGCCGACATCAAACTTTCCTTCAAGATATCAAATTCTTGATTGCACTCCTGTGTCTACACAAACTTCTGGCCCTTACGAGTCAGAGTAGTGAGGGGCAGAGCTATCTGCGAAAAGTTTTCCACAAATCTTCTATAGTACCCAGCTAGTCCAAGGAAACTCCTGACTTCCGCCACGATGCTCAGAACTGGCCAATCCCTGATGGCCTCAACTTTCGCCGGATCTACCTCCACCACTTCACCACTAATCACATGGCCCAAAAATGCAACCTTCTCTAATAAGAACTTGCATTTCGAGAACTTTGCAGAAAGTTGGTTCTCTCTCAAAGTCTGCAATACTACTCTCAAATGAGCCTTATGCTCCGCCTCTGATTTGGAATACACCAAGATATCATCAATGAAGACAACCACAAACGAGTCTAAGTACTCCCAAAACACTCGGTTCATCAAATCCATGAAAACTGATGGCGCATTCGTCAACCCGAACGACATTACCGAGAACTCGAAGTGATCATACCTCATACCAAATGATGTCTTGGGTACATCCTCATCTCAAATCCGCAACTGGTAGTACCCTGACTTCAGGTTCAACTTAGAGTATACCACTGACCCTATCAACTGGTCGAACATGTCATCTATCCGTGTGATCAGATACTTATTCTTGATGGTTAGTTTATTCATCTCTCGATAGTCTATGCACAACTGTATACTACCATCTTTCTTCTTAACGAACAGCACTGGCGCGCTCCATGAAGAAGAGCTGAGTCTAATGTACCCCTGCTCCAACAGTTCCTATAACTGTACCTTGAGCTTGGCCAACTCCTTCAATACTATCCCTAAAGGAGGACGTGACACCGACCTAGCTTCTAGCACTAACTTAATCGAGAAATCGATCTCCCGTCGAGGAGGTGCTCCAGGAAGCTCCTTAGGAAACACATCCTCAAATTCTGCCACTACCGGCACTTCTCCAAGTGATAGCTTGGAAAGGTGAACTTCCAACAATGCTACTAAAGCTACTCCTCCCTATTTAATTGCCCACACCAACTGTATGGCCAAAATCAGGGAATAGTCCACTCCACTAAGACCCTCAAATTTGACTTCTTCCTTTCCATCGCTTCTCAGGGTCACTACCTTAGATAGGAAGTCAATACTGGTGCATTGCTCTGCCATCCAGTCCATCCCCATGATCACATCGGACTTGGCTAACGGTAGAACCGCTGCTACCAACATGAAGTCAACTCCGTCTAAACTCCAACCAATACGCCCTTTCGTCTCGATGGTCATGAAAAACCAATTGGGCATGTACACTCTAAGCTCTGCATTTGTAGAAAAAGGCTCGACTCCAATTCTCCGGATAAAGCACTCCGCAAGAAAAGAGTGTGATGCTCCTGTATCAAGCAGTACCCTAGCGGGGAAACCAGAAACTAGCACGAAGCCTAAAACACAGACAATACACATAAAAGTCTTGAAAGTCTAAAGCCAATAAATAAACTTAAGCTTTCCTATACCTGTCACCACATAGGGTTGTCGAATCGCTTCCTGTTGCCCAAGGTTGTAAGCCCTTGGCTGCATGAGTTGGAACCATGAAGCACTCAACTCTGTCATCTTCCAATTCTCCGCAGCACTGGGACCGGAGCACACTGGCTGTTCCTGCCTTTTCTCTTGCTCATCATCACCTTCAATACAAAAATGTGCTATGTGGCCTGACTTGCCACACTTATAGCATGTTGGCGGTCCCTTGAAGCGAGATCCCCCGATGTTGTACTGTTCTTCTCCCATGACTTGAAGGGATGGGGATTATTCCTCCATTTACTCCCTTTAGCCTTCCCTTGCGATTGAGAAGACTTTCCCTCTCCCTGCTTGACTTTCAGTCCCTTTCAACGTTGGTTTCATTCCACATCACTTTCCAACTTCCTGACAGCCTCTATCAAGTCGTTGAAACTCATATTCTTCATAGCAATAAGGGGTTGTCTCAAATTCTCCCTCAACCCATGGTAGAAGAGATTGTTCCTCTCCTCATCGTCAGCCATGGTCATTCCAGCATAACAACCCAATTGAGTAAACTCTTGAACGTACTCATCTACAGTCTTATCCCGCTGCACCAAGTGAAAAAACTGCCACTGAAGGACTAACCTTGTTGATGAAAGGATATACTTCTTTAAGAAGGCATTCCCGAACTCTCTTATGGACGAGATGTGTCTAGGAAACTGGCGGCCGCTATGGTTCACCCACCACAACTTAGCGTCACTTTCTAACATGAAGGTCGCAAACTGAGACTACTTCTTCTCTAGCATCTCTTCCGCCCTCAGAAGTTCCTGAATCCTCGCCCAACAGTCCTCCACATTGATCGACATGTCGAATCCCTTGAATGTTGGAGGATGGAAACTTAGAAAATACTTCATCTGTCGGTCTCCTTGCCCAACAACCACTCCCTCAGCAGACAGCTCTATCTGCCTTACTCCTTCACCCGGTATGACCAATGTTGCATATGGGGTAACAAGAGTCGTTACATGTGCAACAAGGTTCATAACTTGTGCTGCTGCTGCAGCTTGGGCCGCTACCATTACCTATGCAAGCATGCGACAGAAATTAGTCGGGGTTACACCCATGCCCATAGGACCCTGAGCAGTAGCACTGCTCGCCGAAGGCTCCTCTTGCGGCCTCGACGTCCCCGCATCGTCGCTTGAACCCTTAGTAAAAGCAAGGTAAAACAAGAATCAACTTCTATTCGTAAAACTTAGACACTAGGACACTCATGGTCCCGGGATAGTCCTATGTGGATAACTTCATTACGCGATCCAATGATGTCAAATCGACCACTAAACCTTACCTTTGACTCTAACCTCCCTCTGATATAAAATTGTAACACCTCCCCTATAATAACCGTATAATATGGGTCTGGCCGGGCCCCCACAACATATAGACTCCATAGCTTAAGCATTATAAGATGATATAAAATTACCCAACTCAAAACTCAGAAATAAACAGTGGAAAAAACAACTAACAAGAATTTATTTACTATTAAAGGAGTACAAACCAGCCTTAAGGCCTTACAATAACCAATTGTCCAAAAACTGAAATAACAACCTCAAACAGAGCAACGTGCCTTGGCACTCCAAGTCTACCTCGACGTGCAAGTTGGAAACATAATGCACAAAGCATAACACTCAATAAAACAAGCTACTAATTAAAAAGTCCACTTCATGAGGCTCAGACCTTTTTGGCCGGCGAGCTTGCTCCCGCATGTGACCCTTGCCCAGTAAAAGTTTATTGTAACGTGCGTCAGCAAAAGCTGATCTCAACTGTGTGACCAACACATCTCCTCCCCGCCGTCCCTAGTGGACCCCGGGGCAGTCCATCATCCTACAGGTCAGCACTTTGTATGCAAATGTATATAAACATACAAAGTAAAGAAACATGTTAGGATGTCACATACATCAAACACGTTTCTAGGTTGAGAAGTTAATAAAAAGGGGCCTACTATGCAACATGTATGCAAACCTGGGTTTCACCCAAGACACCCTATAGTGCATGAAACTAACATATCATCACACATCAACTTATCACATCACACAGGTACTTCAATTTCCCCTAATGGCATTCAAGCCGCCACAAAAAACTATTGCCAAGGCCCCACCACCCACTTATGAGTCTCAAAACCCAGGCTTTCCTGCAAGATCTGACTTCTCACATCAGGATTCTGTCTCACAAACAACAAACCGATGCCCAGAACCCTTGCTTGACCCCACCCGCTCATGGGCTTTATCGTCTGGGCTTATCAAAAGCTTAGCATTCTCGTCAATTTCATAGAAGGAGACTTGTCTCACCGGGACACTCTCCATACATGACTTGCACGTCACGGGCTAGGCAGCCGAACATAGAGACAAAGTAATGCCTTTGCACATCACAATCAATAGCCTTTCCCACCCTAATCCACCATTTGTTCTCGCACGAAATAAAGGGGGGACGAACATCACAAATGTATTCTTGCCACAAACGAATTTCTAGCAAAATCCTTAAGGCTCGTTATGTAACATCACCGAGTCGGACTAATGGTCACGACTACGGCTTCACCCACAATGCCTAATCCACTAGCGGAGCGGATTTCTAATGCAACATTATGCCGGGGACAAACACAATCGATCCGGTGGCTCTTCTTGAACCATGGCAACATGAACCCCACTCATTTGAGAGATCCGATGCATAAATACTTGAAATAAAGCAAGATTAAAAACTGATGCCATGCACCCATCCTAAAGACTGATAGGATAAGTGTCGTTACCTTACGACTCCTCTTCCTAGCCATGGAAAACTCGATTTGCACTGATGAAAGTGTGCGCCGTCAAGTACTCTCCACGGATCTGGCCTCGGATTGACGATCGGAGCCCCGAAGCTTCGTTAATGGCGGAGAAAACCCTTCTTCTTCCTTCTCCAAACTCTTTCTCCCAAACCCTAAATCTCAATCAATGGAGAAGAAAATGAGAGGAAAGATCCTCTCAGCCCTACTTATGCCTCTTGGACGGAGTTTCATGGGCCATAGGATACAACCAAAGCGAAATAAGATGGTTTGAACACAGATCTACGGAACTGCTTCCGTCCACTACCGCCGGGCGATAACCACCTATCGCGCTGTGGTAGCTTCCCGAGCCCTCAGTCAAAAAATAATGTCGCGCTACCGCCGGCGGTAGAAATACCGTTGCGTAGTAGCTCACTCAGCGCTTCCATCTCAATGCAAGAAGTCTAACGCCAAACGATAACTAGCTAACGCCGCACTCTATCATTCAATGCCTCCACTCAATGCCTACCACTTAATGCACTCAATGCTAGGCTACCGCCGAGCGGTAGCTATCTAACGCCGCACGCTAACTTCCAGAGGCTCAAATACTGGAAAATTGGGGTGTTACATCCCGTACTGCCGAGTTGAGCCCCTGGCTCTCATACCTGTCACCTAGCGGGTCGCCGCAACATAAGTCTGCAAAAAGGCCAAACCTGACCCTAAGGTTGGCGAGGTCGTCCATGCTGATCTGGTCCCTATGCTCGGTCCCCTAAAATGATGTGGTCCACCGATCGTTTTTAAAATACTAAGCCACTATCGTCCTCGCCTCACCCCCGCGACTCTTAGGCACCGTGCGAGAAGGATGAAAGCGGAGGACAACAAAGCAGAGTGGAACAAGCAGGTGACAACTACCATAGCAGGTGTATGTACAAAAAAACTATAACAAGAAAGCAGTAATGTAAACAAGTAAAGTAGAGCAGTAAGTACATGTAATGTAAACTATGGAATAAGTTACCTTAAATTATATGAATGTCCATACAAACTTATAAGTTAAGGGGTCTTTTGCAAGGCTCCCATCGTATAAAAAGTCTCATATCAATTTATACGATGGGGTGTCAGGTTATATGCAAGTATGTGTTTAGTGATATGTTATGTCATGACTCATGCAAGTGCAACACACACACACACGACTCTATGCTGACAGACCTTTAGTTCCCCATTTTTGGAAGCTAGCATCACTCCCAGGAACCTTCTCCATAGCCAATGGAGACTGTGGGTCGGGCCACCCACTCCTAGGCGGGTATCCACACTATAAGGCCTAGCCCTTCATATGCTTAAACGCGAAGAACACAACCGCGGAGTCACCACGTACTATGCTGACCCACCACCAGACTTTCCCTTGGCTAAGTGTAAACCACATGCGCCGAGTCATCGCATCGACGTCGGTGCGAATGACCATCTAAAACTGAAGACCCACCACCTTTATGCACATGCAATTATGATAGATAGAAATCTCCGAGCCATTGGCTCCTCGGACTAACCTGTCCGTTACAATTACCTTCCGAGCCTTTGGCCCACCGAGCTAACTTTCCCATTTCCACAACCACCGAGCCTACCACTTGGATGTCTAAACCAAACTAACCTCACGAGTCACCCGGGTGAGTGAAAGTGAAGCCCTATTATATTGCTAATTACTTTTGTATTCATTTTTGTCTTACGGTTTATGGTTAATCTTGAACTGCTCAGGGCATTCCATGTGAAGGGCTCTCGGGAGCACTAGGAACTAGGATGGGCTGAAGCCCAAATCTCCTTTTTGCAAGATAATTGCTATTATTGGTGACTACCCATGTTCAAACCCTCTTAACATTACGCTTGAACTAACCCTATGTGTATTTAGACATCTTCCCGGGAAAGACGATCTATCGTCAGTCCCGAGTACAACTCTGCCCTTGCACAACCGGGCTCACAAATCCTACCTTCTCTTGGTGACCATATTCATTCTCATCCAGACCAGGTACACCAACTACCCTTTCCCATAACAGGATTCACATATTACTCTACTTTTATAGTTTCTACTATGTGTAAATCAACTAACCTATATGATGAGTATGAATGGTGACCCCTTCAAATATTCATATGATGACCTAATATTATTACTGGGGGTCAATAATTATATTTTAAGATTAAATCCAAAAGATAAATTTTTTCCTAACTTATTTGGCATTTATTTAATTTTCTGCAAAATCAGGTCAACTATGCTTTTGAACACCAAGTATAATTTTCTAACATGATATGGTCTTAACAAAATTATGACAAGTGTATATCATAAAAATAATAGTAAATATTGGAATTAAGAATTTTTCAAAAAGGTTTTGACCTCCAAACAAAATATTGATTAATTATCCATAAGCATAGGATAAAGCAGGAAATATTAGAATTAATAATCCAAAAATTATGGGAAAATTACAAGATGTTAAAAGTGACATGAAAAGTCTTCTAACCAAAAATAATAATTTACTAAGTCCATTTGGTTACATAAATAAATTACTTAAAGATATTCATTATAGGGCACTTTGTGAATGATCCTAAATGAAATATCTTCCAATAATTTTATAAAATTCACAAAATATTATAATGCCATAAGGTGTCCTCTGTCCAAGTTACATAATTTTTCAGTGGATATTCTCATAATTAATTTTCTTTCAATTAAGGCAAACATTGAGGTTGTGAATAAAGTACTAAATATATCAATCCAAAATTCATAATAAAATTATCAGAGATCAATGACATCAATATAAGCTTACTGCCAAAGTTTCATGAACATCCAAGATTATATATACATGAAATATCATCTGAAATAAAGTGCCCTATTTAACCTTTAAGTAGTTCAGTGGATAAATGTTCCTAAAAATTCCAGTAAAATTATCTAAGGCTTATTATCACCCTATGAAGTAGTCTACCAATATTAAAGTTAATCCAAGGACATATTACCCCATGTCCTTCTCAATACTCAAAGGGTAACCCTAGGTGTTGTACTAGGGTTTGTGAGCATATCCACCCCAAACCACCCAAAACCACTTATGAGGGGGTTATATGTGACTACAAGTCAGTGGACAAAGTTTTATCACATTTGTATGAGAAATGGTCACTCACTACACCTAGTGCACTTTTGACCTAATTTTCCCCTTATGAGACCAAACTTTGGTCACACCAATACCTATTCAAATCAACTCTAAATTGTCTGAGATTTTTACCAGTGTCATAGAATGACCCTAAGAATTATTTACCAAAATTTTGGGGGTATTAGAGGTCAATAAACCCTTCTAATTAAATCATACATGATTTATTAAATATTTACAAAAACTATAGAAAAATGTTTTCCAAAAATTCCCATTTTTGGATGTGTCAACGGTACTAGTAAGAGTGACTCCCAGTCCAATTTTAAAGTCATTTGGACATGTGGTTTAGTGGGGGCACTCAATTTAGTCTCTGACTAGCCCTATATATAGACTGCACCATTTTGAGTGTTGTTGTCAAACCACTTACCCAAATGGATCGAAATAAATTTTAATATAATGTAGCCTTCAAGGGATACAATTTTCATATTAACCATTGTTCATATTTCAGCCCCTAAGGGCCTTATTTTGTTGATTTAAAAGGTTCGCAGTAAAGGGGATAAATGAAACCTCAACTAATAATTATAATTATGCTGTAAAGATCTAACCGACATCATAGATTATGTTTTCTTCCTCCACCCGTTGGACATGATTTAACTGACCTAGAGGTTCTTCCAAGGCCATTTTTTGGCCACCCAGTCCCCACCCCGGCCGACCACCACCACCACCTCCGTTGAGGTGGTGGATATCGCCGGAAGGTGTGCCGACCGCCAGAGGGGCAGTTTTCGGCGAACCCTCAAGGAAGATCAAATCCGAAAATCCATGGAAAATGGAGATTGGAATCGGCTCAATTGAGATTGATTACTCATCCTAGTTGATCTAGATACTAGCACAAGGGGAGAGCAGGAGAAGTGGACCTTCTAGGGTGGCTGAAACCTTGCCGATCACCGTGTCACCATTTCCGGTGGTGGAGCTATCGGGTGCTCTGTAACAACACAACCAAATGCTTCGATTTCATCAAGGGAAGGGTTGAAACATCTCCTCTCAGGCTGGTGAAGCTTTTAAAATAGCCAAATGGGGGGAGGGGAGTGGCCATGGCATCAATGCCATTAATGGCCATAAGGGGAGAATTTCGGCCATGGTGGGTTCACTGCACCCAGCCACTGAAAGGGCCTGGAAAACCCCTTGATCTTCTCAGAGCTAATGGGGGAGATGAATCAAGCCTTTGGAGATGGAGAGAGGAAGCCCCTTGGCCTTCCTTGGCCATGAATGGCCCTCTTTCTCTCTCCTCCATTAAAGAGAAAATTAGATTTCACTCTCCTAGTCACCATTTCAAGAATATGAATGGCATTACATGTAAATATTAGCCCCCTAAAGTTAATGGGCCACTAAAGTTGGGCTTAGCCCAAGTGGCTTGAGCTTGGTTCATTTAGGCTAGTTTTACCTATTTAGGGCTGAGTTGACTATGGTCAATTTGACCTTTTGGGTTGACCCCAATGGGTCCATAGTGACCCATTGGCCTTTCCTAAGGTCTAGGGAGACTTGAGTAGAGTTGCTTTAACACCTTGTATGTCATTTGACCCTTAATTAGGACACTTTGACCACTTGGAGCTAGGGTTGACTTTGGTCAACTTGACCTCTTTAGTTGACCTCAATGGGTCCTTAGTGACCCAATGAGCCCCTTTTAGGGCTAGGGAGGTTTAAATTGGGTCAAATTGGCTAAGGGAAGGTCCTCTGGCCCTAGGTAGGACACTTTGACCATATAAGGGTTAGGGTTGACTTTGGTCACCTTGACCTTTTTATTTGACCCCAATGGGTCCTTGGTGACCCAATGAACCTTCTAAAGGGGTAGAGATGTTATGGTGGGGTCAAAGAGTCAAGGTGAGACCCTAAAGTCAAACCTTAGGTTAGGTAATTGGAAAGTGTTATTTGCAGATCATGGTGATCTAACCTTCATTCCTATGTTCACTTGGTCGTCCTAGGTTTTGTCATGACCTAGTCATGATAAAACCACTCTTACAGGTCTAGTTGTTTGAGGATGTTACAAATCCCAATAAACAAAAAAATAATTTCGTCCCCGAAATTCAGGTTAGGTCGGCGGGGTTTCTACTGAGAGTAACTGAATGTAACATCCCTCAAAAATTGAAGTTATACCTAATGCAAAGAGCTCCAGCTACTTCTGCTACATCAGATCTAGTGGCTCCCAGGTATGCTCCTCCTTTCCATGATTTGACCACATGATCTTGACCAACGGAACCTTCTCACGCTGCAAGACTCGCACTGTCGTATCATCTATCCTGACCGGCTCTAAGCAGACCAATCAATCAGAAGCTATTGAGCCATCTATACTAGTAACCTGCTGCTTCGACCTTAGTAGATCCTTTTTAAGAGTGAGATGTGAAAAACATCGTGAAAACCCGCTAACTCCTGCGGTAGCTCCGGTCTATAAACCAATGGGACGATCCGCTCCAGGATCCTGTAGGGCCCCTATATCTTGGACTGAGCTTCTTTTGCCCGCGTATGCGCAAGACTCCATGCATTAGACGTATCTTCAGGAACCCCCCTATCTCTAACCTGGAACTTTACCTGACAATGTCGTGCATCGTAATTCTTGGCCGATCTTCTTTGGGCCTCCATCATCCTATCTCGACTCAGTCACACCTGGGTATCTAGGTTCTCCACAAATTCCGAGCCGAGTGCCTTTGGATCCTCATCTTAGATCCAATACAGTGGAGTCCTGCACCTCCATCCGTATAATTTCTCATGAGGGTCATGCCTATACTGGACAGATGACTGTGGTTATAAGAGAGCTTGATCAGCGACAAAAGTCTCTCTTATGGCTCTCCGTGGTCCAGAATGTATAAGCATAAAAGATCCTGCGGTGACAGGGTGGTACGCTTTGTCTGCCCGTTCATATGAGGGTGGAGAGCTTTGCTGAATGTCGACCGAGAACCTAAATATGCCTAGACTGAACTTCTTTCCTTGTACATAAACCATCCATCCCGATCCGACAGGATCGTCTCGAGCACTTGACCTCTTCCAGCCGATAAACCTCACCATGTGTCACAGAATCCATGACATCTTTCTTTATTCTGGGGAATTACATGTTCTGATAAACACAATTTCTTCCGGTGACTTGAGTTCTCGTTTGTGAGTGTATACAACGACTCTATAAACATTCTCTACACAATCATGTTCTTATTCCTTCGAGTATGCCTGAGTAATCAATTAATTCAACTTCACGAGTCATATCTAAGGTCTACGTCTTTCAATATATTGTCTACTAACTTCTTTCAGTTTCCTTGAGTCATCATACTTCCGATGTTACAACATAGCGATTTAATCTTATTTTCCCAGATATCCTGAATCTTATTACCCATCATCTAATTTCACGTGATATCTTGTAATAGTTAAATCTCATAATTACTCCTCCTTATTACCATGACATTATCCTGGTAATGCTACAGATCATCATTCAAAACACGCTTTTACAAAATCTTATCTTCGCCCGAATAACGTCGAGTAAGATCAACTTCAATCTCACTATGTTTATGACACCACATTTTCTAAATTAAGTCTAAGGAAACCCAAATCAATAATTAATTTTCCCAATAAACAAAAGACAAGCCCCCAATAAATAAAAGATAAGCCCCTACCTACTTTAGGGGCTTATCTTATCTTCGCCCGAATATCTTCGATATTACCTTGTTATATTCGGGCTAGATATGCCCACAATCCTTAGGGTATTCAACCTTAGACTTGGGGTTCCATCCGTAAACTTATTGATATACTCCACACCTTTAAACTCTCCAGGTTAATATTTACGACCACTTTCTTAAGGTCAACTTGTGACCCGGTCCTAAATGGGTCTATTCTGAACCTGAATTCTTATCTGACCCTTGGTATTTGGTATGATGGTTGTCTCAACCTAATCGTGTTATTGGTACAAGGGTTGAGGCTCTATTTATTTGATCGTTTTGATACTCTATTTTGGGCAAACGCTGCCGGAAGGAGGGTAAACAAATGAACCTCCAGCGGCGTTTGCTCCGTTTCCACCCGCCCGCCTTGAGAAATTCCCCAAAAAGCTTCATTTGGAGCAGCCACCTCCCCCCTCCAATTCGAACACTCCGTTTCCACCCGCCGGATCGATCCGCCACCGCCGAACCAAATGAATCCTGAGTCTACGAGTCCCCTACTATTCTTTTAATGGATTGTAGGTCTCAATTCTCCTTAAGTTGGTCCTATTAGTTTAGGTAACAAGTGATAGTACTACTTGATGAGTAAAGTAGGGACATTAGAGTTTAAGCCTTAAGTACCTTATTTCACGTTTGACTCTTCCTCTAGTCATTTCGAGTTTCCTCGTATCTTAACTGAATTATACCTAAAGTCAATTTTGACCAGGGTATAACAAGAATCGTCTTGGTGAGTCAAGTTTCCTAGTTGGGTTGGCCTAACTCATTGATTTATGGACTATATATTGTGATTTTTACAGATGGACACACCATAGCTTTCGATGCTTAGTTTGTCCCCAAACTAATGCTCGAGTGGGGTGACCTAGTATTTTGTGGACTTCTTCTCTTTGGATCGAGGTTTCCTCTGATACCAGTTTGTAAGACCCCTTTTTTGCAACGCTACCAGGTCTTATGCCCAGAACCGTCATTTTGCGGTGACACTGACACTCAGGAGGGTCACCACTATAAAATGCCGATTCTGCCGGCATTGACGATCATAAAAAGGAGTATAAGTACAATTGAAAAAATATAAGTTCAAGTCCACAAGATCACATATATATATATATATATATATATGTAAAGGTGAGATAGTCCACAATGAGTACAAAGTACGAAAGAGAGTAGAAAAATGGGCTTAAGCCCGGTACATGTCTAATACAAATAATCTCTCTCTGACAACTCATACATCTAGCGGAAGCAACTGAAAACCATCTTCGACCAGTCGCTATGTAATAGTGGTAGCATGCAACAACTGCTCCTTATGTCCTGTCTCCTTGTCCTGCCGGTGCTGGTGCTCCTGCTGCTCGGTCCCCTAAAATGATGTGGTCCACCGACCGTTAGTCAAAAGACTAAGCCACTATTGTCCTCGCCTCACTCTCGCGACTCCTAGGCAACGTGCGGGGAGGATGAAAGTAGAGGACAACAAAGCAGAGTAGAATAAGAAGGTGACAACTACCCTAGCAGGTGTATGTACAAAAGAACTATAATAAGAAAGCAGTAATGTAAATAAGTAAAGTAGAGCAATAAGTACTTATAAAGTAAACTATGGAATAAGTAACCTTAACTTATATAAATGTCCATACAAACTTATAAGTTAAGGGGTTTTTTGCAAGGCTCCCATCATATAAAAATTCTCATACCAATTTATACGATGGGGTGTCAGGTTATATGCAAGTATGTGTGTAGTGATTTGTTATGCCATGACTCATGCAAGTGCAAATCACACACAGGACTCTATGCGCACAAACCTTTAGTTCTCCCCTTTTGGAAGCTAGCATCACTCCCAGGAGCCTTCGCCGTGGACAATAGAGACAGTGGGCCGGGCCACCCCACTTTTAGGTGGGTATCCGCACTACTAGGCCAAGCCCTTCGTACGCCTCAACGTGAAGAACACAACCACGGAGTCACCACATACTATGCTGACCCACCGCCAAACTTTTCCTTGGCTAAGTGTAAACCACACCCGTCGAGTCATCGTATCGACGTCGGTGAAAATGACCGTCTAAAACCGAAGATACAACACCTTTCTGCACATGCAATTATGATAGATATAAATCTCTGAGTCGCCGGCTCCCCGGACTAACCTGTCCATTATAATTACCTTCCGGGCCTTCGGCCCATCGGGCTAACTTGCCCATTTCCACAACCACCGTGCCTACCGCTCGGATGTCTAAACCAAACTAACCTCCCGAGTCACCCGGGTGAGTGAAAGTGAAGCCCTAGTATATTGCTAATTACACTTGTATTCATTTTTGTCTTACGATTTATGGTTAACCTTGGACTGTCCAGGGCATTCCCTGTGAAGGGCTCTCGCGGACACTAGGAACTACGATGGGCTAAAGCCCAAAGCTCCCTTTCGCAAGGTACTTACTATTATTGGTGACTACCCATGTTCAAACCCTTTTAACATTACACTTGAACTAACCCTATGTGTATTTAAACATCTTCCCGGGAAAGACGATCTATCGTCAGTTCTGAGCACAACTCTGCCCTTGCACAACCGGGCTCACAAATCCTACCTTCCCTTGGTGACCTTATTCATTCTCATATAGACTGGGTACACCAACTATCCTTTCCCATAACAGGATTCACATATTACTCTTCTTTTATAGTTTATACTATGTGCGGACCAACTAACCTACACGATGAGTAGTAATGGTGATCCCTTCAAATATTCATCCGATGACCTAAGATTATTACTGCGGGTCAATAATGATATTTTAAGATTAAATCCAGAAGATAATATTTTTTCCTAACTTATTTGGCATTTATTTAATTTTCTGCAAAATCAGGCCAACTGTGCTTTTGAACACCAAGTACAATTTCTAACATGATATGGTTTTAAAAAAACTATGACAAGTGTATATCATCAAAATAACATAAATATTGGAATTCACAATTTTCCAAAAAGACATTGACCTCCAAACAAATTATTGATTAATTATCCATAAGCATAGTATAAAGCAGGAAATATTAGAATTAATCATCCAAAAATTATGAAAAATTTCCAAATGTTAAAAGTGACATAAAAAGTCTTCTGACCAAAAATAATAATTTCCTAAGTCTATTTGGTAAGATAAATAAATTACTTAAAGATATTCAACATAGGGCACTTTGTGAATGATCCTAAATGAAATATTTTCCAATAATTTTATAAAACTTCACAGAACATTATAATTCTCTATGGTGTTTTATGACCAAGTTTCATAATTGTTCAGTGGATTTTTAACTCATAATTATTTTTCTTGCAATTAGGGCAAACATTGAGGTTGTGAATAAAATACCAAATATATCAATCAAAAATTCATAACAAAATTATTAGAGATATAAAACATCAATGGAAGCTCACTGCCAAAGTTTCATGAACATCCATGATTATATATAAATGAAATATCATTTTGAAATAAAGTGCCACAATTAACCTTTAAATAGTTCAGAGTGGATAAATGTTCTTAAAAATTCCGATAAAATTATCTTGGGCTTATTACTACCCTATGAAGTAGTCTACCAATATTTATGCTAATCCAAGGACATATGACCACATGTCCTTCTCAATACTCAAAGGGTAACCCTTGGTCTTGTACTAGGTTTATGGGCATATCCACCCCAAACCACCCCAAACCACTTGTAAGGGGGTTATTTGTGACTACAAGTCAGTGGCCAAAGTTTTACCACATTTGGATGAGGAATGGTCACTCCACCTAGTGCACTTTTGACCTAATTTTCCCCTTATGAGAACAAATTTTGGTCACATCAATACTTATACAAATCAACCCCAAATAGGCTAAATTTTTTACCAATGTCATATAATGACCCTAAGAATCATCAACCAAAATTTTGGGGGTATTTGAGGTCAATAAACACTCTAATTAAATCATACATGATTTATTAAATATTTACAAAAACTATATAAAAATGTTTTCCAAAAATTTCGATTTTTGGATGTGTGAACGGTATAGGTAAGAGTGACACCCAGTCCATATTTCAAGTCATTTGGACAAGTGGTTTAGTAGGGGAACTCAATTTAGTCTCTGACTAGCCCTATGTATAGACTGCACCATTTTGAGTGTTGTGGTCAAACAACTTACCCAAATGGATCAAAATTAATTTTAAAATAAAGTAGACTTCAAGGGCTACAATTTGTATATTGTTCAATGTTCATGTTTCAGCCCCTAAGGGCCTTATTTATTTGATTAAAAGGTTCACAGTAAAGGGAATAAATGAAACATTAACTAAAAATTATAAATATGCTATAGAGATCTAACCGACGGCCCAGATTATGTCTTCTTCCTCCAGCCATTGGCCATGATTAACCGACTTGGAGGTAATTCCAAGGCCATTTTTCGGCCACCCAGTCCCCACCCCGGCCGGCCACCACCACCACCACCTCCGTTGAGGTGGTAGCTATCGCCGGAAGGCGGCACGACCGCCAGAGGGGCGGTTTCCGGCGAATCCGCAAGGAAGCTCAAATCCGAAAATACATGGAAAATAGAGCTTGGAATCAGCTCAATTGAGCTCGATTACTCATCCTAGTTGATCTAGATACTATCACATGGGGAGAGGAGGAGAAGTGGACCTTCTAGGGTGGCTGAAACCATGCCAATCACCGTGTCGTCCTTTCTACTGGTGGAGCTATCGGGTGCTCTGCTACAACACAGCCAAATGCTTCGATTTCTTCAGGGGAAGGGTGGAAACGTCTCCTCTCAGGCTAGTGAAGCTTTTAAAATAGCCAAATGGGGGAGGGGAGTGGCCATGACATCAATGCCGTTAATGGCCATAAGGGCAGAATTTCGGCCATGGTGGGTTCACTACACCCAGCCACTGAAAGGGCCTGGAAAACCCCTTGATCATCTTATAACTGATGGGGGAGATGAATCAAGCCTTTGGAGAGGGAGAGAGGAGGCCCCTTGGCCTTCCTTAGCCATGAATGACCATCTTTCTCTCTCTTTCTTTCTCCTCCATTAAAGAGAAAATCAGCTTTCTCTTTCCAAGTCACCATTTCCAGAATATGTATGGCATTACATGTAAATATTAGCCCCCTAAAGTTAATGGGCCACTCAAGTTGGGCTTACCCCAAGTGGCTTGGGCTTGGTTAGGACATTTTTGCTAGCTTGATCTATTTTAGGGTTGAGTTGACTTTAATAAATTTGACCTTTTGGGTTGAGCTCAATGGGTCCTTAGTGACCCATGGGCCTATCCTAAGGTTTAGGGAGACTTGGGTAGGGTTAGTTTGACACCTTGTACGCCACTTTACCCTTAATTAGGGCACTTTAACCACTTGGAGCTAGGGTTGACTTTGGTCAACTTGACCTCTTTAGTTGACCCCAATGGGTCCTTTGTGACCCAATGAGCCCCTTTTGGGCTAGGGAGGTTTAAATGGGGTCAAATTGGATATGGGGAGGTCCTCTGGCCCTAGATAGGGCACTTTGACCATTTTAGGATTAGGGTTGACTTTGGTCAACTTGACCTTTTTAGTTGACCTCAATGGGTCCTTGGTGACCCAAAGAACCTTCTAAAGGGGTAGGAATGTTATGGTGGGGTCAAAGAGTCATGGTGAAGCCCTAAAGTCAAACCCTAGGTTAGATAATTGGAAAGTGTTATTTGCAGATCATGGTGTTCTCACCTTCATTCCTATGTTCACTTGATCTTCTTGGGCTTCCTAGGGTTTTGTCATGACCTAGTCATGACAAAACCACTGTTAAGGGTCTAATTGTTTGTGGGATGTTACAACCAGCTAGTGGCAGCCTGGCAACAGGATCTTCTCGGGGTCTGGGGGTAGACTCTCTCAAGTGACATCCATCCCTGCCAGCTAGTGGGATCCTGGCAATGGGATCTTCTCGGGATCTGGAGCAGACTCTCTCGAGTGACATTTAGCCCTACTAGTTAGTGGGAGCCTGTCAGTGGGATCTTCTTCGGGTCTGGGTAGGCACTCTCGAGTGAAATTTAGCCCTGCCAGCTAGTGGGAGTCAGACAGTGGGATCTTATCGGGGTCTGTGGCAGACTCTCTCGAGTGATCTCCAGCCCTACCAGCTAGTGGGAGCCTTGCAGCGAGATCTTTTCCGGATCTAGGTAGACTCCCTCGGGTGACTTCCAGCCCTGCCAGCTAGTGGGAGCCTAACAACGGGATCTTCTCATGGTCTGGGGCAGACTTTAATGTGACATCTCACCCTGACAGCTAGTGGGAGCCTGGCAGATGGATATTCTCGGGGTCTGGGTAGACTCTCTTGAGTGACATTCAGCCCTACGAGCTAGTGGGAGCCTGGAAGCCAAATCTTCTCGGGGTCTGGGGTAGACTCTCTCGAGTGACATCTAGTCCTGACAGCTAGTGGGATCCTAGCAGCGGGATCTTCATAGGGTCTGTCTAGACTCTCTCGAGTGACATCCATCCCCTCCAACTAGTGGGAGCCTGACATCGAGATCTTCTCAGGGTTTGTGTAGACTCTCTCGAGTGACATATAGCCATGCTTGCTAGTGGGAGCCTAGCAGCGGGATCTTCTTGGGGTCTGAAGCAGACTCTCTCGAGTGACATCTAACCTTGCTAGCTAGTGGGAGCCTAACAAAGGGATCTTATCAGGGTCTGGGTAGACTTTATCGAGTGACATCCAGCCCTTCCATCTAGTGGGAGCCAAGCAGCAGGATCTGCTCGTGGTCTGGGGCAGACTATCTCGAGTGACATCCATCCCTGCCAACTAGTGGGAGCCCGGCAGCAGAATCTTCTCGGCATCTGGGTAGACTATCTCGAGTGATATCCTTCCATGCCAGCTAATGGGAGCCTGGTATCAAAAACTTCTCGGGGTCTGGGTAGACTCTCTCGAGTGACATATAGCCCTGCAACAAGTGGGAGCCTTGTAGTGGGATAATCTCAGAGTCTAGGGCAGACTCTCTCGAGTGACATGCAGCCCCGCCGGCTAGTAGGAGCCTGATAGTGGGATCTTGTCAAGGTTTATGAACATCACCTTCCACACAAGCTATTGCAAAAAGATCTAAAAAGCCATGATGTCTCATATTTACAAAAAGGATGTTATACCCTTTGTTCATGGATAGAAGCGCTTCAAGTCATCACCGCATCAGGTTTGACTGAGGGCCTCGCCCTCCACATTCTGGAGGCGATACCCCCTGACCTTAATACCTCTTTGATAATGTGTGGACCTTCCTAGTTTGGGTTGAGCTTCCCCACGACTGCTGATCTTCCTGCGACATCTACCTTCTTGAGGACCAAGTCCCCTTCCGCGAACTGCTTGACCCTGACATGCTTGTCAAAATACTTGGCCATCGGCTGCTTAATTTCTTCCTGCCTAACAGTGGCCATATCTCGAAGTTCCTCCGTTAGATCCAAGGAGAGTCGCAACTTTTCCTCGTTCTCAGCTCTTTATTCCTCTCCCCCTTCTTCCGCCTCGATTACCTGAGGTGTCCGGACCTCGAACTCTATTAGGAGCACATCCTCACAGCCGTGGGAGAGCTTGAATGGGGTCTCTCCTATGGCCATATTGGGAGTAGTTTTAAGGGCCCACAGGACTGAAGGGAGCTGCTCCACTCAGCTCCCCTTCAAGTTCTCGACCTTCTTTTTCAATAAATTCACAATGATCTTATTCGCTGCCTCCACCTGCCCATTGCACTTGGGGTGATGGACTGATGTGAACTTGAGATCTATCCCAAGCTGTCCATAAAAACTGATAAACTCGGCGCTGGCGAACTGCGGCCCATTGTCCGTGACAATGGCCTGAGGCAACCCGTATCAGCAGATGATCTCCCCCCACACAAAATTTTTAACCACCTGGGAGGTCATCTTGGCTAGCGCATTCACCTCTAACCACTTAGAGAACTAATCTATCATCACCAATAAGAACCTCCTCTACACACTGGCCTGAGGGAAGGGTCCCACAAGATCAATTCCCCATATAGCAAAGAGCCAGGGCATAGTGATGTTCCTGAGTCTCTAGGCTGGTAGCAGTTTGAGAGGGGCGTACAACTAGAACTTCTTCGCGAACTTTGTGCTATCCTTGCTCAAGATCGGCCAGAAATACCCTTGCCTTACAATCCTCCATTCCAGGGTCCTGCTCCCTGAGTGACACCCGCACTCCCTAGAGTGAACCTCCTCTAAGATCCTCGGGACCTCATCTCAGCCATGTAACATTCCAGAAGCCCTGAGAGAGTCTTCCGATACAGCCTCCTCTCACGCATTAGATAGTATACCGACTTATATTTGAAGCACTTTTTATCCTAACCCTCCGGGAACTCTCCTGAGGACAATAAGGTGTGAAAGGGTCCATCCAGGAAGGGTGTTGATCCACCTTCATCAGCTCCCCCTCTTTGATGGAAGGGTGGAAGTGGTCGGTAAGATTTCCCCTGCATGAGGTCCGAACTTGGCAAGCTAGTCCACCTGCTCGTTTTCTTCCCACGACACATGCCTGATGGAGAATGTTTGGAGCATGTTGATGATCCCCTTCACCTTTGCCAGGTACTATTAGAGAATAGTCTCCTTTGCCTCGAACTCAACATTGATCTGCGAGGACGCCACCATGGAGTCTGTTAGCACCTCCACGTCCCACACTCCCATCTCCCTGGCCAGCCAAAACCCTGCGATCATTGCCTCATAATCCGCTTGATTATTAGTGATGGGAAAATTGAATAACCATGGTTTGCTTATTTTTTGTCCCTTGCGGACTTTCCAAAATCACCCCTACCCCCAGGGAGTGCCTCCCCGACGTGCCATCCACCTTCACCCTCCAAGAAACTGGGTGAGTTGGCTCGGCCTCCGCCACCTCGACCACATAGTCGGCCATTTCCTAGGCCTTGATCGAGAGGTGAGAGACAAAGGAGATGTCAAACTCGCTCAACTCCACTGACCACTTTACAAGCCTTCAAAAATGCTCCACCCCTCAAAGATGTTGCGAAGGGGGTGGTCAGTCACCACCTGAATAGAGTGTGCCTAGAAATATGGATGGATTCTTAGGGCCGAGATGACTAGGGCGAAGGCCAACTTTTCCAAAATAGGGTATCTGAGCTCTGCCTTCCTCAGGACCCTACTCACATAGTAGATTGGCAGCTATTTCTTTCCCTCTTCCCAGACCAGAACAGAGCTCAGGGCCTTAGCCCCAATACCAAGGTACAGGGATAGATCTTCCCCCTCCTTCGATCCCTAGATCAAAGGAGCCTGGGTCAGTTGACTCTTCAAGTCTTGGAAGGCTCCCTCGCATTCCTCAGACCATTCGAATTTCTGGCCACCTCTCAACTCTTTGAAAAAAGCTAAGCACTTCTCTCCAGCCCGGGAGAGGAACCTGCTCAGCCCCACCAGCTTCCCTGTCAGGCACTGGACCTCTTTGGCGTTCCAAGGTGACCCAAACTCCATGATGGACCATACCTTATCTTGGTTGGACTCCACTCCTGCGGGAGTAAGGAGATGGACTATGAACTTGCCCCTGCTAGCCCCAAAGACACTCTTCAAGGGGTTCAACCTTATTTTATATTTTCGCAGGGTGCTGAAGGTCTCTTCTAGATCCTGGAGGTGAGAGTCAATATCCTGACTTTTGATCATGAGATCATCCACGTACACCTCCAGGTTCCTTCCCTTCTACTCCCGGAAGACCCAGTCCATCATCCTCTGATATGTTGCCCCTACATTCTTTAGCCCAAAGGGCATCATTTTATAGCAGTAGCACCCATCCCCGGTAATGAAGGAGACATCTTTTATGTTGAGTGGGTGCATCCTAATTTGATGATAGCCCGAAAAAACATCTAAGAAACTCATTAGAGAAAAATCAATGGCTGAGCCCACCAACGCGTCGATTAGAGGCAAGGGGTAACAATCCTTAGGACATGATTTATTCAAAAGAGAGAAATCTTTGCACATCCTCCAGCGACCATCTCCTTTTTTAACCATTACAACATTGGAGATGTAACGACAACGTTTATTTTAATTCCTTTAGTGACGTATTTTTGACGTCAGGGCGTTACGTTGACACATAATTGACGGGTACCGTTGCTGGAGCGTGAATTTTGCTCATTTGGTATCTGAGGTTTTGGCATAGAATATTAGCACGGCTAAATTCTAATGTGTTTTTGAGATTTCCCTCGCGAGCCGGGATTGTTTTGGAACTCGGTGCAACCTTTTTGAGATATCTGGTGTTTTGACTTCGGGGAGTTTTTACCCGAGTTTGGTTTGTCGGATTTTGATTTCGACTTCGTCGTTGGATTCGTAGCATCAATATTTAGTTTAGGTGTGAATTTCGTAGGAATCCGAGATGATTTGGAATTTCCGATCGTTTGGACGTTTATGGTAATAATAATAAATTACATTATTTATGTATTATAAGTATAAATACCCTTACGATTTAGACATAACCCTATTCATTGTTTTCTTCCCTAGCCGTCAGACCAATTCGTCGTATATGACAGTCTAAGTAAAGATAAATTCGTTGTATATGCAAGTGAGTAGAATTCGTCAAATATGAGTTTTGGACTAAGGTAAATTCGTCAAGTATTCTCGACGAATTCGTCGAATATCAGTGTTGGTGTTGAGTGAATTTGTCTAGGCATCGACTGACCTGTGAGTCTAAGTAAGATTCATCGAGTAATCTTGACAAATTCACCGAGTATCAGTCTCAGCGTTGGGTGATTATGCGTTAGTTGAGTTTTAGGCATCGAGTATGAGCCTTAGTGTTGAGTGATTTGGTCTTAGCGTCGAGAGCATCGAGTGCCGGTGAGGCTAAGTCTAATTCATCGTATAATCTCGACGAATTCGTCGAGTATTGTCAGTTTGGCGTCGAGAGCATCAAGTGAACCATATGCCATTGAGTGCTTTGAGTGTTACTGTCTTTGGCATCGAGTGCGCTGAGTGAACTTAGCTAGGCGTCGAGTGAAGGAATAGAGTGAAGCAAATTTCGCTGAGTTAAGTCCAGGCGTCGAGTGAGACTGCTTTGGCATTGAGAGCATTGAGTGAACTCCAGATTCTTCGAGTATACTCGACGAATTTTCCGTGAACTTGGGCAAATTACGCTGATTCGTCGAGTATCATGGTAATGTTAGCTGAATCATCGAGTATTGTTAAGATAGTCAATTTTTCTAAGTATAATTCGTTGAGTGTCTACTATATTCGTCTAGTATACTCGACGAATCAGTATGGACTTAGTATTTTCTCGCTGAATTGAGCCAATTCGTTGAGTATGGGCCTTAGGGTAAATTTTGGAATTTTTTCTTCCTTCTTGTCATTGGAGAAGCCTTGTGTTTTGGTTGGGGTTTTATAGGTGTTTAAGGATGTTTAGGTGTGACCCATGGTTGGCAGTGGATAAAGGACCACCAACCTAGTGTCTGCTCGTGAATCATTACACTTAGTGGGTTTTTTGGTGTTTTCTCTTGGATTGTTGGGTTGTGTTGGACATTGTGGCCACCACCACAGTCCTTTTTGAGATGTTTGGACTGTTGGGTTGTGTTAGACATTGTAGCCACCACCATAGTGCCTTTTTGAGATGTTTGGACTATTGGGTTGTGTTGGACATTGTGGCCACCACCACAATGGATTTTGGAGATGTTTGGGTATGTTTGTTTGTGTTGGACATTGTGGCCACCGACTTAGATCCATTTTTACCGGTGTTAATGATTCACGTGTTTAGAGCAGTTCAATCTCTTCATTCTTATTGTATAGACATATGTTTTTATGCTGACTCTTACAGATATTCTCGGAGCTTGACTTCATTTCGCACTTGGTGCAATTTCCTTACTCTTGGACTTTATAAGTTAATAATTTAGTACTGTTTTATTTCTCATCTGATGTAGTTTGGTAGCCTTTCCTGCTTAGGTTGGTAACCCTTAAACTCATTTGCTTTCATCTACTGATGATCTTTTTACAACTTGTATTTTATTGCTGAGGTATTCTTTTCTTTTGAATGCCTCAGGTTTAGAGAAGTAGTCAGTTGAGCGGCTAGGGTTGGTTGTGGTTAGTGGTCTGCAGCTGTTGCAGTTGTCTTTTCCTCACCATTGTGAGGTAGTTTTGTTGTTTTTTTCCTTTAGTTTAGACATATATGCTTTTAGTGGGTTCGTGTCAGGTTGTTGACACCCACTGGAGATTTTGGTTGAATGTTAAGTTACTTGCTAGCTGTTAAGTCTATTTCTTGATGATTTGTTGGATTTACTTGCTCTCTAGGAAGGTTTTATGCTAGGTTGCATGTTAGTTATTTTAAAGTATAAAACAATCATTTTTGGCTATCTCATGCATAACATATTTTAACCCAAGCCATTATATTTTAAAAAACGTAAAAATTATTTCTATACTTATATTAAATCTAGAGGTATGCATATCATGAGTTGTCCTATTTAGATGTTTATACTCATATATGATGTTAATCAATATAAACAAAGTATTTTTCGCAACGTATATTCATGTTTTCACTTGTGGACTACCTGATCTACTAAGCCGAGGGATACGACTATCAAAACTTAACTTAAATTGCAGTTTCTTCATAATAACTTGAGGATTTCATATAAAGTGTTAGGTTTGGGTTCTTGCCTGAGCGTCTGCAGTTATCTCCTATACGACGTGGCATCACGACGCGTGTTTTCTCTTACTCTGATATATCGTTTAAATGCGGATAAAATGTGGGTTGTGAAGGGAGACCCATCCTGGATACTGGATCTCTGAAATAAATCTGGCCTTAAGGAGCTTACCAACCTCCTCTTGGATGGGTTTGACCAGCTTGTCCGCAGTAGACCTCTTCGTTTGCCATATGGGGAGGCCTCCGGATGCAGGTTGAGGCGGTGGCATGCAACATATGCATCAATCCCTGGCATGTCCACCACGCTCTATGCGAAGACCTCCCCATTCTTTTGGATTCACTATATCACCCTCCCCTGGTCCTCTAGAATCAGTCCCCCGCAGATCTGCACCTTCTCCACCCTACCTTCCCGAGTGAGAACCTCCATCTCCATAACCTATTCCGCTACCTCCAGCCGGGACTGCTCCTCCCACTCACCAACACCCCTCTTGTCTGGGACTAGAGCCGCCTCCTCCTTAGCTTCCTTCATGGCCATCACCTCAGCCTGCTCTCCCGAAACTTCTTCCGCTGCCCCTACTTGGGCATGGATCTCTTCCTCCACCTCCATCTCCTCTACTTCCTCTATAGCCTTCTGCCTGGACACTTCCTCCATCCTCCTCTCCATCTCCTCGGCTCCCTCTTGCAAAAAGATGGCATTGACTGCCATGAAATAACATTCCCTTGCCACCTTGGTGTCTCCCCAGACCCGGACCTTGACGCCCTCGGCATTGAACTTGAGGTACTGATGGAACGAGGAGGGAATGCAATGGAAGGAACTGATGTGGGGACATCCTAATATAGCATTGTAGCTAATGGGAGCGTCTACGATGAAGAACCGATAGTTTCTGGACTAGCCCCCAGGGTAACATGGAGTCCCACTCCTCCTTCAACCTCCTTCCTCTCCCCGGAGAATCCGAATAGAGGACTATCTGAGGCCATCACCCTCCTGGCCTCAACCTTCATCGCATCAAATGCCTTCTTAAAGACGACGTTAACCGAACTCCCGTTATCAATGAGGATCTGAGAGACGGTAAAATTTTCGAACATGGCCTGGATCACCAACGTATCGCAAAATGGATCCTCATGATCCGACATGTCCTTCCTCATGAAGGTAATCTTATATTCTAGGGGTGGGGTTAGGGATGTAGAGGCAATGCTCGGACGGTACATGGTGTGGAGACTCGCCTTATAGGAGGCCTCGATACATGCCCCCCATGGATCACCTCGATCCCTCCTCGGCTCCCTACATCGGCCCTATCCTCAACCTGCCCTGCCCCACGGTAGGACCTCTTCAATCTGCACCTCCTGACGAGGCTGCGGCTGCTACTTCTCTTTGGTTCCTCTTAACTCCAGGAACTTCGGGCACGTGGTTGTGGCGTGTCCTTCCTCCTGATGGAAATCATATTAAGGCAGCTCCACCCTGCCTTCCTTCCTCCTCCTCTGACCTCTCCTCCTCCCCAGGGCTATCATCATAGCCTGATCTTGATTGGGGAGGGGGGTATCTGGCCCTACCTCCAACCTAGAGGGTTGAACTGGCCTTGTCCCCCTTGGTGGTGGTCTCCTCCATAGAAACCTCTCCTTGGTCCCTGGTCCTGCTGCTCTGGCTTCCTCCAGCCTAGCTGATTATTCGGCTCCTGGTGGCCCCACCTCGGCTGCTGCTGCTCCCTCTACCTGGGATCTTCCCTCCTACCCCTTGCTACCTCCTATCTCCTTCTCCTCCTTTGCCGCCTACTTGGCTAACTTCCTTGAAAACGGCGGGTTCGAGGCCTCCCCCTCGACTTCCCGGGCAGCTCTCTCCATCAGCTCCTCAAAGATAGCGGAGGCACCCTCTTCATCTCCATCCTAAAGAACCCTTGCTTAAGCCCTAAGATGAAGGCCACCATAAGGGTATGCCCCGGTATCTCTTGCACCTAGAGGACCTCCTCTTGGAACTTGTCCATGTAGCTCCCCAGAGTCTCATATACCCTTTGCTTGATGAGAAATAGGAACTCCGACTCCTTCTTCCTCTTCTTCGAAGTTATAAACCTTAGCAGGAACCCCGACGCAGGTCCTTAAAATAGTAGATGGAGCTGGACTGAAGCTGATGAAACCAATCTCTCGCCTTTTCCTTAAGGGTGATGGAGAAGAGTCGGCACTTGAAGGCATCTGACATCTGCCTGATCAAAAGTACATCCTCGAACCACTGGATGTGTTGGGCCGGATCATCCCTCCTGGTATAGTAGGACATATCTGGCTCACGGAACCCCTCTAGAATTGGGGCGGATGACACCATCTCCCAGACTTCCATCTCATGCTAGGCGAGCCGGGCGATCTCGTGCCTCTGCCTCCCTGATTCGGCCCGCACTTGCCGAATCGAGGAACAGAGCTTGCCCCATCAGATCCCGCTCACCACCTTCCTCTACTACCTCCTTCCTAGGTCGCCTAACACAGGCATTTTTGCCCAGGGCTGGGGCTATGATAATTGGGATAGTTGGTATCGAGCACTCGACGTGAGTGTCGAGTGTGATCATGACGAGGTTCCGCATCTCTTGACGAAAATACTCAAACATCCCGAGGGTGGCGAGATGGGGAGGGGGTGGCGAGTCGACCTGGTCAGAACCTTGCAACTCGCCTCCAGTCATTGAGCTCGCTAAGTTTTTCGGTGCTGATTAATCTCCATGCTCATTGCACCAAAATGTTGAAACCGAAAATCAGCTTCTGTGGAATCTGAACCCTTGGGGAAGGGGTGACCGCACACTAACTTTGCCTAGCGAGCTTAGCTGATCACAGACTTGGAACTTGAAACTGATCCAAGGCTCCAGCACAGAGAGCCCACCACACACTCGGAAGATCTTAGAGCGCTTCCCCTCCTTAGACTGTGCTGAGCTAAGGGCACCTCAGAAAGCACTGTAAGACAAGAGAGTAAGAGAGTTGGAAAGCTTGCCTTCTGAGGTACCCCCTTGGGCCTATTTATAGGTTTTTAAGCCTGACCTGCAAATAGCATAACACCGCTGTTCTGAAGGGTTATATGCAGCCAAAAGTGGTCTGCCAATAGCCAAACTCCGTTGTTCTAGAAGGCTATTTGCAGCCCTACTGGGGAATCTAGGTAATTCTACCTCTAGACCCAAATGGGCGAGTGGCCCATGAAGGAGCCACTCGCTTAAAGGGGTGAGTGCTGGGTAAGCTAGGAACTTGCCTCCACGACACCCCATTATGCGTGAATGCTATTCTAGAAGGGTCTCGCATCACTCAATGCCAAGAAACTGAAGGCGTCGACAGAGCGAGCTGAACTCAATACCAAGCAAGCTGAAGGCATTGACAGAGCCAGCCTCACTCAACGCTAGGCAGGCTTAAAGCGTCAACAACACTCGCCTCACTTAATGCCAAGGAACTGAAGGCATCGACAGAACAAGCTGAACTCAATGCCAGGTAAGCTGAAGACGTTGACAGAGCCAGCCTCACTCAATGTCAGGCGAGCTGAAGGCGCCAACAGAGTGCGCCTCACTCAACACCAAGGGATGGGCTCGCTCAGCTTGCTCGATGAACACTGGATTGCACATATTACTTGGCAAGTGGTCTTTGAGCTGTGCCACGTGATGGGGCCGGCTCCGGTCGATCCCGCTCACCAGATATGGGGTTGTACACCCAGTGAGCTATTTTGTGGTTATGAAGCCTGTGTCTATGAGACAATGTAGGTAGCATGTTATGCTATTGCACCTAGAGTGCCAAGCTAATTTGGCCGTGAGTGTTAGCATTGGAACATAACGTTGGTTATGTCATGCATGAGAAATGGGAGGCTGACCCACGTCGTAATCGTTAGTTGGTACGTCGATTTGAGCAACGGAAAAGAGTTGAACTGCACCCACGTCATATTCGTTAGTTGGTATAGGAGAGAGACCTTGACTTTAGGTCAGACTAAAAGAATGCTCAAGTTGGGACTATCCTTTTCTAGGACAAGGGATGGTGATGTGACTCAAGGAGTACATCAAAAGTGTGTCATGAGAGCACGAAGCGTGTAGACGTGCGTTCCAACATTGTGATGATTGTGCATATTGTGTTGGTTCTTGGCTTGTTTGTTGTTGCACTTTATAGCTTAATCTCTATATACATTATTTCTGTTGACTAATATGCAGGGAAGGAATACCACTGCCCCAGGTATGGGGTGGTGTCATTTTACTGTGCGTTCGTGGATAGTGGTCAACAAAATCTGACTCGTTACCTTCTTTTATTGTCACACCTTTGTTGTTTGTACAAGTACTGGTGTTGGCGAGCCGAGCGAGAAATAGTGAGCAGCAGCCCATATTGTGTTGGCCCTCGAAGGCCGAATTTTGGTTATAGCTTTCTCATGTATGACCGTCCTGCGCGCCGATGTATGGAAATCATGTAGTAGCTTAAATATTTCATGTGTGTAAGGCCCTAAGGCCGAATCTGACATTATAACTGATGTTTAATCATTCCTATAGTGTTGTGAACATTCCGGTTCATTTTTTACTGTAATGCTTCTAGTAGATTGCAACTTTGAGTTAGGGTGTGTGATTATTTTGGTTTAAATGCGTAACTCCACTGACTGTCTATGGAATATGGCGTGGGGCCCCGACCAGACCTTCTGTTATATTATATATGACGGATGGGGGTGTAACACAACATAGATGGTTAAAGTTCCTATGAAATTATGATGTGAATATCCAATACCAACTAGGGAAAATAAATGTAGTGGATAATGCACTTAACCGAAGAGGTACGTGTTACTCCCTCCTTACTATACAAGAGAAGCTGGTGTGAAATTTGGAGAGATTGGAGATCAGTGTCCTTCTGCACTCTACTTTTGGTTCTACAAGTTTAGTATGGATGGAAATCACTTGTGAAATAAAAGATCAAATCAGAACCTCTTTACCCTTAGATTTGAAGATGACAGAGATTTGAGATTTGACTTAGGCAAGCCAAAAGGAGATGTTAACCATTCAGGTGGGTTTACTGTTGCACGATAAAAGGGTGTGTATTTCAGATACCAGCCACTTTCAAGAGGACATTCTGTTTGAGATTCATAATTCTAGATATTCGATACATCTGGGTAGCACTAAGATGTATGCATATCTTAAAAGGATAATTTGATGGCTAGGATTGAAGAGTGATGTTGCAGAGTATGTTGAAAATTGTGAAACATGCAAAACTAGTTAAAGCTGAGTGTTAGTGGCCAGGATGCAAGTTGCAACACTACTCATTCCAGAGCAGAACTTTGAGAATATATCAATGGATTTTTTCCATATTACTCCGAGATTGCAAAGTGAGAATGATTCCTTATGAGTTATAATTGACCGTCTCTCTAAATTTACACATTTTATTTCTAATAAGAGAACGAATTAGGGTATGAGATTGACGCAGTTGTATGTAGATGGGATTGTCCGAATACACGGTGTTCCTAAGACTATAATTTCAGATAGAGATGATATATTTAATTTTAAGGAGTGGAGATGCATTCAAGGGCGGATAGACACTAAGTTACATTTTAGTACCACTTTTCATCCCCAGATAGATGAGCAGATGGAGCGCACAAATAGAATTTTGGAAGATATGCTTTGGATGTGTATACTAGATTTTGTAGGTATGAGAGAATTATGTCACTCTGGTTGAATTCTCCTACAATAACAGCTACTATGCAAGCATTGGCATGACATTGTTCGAGGCACTGTATGATAGACACTATTGAACGCTGCTATGTTAGACGGAGAGTGAAGAAAGATCTTCCATTAGAGAAGCTTGGATTGAAAAGACCACAGATCGAATCAAGCTCATTCAGGTGTGCATTAAAATAGCTCAAGATCGCTAGGCCAAATACTATGACCAGAGGCATAAATCAGTGAAATTCAGTGTTAGTGAATTCTGTTATCTGAAGGCCAGACTAGTTAAGAGTGTCTCTCGAATTAAGCGGGTGAAGAAACTAAGTCCAAGTTTGTTGGTCCATTTGAGGTACTAGAGCGCATTGATGAGGTTGCGTATAGGCAGGCCTTACCTGAAGAAATAAGTGGTCTACATGATGTATTTCATGTCTCCTATATTAAGAGAGCTGTCAGAGATCCTAGTTAGATAATCAGTATTGAGGATGCACTGATCGAATCGAATCTTAGTATCAATGTTAAACCAGTCAGAATAGTGGACTCAAGAATTCATAAGCTCAAGAACAGAGAGATCCGTTTTGTTAAAGTCCTTTGGATGAACTATGACCGACAGAGTATTCATGGGAAAGAGAAGATGATCATTAACTCCGGAGAAATGAAGATTTTGCCTTTCTCTTTGACTTAAGTATGTTTGTAATTTTTCAGGACAAAAATTTTATTAGAAGAGGAGCTTTGTAGCATTCGTAATTTGTTGCAAAAATAAATTTTGATTTGTACGGACTAATCGCGAGCAAAATTGATCGAGCAAACATCATGTCGAGGTACGACGAGGGTATGATTAATTATTGTGCATAAATAAATAAATAAATAAGTTGTAGCTACAATAATATTTATATTCGACGCATTCTAATGCGTGGGCGTAGCGTATGAATTCTAAGTGTTAGAGTGAAATGAAAATTGTGTAATTAAACAGAAAAGTCTATTTTTCTCTAATAGGAATGATGGTTCGACCCCACTTGTGGTTTCCGTAACTGCCCGCCTGGACACCGCTCAGTTAAAAGCCCTGCATCACTCCCATACATAACCCTATTCTATTTTCCCTCATAACCGATCGAAGAAACCGTCGCTCTCCTCCTTCCTGCAGTCGGCGCACGCCTTCAGCGAGTCCCGACGGCTTCTCCCTGCTTCTTGATGAGGTTTGTCGATCCTTCTCTACGTCGCAGGCCCTCTTGTTCCCACTGAAGGGTTTGACGATCCTTCCTCGTCAGCCAAGGATCGTCGACACGCATCTTCGATCTCTATTGGGGTTTCCGCCACTTTCTGGGAAGGAAAATTTTGTTCCTTTAACCCCAACCGACCCCATTTCGGGCATGTTGTGGATTGCAGTTTTGATTAGTACTTTTTCCTATATTTCCCAGGAAAATACCTAATCCTAAACCCTGAGGCAGGAGTTGGATTCCAGCCGTGGGTTGAGTCATGCATAGTGGACTGCCCTAATATCTCCATCTCCTTTCAGCAAGCTATCGCTTACCTTAGTTAATTCAACCATTTAAAATAACTACTGGTTTCAGTTTACGAAATTATTTATTTCAAAAGTTGAAGATCCTAAATTCTTCGAGTTGATCCGTCAATCCCATAGTTGGGTCCACGATTCAAAAGAGGTAAAAGCCTCTTTATCCTCCCGCATTCGAGCCGTCTTTTACATTCATTTTTAGCACAAGCATTGTTGTAATATATGTGAATAAACCCTAAAAGACTTATTTTTTAAGTTGGTAGAGGAATTACGCCATATTTCAAATTTTAGGTGAAGTTTGACTTGGATCGGAGAGTGTTGAGTCTTCAAATCCATATAGGAGAAAGCTATGCCGCCACGTCTTGTGTACGAGTGCCAGCAAACAACCAACTGCTATTTGTAAAATATAAGAAATATTTACATTTTCCCCCCTACGGTTAGATCTTCAAAAGTATTAGAATATGAGAAAACATTAAGTATATAGATATGGATTTTAATTGATTACCTAATAAGAGGCACCACCTAAGATACGTTGATAAATTCGTAAGCAGAGTAGTAATAGTTAGAATAAAATTAGTAGGCACGACTGAAGCATCCTCTCCTGCTAGATAGATGCGCATTATCTTTCTCATGGGGTGTAGTGTACTTTATGAGTCTCAGAGTTTGAGAAATTTTTATCCCCTTTAGAAGATTAGTAGAATCGAGTCTGTGTCCGAGAGACACTAGAACACCTGAGTTCGTTAGTAGGACTTAGATTGTGAGACTAGAATTGCGGATTTGGAGCTACTCTGTTTAAAATCTTAAAGAAGGACAAACATAAGCTATCTAAAACTCAAGTATAGGCTGAAACTTAGAAACTCTTTTAGTCAACCAATTTTCTAAACTTGCGTAATTATGCTTAATATGTTTAATCTAGAACAGACATTTATGTTGCCTTTAATATTTTAAAAGTATGCATAATATATTCATATATAGACTTCTTACAGTATAAAAACTTATTTTAAAAACACACATTCTTACATTTTCAGCATATTTTTAGTGTCACTATGAGAAATCGATTTTCTTACTCTCTAGTTGGGCTGACACATTTTCAAGCATAATTTTTTTATAGAAAACACAGATGGGAAATTGCACCTAGGATGAGCGTGTTGTGAAGTTCTTCATATAATTTATTTTCATTTAGTTGTCTTCTCTTTATGTAGTGTAATGTACTATTTATTTTTCTTTCATGGACACAGTGTATCTTATTTGTTCATGAGTTTTCTTGTATTAGACATTGTATAGTATTTCAGACATTGTATAGTATTTCAGACATTAGATGTTTGATTCATTATTTACTCAAGTGGCTCTGTGAATTCAGCTTGTTGAGGTACATTTTACCCTTAGTTGCAATTTCAACTCCCGTTGTAAATTTACCTTCAGTATTTCTTCATTTATGTCTACTATGTACCAGTTTATTATCCCGGCTTAACTTACTGCTTATCGCGGGCCCGGCCGAATGGCTAATTTGCAGTTAAACTAGATTGAGGTATTACATTGGAAACTATGACGAAACGTTTATAGAGTCTTATATCTTTATATATTTATTTGATTATTATAACTAAAATTGTTCACAAGTCAAATAGTTGAAGAATCTATTTAAATAATCTATTCGAGTTAAATTTATTTAATTTTGAATCCAAATTTAGATTAAGCTTGTTGTTGAATGAGAATCACACATTATTAATATAGGACGTTTATATTGATAGCTCAGTTTTTTATATTGGCAGCCTGGGAAAACAATAAAAACACACATAATATGATCACTAATAGCAGCCCAAAACGCGGAACACGTGTCTTTTGAAAATATGTCTACTATATGATTTTTAAGAAAAAGTGTTCAACATGTTGAACACTTTTTCTAAAAATGGATTTTAAAAACTTAATTTTTGGGCTGCTAGTATCCAGCCATTTTTTGGGCTGTAATTATCTTTGGGCTGCCAATAGCCATAGAGAGGCAGACAATATAAATGCCCTTAATATATAATTAAATAATTTATTTTGTTATCTTTTAATATATTTTTTTAAATCAAAAATATAGATCGTATGGAATTGAATTTGAACTCGAATTTAAATACTACATTCTAAACACAATCCTAAATCCAAACATCAATACAAAATTCAAACAAATCCGGATTTCAATATACCGAAAATATAGGGGGCTGATACTAGCAAATCCAATTTGATTTCTTACAAACAATTACTATTAGCAAACCCTCATTTTTCAAAATGGTTATTTGAAAATCATTTTATTACTAGCAAATCAACATAATTTTTTTTAAAAAAATTAAATTTTGTTTAAAACATTTATTCTTTCAAAATAACCCACTACATACAATGACATTACAAATGATTTCAAATGTATTCATTCAACCACTTATGTTAGCATTAGAAATGAGTCAAAATGCGGCAAAATTTTGTCTAGTATGTCCAAAACTTCCTTTTCAACAAAATATCATCATCTGCATCAAAATCTTTAAACAAAATATCACCCGATTTAGAAATATATTTCATTTCTAATTTCAATAAGTGTGTGTTGTATATACGAGTTAAGTTTATATAAGAATATACGCATTTTTTTGAATAGCGTCATATATGTACATTTTCATGAGAAGCATTTAACAAAAAAGTTGTAGATCTCGACGAGATATACAACTTTAATGGTGAACACTTTTGATTTGAAGCAATTTAGACCCTCAATTTGGCCCCTGAAAAAAGTCACGCCGAACATATGTATGGACACCGGGATCGGCGTGACTTTTTTCGGGGGTCAAATCAGGGGCTTAAGCGAATTCAAATTAAAAAGTATTCAGCATAAAAGTTGTAGATCTCGACGAGATCTACAACTTTCATGGGTAACATTTTTTGATTTGAAGCAGTTTAGACCCCTTATTTGAGCTCCGAAAAAAGTCACACCGAAAATCTGTATGGATGACTCGTTTCGTGTGTTTTTTTCCGGGCCCAAATTGGAGTCCTAAACGGCTTCAAATTAAAAAGTTGTCAACATGAAAGTTGTAGATCGATCTACAACTTTCATGTGGATCGCTTTTTCAAATGAGAAAGATTTGGAGCTCAAAATTTAAAAATGCAAAAATTACAAAAAAAATAAGATTGATTTGTTTTAGTAATTTTTGGGAAGAGGAAAAAAATGCAAAATATGACTGAATCTGTTTTTTTTTTCTTGTTTGCTAGTAACGAAAGTGGGTTTGCTAATAACATCACCCAAAATATATTGAAGATTTAGGCTTCATTTGGCGCGGCGATCGTGAAGGTCATGGTCATGAACCGTCGTTCGTGAACACCTTACTTCACCTAAAAAATTCATGCATTTTATGCTCAAAACTAGTTTATTTTCTCAATAGCGGTCATAACCTGTCTTGCCAAACATACATTCTATGATAATGACATTTTGACCAAACTCATGAGAGCAAATAAGTAGTGCCAAACGAAGCCTTAGATTCAATTGGTTGTGATCCCTATTTCTAATAGCCTAGCAGTTTGACTTTTATCTTCTAGTCAATACCGAGTCGAGTTCGAGCGATTTGGGCTCGGCTCAAAATCGAAATTGATTTCAAGTTGAGTCAGCTCGACTCGAAATGACTCGATTCTGAGTCGGCTCGAAATCGAATCAAGCCGACTCGAAATTGAGCAATTTTTCTCTTTACTCCTAATTGGCTCAAAATTAAATTGGGTAACCTATAAATTTAGAAAATGAAATACCTAAAGCTTTAATTTTTTTTATTTAGGTTTAAATTTTATTGTTTTTTATTTTAAAATAAAGATATATTAATAAATACATAATATTTTAAATTAATTTGAGTTGATTCGAATCATATTTCGAGCGATTAAGGGTAGACTCGAAATCAACTCTAAAGTAGATTCGAGTCAAATTAAATCAACTCAAATTGAGTCGAATCAATTTTAACTGATTCCGATTCAATTCAATATTCAGGTGATTTTCGTGTGGCTTTCGAATTTCGAATAATATCATCAGCCCTATTCTAGTTATTATCTTTCCGTTTTTTACTCCATAAGAGAGTAGTTGATTCTTTGGAGTTTATTTTTATCATCTTTTAATATTCTCTTTAATGAAGCTTTATATAGCTATGATCGGTTGAACCAGTGCTGCACAAAAAGACTGTCGGGCCGATCCGGGACCAGTCTTTTAAAAGACCGATCTTTTGGCCGACCGGTCCCGGACCGGTCCCGCTCAAACCGGTCCCAGTGCGGGACCGGTTTTCCTCCTCTGGAGGAGGACTGGCTGGGACCGGAGGACCGGTCCCGGATCAATCTTTTTTACAGGTCTTTTGTCCGCTCTTTTACTAAAATGACTAAAAATGATCGGTCTCTTACTAAAATTACTAAAATGGCCGGTCTTTTACCAGTCTTTTGATCGGTCCCGGTCCGGAACCGGTCTTTTACCGGTCCCGTTCCGGGACAGGTCTTTTACCGGTCCCAGTCCGGGACCGGTCTTTGATGAAAAATGGGGACTCCTTAGGACCCCTGGGACCGGTCCGGTTAAGACCGGTTTTTTTGTGCACCACTGGGTTGAACCCGTATTATAGTAGGAATTTAAATGATGGTCTTACAAATCATATTTCTCCTAGCACACACCCCCCCCCCCCCACACACACACACACACATACGAGTGCCTGACACGGGGCTCTGCCCCTATGGCCATGCACGACAATACCCGACCGACAATGGCGGGCTTCGCCCCCCTCCCCCCCCCCCCCCCTGAAGGGTCGCTGGGGATATGCCCTCATCAAGGCGGGCTGCGAATTCATCAAAGCAGATTGTGCCTGCAACATAAACATATGAGTACTCAAAATGACCGTAAAAAAATATACATAAATATTACAATTTTTATTTTGTAAAACAATATACGTTTGACAAAAAAAATATTAATTTTGACTTTAATAAAGTTGATTGGTTTAATGTCATCTCCTCAAAAATAACACTGATATGTCTAATGACAACCAGCCTTGTGTAACACCCCGGTTTTCCAGATCTTGAATCTCTAGAAGCTACCGCATGGCGATAGTAGCAGCCGCGCGGCGATAGTAGCTGCCGCGCGGCGATAGTAGCTGCCGCGCGGCGATAGTAGCTATCGCTCGTCGATAGCCTTGTTTCGTCAGGTGTAGATGACTCAACGAAAGCCCATTCGTCGAGTGTTGAGAGAGCTATCGCTCGACGGTAGTTAGTTACCACGCAGCGGTAACTGCAGGGTTTGTGTCGAGAGCGTTGAGTTCTCGAGAAAGAGTTGAGTTCTCGAGAAAACGTTGAGTTCTCGAGAAATAAGTTGTCGTGCCGCGTTAGCCTTACCGCCGACATTAGCGCAACTTTCTTTTATGCCTTGTGGCTCGGGAAGCTATCGCTCGGCGTTAGCGTTAGTGTCCGGTGGTAACGGATGGAAGCAGTTCCGTCGTGAGGCTTTGTAGTCGTCCGATTTTGCGTGAGATCTGATCCAATGGCTCGAGATTCTCCGCTCAAAGGGCTTATGAAGGGCTGAACGGTTTTCTCCCTTCATTATCTTCCCTTTTTGGAGAGTTGACCTAGGGTTGGGTGAGAGTGAGGAGGAGGAAGAAGGAGCTCTTTCCCCGCCATTGACGGAGCTTTGGAGCCCCGATCGTTGATCCAAGTCCGGATCTGTGGAGAGGACTTGGAGGCGCACATTCTCATTCGTGCAAAGCGAAGTTTCATGGCTAGGAAGAGGAATCGTAAGGTAACAACATTTCTCCTCTCGGTTTTAGGATGCGTGCATGAAATCTATTCTTTTCTTGTTTTCTTTCAAGCATTCTAGGCACCGGATCTCTCAAATGAGAGGGATTCGGGTTGCCTTGGTTCAAGAGGAACTACCGAGTCGATTGTGTCAGTCCCCGGCATGATATTGCACTAGAAATCCGCTTCTTTAATGGATTAGGCATTGTCGGTGAAGCCGTAGTCACGACCGTTAGTCCGACTCGGTGATGTTGCATAGCGAGCCTTAAGGATTTTGTTAGAAATCCGTTAGCGGTAAGACGTCATTTGTGATGTTGTTTCCCCCTGGCCTCTTTCGTGTGAGTACGTGTAACCAGAATCGGACCAGGTGGAAATTAGAGTACACGCGGGGGCGCGGGGATGGTACAGTACAAATGGTGGATTAGGGCGGGAAAGGCTTAGGATTATGATGTGCTAAGGTGTGGTTTGTCTCTGTGGTCGGCTGGCTAGCCCGTGACGTGCAAGTCATGTGTGGAGAGTGTCCCGGCGAGACAAATCCCCTTCTGTGGAACTGACGAGAATGCCAAGCTTAAGACAAGACCGTGCGATGAAGCCCACGAGCGAGTGGGGTCCATCAAGGGTTCTTTGAGTCGATTTGTGTGTGAGACAGAATCATGTCGTGTGAAGTCAGAACTTGCAGGCAAGCCCGGGTTAATACCCATGAGCGGGTGGGGCCTAGGCAAGAGTTCCGTGTGGCGGCTTGTATGCCGTTTGGGGAAATTGGAAGTACCCTTGTGTTTTCGGCTTGAACGTTGATGGGGAAATTGGAAGTACCCTTGTGTTTGCGTCTTAAACTCCAATGGGGAAATTGGAAGTACCCGATTTGATGATGTGTTAGAAGCATACCCTCTAGGGTGCCTTGGGTGAAGCCCAGGTGTGCATACATGCTGCATAGTAGGCCCCTTTTTTATTATAAGCTCAACATAAAAACATGTTTGTTGTATGAGACATCCAAACCTTTTGTACTACTTTCAATATACTTGTATATTTGCATACGAAGTGCTGACCTGCAGGGTGATGGAGTGCCCCGGGGTCCGCTAGGGACGGTCGGGAGGAGATGTGTTGGTTATACAGTAGAGGTCAGCCTTTGCTGACCCACGCTACTACAATTTTTACAGGGCAAGTATCGCAAGCAGGAGCGAGCTCGCCGGCCAAAAAGGCCTAAGCCTCATGAAGTGTTTCATTTTTTGTAGTAGCTCTTTTTTGTTGATTGTTATGCTCAATGCACTATGTTTCCGGCTTGCATGTCGTGGTAACCTAGGAGTGCTTATGCACGTTGATGTTTGATGATTATTGTTTCAGTTTTGGAACTCTTAATTGTTGTAAGGCCTTAAGGCCGTGTTGATTCTCATATGTTAGTGGATAACTTCTAGTCTTGTTTATTTGTTTCCACTGTGATTAGTCTGAGTTTTGACTTGGGTAGTTTATATCATTTTATAATGTTTATGCTTTTGCGTCTGTATGTTGTGGGCCCCGGTCGGACCCATATTATACGGTCATTACAGGGGAGGTGTTACAATTTGGTATCAGAGGGAGGTTAGTGTCCAATATAAGGATTCGTGGTCAAATGTCAAAATCGGATCGCGTTAATAAGTTATCCATGTAGGAGTATCGCGGGACCGTGAGTGTCCTAGTGTCTAAGTTTTGGGGGAAGAGAAGTTCGAGAATGCCTTCTTGAAGAAGTATATCCCTTCGTCGACAAGGTTAGACCTTCAGAGATTTTTTTGTACTTGGTTCAACGAGAAAGACGATAGACGAGTATGTTCAGGAGTTTACTCGATTGGGTCGTTATGCTGGAACGACCATGGCCGACGATAAAGAAAGGGGCAATCTCTTCTACCATAGGTTGAGAGAGAATCTGAGACAGCCCCACATATCTATGAAAAATGCGGGCGTCATCGAGCTGATCGAGACCACTAGGACGTTGGAGAGCGATATGGAGCAAACACAACATCGTAAGGGGTTTACAGCAAAATAGGGAGAAGGAAATCCTTCTCAATCGGAAGGGAAGTCGGAAGGGAGTAAATGGAAAAAGAAGCCTCATCCCTACAAGGCTTGGGAGAGGAGTAGTACGACGTCAGGTGGATCCCGCTTCAAGGGAAGTCCATCGTGCTACATGTGTGGCAAGCCGGTCCACATAGCTCGTTTTTATACCGAAGGTGGCGCTGAGCAGGAGCCAAGGCAGTAGTAGTCCATGCGTTCCAGTCCCAGTACTACGGAGAAAGGAAAAATAGCGGAGTCGAGCGCTTCACATTTCCAACTCATGCATCCAAGGGCTTATAACCTTGGGCAATAGGAAGCGATCCGCCAACTCGATGTGTTGACAGGCTTTGTGCTAGTTTCCGGTTACCCAGCTAGGGTATTGTTCGATACGGGAGCGTCGCACTCCTTTATTACGGAAAGATTTATCTGGAGAATTAGAGTTGAGCCATTCTCGTCGGACGCAGAGCTGAAGGTGCGCATGCCCAATGGGTCTTCCATGACCACCGGGGAGAAGGAACATATTTATTAGAGTCTAGGTGGAGTTGACTCTATGTTGGCAGCAGCAGTCCTGCCGTTAGCTGAGTCTGATGTAATATTGGGGATGGACTGGCTTATAGAGCAGTGTTCCAGTATTGACTGCCTATCTAAGGTGGTGATCCTGAGAAGTGAAGGGAAAGTAGAAGTTAAGTTTGAGGGCCTTAGTGGAGTGGCCTATTCCCTGATTTTTGCCATGTAGTTGGTGCGGGCAGTTAACTAGGGAGGAGAAGCTCTTGTAGCATTGTTAGAAGTTCGCCTTTCTAAGTTATCACTTGGAGAAGTGTCGGTAGTGGCAAAATTCAAGGATGTGTTTCCTGAGGAGCTTCCTAGAGCACCTCCTCGACGGGAGATTGATTTCTCGATTGAGTTAGTGACAGAGGCTAGGTCGGTGTCACGTCCTCCTTTTAGGATGACACCAAAGGAGTTGGCCGAACTCAAGGTACAACTGCAGGAACTATTGGAGCAGGGGTATATTAGACCCAGTTCTTCGTCATGGAGCATGCCAGTGCTTTTTTTGAAGAAGAAAGATGATAGTATGCGGCTGTACATAGAATCTGAGAACTGAATAAACTGACCGTCAAGAATAAGTATCTGATTCCACAGATAGATGACCTGTTTAACCAGTTGGTGGGGTCAGTGGTGTACTCTAAGTTGGAATTGAATTTAGGGTACTATCAGTTGTGGATTCGAGATGAGGACATACCCAGGACAGTGTTTGGTACGAGGTATGATCAATTCGAGTTCTCGGTGATGTCGTTCGGGCTAATGAACGCGCCATCTGTATTCATGGATTTGATGAACCGAGTATTTCAGGAGTATTTAGACTCATTTATAGTGGTCTTCATTGGTGATATTTTAGTATACTCCAAAACAGAGGCAGAGCATGAGGCTCATCTGAGAGTGGTATTGCAGACTTTGAGAGAGAACTAGCTTTATGCAAAGTTCTCGAAATGTGAGTTCTGGTTAAAAAATGTGGCATTTTTGGGCCATGTGATTAGTGGTGATGGGGTGGCGGTGGATCCGACGAAAGTTGAATCCATCTGGGATTCGACGATTTTGAGAACCGTGGCGGAAGTCCGAAGTTTCCTTGGACTAGCCGGGTACTATAGAAGGTTCATGGAAAACTTTTCGTGGATAGCTCTACCCATCACTTCCCTGACTCACAAGGACCAGAAGTTTATATGGACTCAAGAGTGCAGTCAAGCGTTTGACACCTTGAAGGAAAGGTTGATGACAACTCTGATCCTAAGTCTTCCTAAAGGGGCTGAAGGATTTCAGATTTTTAGCGACACATCAGGATGCGGTTTAGGTTACGTGTTAGTGCCACATGGCAGTGTGATAGCCTTTGGGTCTAGGCAGTTGAAACCTCATGAGAGGAATTACCCCGTCCATGACTTGGAGTTGGCGGCGGTAATTTTGCGTTGAAATTATGGCGACACTATGTGTATGGTGCGAAGGTGGAAATCTTTATAGACCACAAAAGCCTGAAATATCTTCTAGATCAAAAAGATTTGAATATGTGGCAGTGCAGATGGGTCGAATTCCTTTGGGACTATGACGTGGCGATTCAGTATACGTCAGGCAAAGACAACGTGGTGGCGGATGCCTTGAGTATAAAATACTCTGGATAAGGGACTTGGATCAAAGCTCATGATGAGCAGTTGGTGCGGGACTGGGAGTCCCTTGGCATTGAGTGTGTAGCAAGAGGCGAGTCTAGCATGGCTCGGTTTAACTGGATTGAGTTGCAAAATGACTTGTCTGATCGTGTTTGGGAAGCGACTAGTTTGAATGCAGAGTTCCAGCCATTTGTGGTGGAAGCTCAAAAGGGTGAAGGTAGCGCCTGGGAGATGATTATGGGATCATAAGGAAGGATGGAAGGATATGTGTATCGAAGTTCAACAAGCTCCGTGAGGAGTTGATGTTTGAGGATCATTTTACGAAGTACTCCATTCACCCGGGCAGTACAAAGATGTACTTGGATATGAAGAAATCCTTTTGGTGGCCTGGCTTGAAGCGGGATATAGCTTTGTACATGAGGCGGTGCAAAACTTGTGCTTTAGTGAAGGCCGAGTGTCAGAAGCCGGGTGGGTTCCTGAAGCCTCGTCCTATCCTTGAGTGAAAATTTTATGACATCTCTATGGACTTTGTGCATGGGTTACCTTGATCGCAATAGGGTAATGACGCGATTTGGGTGGTCGTGGATCGCTTGACCAAAGTGGCTCATTTCATCCCAAATCGGGAAGAGGACAGCGTGGAGAAGCTGGTAGAGTTGTATGTTCGCAACATTGTGTGACTGCATGAGATTACTAAGAGTATCGTTAGTGATCGCGATGGACGATTCACATCCAAAGACTGGAGGTTGGTACAGAAGAGTCTGGGTGCGAAGCTCAAGTTTAGTATGACGTTCCATCCTCAAGCAGATGCACAAACAAAAAGAATGAATCATACAATGGAGGATATACTGAGGATGTATACTCTCGATTTTGGAAATAAGTGGGAAGATCATCTCTTCATGGTGGAGTTTGCCTATAATAACAGTTATCAAGCAAGTATAAAGATGGCACCATACGAAGCTTTGTTTGGAAGGCGGTGTCGAATACCGATGTCTTGGGCAGAGGCGGGAGACACCAAACTTTTGGGAAAAAAAGTGGTGAATGATGCTTGTGAGTTGGTGCAGACCATTAAGGAGCGCATGAAGATTGCTCAGGATCGGCAAGCGAAGCACTTTAATGCTCGCCATAGGGATGTGGAGTTTGCGGTAGGCGACTGGGTCTATCCAAAGATTAAGCCATTCAAAGGCGTTTCGCAGATTCACCGACTCAAAAAGTTAAGTCTGTGGTTTTTGGGGTCATTCGAAGTTATGGAATGTATTGGAGAAGCAGCTTATCGGTTGGCATTGTTTAAGGAATTGAGTGGATTACACGATGTCTTCCATGTATCCGTCTTGAGGAAAGCCTTGGTGGAGGCAAGTGGTGTGGTCGAGTTGGCGGTAGTGCTGATAGAAGAGGACTTAGGGAAGAAAGTCCGCCTAGTGAGCATAGTGGATTCAGAAGTTCGGCAGTTGAGGAACAAATAGGTTAAGCTCGTAAAGGTATGTTGGGACAACTGCGGGCGAGACGAGTTCTCTTGGGAGGGTGAGCAAGCAATGCGGGAGGACATCCCAGAACTCTTTGCTTCAGGTATGCTTTTTGTTTGTGTGCGTACTAAATTTCGAGGACGAAATTCTTTTAAGGGGGGTGGAGTTGTAACACCCCGGTTTTCTAGACCTTGAATCTCTGGAAGGTACCACGCGGTGATAGTAGCTATCTACCAGAAATAGCCTTATTTCGTCGGGTGTAGATGTCTCGATGAAAGCCCGTTCGTCAAGTGTTGAGAGGGCTATCGCTCGGCTGTAGTTAGTTACCGCGCAACGGTAACTCCAGGGTTTGCGTCGAGAGCGTTGAGTTCTCGAGAAAGAGTTGAGTTCTCGAGAAAACGTTGAGTTCTCGAGAAAGAAGTTACCGCACCGCGTTAGCCTTACCACCGAAATTAGCGCGGCTTTATTTTTCTATCTTGCGGCTCGGGAAGCTATTGCTCGGCGTTAGCGTCAGTGCCCGGCGGTAACAGACAGAAGCAGTTACGTCGTGGGGCTTTGTAGCCGTCTGATTTCGAGTAAGATCCGATCCAATGGCTCGAGATTCTCCGCCCAAAGGTCTTATGAAGGGTTGAACGGTTTTCTCCCTTCATTATCTTCCCTTTTTGGAGAGTTGACCTAGGGTTGCGTGAGAGTGAGAAGGAGGAGCACTTTCACCGCCATTGAAGGAGTTTCGGAGCCCCGATCGTTGATCCGAGTCCAGATCCGAGGAGAGTACTTAGAGGCGCATGTTCTCATCTGTGCAAAGCAAGGGTTCATGGCTGGGAAGAGAAATCGTAAGGTAACAACATTTCTCCTCTCATTTTTAGGATGCGTGCATGACATCTATTCTTTTCTTTCTTTCTTTCAAGCATTCTAGGCACCGGATCTCTCAAATGAGAGGGATTCGGATTACCTTGGTTCAAGAGGATCCACCGTGTCGATTGTGTATGTCCCCGATATGATATTGCACTAGAAATCTGCTTAATTAGTGGATTAGGCATTGTGGGTGAAGCCATAGTCGCGACCGCTAGTCTGACTCGGTGATGTTGCATAGCGAGCCTTAAGGATTTTGTTAGAAATCCATTAGTGGAAAGACATCGTTTGTGATGTTTTTCCCCCATCTTTTGTGTGAGTACGTGTAACCAGAACCGAACCAGGTTGAAATTAGAGTACACGCTGGGGCGCGGGGACAGTACGGTACGAATGGTGGATTAGGGTGGGAAAGGCTTGGGATTGTGATGTGCTAAGGCATGATTTGTCTCTGTGGTTAGAAGGCTAGCCTGTGACGTGCAAGTCATGTGTGGAGAGTGTCCCGACGAGACAAGTCCCCTTCTGTTGAACTGATGAGAATGCCAAGCTTAGGACAAGCCCGGGTGATAAATCCCACGAGCGGGTGGGGTCAGCCAAGGGTTCTTAGAATCAGTTTGTGTGTGAGATGAAATCCTGACATGTGAAGCCAGAACTTGCAGGCAAGCCCGGGTTGATAACCACAAATGGGTGGGGTCTAGGCAAGAGTTCCGTGTGGCCGCTTGTATGCCGTTTGGGGAAATTGGAAGTACCCTTGTGTTTATGGCTTGAACGCTGATGGGGAATTTGGAAGTATACTTGTGTTTGCGGCTTAAACATCAATGGGGAAATTAGAAGTACCTGATTTGATGATGTGTTAGAAGCATACGCTCTAAGGTGCCTTGGGTGAAGCCCATGTGTGCATACATGATGCATAGTAGGTCCCCTTTTTATTATAAGCTCAACATAAAAACATGTTTGTTGTATGAGACATCCAAACCTAGTGTACTACTTTAAATGTACTTGTATATTTGCATACGAAGTGCTGACCTGCAGGGTGATTGAGTGCCCCGGGATCCGCTAGGGACGACCGGGAGTAGATGTGTTGGTTACAAAGTAGAGGTCAGCCTTTGCTGACCCACGTTACAACAATTTTTATAGGGCAAGGATCGCAAGCAGGAGCGAGCTTGCCTGCAAAAAAGGCCTAAGCCTCATGAAGTATTTCATTTTGTGTAGTAGCTCTGTTTTGTTGATTGTTATGCTCAATGCACTATGTTTCCGGCTTGCATGCCGAGGTAACCAAGGATTGCTTATGCACGTTGATGTTTGATGATTATTGTTTCAGTTTTGGAACTCTTAATTGTTGTAAGGCCTTAAGGCCGTGTTGATACTTATATGTTAGTGGATAACTTTCAGTCTTGTTTCTTTGTTTCCATTGTGATTAGTCTGAGTTTTGAGTTGGGTAGTTTATATCATCTTATAATGCTTAAGCTATGGCGTCTGTAAGTTGTGGGGCCCGACCGGACCCATATTATACGGTCATTATATGGGAGGTTGAAAGATTTGATTTCAAGAGCCTAGACACCTTGAGGGGGGGGGTGAATAGGTTCTAATCTTTTTAACTATTTACGCAATTAACAAGTTCTAACACATTATATAAAATCACAGTTCTCAAAAAAATAAACATAGTACATCAAGATTTATAGTGGTTCATCAATTTTTGGGTACATCCACTTCCCCCCTTTGCCTATCCAGTGAGAACTGGATTAAGCCAAACTTCCTTCCACTATCTCAGATCCACAGATCTTACAACTAAGAACCTGATAGGTTCCTACAGCTCAGACTTCTTCAAGTCCTACCTGAAATTCTTCCCAAGAACCATACCTCAGGCAACATCCCTACCTCAGCCTTTATCTCTAGGCCTACAACTAATACTTTAACAAGTCCTACATCTCAGGCATTCAGCCCTACCTCAGCCTTTATAAATACAGTCTTACAACTCAGATCTATAAAAGATCTTACAAGAAAAAGTTTATTTAAAGAAATAGAAATTTCACCCAGATTGAAATCTAAATAGGTGAGAGCTTCTTGATCAGTTCTTGAATGACTGAATACTTCAGATCCAACCTGGCTTAGCTTTTTCAAAGCTTCTTGAATTTAAACAAAATAAGGTTGATCTTTACTTAGTGTTGAAGTTGATCTTTAATCAGCTTTCTTCTAAAATTCATAATCAGATCTGAATCTTACTTGCAGACTCGTTCAGGATCTCCCTTCTTCTGGATCAGCCTCTTGCTCTCCAATACTTATTGTTAGTTCTATATAATTTGTTCTGTTGGATTTGATTATGGTTATTATGGATCAGCCCTTTATATAGAGTTCATCCATGATTACCGGCTGATCCGGTTTATAATGGCCTTCTGACAGCACTGACAGATGTGTCAGTCTTGTTACTTATGACAGTTGTCAAGTCTTCAGTCGTGACAACTAACCCTTCATTGAAATTCTTTCTCAGCAGGACACTATCAGTAAACTACTTCAAATGTGTCGACACAAATAGACCAAGTGTCGAAACAATTCTTGATGATGTCGACACAGCTTCCAATGTATCGAAACAGTCATTCTTTATCTTCTCGACACAGCTTCTGTTGTATGTGTCGACATAAGTCATGTGTGCCGACACAACTGCTCCTGGTCTTGACATCGCTGATGCTGACAGATGGCGTTGAGTGTGTGTCGACACAAGTCCTGTGTCTTGACACAACTACTCCTGGTCTCGACATAGTTGATGCTAACAGATGGCATTGAGTGTATATTCAGACGTCATTGAGAGTGTGTCGACACAAGCCTTTAAGACTCAATATAGTTGTTGTTGATAGATGGCGTTGAGTGTGTGTCGACACAAGTCCCGTGTGTCGACACAGCTCCTTCTTCAGGTGTCGACACAATTCTTGGGTGTCGACACATGCCCGTCTTATCGTGTCGACATAACTCCTGGGTGTCGACATAGCTCCTGCTTCAGGTGTCGACACAATTCCTGGGTGTCGACACAGCTCCTGATTTAGGTGTCGACACAATTCCTGGGTGTCGACACAACTCCTGCTTCAGGTGTCGACACAATTCCTGGGTGTCGACACAATTCCTGCTTCAGGTGTCGACACAATTCCTTACAAGTGTCGACACTTGCACTTAGAAATTTTCCTGCATTTCTTAAACATGCACACTGAAACTCAACATCTCATCAAATATAAATTGATGTATATCATTGAGTACAGAGAGGCTTCTCCAAATCTGATACACAATTTCCAGTGTACCCAACAATCTTCCCTTATTTGGAGAAGTCATAACCCTTACTCAATGATATACACCACATATGATAAAATAAAGAAAAAAATATGTGTACATACATTTCACAGCAGGGTAACATATAAACACAAATAACAGCTAATATCAATACTGAAAATGATATCATTCATTAAATAGAAAATTGTTTAGCTTTACAGATTTCTTTATAGAACAGAAAGATTATATTGTTCTACATACTAGCATATCTATCATAAGATTGATTAGGCTCCTTGATTACTATTCCTTTGACAGATTTGATCTTAGCTTGCACATTGGCTTCAGTATCTTTAGCTGGCTTCTTCCCTTTCTGATCCTTCTTTTTGAGCTCTTCAGCCTTAATCTTCTGCCTTTCAATGTAATGAAAAGGATTTGGAAAGTACTTGCTAGGCTCTAGAGTATTAGCAGGTAACTTCCCAGCTTTGGCACTCCTTCTGAACTGAAGTATGGCTTCTTGCCTAGCCTGGTACTTATTCCATTCAATTTCTGAGTACCACTTGCTTCTATCATGCATCTTATCTTTCACAGCTTTCCAGGCAGTAAGAATAATGTTCCTAGAAGTAGGACTCCACTGCTCAAAGTCAGGCTTCAATTCTACCTATTCTCTAAATCTTTTCTTAGAAAGCTGGGCTTCTTTTTGAGCTTCCATAGCAGCTACAGACATTTCAACTTTGTCAATGATGACATTCTGTACCTCTTGTGGAGGGCTATACATTTTCTGAGCTTCCTGTTGTACTATTTCAAAATCTGCTGGATGATAGATAACTTGTGCAGCTTCCTGCTAAACACCTTCAATATGATCTGGTTGAACACCAAATTCAGCAGTGTTATCTTCATGACACAGGGGTGGAAATCCAAGGGTAGCTCTGATGGTGTTAGAAACCCATTTAGCATGATCAGAGCTAGCTTTGACTAATATCCTCTCCCCCTTTATGACTTCTCTGGCTATATGATCTCTCAGATCATTCTTTTGAAACCTTACTTGATCAGACAGATATTCAGTACCATCTTTGTAGTAGGCTTTGAATATAGTCAGGTGATCAGAAATAGTCTTTTGAGAAGCTTCAATGGCTGTGTACAACCCCATATTCGCTGGTCAGGATTGGGCTAGTCTCAGGCTAGCCTCGGGTTAACCCTAGGGCATACTTGGGGAGTTCTTGTCCTGTAGGAGCTCTCGCCAAGGGCAGGCGAAAGCTGAGGAAACAAGGGCAGATAGTCGACCTCTCGGCAGGAGAGATCGCCGACCGACCAGGGCAGATAGTCGACCTCTCGGCAGGAGAGATCGTCGACCGACCAGGGCAGATAGTCGACCTCTCGGCAGGAGAGATCGTCGACCGACAAGGGCAGATAGTCGACCTCTCGGCAGGAGAGATCGCCGACCGACCAGGGCAGATAGTCGACCTCTCGGCAGGAGAGATTGTCGACCAACAAGGGCAGATAGTCGACCTCTCGGCAGGAGAGATCGCCGACCGACAAGGGCAGATAGTCGACCTCTCGGCAGGAGAGATCGTCGACCGACAAGGGCAGATAGTCGACCTCTCGGCAGGAGAGATCGCCGACCGACCAGGGCAGATAGTCGACCTCTCGGCAGGAGAGATCGTCGAACGATCGAAGTAGAGGGCCTGACTACGGAAGCTCCCGCCTTAGGGAAAGCTCCCGCCCAGGGCAGGCGAGAAGGCCCTAAGTAAGCCTTCAGTCACGATAGTTTCAAGACCGTGAGGGGCGCGAACCTCCCGGGCAAGGGGTCTCGCCAAGGGTGGCCCAGTTGGGAGTCCGGCGAGAGCCTTCACGGCCAGGGTTCTCGCCAAGTGGGCCCACGTGGTAGGGCCCGGCGCTCGTAAAGGGGATTATTTTATTATTATTATCCCGAGGTGAAATTACCCAAATGCCCTTGGGGGGACAGCGGGATTTGACTATTGGCAGACCCCTCAGGGGTATTTCAGTATTTTCAGGTCAAAGGAAGACTATAAAAAGACCCATAGGGGCTCTTTGGAAGGCAGGCTTTTCATTATTCTCCCACTCTAGGGCCTTCTGAGGAGCTCCCAGCCCAGCGTTTGGCTTTGGAGGGGAAGCTCTCAGAGATCTTCCGGGTGTGTGGTGGGACCTCCCAGCTGAGGCTTGGGGTCAGTCTTTTGACCTTGGCAGCCAGTCAAGGGTCGAGGTAAGAGAGAAGTAGGCGTCGGCTGCACTTTGATTTGTGAACATTCGTTGGGGTCATTTTTGGCTTCAACAGTTCTGGTGCGGTGAGCGTGGAAGCAGCCGGTGTAAGAAAATCTCGAGTTGAGTCCCATGGCAGGAGGCGAAGGTGAAGGATCAGGCACAGGAGGATCCCCCACCCGGGTGGACGAGGCGACGAAGAAGATGTTTGAAGACTTCAGGCGGGAAGTCATGCAGACGATCAACTTAGCCTTCTCGGCAAGGAATGAGTGGGAGACGCCGCAGGTTTCGGTGGAGGTGGTTCCGCTGCTAGGCGAGAACGCTCCAGGACAACGCCCCAGGAAGGAAGTCCCGGTGGAGGCAGGCGAGAGGGACGTAGCCGCGCGGGAGCTTTTCCCAGGCCAGCGTCTCGAGAGGGAGCTTCCGGTGGATCTGGGCGAGAAGGGGGCGACGGTGCGGGAACTCTTCCCCGGGCATGGTCTCGCGGATCGGTCCAGCCAACCGAGGTCGCGAGACGGGCCTTCTCGCCAGGCGGGAGGTGAGACCCCCTTTAGTGAGCTCATTGTCTCGGCTCCAGTGCCGGAGGGGTTCCGGGAGCCGGACATGACCTACTACACCGGGAAGGATGACCCGGTCCAGCACGTGCAATGGTTTGAGGACGTGGTGTCCATCAGACAAATGTCCGATGCCTTCAAGTGTAGGCTTTTTGCCATCACTCTGAAAGAAAAGGCCAGGGACTGGTTCCACCAGTTGCCGGCGAGTTCCATCTACAGCTTTGAGGATCTGCGCAGGGGTTTTCTGTTGCGGTTCTCAACTTCGAAGAAAAGGAAGAAGGAGGCTGAGTGCCTGTTTGCAGTGAGGCAAGGGCTGGAGGAGACGTTGGGTCATTATGTTGACCGGTTCCAAGAGGAGATTCTCCTGGTCCAGGAGGTCCCGGGGTACGCGCTGATGCTTGCCTTCACCCTGGGGCTGAGACCAGGGTTTTTCAGCATGGAGTTGAAGAGGGTGCCCCCTCTCTCTTTTGAGGAGCTCATGGAGAGGGCGGCGAAGGAGATAGACTTTGAAAGGGCAAACCCTGCGTTTGCGAGGAAGCTGGCCAGGTTGGCCGAGGATGATGTAAAGGAGCCGGTAGTGGGAAGGCAGAGGGAGCAGAGGGAGCCGAGGGAAGATAGGAGAAGAGAAGAGCCCCGAGGGCAGGGCCAGCAGCATGGGGGGGCCAGGGAGCCGAACAACCGACTGGGTTGGAGGCCTCAGGAGGGTCGCCCCCAGGGCCAAGGAGGACCTCAGGGAAGAGATAACTTCCGGGAGCAAAGAAGGCTGGAGCAGGGAGGATGGCGACAAGGACGAAGGGGTCATTTCCCACCACCGCAGGAGGCCATGGAGGTGGGAAGAGGAAGAGGAAGAAGATTTCGGGGAGCCGGAAGAAGGGGAGGAGGAGAAGGAAGAGGGGGCAGGGAGGCGTTGCCCTATTGTGACTTCCATCAGGAGGAAGGTCACGCAACGGCCACCTGCCCAGAGTTTCTGGAGATTAGAGGGGCCAGAGGGGTCGGAAGGCAAGATCCGCCTGTAAGGATCGTCGAAGTACAGCGAGAAGAGGCGGAGGACAGGTGTGAAGACAGGGTAGACGTGGGGACCCGAGGAGGGATCGGAGTGATCCATGGGGGAGTGGGGATCGAGGCAACCCGCAAGGGGAGCCTTCAAACCATGTTCCGCCGAGGGGTCGCCTCGACCTCCCAGGCTCCCCCCCAGAGGAGAAGATCACTTTCTCATCCGCGGATATGCCAGACTACGAGGATCCGTTCTGCGACGCGCTTGTGATCCAGACAGCGATAGAAAACTACACCGTCTCCCGGATACTGGTGGACAATGGGAGCTCGGTGAACGTGATCTTCAAGAAGGCCTTCGATGAGATGAGGGTGGAAGGAAAAAGGGTCCTGGCTTCTGATGGACCGCTTTTTGGCTTCTCCGGAGAAAGGAAAGAAGTGGAAGGGGGAGTGGGCCTGCATGTGAGGCTTGGGGGCGTCTCACGGAACTGTCGGTTCGTGATCGTAGACGCCCCGAGTAGTTACAATGCCATCTTTGGACGTCCCCTCATTAGCGCCTTTCGCTGCGTACCCTCCTCATACCACCAATGCCTCAAGTTCAACAATGGAGGGGTGCAGGTTAGGATCAGGGGGGGGATCCGAAGATGGCAAGGCAATGCTATGTGATGGCGGTTAATACCGTATCGTGGATGGCGGAGGCAGAGGAGTTGAAGAAGGAGATGGCTGAGCAGGAAGGGGTTGAGAAAGGGGAGATAAGCCTGGGAGAGGCGATGGAGGTTGTTGAGGAGTTGGCAGAGGTGGAGGCGATCAGCCTAGAAGAGGCGAGAGGAGTGATGGATGAAGAAGAGCAGAGGCAGGAGGAGAGCCTGGAGGAGGCGATGGAAGTTGATGAGGTTGGGGGAGAGGAGCTCGAGTTTGAGCAGGAAGAGGCAAGGGTGAGTTGGGAGCGGTCAGGGCTGGAGCCGGCCGAAGAAGTGGTGGAGGTGGAGGTGCTTACAAGAGCGGGGGAGGCGCAAAGGATTCGGATCAGTGGAGGCTTGAGCCTCGAGGATCAGGAGCGGATGCGAGCCTGCATCCAAAGCAACGTCGACATCTTCGCTTGGAGCGCGGCAGACATGCCGGGCATCGACGCGGACGTGGCCTGTCATCGCTTGAACCTGGATCCCCGAGCCCGCCCCATACGCCAAAAGATGAGGGCCATCGCCACCAAGCTAGAAGCCCCCATCCGAGAGGAGGTCAAAAAGCTCCTGGACGCGGGCTTCATCTCAGAGATCCAGTATCCAGGCTGGATCTCCAACGTGGTAATGGTAAAGAAGGGAGGAGGAAAATGGCGCATGTGTGTTGATTTTTCTTTATTAAATAAATCATGTCCCAAGGATTGCTACCCCTTGCCTCGAATCGACGCGCTGGTTGACTCAGCCGTTGGTTTTTCTCTTATGAGTTTTTTAGATGCATTTTCAGGTTACCACCAGATCCGGATGCACCCTCCTGATGTCAAGGATGTTTCCTTCATCACGAGAGAGGGATGCTTCAGCTATAAGATGATGCCCTTCGGATTGAAGAATGCAGGGGTGACGTACCAATGCATGATGGATCGAATCTTTCGAGATCAAAGGGGAAGGAACCTTGAGGTCTATGTGGATGACCTCATGGTCAAGAGCAAGTGTGTTGATTCCCACTTGCGAGACTTGGAGGAGACGTTTGCCACCCTGCGAAGGTTCAAGATGAGGCTGAACCCCTTGAAGTGCGTCTTCGGGGCTAGTCGTGGGAAATTCCTCGGACACCTCTTGACTCCCGCAGGGGTAGAACCTAACCCCGATAAGGTTAAGGCTATCCTAGACCTGGAGTCGCCTCGCAGTGCCAAGGAGGTCCAGCACTTGACCGGGAAGTTGGCCGGGCTAAGCAGGTTCCTCTCTCGGTCAGGGGATAGAAGTTCCTCTTTCTTTAAAGTACTTCGCGGTAACCAAGTATTCGAATGGATGGCCGAGTGTGAAGAGGCATTTCAGGGGCTGAAGAGACAACTCTCCCAAGCTCCGTTAATTCAAAGCCCGAAGGAAGGGGAGGACCTGGCCTTGTATCTCGGAGTGGGGGGAGAGGCAGTGAGCTCCGTCTTGGTTAGGGAAGAGGGGAAGAAGCAGTTACCCATCTACTATGTCAGCCGAATCTTGAAAAAGGCGGAGCTCCGATACCCCATCCTGGAAAAGCTAGCGTATGCTTTAGTCATCTCAGCTAGGAAGCTTCGCCCCTACTTTCAAGCACACTCGATTAGGGTGGTAACCGACCACCCCCTTCGCAAGGTCTTGGAGGGGGTGGAACATTCAGGAAGGTTGGCAAAGTGGTCCATCGAGCTAAGCGAGTTCGACATTTCTTTCGTCCCGAGGCTCTCCATCAAAGCCCAGGCCGTAGCGGATTTTCTGGCGGACTATGTTACCGAGGCCGAGGTTGAAGAACCAAGGCCGCAAGAAGTGTGGAAGATGGTGGTCGACGGGGCCTCAGGAAGGCACTCCCTGGGAGGAGGTGTGGTGTTGGTAAGTCCCCAGGGAGTTACCATAGAGCAAGCAGTGACTTTTCATTTCCCTGTAACCAATAACCAAGCGGAGTATGAGGCTGTGATCGCTGGCCTTCGCTTGGCGAAGGAGCTGGAAATCCAGGATGTGGAGGTCTTCACCAACTCAATGGTGGTAGCATCGCAGATCCGAGGCGAGTTTGAGGCCCGGGAGCCTACCCTCGCAAGATATCTATCCAAGGTAAGAACTATTATTGGAGGTTTCCGTTCTTTTTCTATTCAACATGTTCCCAGGGAGGAAAGCATGACAGCTGACTGATTAGCAAAGTTCGGGCCTCGGGGTGGAGGTACCCTAACCAAACTATTTCGGCCAGCCATTGAAGAGGGGGAGGTGATGGAGGTGAATCGGCGGTCCTCATGGGTAGATCCATTGGTGACCTTCTTGACCACAGGAGAACTGTCGGAAGAAGTCAAGGATGCAAAGAGCTTCAGGCACAAGGCGGCTCATTACCTGATGCTGGAGGGGAGCTTGCATCGGAAGATGTTGTCAGGGCTCCTCGCGAGATGCGTAACCGAGGAGGAAGTCCCGAGGATCCTGGAAGAGGTGCATTCTGGAGAATGCGGCAGTCATTCAGGGGGAAGGACATTGGAAGCAAGGGTGGTAAGGCAGGGATATTTCTGGCGGACCTTAAGGAAGGATACAGCTGAATTCGCAAGGAGGTGTCAGAAGTGCCAAGTACACGCTCCTCTCCAGCTCTTGCCCGCCCAAAGGCTTCGAAGCATCACGGCGCCATGACCCTTCGCCATTTGGGGAATGGACCTGGTTGGACCCTTTCCTCCAGCTAGCGGGCAGAGGAGGTTCCTCCTAGTTATGATTGACTACTTCTCCAAATGGCTGTAGATCAAGCCGTTAGCCAAGGTAACCTCCCAGGTCATCAGAAACTTCGTTTGGGGAGAAATCATCTGCAGGCACGGATTGCCCCAAGCGATAGTGACGGACAATGGTCCTCAGTTTGCCAGTGAAGAGTTCATCAATTTCTGCACCCAATTGGGGATTGACCTCAGGTTCGCCTCTGTCCATCATCCTCGGAGCAATGGCCAGGTGGAGGCGGCAAACAAAGTCATCGTCAACTTGCTCAAAAAGAAGGTGGAGAACCTGAAGGGTAGCTGGGTGGAACAGCTCCCTTCCGTCCTGTGGGCCTTACGAACAACTCCGAACACGGCCACAGGAGAGACCCCCTTCAAGCTCTCTCATGGGTGTGAGGCTGTCCTCCCTGTGGAGTTTGAGGTCAGGTCTCCAAGGGTCGCGGCCGCGGCTGAGGGAAGCGAAGCTTGGAGGTTGGAAAATGAGGAAGGGTTGCGCCTCTCATTAGATATGATAGAAGAGCTGCGGGATGTTGCCGTCATCAGGCAAGAAGAAATAAAACGGCGAATGGCTCGGTACTTCGATAAGCACATCAGAGTCAAGCAATTCGCCGAGGGGGATCTAGTACTGAAGAAGGTCGACGCTGCGGGAAGGTCGGCCGCGGTTGGTAAGCTCAACCCTAGCTGGGAAGGGCCTTATATAGTAGAGAAGGCTCTTGTTAACGGAGGCTACTATCTCCAGGACGTGGAGGGAAGGACCTTGAGTCACACCTGGAATGGTGATGACCTGAAGCGCTTCTACCCGTAAGAGGGAAAGAAGGATTGTAATGTTGTAAACAACTGTTGTATTTTCAATGAGTTTATTTCAAAATGTTGACTGTCGCTGAATATGCAATCTTTATGTTTTTTGTTTTAACTGGCTATGATTCCTCATCTCAGTGATAGAATAGGCCTGGTTGAAGGAATCTTCATCAACACCCCGAGCTCGGCTCGGCCCCAGGTAGACCCGCTGCGCAGGCTCTCATCTAGCTGGCAGGTCCGAAGGCTCGCCTGTGGGGAAGAGGTTTGGTTAGCTTCATCAACACCCCGAGCTCGGCTCGGCCCCAGGTAGACCCGCTGCGCAGGCTCTCATCAAGCTGGCAGGTCCGAAGGCTCGCCTGTGGGGGATAGGTTGGCTCCTGAGATACTTTGTTCTTAGCCACTTCATCGACACCCCGAGCTCGGCTCGGCCCCAGGTAGACCCGCTGCGCAGGCTCTCATCAAGCTGGCAGGTCCGAAGGCTCGCCTGTGGGGGATAGGTTGGCTCCTGAGATACTTTGTTCTTAGCCACTTCATCGACACCCCGAGCTCGGCTCGGCCCCAGGTAGACCCGCTGCGCAGGCTCTCATCAAGCTGGCAGGTCCGAAGGCTCGCCTGTGGGGGATAGGTTGGCTCCTGCGATACTTTGTTCTTAGCCACTTCATCGACACCCCGAGCTCGGCTCGGCCCCAGGTAGACCCGCTGCGCAGGCTCTCATCAAGCTGGCAGGTCCGAAGGCTCGCCTGTGGGGGATAGGTTGGCTCCTGAGATACTTTGTTCTTAGCCACTTCATCGACACCCCGAGCTCGGCTCGGCCCCAGGTAGACCCGCTGCGCAGGCTCTCATCAAGCTGGCAGGTCCGAAGGCTCGCCTGTGGGGATAGGTTGGCTCCTGAGATACTTTGTTCTTAGCCACTTCATCGACACCCCGAGCTCGGCTCGGCCCCAGGTAGACCCGCTGCGCAGGCTCTCATCAAGCTGGCAGGTCCGAAGGCTCGCCTGTGGGGGATAGGTTGGCTCCTGAGATACTTTGTTCTTAGCCACTTCATCGACACCCCGAGCTCGGCTCGGCCCCAGGTAGACCCGCTGCGCAGGCTCTCATCAAGCTGGCAGGTCCGAAGGCTCGCTTGTGGGGGATAGGTTGGCTCCTGCGATACTTTGTTCTTAGCCACTTCATCGACACCCCGAGCTCGGCTCGGCCCCAGGTAGACCCGCTGCGCAGACTCTCATCAAGCTGGCAGGTCCGAAGGCTCGCCTGTGGGGGATAGGTTGGCTCCTGAGATACTTTGTTCTTAGCCACTTCATCGACACCCCGAGCTCGGCTCGGCCCCAGGTAGACCCGCTGCGCAGGCTCTCATCAAGCTGGCAGGTCCGAAGGCTCGCCTGTGGGGGATAGGTTGGCTCCTGAGATACTTTGTTCTTAGCCACTTCATCGACACCCCGAGCTCGGCTCGGCCCCAGGTAGACCCGCTGCGCAGGCTCTCATCAAGCTGGCAGGTCCGAAGGCTCGCCTGTGGGGGATAGGTTGGCTCCTGCGATACTTTGTTCTTAGTCACTTCATCGACACCCCGAGCTCGGCTCGGCCCCAGGTAGACCCGCTGCGCAGGCTCTCATCAAGCTGGCAGGTCCGAAGGCTCGCCTGTGGGGGATAGGTTGGCTCCTGAGATACTTTGTTCTTAGCCACTTCATCGACACCCCGAGCTCGGCTCGGCCCCAGGTAGACCCGCTGTGCAGGCTCTCATCAAGCTGGCAGGTCCGAAGGCTCGCCTGTGGGGGATAGGTTGGCTCCTGAGATACTTTATTCTTGGCCACTTCATCGACACCCCGAGCTCGGCTCGGCCCCAGGTAGACCCGCTGCGCAGGCTCTCATCAAGCTGGCAGGTCCGAAGGCTCGCCTGTGGGGGATAGGTTGGCTCCTGCGATACTTTGTTATTAGCCACTTCATCGACACCCCGAGCTCGGCTCGGCCCCAGGTAGACCCGCTGCGCAGGCTCTCATCAAGCTGGCAGGTCCGAAGGCTCGCCTGTGGGGGATAGGTTGGCTCCTGCGATACTTTGTTCTTAGCCACTTCATCGACACCCCGAGCTCGGCTCGGCCCCAGGTAGACCCGCTGCGCAGGCTCTCATCAAGCTGGCCGGTCCGAAGGCTCGCCTGTGGGGGATAGGTTGGCTCCTGAGATACTTTGTTCTTGGCCACTTCTACATTACAACGAGCTCGACTCGGCCCCGGGTAGACCCGTTGCGCAGGCTCTCAATAAGCTAGCAGGTCCGACGGCTCGCCGGTGGGGTAGGGGTTTAATTGGTTGGAAAAAATACGTGGGTAGGGCCCTGACCTAGACTGGAGGCAAGGCCCTAAAGGTCTCGGCCAGTAAGGGTCTCGGCTCAAAGGTCTCGGCCAGTAAGGGTCTCGCCCCAAAGGTCTCGGCCAGCAAAGGTCTCGGCCAAAGGGGGGGTTCTCGCAAAAAGAGGCTCCCGGCGGACCTGAGCAGGACAACTTTATTAACAACGCGAGGTTCCCGCCTAATGGATTTCTAAGAGGTTATCCTAAAGAGACTAAGGGTCTCGGCGGAGGTTCGCGCGGAAGCCATTCGGCAGAACAATATACTTTCAAGCACGCTGAAAATGAGAGATGAAACATTACTTTACATAAAATTAATTACAAAAAGTTAGAGCCTCTCGCTCATTACAAAAGAAACAAAAAGAGAAGTTTAGGGGGACGCGCTGTAACTCCCGCTGGTGCTTTCGCTTGAATCCTCGCCAGAGCCCTCTCTAGATGTCTCGCCAGCGGTAGAAGACCTCGGGATGTCTGAGGGAGGTGAGTCCGGCGCACCCGGAGGTTTGGGAACTGGATCGTAGAGCCAAGGAAGAAGCTGGCGAGCGTCGATGGTCGCGCCGTCCTCCCGAAGCAGCTTGACGTCTCGCAGCGTCTCGAGCGTCAGCTTGACGGTTGCTAGAGCGTTGGCTTGGAGCAGCTTGTCAACGTCGTACTCCGAGAGGTAACGACTCCGCAGCCTCGCATCTAGCTTCGGAGGCGGGACCTTCGCCAGCTCTGCGCGAAGCTGTTCCCTCAAGAGGACGCTCTCGCAGCGCGCGTTGGCCAGCTCTGCGCGAAGCTCCCTGACTTGGGCAGAATCCTGTGAAAAGAAAAAGAGAGTTCAGCCTGGAAACATCGCACCATCATAACTTTGAAAAACGAAAGCAAGGGTTCGGGAGGGTCTCGCTTACCTCAGCCGCAGGGCGTAGAGACAGCGCCAGTCGAGCATCCGCAAGCTCTTGTTGAGCTTTCGCGAGTTCTTCTCCCGCGGTGTGCGCTCGAGCCATCGCGTCCTCCCTCGCCTTGCACATATCGGTGAAATTCTTGTCAAGGGTGATGCTTCGGCGCGCACACATATGCGCAAGCTCGAACCCGCGCAATAGAGCCCGGATGGCATCGAAGGCTATAAGGCGGGTGGACATCTGGTCGAATACGCTGGCATCCTCCCGGCTGTAAAGGCCGTATCCAAGCGAGAAGGCCTCGCCAGTCACATTTTCCCCCTCCGCCCAGCTGGGAAGGAGCGTCGTAACTTTGATCAAGTTCGACTCAGGGTCCCATTCCATCTGAGGCTTCCCTTCCGCGTCGACGTACTTCACGCCGAAACCAAAGTTCCTGTGCCATCTCGGCACCTCCTGGGGCGGGACGCTGGCAGAGGTTTCGGCGGCGACCACTCCTCCCCCAGCCTCGCTCGCGGCCGATGGGTTCCCGGTAGAAGCCTCGGCGCGGCTCTTGGCGGCGGCATCCATCTCGCTGGCCATCTGAAGGATCGCTTCAAAGGACCTGCCCTCGGGAGGAGGTTGGACAGGCGGGACGGCCGGGGCTTTCCCCTTCTCCAGGGCAGAGGGTTTCGGCCTCTTCAGCGTTCGGAGAGGAGGAAGGGTGACCTTCCGCTTCTTGGCTGGTGGCGGCATGGGAGGGGATGGATCTTCTCGGCAGGCGCTGGCGCTAGCTTCCGCGAGCGCAAGGGAGCCTCTTGCGGCCAGACCCTCGACACCCCGGCCTTCAGCAAAGGGCTGGCGCAGAGGGACCTCCCGCTCTCCTGCAAAGTTAAAGTACTTCAGCGCAAGAAAATCTTTGATATAAGAGGGAATCTGAGGCGAGACCGTAACTTCGCCCGAGTGAACAAGTGGGAGGGAGTCGACGTCCCGCCGAAGGTAGGGAACGTCGAATTCCTTGGTCCCGAAGAATTCCAGGATTGCGCTCTCGCGCGATCCCAGAGCAGGCAGTTTGTAGGCCGCGTCCTCGTACTGAACGGGCTGAAGCGGGATGTTGCCGAAGTCTCCGCTGACATAGACAAACTTCTCGCCCCAGTGGTGGTGCTTGTTGGCGAGACCGGTAACCTCGAGCAGTTGCCCGGAGAAGAAAACTACCCCCCCCCCCCTTGGCGCGGAAGTTGAATAGCTTCCGAAAGATGGGCAGACTAAACTCGATCCTCTCGGATCGCATATAGCATATGAATGCTATAAGTATCGCGACTGAGTTCGGGTTTAGCTGGGCGGGAACCACCCCATAATAGCGAAGAGCTAGCCGAACCTCCGGCCAAAGGGGGAGGCGGAAGCCCACCTCGAAGTGCTCGAGGGGGATGGCAAGCTCTCCCGCCCCCGGAGTATTCACCCTATCGTGATTCCCCGGGTTCCGCGCCGAGAAGCCGGCGGGAATATAGAGGTCAACGATCAGGTTATACTCGTCTAGGGTAAGCTTGCAGGAAGGGAAAAGGTGTTTTTGAAAAGCTTCCGCGCAGTGGGCGCGACCCTTGCTCTCGCCAGGCATGGTGGTTTTGTGAGTAAGAGCGAGAGCTGAAGAAGGGTCGAAGCGAGAGCAAGAACGCGAAAGCAGGGAGGGAAGGCTGAGGTTCCGGATCGAAGAAGTAAATGCTGTTGGTAGACTTCTCTATTTATAGGAAAACGTAATCATCATGAATTCATCCGACAGAGAGAGAAAGTGACAGCGGAGTACAGCTGTCAGAACCCGGGCTAACGGCTCCTCGATTCTCCCCCTCGGGATGGCAGCGGTCAACGGTCGTTTCGGGTTTCGACGCGACCTCCTAGATTGGCGCAAGCCTCCTAGATTGGCGCAAGCCTCCTAGATTAACACAAACCTCCTAGATTGGCGCAAGCATCCTAGATTGGTGTAAGCGTCTTAATTGAAAAGCCCCGCAGAGCAATAAAAAGAAAAGGAAAAGAGAGACATGGGTAGAAGCGAGATCCTCGCTAGCGCAAGCTGGGTAAAACTTAATTAGTAATAATGTTTGTTACAGATGCATTGATAAAAGAGATACATTGAGATTAAAAGCAGGAGGGCTAATAGGGTTTCCAGCTCCATCGTCCTCGTTCTCGCTGCCTAGTTCTTGGAGGCGCCAACGGGTTGAAGTAAGACGATAGGGTGGTACACCCGAGGTTGATCCGCCTGGCATGATCCCGGATCTGCGAGATGCACCTCCCTGGCGAAGACTCGGCAGAAGGCCCTCCTGGACAATCAGTCTCGCCCAAGAAGAAATCTCGCTCCAGAGCCGCCAGCCTTTGCTCCACGGATTCGCGGAATGCTTTCGCCGCGGCAGTATGGGCACGGTCTCGCCGGATAAGCTTGGCCAAAATGACCGAGATCTTCCTCCTTCTCCCCTTCGCGCTCCCAGTGCTGTTCAGGGTTTCCTCTATCTCGCCAGACGAGGGGAGAGGGGACTCTTCATCCTCTTCTTCCTCGTCTTCTTCTTCTTCCTCTTCTTCTCCTTCCTCGTTGACTCCTGACCGCAAGCCAGGATCACCTGCGAAAGAAACGTGCGAGAATTTTGGTTAAAGCATGGAGAGCAACAGTTTTAAAAGGTCTCGCATACCTGCGGTTGGGCGAGAACCGTCAACCAAAGTTGGACGAGAAGGCCCGGCCCCTCCGTTGGTCCCATAAAGAAGGTGAAGAGGCTTGCCCAGCCCCGGGCGGAAGGGCTCGCGCGCGATAATCCCGGCATGGCCGGAAGCAGGAGGGGAGTTGTCTTTTCTCAGGGGACGATCAACATCCTTGAGAGTAGCGGAAGGTTCAGAAGCCGCCCCTCTCGCCTGCAGGATAGGATTGGCCGCCGCAGGAGGCACTTCAACGGTTCTCGCTTCATCTGCCCGGGTGGTTAGACCCGGGTCGGCGGGAGTTGGCACTGCGAGAAGACGGTTCAGAAAAGAAAAAGGTCGGGTCGAAATACTGACAAGGGAGAATGTACCTATCGTTCCGGTTTCGGCCGGAGGAATCCTCTCCAAGACCCGCGTTTGATCCTTGGGTGAATGAGCGGGCAGGTTCGAAGAACTTGGCGGGATCTCGTCACCATCGTTAGGAGCGGCTTCCTGCGAAAGCTTACGTTAACTGTCGGATCCAGTGCACAATCAGCTCGATAGGAACGGTTAAAAGGCTTACCTCCTGCGGAGAAGGATCCCCCGCAGGATTGGGAGTGGGGGAAGGAGGATCCCTGTTCTCGCGAGAAAGGTCCCGCCGGACCACCTTCGCCCTTTTCTTTTCCTTCTTCTTCGGCTCGGACGGCCCGGCGGTGGAGGTCTTCCTCGCTAACCATGGAGCCACCGCCGCACAGTTAGCCAAGGCCCGCGCTTGGGCAGCGGCTAACCGGTCTTGGAGGTCTTGCGGAAGCGGTTTGGCAGCACGTTTGGGATGCATGATAAGCTCGCGCAAAAGTCCCGGGGGGGCGAGAGCTCAGTCGTAAAAACAGTATTTCTAGGGCGAGGCATATGGTCGCCTATCGGTACATATTTATAGCCGCAGTAGGACCCACCAAAAGATTCCCCTGGTTAGCTGGCACGTGTCCAGCGAATATTTTGGGGGTTGGACTTGTCTTGTCGAGCGCAGGGCTAGCTCGAAAAGAGCGGGGATTGTGTACAACCCCATATTCGCTGGTCAGGATTGGGCTAGTCTCAGGCTAGCCTCGGGTTAACCCTAGGGCATACTTGGGGAGTTCTTGTCCTGTAGGAGCTCTCGCCAAGGGTAGGCAAAAGCTGAGGAAACAAGGGCAGATAGTCGACCTCTCGGCAGGAGAGATCGCCGACCGACCAGGGCAGATAGTCGACCTCTCGGCAGGAGAGATCGTCAACCGACCAGGGCAGATAGTCGACCTCTCGGCAGGAGAGATCGTCGACCGACAAGGGCAGATAGTCGACCTCTCGGCAGGAGAGATCGCCGACCGACCAGGGCAGATAGTCGACCTCTCGGCAGGAGAGATCGTCGACCGACAAGGGCAGATAGTCGACCTCTCGGCAGGAGAGATCGCCGACCGACAAGGGCAGATAGTCGACCTCTCGGCAGGAGAGATCGTCGACCGACAAGGGCAGATAGTCGACCTCTCGGCAGGAGAGATCGCCGACCAACCAGGGCAGATAGTCGACCTCTCGGCAGGAGAGATCGTCGAACGACCGAAGTAGAGGGCCTGACTACGGAAGCTCCCGCCTTAGGGAAAGCTCCCGCCCAGGGCAGGCGAGAAGGCCCTAAGTAAGCCTTCAGTCGCGATAGTTTCAAGACCGTGAGGGGCGCGAACCTCCCGGGCAAGGGGTCTCGCCAAGGGTGGCCCAGTTGGGAGTCCGGCGAGAGCCTTCACGGCCAGGGTTCTCGCCAAGTGGGCCCACGTGGTAGGGCCCGGCACTCGTAAAGGGGATTATTTTATTATTATTATCCCGAGGTGAAATTACCCAAATGCCCTTGGGGGGACAGCGGGATTTGGCTATTGGCAGACCCCTCAGGGGTATTTCAGTATTTTCAGGTCAAAGGAAGACTATAAAAAGACCCATAGGGGCTCTTTGGAAGGCAGGCTTTTCATTATTCTCCCACTCTAGGGCCTTCTGAGGAGCTCCCAGCCCAGCATTTGGCTTTGGAGGGGAAGCTCTCAGAGATCTTCCGGGTGTGTGGTGGGACCTCCCAGCTGAGGCTTGGGGTCAGTCTTTTGACCTTGGCAGCCAGTCAAGGGTCGAGGTAAGAGAGAAGTAGGCGTCGGCTGCACTTTGGTTTGTGAACATTCGTTGGGGTCATTTTTGGCTTCAACAGGATGAGTGGACAACTGCTAGATCATCTTTAATTTGTTTAGAAAGTTCAGCTTTCACATTAGTGGCTATACCTCCAATTTTATTGAGAATTTCAGCATGTGATTCCTTGAGATTTTCATTTAATATGAATTGATTTTCTAGAATATAACCTCGCTTGACTGTAATGTCTTCAATTTCAGTCTTTATTTCTTGTTGTTGGGTAGTCAGATATACTACAGCATTACCTCCCTTGTGGAAGCAATCTGTCATCTCTTTCTTATTTATATTTATTTCAAATATTATGGATTTAATTTCTTGAGCAAGCTGGAACTACAGTTCTTTATGTGTCTCATCCACATACTTCTCCAAAGATTGTCTTTGCTCATCTAATTTGACTTGTAGTTTCACCATCAGTGAACTGAAGTCCATCTGCATGTTTGATGGTTGAGAGACTATTTATAAGGCTTTCTTATAGCTTGTACTCCTTTTCCTCATAGCAACCAGCTTCCTTTTCTTGGCCATGGAGGCTTCTTCTTCATCAGAAGATTGTGATGTGCTTTGTATATTCACAGTGTCCTTATCAGTAGGGGCATGGTGAGACATCTCCCCCTCAGTTCCTTGCATCTCTTTCTCATTCCTTTGTTGCTCCCCCTCAGTCCATGTTTTATTGAATTCAGGGAACAGTTCTTCCAAAGTAAACTCCGGATACATCTGAATAGGAGGAACAAGGTTGTCTTTTTGAACTAATGGTTCCCTCTGGACATCAAGATCTTTGTCCAGGGTCTTCTCAATATTGGAGAAATGGACTTGCTCATCTTGAGCTTGATCTGGCATTTGCACATCTTATGCTTCATTCTCAGTATTGATCGGTGCTTCCTTGTTTATTTTTGATACAATATCCATCACAGTATCAGTAGTATACTCACTTTCTAGAGCAGCTTCAGTAATACCTCCCCCTTGGGAAGGCAGCTGTGATTGTTCAGTGTGTTGGACATTTATTTTAGTATTCTCTCCCCCTGGAGTGGAGACTATCTGATTCTCTAGTTGCTGAATGTTCTCTACTTGAGCTTGAGCTTCTTTTTCCTGTTGGTCTTCATCTGAGCTGAAGACCACTTCTTCTTCAGAATCACTAGAGGATTCTGCTTCTTGGATAATGGTTTTCTTCTTTCTATCCTTATTTACCTGTTTCTGTGGAGTAGAAACTTCCTTTGTCAAGACTCTATCCCATCTGGATAGAATCCTCACATCCATCCTCCTCATGTGATTGATCTTAGAATCTGGCAGTTGATTCAGAACATCTGGGATAGTGGAAGCTAGATACAAGCTTAGTATTCTACCCAGATTTGGCTTCTTAATACCTTCTTGAATCTTGTCAAAAACTACTGATGACCAGTCTGTTTTTACACTGAATATCACTCTGGTCATAAGGTTGAACATGTAAGCAGAAATTCTATCATGTCCACCTGTCTTGTAGAGAATTACCTTGTCTATGATCTCTGAGAGAAATTTACCTTGGGAATTCATTCCCTTCCTGGTAATAGAGGATCCTACCTTGGTATTTGGATTCAGTCCACACCAACTGAGTGCATCTTTCATCATTGATGGAACAACGTCATCATCTTCTTTAACTCTGGGAGAGTTGAAGCGACTTCCTGATCGTCTTTTGTGAGAGTTTCACTCTTGTACCATGAACAGTGGCTTTCATCTTCTTTCCTTCAGAATCTACGGTTGTAGACGAGTAGAATTCAAGCACTTCCTTCTTCCAAATTTTTGTAGGTTCGAAGACTAAATACTCCAACCCATTCTCTGAGATTAGGGTAAACACACCCTTGATTTCTTGTGAAGCTGTCTCAAATCCCCTGCGAACTAGCTCGTATCCTTCATTGATCTTGTCATCCTGGTGTGGCGCCATTGACGAGAGAGAGAGAGAGAAGGGAAGAGAAGAGAAGAGAATATCTTTGTCGACACAAAGTCTAGAGATGAGAATTCTGAAAGCGTAGTCAACCAGATTTTTTCTTCTTCTATTTATTGTCTACTGGTAAAGGGTATGTAAAAGACACGCCTTACTTAGTAATAATACTAGTCGACAAAAATATACATGTTTCGAAAGTAAAGACTTAAGTCACGATAAAACTTAGTTTTAGTTGACAGGTCTATGTGTCGACATACTTGTGCCAGTGTCGACACAGACTATCAAAGTCTCGACAGAGAGTGTCGACACTAATTTTTGTGTGTCGACACTAATTTTTGTGTATCGACACAAAAATATACTAATACAAGGTCACGACAGAGTTGTGTCGACACCAACTTTTCTGTCGACACAGATACTATTTCTATGTCGACACAATTCTTTTCTTTGTCGACACAACTAAATGATAGGGTCAACACAGTTAGCATGTGTCGACATAATTTTCTAACTTAGACAAAGTTTCTTGAAAATTTTTGGACTTATAGATACTACTTGAAAAATTTTATGGTTACCTATCACCTTATTCTTGGTCCAACATACCTAATTCAATTTTAAAATAATTGAACTTACTTTCATCCAGAGGTTTTGTAAATATATCAGCAATTTGGTTGTTAGTGTTTACAAATTCTAGATTTGTCTTCTTTTTCAACATATTCTCTGATGAAATGAAATCGAATTTCTATATGCTTAGTTCTACTGTGTGAAACAGGATTTTTAGTAATAGAAATAGCACTAGTAGAATCACAAAATAATGGAATTCTAATTACCTTGATGTCATAGTCTTCAAGTTGATGTTTTATCCATAACAACTGAGCACAACAGCTGCCTACAGCTACATATTCTGATTCAGCAGTGGAAATAACCACATTTGTTTGCTTCTTGCTGCTCCATGACACCAGCCTACCACCTAGGAATTGACATGTTCTAGTGGTACTTTTTCTATCTTCTCTACAGCCTGCAAAGTCTGCATCTGAAAAACCTGATAGTAAGAAATCTCTATTCTTAGGATACCAAAGACCTAGATTAGGTGTGCCCTTAAGATATCTCAAAATTCTCTTGATAGTAGTATAATGAGATTCCTTTGGGCAAGCTTGGTACCTAGCACAGACATATGTAGTATAGATGATGTCAGGTCTACTAGCAGTCAAGTAAAGTAGGGAGCCAATTATCTCTCTATACAAAGACTCATCAACAGGTTTTCCTGCTTCATCTTTGTCTATAGGCAAACTTGTTCCCATAGGAGTTTTTATGGTGGAGGCTGACTCCATGCCATATTTTTTAATTAACTCCTTGGTGAACTTAGACTGAGAAATGGACAATCCATCATCCGTCTATCTAACTTGGAGTCCCAAGAAAAATTTCAGCTCACCCATGCTGCTCATTTCAAACTTCCCTTGCATAAGTTTGGCAAACTTACTACAAAGGTTGTTTTCAGTAGAACCAAAGATAATGTCATCAACATAAATCTGAACTAGGATTATCTTACCTTTTGATTCCCTAAAGAATAGAGTCTTGTCTATTTTCTCTCTTGATAATTTATTCTCAATAAGGAAGGTAGACAAAGTTTCATACCAAGCCCTAAGGGCTTGTTTCAAACCATATAGAGCTTTCTTAAGCCTATATACATAGTAGAGATAATGAGAATCAACAAAACCTGATGGTTGTTCTACATATACTTCTTCCTTCAAGTCTCCATTCAGAAAAGCTGACTTGACATCCATTTGGAATACTTTGAACCCTTGAAACGCTGCATAAGCCAGGAACAATCTTATAGCTTCCAACCTTACCACTGGGGCAAAAGTTTGATCAAAGTCGATTCCTTCTTCTTATCTGTATCCCTTTGCTACCAGTCTTGCTTTGTTTTTGATTATGGTGTCATTCTCATCTAGTTTATTCCTGTAGATCCACTTGGTTCCTATAACATTGTGATCCCTTGGTTTAGGAACAACCTCCCAGACTTTACATCTTCTGAATTGATTCAGCTCTTCCTACATGACATCAATCTAGTTTGTGTCTAGCATGGCTTCTTCAAACTTCTTAGGTTCTATCTGTGATAGAAAGCTTGTACATAAAACTGTGTTCATGCTTTTGCTCCTGGTTAGAACTCCCTGGATTGCATCACTAAAGATTTGGTGTGCAGGATGATCCTTCAAGTGTCTTCTAGTTGGAGGAAATCTGTCAACCTCTTGGTCTTCTTCTCTTTCCTCATTCTGATGCACTTCATTATTTTCATCTTCATCCAGAGAGTCTTGTACTCCCCCTGGATAGTTTCTATCCTTTTCTTCATCCAATCTTGCAGGTTGGTCCTCACTAATAGTCAGCTTGTCCATCCTTTACTTTAAATCTGTAGAGCTACCAGAAGAGCTGGACAATTCACTGTTACTTAACATAGACTCATCAAATACAATATGGATTGATTCTTCTACAACTTGTGTAGTCAAGTTGTAGATCCTGTATGCCCTACTGTTATTATTGTACCCAATAAATATCCCATCTAGGAATTTGGCAGCAAACTTAGTTTGGTAGTGCTTACCATTAACTAAGACATAACATTTGCTACCAAAGATTCTAAGGTAGGAAATGTTTGGTTTTCTGCCTTTCATAATCTCAAAGGGAGTCTTCATATGTCTTTTATTGATGGAAGCTCTATTTAGTACATGACATGCAGTATTTAATGCCTCACCCCAGAAGTATTCAAGGAGAGAAGTGTCACTTAGTAGTGTTCTACTTACCTCAATTAGAGTCCTATTCTTTCTCTCAACAACTCCATTTTGCTGGGGAGTTTTAGGTTAGGAGAACTCCTGATGAATCTCAAGGTCTTCATAGACCTTTGTCATACACTAAGACTGAAATTTAGTTCCATGATCACTTCTGATCTTTACCACTAAATTGTTAAATTCATTCTGAATTTGTCTAACAAAAGTATGGAAGACATTAGGGGTTTCAGATTTCTGCCTCAAGAAGAAAACCCATGTAAATCTAGAATAGTCATCCACAATAACTAATATGTATGCTTTTCTACCTAAACTATGAACTGGCATAGGACAAAATAAATCCATATGCAGGAGATATAGACATCTTACTGAATCTTTGGTAACAAGTCCATGGAAAGAGGTCTTGGTCTATTTGCCCTTCTGGTAAGTTGAACAAACACCCTCTTTAATGCACTTGACCTGAGGACAATTCCTCACTAGCCCCATACTAAATAATTGTCCTATTGACTTATAGTTCAGATGAGCTAGCCTCTTGTGCCATTGGATACACTGTGATGATTTCTCATCTGCAACTAGACAGATATGTGAGTTGTTATACTCACAATCAAGGTTAAGACAATATATATTCCCTTTCCTAGTGTCAGTCAGAATGATCTCTTGATCACTTGACCTCTTTATTTGGCACTCACCCTTGAGGAAAGAGATGTCATATCCAAGATCACTTATTTTACTTATGCTAATTAGGTTATGTTTCAAACCTTTCACATAAGTCACTTGAATGATACATATAGAGTTACTAGAAATGTTACCAAACCCTTTGATGACACCTTTTTCTGATCCACCAAAGATTACTTTGGGTCCATTCTCTATGGGAGAATAGTCCTTCAACATCCTTCTTGTTCCAGTCATGTGTCTGGAACATCTACTATCCAAGTACCATATAGGGGTATGACCACTTGGACTCACCTTCATCAAATAAAGATTTACCCATCCTTAGAACCCAATTTATTATTAGTTCCTAGGTTCAAGTTAGCTTGAAATCTGACATGCTTACCTGCAGACTTTTTGACAGTTAAACTAGCCTTATTCTGAATTCTAGAATTGAATCAACAATCAATGGCAAAGTGGACCACCTTGCCACAACACCAGCACTCAAGTCTATTGTACTTTTTCTTAAGTACATGCTTCTCAACATTGTTTCCAACATTCCTTTTAAGTGTAGGTGCTGGAGCAGCATACCCCAAGGATTCCTTAAGAACATGATGGGTTTGCTTATAGGGTTCCCTATTAGCATGTGCACCCTTACCATTGAGATCACCATACTCACAGTGACCATGAGTGAGGTCATGATCATACATGTTAGTAGGTTGCATCAATTTTCTAAAAGGAATAGGGGGTTTTATAGCTAGTGGCTGAACTGAGCCTTTGCCTTTTCCTTAAGAATTGGATGCCCTTGTTCTTTCCTTGAAGCCTAGTCCCGTCTTTCCTTTCTGAGATATGAAGTTATCTATTAAAGACAAGACAGGCTTTGGCTTTGAAAATTTAGCCACTAGATTACTTTCTTTCTAGAGTCTTGCTTCCAGATTTTTGATGTGATATTCTTTAAAGGAGATTGTGCCCATCTGAATAACAGTTATGTTTTTCAGTTTGGCAACCTCCTTCAATTTCAAATCTATCAGATTGGCTGAATCTATTGCAGCTTGTTTGAGAGATTCAATTTCCTTGGCCTGCTTCTTGACAAGGAATTTGCTCCTCTTAAGAGCTTGCAACAAACCACCATACTCATCAATTAATTGATGTACATCCCCCTCAGATTCAGAACCATCCACTTCTCTTGAAGTTGATGCTACTGATTCTAATACAGTAAAATAATCAGAAGCTAAGAATGAACTATATACCTTACTTGGACTAGGCTGATCCAGGCACTGATCTTCTTCTGAAAGAGCCATCAGCCCTTTACAATAATAGTCTTCACCTCCATTTATGGAATCCAGCATTTGCAAGAATTCTGATTCCATAAATCCTCTTCTATAGTAAACATCCCAATATAAGCTTCTGTATCATCCTCTTCTCCAGATTATGAGGATGAAGAGTCAGTCTAACTCTTCTGCTTCTGGGCAACCAAGGATTTCTCCTTCTTGCCCTTATTTTAAGGCTTCTTCTTATCCTTAGTCTCCTTTCTCTTATCAGAACAGTCAGCTATGACATGTCCACGCCTGTTGCAGCAATAACAAATAATTTTAGAGGTAGTTTGTTTACTAGGATTAGAGGCATACCTGTCCTCCTTAGAAGTCTTCTTCTTTTTGTAATAATCATCCTTGAAGGAGGATGAAGATGGCTTGGTTCTCCATTTATTCTTCTTCATGAACCTCTGAAACTGCCTTGTAAAGGCAGCAAAGTTTTCATCAAAATTGTGGCTGTCTGATGTACTGATGTCAAGATTTTCTGCTTCAGCCTCAGCACTTCTTCTGGGTGGAGAAGGAGACTTTCTCCTACCCTTTCTTATGGCTTCAGCTTTGAAGGCTACTTACTTGTCTTATACTCAGACCTCCTACTTTTCTCCTCCTCCTTTCTGGTAGTGAACTACATCTCATAAGATAAAAGTTTTCCAAACAAGGTTGTTGGAGGTGTATCAGCAAGCCTGACCACCTCTCTGATGACATAGATTTTATATCCCAGTCCTTGGTCAGTGACCTGAGAAACTTATCATTCAATTCATATGTGCTAAAGACTCTTCCATAGGTCATCAGCTCATTTACAATTCTAAAGAACTTCTTGTAACATTTTGCTATGTTGTCTGACTTAGCTTGTTTGAAGCTTTCATATTCTTGATTCAACATAGATTTTCTATCCTCTATAACTTCTTCAGTTCCCTCCATATAAATAATCAAGGTTTCCCGCATCTCCTTGGAGGTTTTGTAATGTACCAAATTCTAAAATGTGGCATCATCTATAGCACTCACAATTATGTTTTGTGCTCTCTTATCTAAAGTTGCTAGAATGATCTCATCCTTAGTCATTTCAGAATAGCTCTTAGGGGTTTTGAGATTAGCATCAAGATCTGATATATTCATTGGAATGAAAGGACCTTCTTGTACGGTGATGTAGATTTTAGGATCAGATGCTTCCATGAACAATCTGACTCTTTCTTTCCATATCCCAAAGTTTTCTTTCCTGCAGATGGGTAGTTTCATGGATCCAAATTCCTTCTGATTCTCATTTGAACTCATTCTGGCTAATTGTTAATTGCCTTGGAGATTTACTCAGACTGTTAGATCTATTTTTGAGTAACCTCCCTCTGATACCACTTGAAAAATTTGATTTCAAGAGCCTAGACACCTGGGGGTGAATAGGTTCTAATCTTTTTAACTATTTAGGCAATTAACAAGTTTTAACACAGCATATAAAATCACAATTCTCAGAAAAATAAACACAGCACAGCAAGATTTATAGTGGTTCCCCAATTTATGGGTACATCCACTTTCCTCCCTTCGCCTATCCAGTAGAGAATTGGATTCAGCCAAACTTCCTTCCACTATCTCAGATCCATAGATCTTACAACTCAGAACCTGATAGGTTTCTACAGCTCAGACTTCTTCAAGTCCTACCTCAGATTCTTCCCAAGAACCCTACCTCAGGCAACAACCCTACCTCAGCCTTTATCTCCAGACCTACAACTCAGAATTTAACAAGTCCTACACCTCAGGCACTCAGCCCTACCTCAGCCTTTATAAATACAGGCTTACAACTCAGATCTATATAAGATCTTACAAGAAAAAGTTTATTTAAAGAAATAGAAATTTCACCCAGATTGAAATCTAAATAGGTGAGAGCTTCTTGATCAGTTCTTGAATGACTGAATACTTCAGATCCTACCTGACTTAGCTTTTTCAAAGCTTCTTGAATTTAAACAAAATAAGGTTGATCTTTACTTGGTGTTGAAGTTGATCTTTAATCAGCTTTCTTCTTAAATTCAAAATTAGATCTGAATCTTTCTTGCAGACTTGTTCAGGATCTGCCTTCTTCTGGGTCAGCCTCTTGCTCTCCAATACTTGTTGTTAGTTCTATATAATTTGTTCTGTTGGATTCGATTATGGTTGTTATGGATTAGCCCTTTATATAGAGTTCATCCATGATTACCGGCTGATCCGGTTTATAACGACCTTATGATAATACTGGCAGATGTGTCAGTCTTATTACTTATGACAGCTGTCAAGTCTTCAGTCGTGATAACTGACCCTTCATTGAAATTCTTTCTCAGCAGGACACTATCAACAAACAACTTCAAATGTATTGACATAAATAGACCAAGTGTCGACACAATTCCTGGGTGTCGACATAGCTCCTGCTTCAGGTGTCTACACAATTCCTGGGTGTCGACATAACTCCCGCTTCAGATGTCGACACAATTCCTGGGTATCGACATAACTCCTGCTTCAGGTGTCGACATAATTCCTTACAAGTGTCGACACTTGTACTTAGAAATTTTCCTGCATTTCTTAAACCTACACACTGAAACTCAACATCCCATCAAATATAAATTGATGTATATCATTGAGTACAGAGAGGCTTCTCCAAATCTGGTACACAATTTCCAGTGTATTCAACAGAGGTGTTACACCTTGAATAGACCGCTGGCACACCTAATGACGACCTACCATAGTAGGTGTAGGAGCCAGTCCTGCACAAAAAGACTGTCGGTCTGGTCCAGGACCGGTCTTTTAAAAGATCGATCTTTTGGCCGACCGATCCCGGACCGGTCCCGCTCAAACCAGTCTCGGTCCGGGACCGGTTTCCTCTTCTTGAGGAGGACTGGTTGGGACCGGCGGACCAGTCCTAACTGGTCCTGAACAAGTATTTTTTATTGGTACTCTGCTATTCTGAATCGATTGCAGTCCTCTTTTTTATTAGATTTTGTATGAATGTTGTCCAGAATCATGTTTTGGCTCTAATTTCATCTAGGCTGATGAAAATAGAGAGAATTATAGTCTAAAACCTATGATTACGAGTGCATAACTGGTCTAATTAACGGACTTTTACCGGTCTTTTACTGGTCCCAGTCTTTTACCGGTCCCGGTCCGGGACCAGTCCGGGACCAGTCTTTGGTGGAAAAGGGGGGACCTCTAGGGACCCTTGGGACCGAACCGATCCTAACCGGGACCGGTCCCTAGCCGGTCCTAATCGGTCTGGTCCCAACCGGATCGATTAAGACCGGTTTTTTTGTGCACCACTAGGAGCTATACTAAAAAACTTTTTGAATTTAAATGAATTTTTATCATTGCTTCTAGTTTTTTTATAGTGTAATTACTTGAATGAATATTGTATTTTAATTGTTTGAAATTAGTGGTGGCCAAATAGATCGGGCCAGGAAAGCCCGCCCAGGCCCGGCCCGGCCCGGGCCAAGGCCAGGCTTGGGGCCCTTACCAGGCCTCCATTTTTGTCGGTTGCCCGGCCCGATGCCCAGGTCGGGTCGGGCCGCGCAAAGCCCAGGCGTCGGGATAGCCTGAGCCCGACAGTGGGCTAAGCATAATGTCATTAGGCGGGATTTGAATCCCGCCTAATTATTGGCGGGATTATTTAATCCCGCATATGATTAGGCGGGATTAAAATCCCGCTTATGATTAGGCGGGATTTAATACCGCTTATTCATAGGCGTGATTAAATCCCGCCAAATAATAGGCTGAATTTTAATCCCATTTTTGTTTGTTTAGGCCGGACCAGCCCGGTGTAACACCCCAAAATTTTGTGTGTGTTAAAAGAAGGCCGTTCGACGAAAGCCGAGCTGAGAGACTTTCGTTGAGCTCAGAGAACTTCTTCGAGCTCACGACTTTTCATCGAGCTCACGAAATTTCGTCGAGCTCATGGTTTTCGTCGAGCTCAGGCCATTTGACGAAAGCCAATCCCAGGGCTTTTCGTCGAGCTCAGTCTTTTTAGCGCAGTTCGACAAAAGTCGAACTCATTTCGTCGAGCTTTGAGCATTCGTCGAAATCTGGCCTGAAAGCCGTTTGACGAGCGTCAAAATCCTGGCTGTTCGTCGAATGCAGGCCGATTGACAAAACTTGAACCATTCGACTAAATTGCCGAATTTTAGGGTTTCGTAGATCGTTTTATTAGCCGTTTGATTTAATATCAAAGTTGATCCTGGACCCCAGGATCTTCTGCCTGATGGGTTTTAGTAGGTCTTAGCGGTTCTCTCCCTCATTTGTGCTCATTTTGGAGTTGGCTTAAGGTTTGAGAGAGAGAGAGAGAGTTCGGAGGAAGAAGAAGAAAACTTCTTCGGGAATTGACGAAGCTTCAGAGCTCCGATCGTTATTTCGCGGCCAAATCCGTGGAGAGGACGTGGAGGCGCATCTTTTCATCCGTAAAGATTAAGATTCCATGACAAGAAAGAGGGGTCGTAAGGTAACGATATTTCTCCTCTCGATTATAGGATGTGTGCATGGCATCTTTTCTTTCTTGCTTTTATTCCAAGCATTTAGGCACCAGATCTCTCAAATGAGAGGGGTTTGGGTTGCCTTGGTCCAAGAGGAACCACCGGGTAAATTGTGTCCATCCCCGACATGATATTGCATTAGAAATCTGTTCTGTTAGTGGATTAGGCATTGTTAGTGAAGCCGTTGTCGCGACTGTTAGTCCGACTCGGTGATGTTGCATAACGAGCCTTAAGGATTTGGTAGAAATCTGTTGCGGCAATATGTCATTTGTTATATGCATCCCCCTTTTTTTGAGTGAGTACGTGTAGCCGGAACTAGACAAGGTTAGCTCCGCATTGGCGGTAGATTGTTTCCTTGGTGCGCGGGGACGTTACGGTACGAATAATGGATTAGGGTGGGAAAGGCTATGGATTGTGATGTGCTGAGGCATGGTCTTATCTCCGTGGTCAGCTGGCCATCCTGTGACGTGCAAGTCATGTGGGGAGAGTGTCCCGGCGAGACTAGTCCCCTCCTATGAAACTGACGAGAATGTCAAGCTTAGGACAAGCCCGGGCGACGAAGCCCACGAGCAGGTGGGGTCCAGCAAGGGTTCTTAGAATCGGTTTGTGTGAGAGACGAAATCCTATCATGAGAAGTAAGAGCTTGCAGGCAAGCCCGGGTTTGAGACCCACGAGCGGGTGGGGCCTTAGCAAGAGTTCTGTGTAGTGGCTTGTATGTCGTTAAGGGAAATTGTAGTACCCCTTTTTTTTGTGCAGCTTGAACCCCGACGGGGAAATTGGAAGTACCCAGATGTTATGCTTTGATGATGTGTTAGAATCATGCACTATAGGGTGCCTCGAGTGAAACCCAGGTTTGCATACATGCTGTATTGTAGGCCCTTTTTCTATATGCTCAACGTAGAAACATGTTTGTTATATGAGACATCCAAACTTGTTTTACCGCTTTACATGTTTATGTATATTCCATACGAAGTGATGACCTGGAGGGTGATGGAGTGCTCTGGGGTCCGTTAGGGACGGATGGGAGGAGATGTGTTGGTTACACAGTTTAGGTTAGCTTTTGCTGACCCAGTTACAACAAATTTTTACAGGGCAAGGATCGCAAGCAAGAGAAAGCTCGCCGGCCAAAAAGGCCTAAGTCTCATGAAGTAAAATTTATTTGCTTATGTTTTGATGCTATGATATGATCCATGAGATGTAATCCGGCTTGCCTGCCGAGGTAGACTTGGAGTGCTTTTACACGTTGATAGGATTGTCGTTCAGTCTTGGACTTATACTGTGTAAGGCCTTAAGGCTGTTGTGAAACTCTTATTCTGGTGGATAACTTCTAGTTTCTGGTTGTATGTTTCCGCTATTTTATGCTGAGTTTTGAGTTGGGTAGACTTATATCATCTTTTAATGCTTAAGCTATGGCGTCTGTATGTTGTGGGGTCCCAGCCGGACCCATACTATACGGTCATTATAGGGGAGGTGTTACAATTTGGTATCTGAGCCAGGTTGATGTCAAAGGTTAAGTTTTGCGATCTATTTAATGTAATCGGATCGCGTAGAGAAGTTATCCACATAGGAGTATTGTAGGACCATGAGTGTCCATGTGTTTGAGTCTTGCAAATAGAGATTGATTCGCTTTTACCTTACTTTTTTTAAGTGTGCAAGCAACAAGGCGGGGACATCAAGGCCATGAGAAGAGCCATCGGCAATTAGTGTTACTGCTCCAAGTCCGTTGGGCATGGGGGTAACCCCGGCCGATTTCTGTCGTATGCTTGCAGAAGCAATGGTAGCAGCCCAAGCTACAGCGGCAACGCAGGTTGTGACCCCTGTTGCACAGGTAGCAACTCATGCTACCCTAGATACGATAACAGCCGTGCCGGGTGGAGGAGCCAGACAAGCAGAGCCTTTGGCCGAAAGAGTGGTTGTTGGGCACGGAGACCGGCAAATGAAGTATTTCTTAAGCTTCCATCCTCCAACGTTTAAGGGAGTCAGCACGCCGACCAATGCGGAGGATTGGTGGGCAAGGATTCAGGAACTTCTGAGGGCGACAGAGATGCCAAAGGAAAATAAATCTGAGTTTGTGACCTTCATGTTGGAAGGAGATGCTAAGTTGTGGTGGGTGAGCCATAGCGGTCGGCAGTTCCCTGGACGCACCCCGTCCATTGAAGAGTTCGGGAATGCTTTCTTGAAGAAGTAAATTCCTGCGTCAACGAGGCTGGCCCTCCAGAGGCAATTTCTGCACTTGGTACAGCGGGACAAGACGGTTGACGAGTATGTTCAGGAGTTCACTCATTTGGGTCGTTATGCTGGGACGAACATGACCAACGATGAGGAGAGGGACAACCTCTTCTACCATTACTGAGGGAGAATCTGAGACAACCCCTCATATCTATGAAGAATGCTGGTTTTAGTGAGCTGGTTGAGGCTGCCAGAACGTTGGAAAGCGATATGGAGTGAGCACAGCGTCGGATGGGTTTTGCTGCCAAGCAGGGAGAAGGGAAGCCTTCTCAATCGCAAGGGGGGTATGAAGGGAACAGGTGGAAGAAGAAGCCTTATCCTTTCAAGCCCGGTGAGAAAAGTAACATGAATCCTTGAGGGTCTCGCTTCAAGTTACCACCGTCATGCTTTAAGTGTGGCAAGCCAGGCCACATAGCTCATTTCTGTAGTGAGGGTGGTGTTAAGTAGGAGCCAAGACAGGAGCAGTCTGTGCGGTCCGGCCCCAGCACCACGGAAAAAGGAAAGATGGCGTAGTCTAGCGCTTCTCGTTTCCAACCTGTGCAGCCAAAGGCTTATAACCTTGGGCAGCAGGAAGCTATCTGCCAGCCCGATGTGGTGACAGGTATGAAAGTTTAAGTTTAACCTTTTACTTTAGACTTTCGAGACTGTTTATGTTTGTCGCCTATGTTTTAGGCTTTGTGTTAGTTTCTGGATACCCCGCTAGGGTAATGTTTGATACGGGACCGTTGCACTCTTTTCTTGTGAAAAGCTTTATCTGAAGGATTGGAGTTGAGTCATTCTCAGCGGGCGCAGAGCTGAAGGTATGCATGCCCAATGGGTTATCCATGACCGCCGAGGCGAAGGGGCATATTTGTTGGAGTCTGGATGGAGTTGACTTATGTTGGAAGCGGTGGTTCTACCATTGGTTGAGTTCAATATAATATTAGGAATTGACTGGCTTGCAGAGCATCATACCAGTATTGACTGCCTATCTAAGGCGGTAACCCTGAGGAGCGAAGGGCGGGCAAAAGTTAAGTTTGAGGGCCTTAGTAGAGTGTCTTATTCCCTGATTTCGGCCATTCAGTTGGCACGGGAAGTTAACCAGGGAGGAGTAGCTCTTGTAGCATTGTTGGAGATTTGCCTTTCTAGGTTATCACTTGGGAAAGTGCCCGTAGTGGCATAGTTCGAGGATGTGTTTCCTGATGAGCTTTCTGGAGCACCTCCTTGATAGGAGATTGATTTATCGATTGAGTTAGTGCTAGAGGCTAAGCTGGTGTCACGTCCTCCTTTTAGGATGGCACCAGAAGAGTTTGCCGAAATTAAAGTAGAGTTGCAGGAACTATTTGAGCAAGGGTATATTAGACCCAGTTCTTTACCTTGGAGCGCGCCGGTGTTGTTTGTGAAGAAGAAAGACGGTAGTATGCGGTCGTGTCCTAAGGAAATTTTGGTGCTGAAATAGGGGTACACGGCCTGGGACATGGGCGTGTCCAAGGCCGTGTCTTTCTCTGTGTTGGCCAGCTGTGTCCAGTGAGAGACATGGCATAAAACACGGTTTTGAACAGTGTTGACACGGGCATGTTAGGGGTTATACGGGCGTGTCATTACCCGTGTCACGCTCGGGTTGAAAACTTGGATGTGCCGACTGAAGTACACAGTCGTGGTACACGGGCGTGTACTGGTCAAAACGGACGTGTACTGGTCGATAAGGGTGTGTACTGGTCCACACGGGCGTGTTCATACCTGTGTCCACGAAGGGACGTGGTGGTTGGAGTGGCGGTTATCTGTGATACGCCCCAAGGTAACGGGCGTGTCGGGACCCGACACGGGTGTGTCAGGTTTAGACACGGGCGTGTCTCAACCCGTGTATTTTTTGTGCTCGACGATCGTACCTGGATCGGGGCACACAGTTGTGTGCAAGGCCGTGTTCGGCCCAGTATTGAGAGATTTCAGGTGAATCCAAGCCGTTCGTTTTCTTTAAATAAGATCTGACGGCCCAGATGTGTTCCTACTTTAATAAGGCCGGGAATAGAGGATTAATTCCTCATTATCTCTTAAGCCTTCTCTTTCTAAGGAGTTAGAGAGAGGAGAGACCGGTTGAGGAAGGAAGAGGAGGAATTCGGCCGCCGGCGGAACATCAGAGCACCGAATCGAGAATCGAGACCGGATCCACGGAGGAAATTCCCTTGCAAAGCTTTCCATCCGGAAACTGCTTTCCATCCGGATAGTTTCCCATGGCGCAAAAGTGAACTTCAAGGGTAACGATTCTCTACTTGAGCATGTGAAGCTCTTTTTCTTTCTGCATGGGAAACCTGCTCCTGCGAGTGTGCCGTGAGGGTGCGGTGTTCCTTGGGGTAGATGTGAATAGTCCCCCATATATTGCATATAAAGTCCGGAATCGAAGTACAGACATAGGCATTTGTGTGTAAAGCCTACCCGGACGTGTTGGTCTGGATCGATGATGTTGTATATTGTATGGATTGTCGGAGAAGACTCCATGCTATGTGTTTTTCGGGTTTATACACGGTATATTGCAGCATGGATCCTTGGGGATTAACTCCAATGTGCACCCAGAAAACTGAGAGAAAACTTTATTCTGCTAACTTGGCGGCAAGGGAGTAAGCCTTGTACATAATTGGGTTATGTGATGATTGGGAATGTATTAGGATCCAGGTGAAGCTTGGCCTGCGCGTACGTCTTAAAGTGACTAGGCGGAGTGAGCAACGGGCAAGTGGAAGCGGACCTGGACTATGCGGTTCGGTGCTAGAGGCCCAAAAGTGGAACTGGCCGTTGGCATAGTCGGGAGTCTTAGACGGTGGTCAGAAAGACTAAAATGCTCACGATGTTGCCATCCCGAGGATGGTGGTGAAGCCACAGAATTGACCGGATTCACCGATAATGTGCCCTGAGTGCATGGGGTGTTTGGCCGTGCGAGCCTATACCCATGGTGAAGTATGTTTGCACTTTATTATTTAGCTGGGCTAATGAAATGCAGGGAAGGAGCACCGTCGTCCCGAGTAAGGGGCAGGGTCGTTATAATTTGGTCAGCTTTAGCTGACCGTTGCTTTGTTTGCCACCGTGCGGTGGAATGTTGCTTGCAGGTATCGCGGAGCCAGGTACCAAATAGCGGGCTGAAGCCCATGCTGCTGAGCTGGCCCTCGAAGGCCAAAGCGAATGGTTGTTTTACTTTTGTCATGTATGGCCGGCCTGCGAGCCGATGTATGTAAAACATTACTTTATTAAGTGCATGCTTGTAAGGCCATAAGGCCAAGTGCTTTCAGTGTATTTGTTATTTCATTCCTATGTTGGTAAGTGGACATTCATGATAGTTGTTATTCAATTATGGGTTCTTACAAACTGTTTAAAAGCTTCCGCTAGAATGCTCTGAGTTAGGGCGAGTAGTTATAGTTAAGCTTTGATATTCTTATGTAACCCTTCTGACTGTCTGTGGTATATGGCGTCGGGTTCCAGCTAGACCTTCTGCTATATGTCATACGACGGATGAGGTTGTTACATGAATAAACTGACCGTCAAGAATAAGTATCTGATTCTTCGGATAGACGACCCGTTCGACTAGTTGGTGGGGTCGGTGGTGTAATCCAAGTTGGACTTGAATTCAGGGTATTTTCAGTTGAAAATTTGAGACGAGGACATACCCAAGACAGCGTTTGGTACGAGGTATGATCACTTTGATTTCTCGGTGATGTTGTTTGGGTTGACAAACGCGCCTTCAGTGTTCATGGATTTGATGAATCAAGTATTGTTTGGTACATTGGAAAATGTGTACCTGATTTGAAGTAGCCTCACTTAGCTCAATGATATACATCAAGGTGTATTTGATGTTATTTTGAGTTTATATGTGCAGGTTAAGAATTTGCTAAAATGCAGAAAAAGTTTCTAAGTCCATGTGTCGACACTTAAGAAAGCCTGTGTCGATACATGGAAAAGCAGTGTCGACACAAGAAGAGGCAGTGTCGACACACAGAAGTTCTAGTTGACATAAACTGTGTCGACACCTGGAGGCAGTGTCGACACACAGAAGTTCTAGTCGACATCAACTGTGTGAACACCTGGAGGCAGTGTCGACACACAGAAGTTCTAGTCGATATCAACTATGTCGACACCTGGAGGCAGTGTCAGCACACAAAATTCTGAGGCTATATCAACTGTGTCGACACACAGGACTTGTGTCGACACACAACAGAGTTTCAACAAAGTTGATTGTTGTGAAGTGAAGAAGTGTCTGTGTCGACACAAAGAAGCTGTGTCGACACATTCTACAGATGCAGTGCCAAGAAGCAGTGTCGACACCAAAGGAGCTATGTCGACATCACCAAAGCTTGTGTCGACACTTAATCTACTTGTGTTGACACATAATGAAGATCAGTCTCGACGCTTTGCTGACAAAGACAAGGTTCAAGAAATGACTGAAGACTTGACAGCTGTGAATTCAAACAAGTTTGCTGAAGCTATCCGAACTGTCAGAAGTTGGTTAGAAACCGGATCAGCCGGTTACCATGGATGAAGTCTATATAAAGACGGATTCTGTCAAATCAAAGATAGAGAAAAAACACAAACGAACAACTATTGAAGTATTGATCATTGATCAAGAAAGAGCATGTCACACAGAAGAAAATTTTTGTGAGAAGATCTAAGAAGACAATCTGAAGTGGTAATCTATTCAGAATTTGTCTAAGGAGAATTCAACCAAGAATTCATAAGGAACTTCAGAAGATTTGGAGAGTGAGAGAGAGCTCAAACTGTTTGAAGTGAAGAAGGAGACATTTACAAGTCTCTTAAGAAGCAGATCTTGAACTAATCTGCTAAAAATATTTCAGATCTATTTCTGAAATCTAAGAAGGAAGCTGCCAGCCAGTCAACTTCAAAGAAGATCAACCCTATTGAGTTTCGATTTAAGAAGCTTTGAAGAAAGCTAAGAACAAGTTGATATCAGCATTCAGTTTTATCAAAAGCTGATCAAGAAACCTTTTATCCCTTCTCTCTCAACAAGGGTAAGAGTTAATCTATAAGATTTTTCAAATTCTGTAGGATCTTTCAAGATCTGAGTTATAAGGCTATACTATAAAGGCTGAGTGTAGGAGATATAGATCTCTGGGTGGTAAGGCTTTTGAGTCTCAGTGTAGGAGATTTCAATCTCTGAGTTGTAGGCCTTGTGTCAAGGCTGAGGTAGGGCTATTAGCCTGAGCTGTAGGAGTGTGGATACACTCTAAGTTGTAGGAACCATTCAGGGTTCTAAGTTGTAGGAACCTTTCAGGGTTCTAAGCTGTAAGATCTGTGGATCTGAGAAGAAGGAAGAAGTTAGGCTGAATCTAGCACACTACTGGATAGGTGAAGGGGGAAAGTGGATGTACCCAGACCTTGGGGAACTGCTATAAACCTGTGTGCAATCTGTGATGTGTGTGTGATTGTGAATTCTATGTTGTGATTGCTGTGATAGCTGTAGAATAGTCAGATTCTATTTAAAGAACTGAAATATTATTCTGCCTTAAGTAAAAAAAGGAAAAGAACTTATTCACCCCCTATAGGTGTTTGGGTTATCTTGAAATCGATTCTATCAAGTGGTATCAGAGGGAGGTTACTCAAACAAGGACTTAACAGTCTGAGTTAGATCCATAAGGCAGATTCAAGATCAAGAAAATGGGTTCAGGAGAAAATCATAAGGAACAAGGTTCTATGAAATTACCCATATGCAGGAAAGAGATATTTGGAATATGGAAAGAAAGGGTCGGGCTTTTCATGGAGGCTTCTGATCCAAGGATCTATATTACAGTTAAGGAAGGTCATTATATTCCAATGAAGTTGTCAGTTCTAGATGCAAATCAAAGAACTCTCAAGGATTTTTCAGAGATGACTAAGGAAGAGATCATCCTGGCAACTATGGATAAAAGAGCCCACAATATCATAGTAAATGTCATAAATGATTCAACCTTTCAAAATTTGATTCACTGCAAGACCTCCAAGGAAATGTGGGACACTTTAATAGTCTACATGGAGGGTACTGAAGAAGTCAGACAAGATAGAAAATCTATGCTGAAGAAGGAATATGAGAGTTTCAGACAAGGAAAGTCAGATAGTATAACTGAATGTTATAAAAAGTTCTATAGAATAGTAAATGAGCTGATGTCCTATGGAAGGATCTTCAGTACATATGAACTGAATGATAAATTCCTAAGATCCTTGACAAAGGATTGGGACACTAAGATTTGTGTTATTAGGGAAGTGGTCAAACTTGCAGATATCTCTCCTCCAACTTTGTTTGGAAAATTGTTGTCATATGAGATGCAGCTGATGGCTAGGAAAGAGGAAGAGAAATGTGCAAAAGGGGAGCATAGAGAAAAGTCTGTGGCCTTCAAGGTGGAAGCCACTAGGAAGAATAGGAGGATGTCTCCATCACATCCTAAGATTATTGCTGAAATTACTTCAGATAATTCAGACAACCAAAGTTCAGACAACAGTGACTCAGATAAAGACTTTGCTGCCTTCACAAGGCAGTTTCATAGATTCCTGAAGAAGTAGTAGTGGAAGTCTAGGCCCTCCACATCTCAGCCTGTGGATGAATATTATCAAAAGAGGAAGTCATCTAGGAAGGACAGGAGCAGGTCTAAGCCTAGCAAATCTACTACATCAAAGATAGTTTGCTACTGCTGTAATAGGCCTGGACATGTTGTGGTTGAGTGTCCAGAAAAAAGAAAGGAGTCTGAAGATAAATTGAAGACTCAACAAAAGAGCAAGAAGGAGAAATCCTTTGTTGCTAAGAAGGAGAAGAGCTTGACAGACCAATCATCTTCAGAGTCTTAATCTAAAGCTGAGACATACATTGGTATATATGCAACAGATGAAGAAGATGAGTTTATGCAAGTGCTGAACTCTATCTATGAACAAGAAGACCATCAGTGCATGGGACTGATGGCTGTGTCAGAAGAAGACAAGTTCCAGGATCAGCCTGGTCCTAGTAAGGTATAATGTTTTTCTAGAAATTCATATTGTAGTACTGGTTCAGAGTCAGCTACATCTACATCAAGTGATGTGGATGGGTCTGAGTCTGAAGGTGATATTCATCAGCTGATAGATGAATATGGGGACTTGTTACAGGCACTAAAGAAAAACAAAAACTTGGCCAAAACTCAGGCCAAGGAAATTGCAGATCTTAAGTTGGCTGCATCTGATTTAGAGAAAGAGTTGGATCAAAAAATGAATGAGATTGCCAAACTGAAAAACTATAACTATTATTCAGATGGGCACAATCACATACAAAAATGATCTAATTAAAAGTCTTGAAGCCAGATTTCAAAAAGAAAAAGATTTGGTGGCTAGTTATTCCAAGCCAAAATCAGTTTTACACTTAATAGATGAGTTTGTGGCTCAAAAGGGTAAGGCTGGAATAGGCTTTAAAGGTGACACTAGGGCTATCCAATTTAAGAGAAAGGGAAAAGCCTCAGTCCAGCAACTGAACTTTAAAGTCCCTATATTTTTTAGAAAGGAACAAGTGCCTTCTAACAAGTATGACCTTGAGAATACTCATGATCATAGTAAGACTGAAGTTCTGAATGACAAGGGTGTTTATATCAATAAGGCATCCCATGTCCATAAACCCCATGTTCTTAAGAAAATAGTGGGTGAAGCTGCAGCAGTACCAGCACAAAACAAAAGATTTGTTGTCAACCAGACTGCCAAGAATGTATCTAAAAATAGATACAACAAGTATGCATGTTGGTGCTGTGGCAAGACAGGCCCTTATGCCTTAGATTGCTGGCACAACATTAGTGTCAGGAAGAACAACAGTCTACCTGTTAGAAGAGCAGCAGGTAGATTTGTTAAGTATGAAGCTAACTTGAACCAAGGACCCAAGACTTACTTGGGCTCTAAGGGAAGGTAATTCTTTATTGCAGGTGAGTCCAAGTTACCATGCCCCTATATGGTACTTGGATAGTGGATGTTCCAGGCACATGACTGGAACAAGGGGGCTGCTAAAGGAGTACTTACCTATTATAAATGGTCCTAAAGTAATCTTTGGTGGTTCTGAAACAGGAATCATCAAAGGATTTGGTAACATTTCTAATAATGAGATTACTATCACTCAAGTGGCCTATGTGAAGGGTTTGAAACACAACCTTATAAGAATAAGTCAGCTGAGTGATTTAGGATTTGACATTTCATTTATTAAGAATGGATGTCATATCAAAAGGTCAAGTGATCAAAAGGTCATATTGACAGGATATAGAAAAAGAAATGTGTATTGTTTTAATTTTGAGTGTGAGAACAAAGGTTCTCCTATTGTCTTGTAGCTGATGAGAGAGCCTCTCATTGTGTCAAATGGCACAAGAGGCTGGCTCATCTTAACTACAAAACAATTGGCCAACTCTTTAGCAAAGAGTTAGTGAGGAATGGTCCTAAAGTTAAGTGGATAAAGGATGGGATATGCTCAGCTTGTCAAAAAGGCAAGCAAACAAAATCCTCCTTTCATAGCCTTGAAAACAAGGATTCTGTGAGGTGTCTATACCTATTACATATGGATCTATTTGGTCCTGTGCCATTTCATAGTCTAGGTAGGAAGGTCTACACTTTTCTGGTGGTAGATGACTATTCTAGATATTCCTGGGTGTTCTTTTTGAGACAAAAATCAGAAACCCCAAGTGTTTTATATAGTTTTGTCAAGCAAATTCAGAATGAACTTGACAGTACAGTGGTCAAAATCAGAAGTGACCATGTCACTGAATTTCAATCTGAGAGTATGACAAGACTGTATGAAGAATTTGGGATTTTTCAAGAATTCTCCTCACCTAGAACACCACAGCAAAATGATATTGCTGAAAGGAAGAATAGAACACTGATTGAGGCTGGTAGAACTCTATTGAGTGACACTTCTCTCCCAGAATATTTCTGGGCTGAGGTAGTAAATACTACATGTCATGTGATCAATAGGGCTTTTATCACCAAAAGCCACAAAAAGACTCCCTATAAGATCATGAAGGATAAAAAACCAAACTTATCCTATTTTAGGATCTTTGATTGCAAGTGCTATGTTCTTAACAATGGAAAGTCTTATCTAACTAAGTTTGCTGCCAAAACCCAAGAAGGGACATTTGTTGGGTACAACAACAATAGTAAGGCTTATAGGGTCTACAACTTGATTACTCAAGTTATAGAAGAGTCTGTACATGTTGTATTTGATGAAACAAGACTGATTAACAGTGAGTTGCCTTATAGCTCATGCAGTTCTACAGGTATAAGTGAGAGAAAGGACAAGCTTACCATTACAGAAGAGTCAACTGCAGAGCAAGAAGTGGAAAATGGTAGCTACTGTCCAGGGGGAGTACAAGACTCTCTAGATGCTGATGAAAACCAAGAGGTGCAGCATATAGAAGAGTCTGGAGGTGTTCAACCTGAAAATAGTCTACCTCCAGCTGTTAGACACTTAAAGGATCATCCAGCAAATCAGATAATTGGTGATCCAAGACATGGAGTGCAAACCAGAAGCAGAAACTTAAACACAGTTCTTTGCTCAAGCTTCCTATCTCAACTGGAGCCAAATTGATTTGAAGAAGCTATTCTAGACCCACATTGGATTGATGCCATGCGAGAGGAGCTGAATCAGTTCAGAAGGTGCAATGTTTGGGAGTTAGTTCATAAACCAAAAGACCACAACATCATTGGAACAAAGTGGATCTTTAGGAACAAACTGGATGAGAGTAGGATCATTGTGAAGAACAAAGCAAGACTTGTTACAAAAGGATACAGGTAGGAAGAGGGTATTGACTTTGATCAAACCTTTGCCCCAGTAGCAAGACTGGAAGCAATTAGGATGTTTCTTGCCTATACAGCATATCAAGGCTTCAAGGTTGCAAAGAAGATAGAAAAAGCATAACCGGCACCTGTCAATTTCTAGGAGGAAGATTGGTGTCTTGGAGCAGTAAGAAGCAGACTAGTGTGGCAATTTCCACAGCTGAGTCTGAATATATGGCAGCAGGAAGTTATTGTACACAGCTGTTGTGGATTCAGCACCAGCTAGAAGACTATGGTATTCAGGTAAGTAGAACACCTTTGTTTTGTGATTCTACAAGTGCTATTTCTATTGCTAATACTCCTGTTTCACATAGTAGGACTAAGCATATAGAAATTAGATACCATTTTCTTAGAGAACATGTAGAGAAAAAGGGCATCTCACTAGAATTTGTCAAAACAGATTATCAAATTGCAGATGTGTTTACTAAGCCTCCAGATGAAACTAAATTCAATAAATTTATAATTGAATTAGGAATATTGAACATAAATTAGTTTAACATATTTGGCTAAGTAAATTTGTGTCGACACATCCAGAAAAGTGATGTCGGCACTTCAGTAAATTTGTGTCGACATATCCAGAGAAGTGATGTCGGCACTTTAGTAAATCAGTGTCGACACATCTAGAGTAGTGGTGTCGACACATCCAGAAATTGTGTCGACACTTACGATAAGAGTCGACACAGAATTTCTATTGAACTACTAAGTATGTTCTATGTCGACACATCATCAATTGGTGTCGACACATAGGAGTCAACACCATTGTCGAGACATTAGAAGTATGTGTCGACACATTTTAACTATGTCAACACAATTAAACAGTTTTTGCCCGCCTTTTGACCTTCTTTATTTAGAAGGGTATAAATAGGTCAAGAACAATCTCTGTCGACACACTCTCCAGGTTTTCGAGACCAAACCCTTGTGTCGACAAATTCTCTTCTCTCAATCCAAGTCTTCTCACCATCCCAATGGCGCCAAAGGTAGAAGATAACATCAACGAAGGATATGAGTTGGTTCGTCATGCCTTTGATGATGCAAAATCTGAGATTAAAGGGGTAATTACTCTAATTGCTGAAAATGGTTTGGAGTTTTTGGTATCCGAACCCACCAAGATATGGAAGAAAGAGATACTTGAGTTTTGTGGTGCAGCTGTAGTAGATTCAACTGGCCTTAAGATTAAATCAACGGTTCATGGCGCTAGAGTCAAAGTGACCATGAAGAGTTTGAGGAAAATTCTTAATCTTCCAAGGACTCAGGATGAAGACGAAGTACCCGTCTCTAAGACAAGGGAAGCACTACAATGGTGTGGATTGGATCCCACCTTGAAGATTAGATCAGCTATAAACAGAAAAGGGATGAATCAGCAAGGGAAATTCCTCTCAGAAGTGGTTGGAAAGGTAATTCTCTGTAAGCCAGGGAGACATGATAGGATTTCAGCCTATATGTTCAGCCTAATGACAAGGATAATTTTTATACTAAACATAGATTGGTCTATAGTAATTTTTGAGAAGATTAAGGAAGGCATAAAGAAGCCTAATTTGGCTAGACTGATGAGTTTATACTTGGCTGGAGCAATTCCAGAAGTAATGAACCAGATTCCTGGTTCTAAAATTAACCATATGAGAAAAATGGACATCAGGATTATATCTAGATGGGATAGGGTCCTAACAAAGGACATACCAGATATAGAAAGACAGGAAACTGCTGAGAAATCAACTGCACAGGACATTACAGATACTACACAGGTGCAAGGGTAGCCAGATAATACACAGGCACAGTACAATACTGATAATGCACAAGAGCAGGGGGAGATAAATAATGCACAGGTACAGGAAGAAGAGTCAACACACTTGGCAAGTGAAATGGCTTCACAATCAATTCTTGAAAGACCTCATGTCAACATTCCAGTACAAGATATTATCATGGAGGATACATTTGTAGTTGCTGATGCTCCTGAGACAGAAGTACCGCCAGTCCACACTCAACAGGAGTTTACTCTTGAAGAGTTATTTCCAGATATTGAGGGAGCAACAAATAAGGGGGAGCAAATTAGGACTGAAAAGGAGCTCCCTCCTAGTCCTAAGGAAAGAGTAGACATTCTCAGTACATCTGCTTCAGAAGATGAAGAAATTGCAAGTGTCAAGAAGAGAAAATTGATGGTTTTCAAGAGAAGGAGCCAAAGCTACAAGAAAGCATTGCAAACTGCTGCTCCACAACCTGCCATAGAGGCTGATTACAGCTCATTATTGGTGGCTTTGCAAGAAAAATTAGATGAGCAGAGAATGGCTCTAGAGAAGTATGTGGATGAAAGCCATAAGACACTTCAATTTGATCTGGCTCAGGAAATCAAATCAATCAGGTTTGAAGTGAATCTACATAAGAAAGAGATGACAGATTGCTTCCACAAAAGGGGCAATATTGTAGTATTTCTGGCTAAGCAACAAGCATAAGTCAAAGCTAAAGTGGATGACATTGCTATTAAATAAGGATATGTCCTTGAAAATCAGATTAGGATGAATGAAAATTTGACTGAATCTCACAATGAGATAGTAACTAACATAAAGAATACAGTCACTACAATGACTGAAGAAAGGGCTAAAGAGAAAGAGGAGTTTGACAAGAAGCTACAAGCTGCCTTAGACTCATTTCAGACAGAAATTACTACTTCTCAGAAATCAATATCTGATAAGCTTCTCAAGTTAACATCATTTTATAAAGATGGTGTTAATTTTCTTGATGGACAAGTAAGATTTCAGAAAGATGACTTAAGAGATCATATTGAAAGAGAAGACATAAAGGGGGAGAGAGTGTTAGTCAAAGCAGGCTCAGATCATGCCAAATGGATATCCAATAGCATCAGAGCCACTCTGGGATACCCACCCCTTTGTGATGATGATAATATTACTGAGTCAAGTGTGCAACTTACTTATGTTGAAGGTGATCAACCTGAAGTTGCTCAGGTCATCTACCCTCCAACAGATTTTGATATGATTAAGCAATAGGTTCAGTCAATGTACAGTCCTCCACAGGAAGTTGATAATATTATTATTGAGAAAGTAGAAATGCCAGAAGCTGCCTTGAAAGCTCAACAGGAAGCTCAACTGTCAAAGAAAAAGTTCAGAGAACAGGCTGAGTTAAAGCCTGATTTTGAGCAGTGGAGCCCCACTTCCAGGAATATCATTTTGACTGCCTGGAAAGCTGTGAAAGATCAGATCCATGAAAGGGGCAAATGGTATAATGAAAAAGAATGGCAGAAATATGACGCTAGGCAAGAAGCCATTCTGCAATATAGAAGAAAGGCTAAAATTGGGAAGCTACCTCCTAATGCTCAGGAGCCTAGCAAATACTTCCCTAAGCCTTTTCATTATTTTGAAAGGCAGAGGATTAAGGCTGAAGCACAGAAGAAGGCAGAGTTGAAAGGGAAGAAGCCCATTGATGATGCAGAACCTACTGTGCAGGCTCAGATTAAGCCAGGAAAAGGCATAGTCATCAGGGAGCCTGATCTGCCTTAGTATAGATTTGCTAGATTTTACAAGAACAATGTAATCTTTAGTTTTAAAGAAATCTATGTAAACAAGTGTTAAGAAACTTTTTGATAGTATAAACAAAACAATGTTTCATGTTCATTATGTTTGCATCATTATTCTATAATGTCATTTTGGTATATGTTTTGTTTATAAGTTACCCTGTCATATAATGCTTATATACATCATAATGTTTGTTTATTATAAGCGGTGTATATCATTGACTAAAGGGTTATGACTTCTCCAAATAGGGGGAGATTGTTAGGTACATAGGAAAATGTGTACCTAATTTGAAGTAGCCTCACTTAGCTCAATGATATACATCAAGGTGTATTTGATGTTATTTTGAGTTTATATGTGCAGGTTAAGAATTTGCTAAAATGCAGAAAAAGTTTCTAAGTCCATGTGTCGACACTTAGGAAAGCCTGTGTCGACACTTGGAAAAGCAATGTTGACACCAAAAGAGGCAGTGTCGACACACAGAAGTTCTAGTCGACATCAACTGTGTCGATACCTGGAGCCAGTGTCGACACATAGAAGTTCTAGTCGACATCAACTGTGTGGACACCTGGAGGCAGTGTCGACATACAGAAGTTCTAGTCGATATCAACTGTGTCGACACCTGGAGGCAGTTTCGACACACAAAAATCTGAGGCTATATCAACTGTGTCGACACACAGGACTTGTGTCGACACACAACAGAGTTTCAACAAAGTTGATTGCTGTGAAGTGAAGAAGTGTCTGTGTCGACACAAAGAAGCTGTGTCGACACATTCTACAGATACAGTGTCAAGAAGCAGTGTCGACACCAAAGAAGCTATGTCGACATCACCAAAGCTTGTATCGACACTTAATCTACTTGTGTCGACACATAATGAAGATTGGTCTCGACGCTTTGCTGACAAAGACAAGGTTCAAGAAATGACTGAAGACTTGACAGTTGTGAATTCCAACAAGTTTGCTGAAGCTATCAGAACTGTTAGAAGTTGGTTAGAAACTGGATCAGCCGGTTACCATGGATGAAGTCTATATAAAGACAGATTCTGTCAAATCAAAGATAGAGAAAAAACACAAACGAACAACTATTGAAGTATTGATCATTGATCAAGAAAGAGTACGTCACACAGAAGAAGATTTTCATGAGAAGATCTAAGAAGACAATCTGAAGTGGTAATCTACTCAGAATTTGTCTAAGGAGAATTCAACCAAGAATTCATAAGGAACTTCAGAAGATTTGGAGAGTGAGAGAGAGCTCCAACTATTTGAAGTGAAGAAGGAGACATTTACAAGTCTCTTAAGAAGCAGATCTTGAACTAATCTTCTAAGAAGATTTCAGATCTATTTCTGAAATCTAAGAAGGAAGCTGCCAGCCAGTCAACTTTAAAGAAGATCAACCCTACTGAGTTCTGATTCAAGAAGCTTTGAAGAAAGCTAAGAATAGGTTGATCTCAGCATTCAGTTTTATCAAAAGCTGATCAAGAAACCTTTTATCCCTCCTCTCTCAACAAGGGTAAGAGTTAATCTATAAGATTTTTCAAATTCTGTTGGATCTTTCAAGATTTTAGTTGTAAGCCTATACTATAAAGGCTTAGTGTAGATCTCTGAGTGGTAAGGCTTTTGAGTCTGAGTGTATGAGATTTCAATCTCTGAGATGTACCCAGACCTTGGGGAACTACTATAAACCTGTGTGCAATCTGTGATGTGTGTGTGATTGTGAATTTTGTGTTGTGATTGCTTTGATAGCTGTAGAATAGTTAGATTCTATTTAAAGAACTGAAATATTATTCTGCCTTAAGTAAAACAAGGAAAAGAACCTATTCACCCCCCCCCTCTAGGTGTTTGGGTTATCTTGAAATCGATTCTATCAAGTATTTCAGGAATACTTGGATTCTTTTGTAGTTGTCTTTATTGATGATATCTTGGTATATTCCAAATCGGAGGTGGAGCATGAGACTCATTTGAGAGTAGTCCTGCAAGTGTTGAGAGAGAAACAGCTTTATGCAAAGTTCTCGAAGTGCGAGTTCTGGTTGGAGAAGGTGGCATTTTTGGGCCATGTAATTAGCGGTGATGCAGTAATAGTAGATCCGGTAAAAGATGAAGCCATCAGGGATTGGATGATTTTGAGAACCGTGGAGGAAGCCTGGAGTTTACTGGGATAAGCTGGGTATTATAGAAGGTTTGTGGAAAACCTTTCACGGATAGCTCTACCTCTCACCTCTCTAACTCATAAGTGTTAAAAGTAGCGAACCAACAACTAGAGAGCGAACAAACGACTAGAAAACAAGCCAGAACTTTGAATAATTGAAATTTTTATTATCCAAAAAGATATCATTTACAAAGGTATGCCCTCCCTTTTATAGAATGGAGGAGAGAGGATAGAATACAAACTAACAATGTGGGACTAAAGCTATACAACAGTTCCGAGCGGCTAGAATAACAGACCGGAACAGGCCGCGCGGTTAGACAATATTCTAACCGCCTGGCAATACCAGAAGTAGGAGAGAGATGCGGTTGGAGACCGCTAGACCGCCCGGTTTCCAAGCCGCCGGAGATGAACCGCCAGACCGCGAGACACCACAGCAACAGTCTGGATATCAACCCGCCGGACACAAACCGCCAGACCGCCCGGTCTACAACCTGTCAGGCTCAAACCGCCAGACCGCCCGGTCTCATACTTCGACACTCCCCCTCAAGCTGGAGCATAGATATCAATCATGCCCAGGTTGTCACAGATATGGAAGAAGGAAGTAGAAACCGGCTTGGTGAAGATATCTGCCAACTCTTTGTCGGAGGTGATGAACGGAGTGCAAATCTGTCTCTTCAAGACCTCTTCTCGGATGAAATGGCAGTCGACCTCTATATGTTTCGTTCTCTCATGGAAGACCGGATTTTTGGATATGTATATAGCGGCCTTGTTGTCACAGAACATAGGCAGAGGATAGTCGTAGACCTCTCCTAGGTCAAGCATGAGAGCTTGCAACCATTTTAACTCACACGTGGTTGACGCCATACTCCGATATTCGGCTTCTGCACTGGACCTTGAGACAACAGACTGCTTCTTGCTCTTCCAGCTCACAAGATTATCTCCAACGAATGTGCAAAAGCCCGATGTAGATTTACGATCACCTTTATCATCCGCATAGCTTGAGTCTGAGTAGGCTTCCACTCTCAGATGTCCACGCTTCTGAAAGAGTAGCCCTTTTCCTGGTGCTGCTTTGACATACTCTAGTATCTTCAAGGCAGACTGAAGATGACATTCCCTGGGAGCTTGCATGAACTGACTGACCTTGCCTACAGCATAGGCGATGTCAGGTTTGGTCACCGTGAGATAAATGAGTTTGCCCACCAAACGTCTATACCTGGTGGCATTGGATATAAGAGGTGAGTCATCTGTCCACGTTTTGTCCTCTCCAGTGGCCATGGGATACCTGGCCGGTTTGGCACCGGTCAATCCTGCCTCTTGTAGAAGATCAAGAGCATACTTTCGTTGGGAGAGAACCAACGAGTCAGGCTTCCGAGAGATTTCTATCCCTAAAAAATATTTCGGGGAGCCCATATCCTTCGTGACTAAGTGTTGACGGAGATGTTTCTTTGTCAAGTCCACCCCAGCCTGGTCATCGCCGGTAAGAAGAATATCATCCACATACACCGCCAAAACCACAAGGCCCGATGCGGTTTTGCGAATAAATAATGAGTGATCGGCTGAACTTCTCGTAAAGCCAATGGCAGCCACAATGCCACTAAACTTGTCGAACCATGCCCGAGGGCTTTGTTTTAGGCCGTAGATGGCCTTCTTCAACTGGCACACTCGTGTCTCCCCCTGAGCAACATACCCAGGAGGTTGCTCCATGTAGACATCCTCCTGAAGATCCCCATAGAGAAAAGCATTCTTGACATCAAGCTGGGAAATAGCCCACTCCCTGTTGACGGCCACTGAAAGAAGAACCCGGATGGTGCTGAGGCGAGCAACCGGGGAGAAAGTGTCAAAGTAGTCAACTCCATAGGTCTGAGTAAAGCCTTTGGCCACCAGCCGGGCTTTGTAACGATCCACAATGCCGTCGGGGCGAAACTTCACAACGAACACCCAGCGGCAGCCATCCACATCAGTACCGATCGGAGGAGGAACAAGGGTCCAGGTACCCCTTTCATTAAGAGTGGCGATTTCCTCATCCATGGCAGATTTACAATGAGGAATAACAAGAGCCTCTTGGTAAGTGCGGGGAGTTTTAGTAGCCGAGATAGCCAAAGCAAAACACCTGCGAGAGGGAGTAAGCCGATCATAGGAAACAACAGCCGCAAGCGGGTGTTGGGTACACGCCCGCACCCCTTTGCGAAGAGCAATGGGAAGATCCAGGTCGTCTCGTGCGTCAAGGACCGGAGCGTCCGTGGCGGAGAAAGCTGGCCCGGGACTAGAGAGAGACGGCTGCGGAGAAGAAGGTGGGGGTATAATAGAGAGGGAAGGAGACAGAGGAGGAGAGGACATAGGAAGAGAGACGTCGAGCTGCATGGAAGGATTATTGAGAGATGGTGGAGAGTGAGAGACCGCAGGAGGAAGCGGGGATGGAGAAGAAAAGTAGGATGCATTTTCGAAGAAGGTGACGTCCGCGGAAACAAACTGTGTGCGCAGAATGGGGTCAAAGCAACAATAGCCTTTTTGAGTGGTCGAATATCCCAAAAAGACACATTTTGTGGAACGAGGGGAAAGCTTGTCACGGGTAGCCGACGGGGCATGCACAAAGGCCGTACACCCAAAGATACGGAGAGGAAGAGGAAAGGGTTCCTTGCCCGGGTAGAGAATGGAGAAGGGGGTCTTGTCGTGGAGAACCGAAGAAGGAATGCGATTGATGAGATAGCAGGCAAGAAGAACAGCATAGCCCCAGTAGAAGCGAGGCACCTGCATCTGCGTCATTAGAGTGCGAGCGATATCAAGGAGGTGACGGTTTTTACGCTCCGCCACCCAATTTTGTTGGGAGGTGTAAACACAGCTGGTCTGATGAATAAGACCATGTTGCATACAAAATAAGGAAAACTCATGACTAAGATATTCTTTTGCATTATCGGAGCGCAGCACTTTAGTAGATAAAGAAAACTGAGTTTGAATCATATAATAAAAAGATTGCCATACAGATAATAGTTCAAAGCGATCCTTTAAAAGATACACCCAAGTACATCTAGAGAAATCATCAATAAAAGTTACAAAATAAGAACTACCCCGACCAACGGTGGGAGTAGGAGCAGGACCCCAGACATCAGAATGAATGAGATCAAAAGGGCGGGAGGAACCACGACCTTGCTTCGGCGGGAAGGAGGAGCGGTGATGTTTGCCAAGCTGACACGCATCACAGTTGAGCGGAGGACTGGTCGGAGGTAAGTGGGGAAGAAGCTGACAAAGAATCCGAGGAGGAGGATGTCCAAGGCGAAGATGCCATTGAAGCAGATCAGTAGACATGGAAGAGAAGGCGGGCAGAGCGGAAGCATTGTCGAGGAAGTAGAGACCGCCACTCTCAGTCCCAGTAGCAATCGTCCGTTGGGTCCTCGGGTCCTGAAAATAACAAGAAGTAGGAGTAAATAATACAGAGCACTGAAGTTGCTTGCATAAAGTAGTAACCGAGAGCAGATTGTAAGGGAACTTAGGGACATAGAGAGTGTCCACTAAGCGAAGTGACGGGGTGACTTGAACCATGCCCGTCCCGTGAACCGGGGAAGGGGAACCATCCGCAACAAGAACCGGGGGTAACCGATCATGCGTCTCTAGGAGAGAGAAGCAATGAGGGTTTCCGGTCATGTGATTTGTAGCACCAGAGTCAATCAGCCATTTACCTTGGGTAACGACGTGAGCACTACCTGAGGTCGTGGTCACAGAAGCAGATGGTCGAGAGGAGGCGGAGGTAGAGGAAGACGTATCACCGGAAGGACGAAGATGAGGATGTTTCTGCCAGCAGCGGTCAACAGAGTGGCCGGTACGACCACAGTGAGAGCAGAGAAACCTTGACGGACCGCGCGTGCCAGACTGGCTGCGGCCACTATTGCCACCCCGCTGAGCCTGGTGAGCATAGGAGTCCTGTGGAGGAGGGGAGGACAACAGAGGATGTTGGAGCAGAGAAGTGACAGCGGACAGCGGTGGCATCCAAGGTGGGAGATTCTGCTTCGCCCAAGATCTGCTGGCGGATCATATCAAATGACTCAGGGAGTCGTAGAAGATAACAAACAACCAGGAGTTCCTGGAAGTGTTTGTGCTGCTCGGCCAAGTCCGCGGAGAAAGGGCGATTCTGGAGGATTTCAGCTCCAAGAGCCTGAACTTGCTGATAAGCCGCAGCAGGAGATATGGAAGGGCGAGCGAAGAGATCCGCATAGAGAGTATAAATGCGGGATGTCTGACCCCCCTTCGAGTAGAGAGCAGCAAGGTGAAGCCACGCGGTCTTAACCGTTTCATCATGGCGTATGACAGGAAGACATTAATCAGAGAGGCTGTTAGCCAACCACGTGCGGACAAGCGCATCACTGGCATCCCAGTCATCAAATTCAGCAGAGTCTGGAGGAGGAGGGTCATCGGTGAGATGATGACGTTTGCGCTGAGAGCGAAGAAGAAAGGTGAAAGAAACACTCCAATCCGGATAGTTGGAGCCAACAAGTTTAGAAACCGTGCCAAGGTTGCCAGAGGAAGTGGGATGCGGGGCCGGAGTGGCGATAGGAGTAGTGGTAGTGGAGGAGAGAGAACAAACAAGCCAGAACTTTGAATAATTGAAATTTTTATTATCCAAAAAGATATCATTTACAAAGGTATGGCCTCCCTTTTATAGAATGGAGAAGAGAGGATAGAATACAAACTAACAATGTGGGACTAAAGCTATACAACAGTTCCGAGCGGCGAGAATAACAGACCGGAACAGGCCGCGCGGTTAGACAATATTCTAACCGCCCGGCAATACCAGAAGCAGGAGAGAGATGCGATTGGAGACCGCTAGACCGCCCGGTTTCCAAGCCGCCGGAGATGAACCGCCAGAACGCGAGACACCACAGCAACAGTCTGGATATCAACCCGCCGGACACAAACCGCTAGACCGCCCAGTCTACAACCTGCCAGGCTCAAACTGCCAGACCACCCGGTCTCATACTTCGACAATAAGGACCAGAAGTTTGTGTGGACTCAGGAGTACAATCAGGCATTTGACACCCTGAAGGGAAGACTGATGACAGCTCTAATCCTAAGTCTGCCTAAAGGGACTGAAGGATTTCAGATTTTCAGTGACGCCTCAGGATGCGGTTTGGGTTGTGTGTTGGTGCAACATGGCAATGTGATAGCTTTTGGGTCTAGGCAGTTAAAGCTACACGAGAATAATTATCCCATCCATTATTTGGAATTGGCGGCGATAATTTTTGCATTGAAGTAGTGGCGCCACTATGTGTATGGTGCGAAGTTGGAGATATTCACGGATCACAAAAGCCTGAAGTATCTTCTAGATTAGAATGACCTGAATATGCAGCAGCGCAGATGAGTCGAGTTCCTTGGAGACTACGAAGTGGCGATTCAGTATACGCCGGGCAAAGCCAATGTGGTGGCAGATGCCTTGAGTAGGAAATACTCTGGGCAAGGGATTTGGAGCGCTCATGATGAGCAGTTTATGCGGGAATATGAGTCCCTTGGCATTGAGTGTGTAGCTAGAGGCGAGTCTAGCATAACTCATTTGAACTGGATTGAATTGCAAAACGACTTGTCTGATCGTGTTCGGGAAGCGAATAGTTTGGATGAGGAGTTCACCCCATTTGTGGTGGAAGCTCAAAAGGGAGAAGGTAGCGCCTTGGAGATGATTGCTGGGATCTTGAGGAAGGACGGAAGTATATATATACCGCAGTTCAGCAAGCTCCGTGAGGAGTTGATGTTCGAGGCTCATTTTACGAAGTACTCCATTCACCCAGGCAGTACAAAGATGTACTTGGATATGAAGAAATCCTTTTGGTGGCCTGGTTTGAAGCATGCCGTAGCTTTGTACGTGAATCGGTGCTAAACTTGTGCCTTAGTGAAGGTCGAGTGTCAAAAGTCGGGCGGGTTCCTGAAGCCTCTTTTTATTCTCAAATGGAAATTTGATGACATCTCCATGGACTTTGTGCATGACTTACCTCGATCGTCGTAGGGTAACGACGTGATTTGGGTGATCGTGGATTGCTTGACCAAGGTGGTTCATTTCATCCCAAACCGGAAAGAGGACAGCATGGAGAAGCTGGTAGAGTTGTATGTTCGCAACATTGTGCGACTACATGGGATTCCTAAGAGTATAGTTAGTGATCGCGATGGACGATTCACGACCAAAGACTAGAAGCTGGTTCAGAAGAGTCTGGGCACGAAGCTCAAGTTCAGTATGACATTCCATCCTAAAACTGATGGACAAACCGAAAGAACGAATTGTACTATGAAGGATATGTTGAGGATGTGTACTCTTGACTTCGGTAAGAAGTGGGAAGATCGCCTCTTCATGGTGAAGTTTGCCTATAACAACATCTACCAGACGAGTATAAAGATGGCGCCATACGAAGCTTTATATGGAAGGCGGTGTCGAACGCCAATGTATTGGATAGAGGCGGGAGACGCCAAACTTTTGGGAAAAGAAGTGGTGGCTGATGCATGCGAGTTGGTGCGAACCATTCAGGAGCGCATGAAGATTACACAGGACCGGCAAGCAAAGTATTTTAATGCTCGTTATAGGAATGTGGAGTTTGTGGTAGGCGACTGAGTCTATCTCAAGATCAAGTCGTTCAAAGGCGTTTCACGGATTCGCCGACCCAAGAAGTTGAGTCTGAGGTTTTTGGGACCATTCGAGGTTATAGAACGTATTAGAGAAGCAGCTTACCGGTTGGCATTGTCCACAGAGCTTAGTGAATTACACAATGTTTTCCATGTCTCCATCTTGAGGAAAGCCTTGGTGGAGGCTAGTGTGGTGATCGAATCGGCAACGGTGCCGATAGAAGATGATTTGAGGATGAATGTCCATCTAGTTAGCATACAGGATTCAAAAGTTCGGCATTTGCAGAACAAAGAGGTGAAGCTCGTAAAAGTGTGTTGGGACAATTGTGGGCGAGATGAGTTCTCTTGGGAGCATGAGCAAGCAATACGCGAGGACTATCCGGAGTTGTTTGCATAGTGTCGTTGGAATAGTGTTTCAATATGTTGCAACAATCTTTCTGCTATCTTTATGAATAGAGTTGTTCATATAACCTTGTGGTAACAGTGTTTTGCCTTGTAACATTTTTTTCTTGATGTTTGCCAGAATGCTAAGGGTTTGTATAAATCATTATAACAACAATTTATTTGTTGCAACAATTTTTTTACAGTCTTCCAAAAGGAAGATTAATTTCGAGGATGAAATTCTACTAAGAGGGGAGGGGTTGTAACACCTCAAAATTTTTAGTGTGTTAAAAGAAGGCCGTTCGACGAAAATCGAGCTAAGAGACTTTCATCGAGCTTAGAGAATTTCGTCGAGCTCATGACTTTTCGTCGAGCTCACGAAATTTCGTCGAGCTCACAAAAATTTCGTCGAGCTCATGGTTTTAGTCGAGCTCGGCATTTTGGTCGAGCTCAGACCATTCGACGAAAGTCGATCCCAGGGCTTTTCATCGAGCTCGGCACTTTTCGTCGAGCTCAGTCTGATTTGCACAGTTCGACGAAAGTCAAACTCATTTCGTAGAGCTTTGAGAGTTTGATAAAATCTAGCCTGAAAGTCGTTCGACGAGCGTCGAACTCCTAGCTATTCGTCGAGCGCATGCCGATCGACAAAACTTGAACCGTTCGACTAAATTACCGAATTTCGGGGTTTCGTAGATCGTTTTCTTAGCCGTTTGATTTAATTTTAAAGTTGATCATGGACCCCAGGATCTTCTGCACGATGGGTTTTAGTAGGGCTGAGCGATTCTCTCCCTCATTTGTGCTCATTTTGGAGTTGGCTTAGGGTTTGAGAGAGAGAGAGAGAGTTCGAAGGAAGAAGAAGAAAGCTTCTTCGGCCATTGACGAAGCTTCGGAGCTCCGATCGTCGTTTCGAGGCCAGATCCGTGGAGAGGACGTGGAGGCGCATCTTTTCATTCGTAAAGATCAAGTTTCTATGGCAAGGAAGAGGGTTCGTAATGTAACGATATTTCTCCTCTCGGTTATAGGATGTGTGCATGACATCTTTTCTTTCTTGCTTTTATTTCAAGCATTTAGGCACCAGATCTCTCAAATGAGAGGGGTTTGGGTTGCTTTGGTCCAAGAGGAACCACTGGGTCGATTGTGTCCGTCCCCGGCATGATATTGCATTAGAAATCTGCTCCGTTAGTGGATTAGGCATTGTGGGTGAAACCGTTGTCGCGACCGTTAGTCCGACTTGGTGATATTGCATAGTGAGCCTTAAGGATTTGGTAGAAATCCATTAAGTCAAGATGTCGTTTGTGATGTACGTCCCTTTTTTCGAGTGAGTACGTATAGCCGGAACCGGAAAAGGTTAGCTCCGCATTGGCAGTAGATTGTTTCCTTGGTGCGTGGGGACGTTACGGTACGAATAATGGATTAGGGTGAGAAAGGTTATGGATTATGATGTGCTGAGGCGTAGTCTTGTATCCTTGGTCGGCTGGTTATTCCGTGACGTGCAAGTCATGTGGGGAGAGTGTCCCGGTGAGACTAGTCCCCTCTTGTGAAACTGACGAGAACGCCAAGCTTAGGACAAGCCCGGGCGACGAAGCCCACGAGTGAGTGGGGTCCAGCAAGGGTTCTTAGAATCGGTTTGTGTGAGAGACAGAATCCTGGCATAAGAAGTCAGAGCTTGCAAGCAAGCCTGGGTTTGAGACCCACGAGCGGTTGGGGCCTTAGCAAGAGTTCTGTGCGGTGGCTTGTATGCCGTTAAGGGAAATTGTAGTACCCCTTTTTGTGTGTGGCTTGAACGACGATGGGGAAATTGGAAGTACCCAGATGTTGTGCTTTGATGATGTGTTAGAATCATGCGCTATAGGGTGCCTCGGGTGAAACCCAGGTTTGCATACATGCAGTATTGTAGGCCCTTTTTCTATATGCTCAACGTAGAAACATGTTTGTTGTATGAGATATCCAAACTTATTTTACCGCTTTACATGTTTATGTATATTGCATACGAAGTGCTGACCTGGAGGGTGATGGAGTGCCCCGGGGTCCGTTAGGGATGGCCGGGAGGAGATGTGTTGGTTATACAGTTGATGTCAGCCTTTGCTGACCCACACTATAATAAATTTTTACATGGCAAGGATCGCAAGCAGGAGCAAGCTCGCCGGCCAAAAAGGCCTAAGGCTCTTGAAGTGAACTTTATTTGCTTATGTTTTGATGCTATGATATGATCCCTGAGATGTAATCCGGCTTGCATGCCGAGGTAGCATATGAGTGCTTTTGCATGTTTATAGGATTGTCGTTCAATCTTGGACTTGTACTGTGTAAGGCCTTAAGGCCGTTGTGATACTCTTAGTCTGGTGGATAACTTCTATTTTTTGGTTGTATGTTTCCGTTGTTTTATGCTGAGTTTTGAGTTGGGTAGACTTATATCATCTTTTAATGCTTAAGCTGTGACGTCTGTATGTTGTGGGGTCCCGGCCGGACTCATATTATACGGTCATTACAAGGGAGGTATTATACCCGGGCCGGCCTGAAGGGCCTAACTGGGCTCCCCTTTTGAGAGGGAGCTCGAGCCCGGCCTGGTTCAAACTGGTCCCGGATCGAGCCCGGTTGACAAAAAACCTGGGTCGGGCCTAGCCCGGCCCGTTCGGGCTTTTTGACCACGACTATTTGAAATAGATTATAATATAAGTCAAGTCATTAAGATATAAAAATGAGGGCATAATTGGTATTTTTGAATGTTTCACCAAAGACAACTTTTTCCGTGTAATAGTGAGCGGCGAGGGACCCGAGGAAGGCCACGAATGAAAGAAGACGCGAGCCCGCACATGACACGTGTGTTGAATCTCTGTGAGATTTGAAAGAAGTCGTTGGCTCGCACATGGGGCTCCGCGAGCTGAATCTCTGTGAATCTCAATAACAATGGGAAATCCAAACCTGGTAGACACACTCCTGGTCCTCAAAAGAGTTTTCGAAGCCGCGATCAAAGGGGTGATGACCTCCATGAGCTCCTTCAATTTCTCCTAACTCTTATTTGTTGAGGAAGGGGGATAGAAGGAATCCCTAATTCTGCTCTTCGCCGCCTCTGTTTTCGTGATCACTTCGTTTTATGTAATCAACCAGGTGCTCGGGTCCCTCGCTGCCTTCATTTTTGCGATCTCTTCGTTTTATGAAATCAAAACAATGGGGGTCGACTCCCTCCGTTTTATGTAATCAACCACATAAAATCTTTTTATCCCCTTCCTTAAAAAACGCCAAATCTCTCTTGAGCTCCACCTTGTGTTGCTGCATGTAGATGTCAGCGACTACAACAAAATTGATATTATTCCATGAGTCGTTGCATTTGTTGCGCTTCTCTTCTTCGAGCATTTGTTGCATCACGTCGGTCTTGAGATGATGAATACATCTGTGACGGAACTAGGATTTTTGACTTACTCGGGCATTCATTAAATTTTTTAAAAAGCATTTAAATGACCAAAATAGATAAATATTGAGTGCATACATTAAATCCTCACAAGTAGAATAATGCATAGTGATAATAGACTATTAGTATTGCATTGCAAAATGATTTAAAGTTGCAATAATTAAGTGTAAAAAAACTTACAATTCAATAAGCTATTTTTCGCGGACATATTTTCTGAAAATGTTGAATTATTTCTTCATTGGTAACTTTGTCTTCGATCTCTTTTTCAATATATGTAATAAGGCGATTCATCCATTCATCCTTCATTCTTTTTCTCATATGGCTCTTAATGATCTTCATAGCAGAAAACATCTTTTTTCACAGTAGCAGTTGCAACCGGTAGAACACAAGCTAGCTTCAAAAGTCGGTAAACCAATTGGTAATGATTATGTTTTTTAAACTCTACTAATTTTTCAAGAAGTCCACTAATATCAGTAACTTATGAAAATGTCTCAATAGACTGCACATCAAGTATATATATATATATCCAGTTGACCATCAAGTAACTTCAAATCTATAGGAGTAAAATAACAAAGGTAAAATTCTGCAATCAAATCAACTTCTTCATATCAAAAGCACTGCAATAATCACTAGGATCAAGACATGAAATACAAAGAAGTAATTCAATATTAACTTCATTAAAGCGATCACTTAACTCAGCATCAAATAAATCAGTGTTAAAAATCTCAATCCCAAAATGATGGTTATTTATAATATCTCATGCAGTTTGATTTTCTTACTAGATAAAATTTATCTTCCATATTTGAAACGTCAATATTGTGTTTTTCACAACAGCATGATACTTCTTTGATGTGAGCCTCACATTGTTGATCAACATTTCTCAAATTAAGTAATAAATGTTATGAATTTCTACAAAATTCATTGCGTTGATGATGTCTTGATGCTTTTTCTACAACGCTTGCGATAATTCATGTGTCTTCGACAAAAGATAGAATGCTTTTCATTTGAAGGAAGAAATATAAAATCAAAATTCAAAATATTTTTTAAAACACAGCTGACAGTTCCTCTATGATTTTCATCTATCCCTCACCTGCAATAATTTTAAGAATATTGACAATAGATGAATATAAACATAAAATATGACAAATAAAATCTGGACAAAGTTGTCTTTAAATGGAAACATCAAGAATTATCTCCATAACAGTTTTTTCTTTAAAAAATTATGATCCCTTCAATAATTTAATGCCTTAATTTCACAAATAAAATGTGTATAAAACAGCTCCTAGTTTCACAACAGGTTTCTGTGAAAATCAAAATAAAAGCTCAATTACTAGTAGAAATCAATATTTAAGCAATCCACTCATAAACAGATGCAATCTGGAGACTGGAAATGAAATCAAGCCAAAAAAATCAACAAACAAATGGGAGATTACTGAACATGATTCACAAATAAACTGACTGAAAAAATCTACAAAAATTATGATCAAATCCAAAAACAAATGGAACAAGAGTGAACAAATTAGCAGGAAACTGAAAGGTGATTGTAATGGGCAATTCAATTTTGAATAGGTGCAAATCAATTTTAAGAGCAAATCAAAAATTTATATCTGCAAATCAAATTATTACGCGCAAACCAATATAAAATCTTTTAAAAAAATTTAGCAAAATTTGAACAAATAGTTTAGCATCAATATTAGAAAATTTAACGTATTACAAAAGTTTCAAATTTATCGTAGAAATTCTCTTTTAGCGATGAGTGCAAGTTTTCGACGTTTTTTTCTTCGTTGGAGAAATACGAAAAAAAATAATGAAGATGAGAAATACGAAAAGAAAGGTTTAAACTTACGGCTTATTTCAGATCAAAGAAGCTGAAGATGAGCAAGAATGTCCGGCACAAATAAATCTGGAGCTCCCGCAGTGGTCAGAAGCGAGGATGTGTGGTAGGTGTCGTTGCGTATAGCTTGCAGTTGGCGTTGGAGGCGGTGTAGGCGGCAGCGGTGGCATCGGCTTTAGCGGTATTGAAGAGAGAGATGTCGGCGGTGGTGACGGTGGTGGCGGTGTCGACGTCTATGGCTCGCTCCTGTCAACGTGATGGGGAAATGATTTGCCTCTATCAATTTTACCATAACATTTAAAATAATTATTTAATAATTTTTATTTTAAAAATTGATTTACACCTATTGAAAAAATAGATTTGCTCGTAACAATTACCAACTGAAAATGACTCGCAAATAAAATGTGCAGAAATTCTGATCTGCAGGAAAATGACTATGCCAGTGGGCTGAAATCTTAAGATAACTGAACAAATCAACAAATAAATGGGAGAAGGACACTGGGAAACTCTGGGAGAGTGGGAGGGTCTGGCGTGTTGGAGTTCGGCGTTGACTGTTGACCGGGCCCACTTGCATGTGGAGTTTCAAGTTTTGTTTTAATTGCTTAAGGGGGAGTGAATGTAATTATTTTGGGGAGATAGATAGTTGGTAGATGAGGGGGTAAGAGTTAATAGTTTTTATTAGCTTTTATTACTTTGTCACTTGGCGTTTTCTTATTAGTTGTAATTGCCTATATAAAGGCTTGGTTTGTTCACTTGTAAGATTGATGAAATAGTGAGAAAAAATTCCCAACTCTTTTGTTCAAGTTTAGAGAGAGGAGAGAGCGCCGCAGCGCCAAGGTGCCTAGTGAGAGAAAGTTGCCGGCAGTGAGTTTTGGCGGACGGTTTGAGTTCGTCGCCGTGCGAGTGGAAGGAGGCATCCGGGAGAGTAGAAGCAGTGTACTCGCGAGTTCGGGCGGCTTGGTGATCTCGCCGCGCGAGTTGGTGCTCTCGCTAGTTGTGTCCGGCGAGTTGATCTCGCTGCAAGCGTACTCGCGAGTTGATCTCGCTGCGCGAGTTGGGACTCGCCTTGGCTGCGGTCTCGCAGAAGTGGTGAACTGGAAGAGGTGGTGTACTCGCGCGAGTAGAATCGTTCGACCGCGCGAGAAGGAGATTGCGAGTTGGAGCGAGTGCGAGCCGCGAGTTAGAGTTTGCAAGTGGCTGTCTCGCGTTGGTCGTCTCGCAAGTGGGTGCTCGCGCGGTTAGGCGGCTAGAGTTGGCGAATTCGGCAGTTTAGTGGATTTTGGTGCTAAGTGTTTTGGGAGGTGTAGTCCGAAGCAGGGACTTATTCCCGTTTCCAACAAGTGGTATCAGAGGGAGGTTGAGAGACTCCTGGAAGTTGTGTTTGCGAAGAGTAGTGATGGAGATGGGAAGCGGAATGCCGGGGCAGGTCCCCAAGTTGAGCAAGACGAACTACGGGAATTGGAGCATTCAGATGAGAGTACTACTAGCCTCCAAGGAGTTGTGGGAGGTAGTAGAGGATGGCGTTGAGGAGCTTACTGCCGAAGCAGAAGCCGCGTTGACTAACGCTCAAAGGATGGTGGTGAGAGAAACCAAGAAGAAGGACAAGAAGGCATTGTTCATCTTGTACCAAGGGGCGGATGAAGCTACATTTGAGAAGATCTCGGATGCCGAGACTTCAAAGGAAGCTTGGGAGATACTGCAACACTCCATGCAAGGAGTGGACAAGGCAAAGAAGGTGAAGTTGCAAACCTCCGAGTCCAGTATGAGGTGATGAGGATGCAAGGCTCGGAGAAGGTGGGTGACTATGTGACCCGTCTGCGGACGCTCACAAATGAAATGAAGAGAAACGGGGAGACGATAGACGAGGTCAGCTTCATGGAGAAGCTCCTGCGCTCTATGTCTAAGAAGTTCCGACACGTGGTGGTGGCCATCGAAGAATCGAAGGACCTCACAGTGATGACGGCGGATGAACTGATAGGATCGCTACAAGCACATGAGTATCGGATGGTGCAAGATGAGGAGGAGTCGAGTGGCTTAGGGAAAGCACTTCAGACTCAGCTCAATTTTGGAGAAAGCTCTGGAAGAGGAGGAGGCCAGCGTGGCCGAGGCTACCAAGGCAGAGGTAGAGCAGGAAGAGGTGGAAGAGACTTTGGAAGGAATCAGTACAACCAGCGTGAGGTGGAGCAACCTCAGGGTTGGAGACACGACACAGGAGGCAGAGGAAGAGGCCAAGGAAGGGGCCAAGGTAGAGGTCAGGGAAGAGACCAAGGCAGAGGTCAAGGTAGAGGAGGAAGAGGAGACATGTCCCAGACTCAATGCTACAACTGTGGCAAGTTCGGGCACATGAGCTATGATTGTTGGGCTCCTAGGAAGGGAGGAGATGCCAACCATTATGTGGAGACGAGCAACACGGGAGGCGACCCGATGATGTTCCTTACTGTCCAAGGGGCTGGAGGCGGAAGGAATGGAACATGGTACTTGGACACCGGAGCCAGTAATCACATGTGCGGAGAGAAGGAGCTGTTTACGAGCCTTGAACCAAATGGTGGTGAGGTGAGTTTCGGCGATGCTTCTAAGATTTCAGTTGAAGGAAGAGGAGTAGTGGCGGTTGTGTTGAATGGGAAGGAGGTGCTCATCAACGACGTTTTCTACGTGCCAGGCTTGAGGAGTAATATCCTAAGTCTCGGGCAACTGGTGGAGAAGGGCTACCGAGTCCTACTGCGGGATGGCACCCTAGCCATGAAGGATGGTCAAGGGAAAGAAGTGGTGAGGGTGAAGATGACGACGAACAGTCTCTTCACTTTGAGCATGGATGTGAAGGAGACGGCATGTCTCGCAAGGACTAAAGAGGAGGAAGAAGCTTGGCTGTGGCACCACCGGATGGGGCATCTGGGGTTCACAGGCCTGAAGTTGTTGTCTGGATCCAAGATGGTGGAAGGGCTGCCTATGATCACACCTCCTCAAAGGGTCTGTGAGGCATGCACGAAGGGGAAGCAAAGAAGGGAGACATTTGAAGGTGGCAAGTCCCGAAGGGCGACAAGGCCATTGGAGTTGGTTCACTCGGACATCGCTGGCCCGTTTGAGACTACTTCAATAGGTGGAAGCAGATACTACATCACATTCACCGATGACTTCAGCAGGAAGTGTTGGGTGTATTTTCTAAGAGAGAAGGCTGAGGCACTGGAGAAGTTCAAGGAGTTCCGGGCGATGGCTGAGAAGGAGAGCGGTCAACCGTTGAAGGTGCTCAGAACGGATAGGGGTGGGGAGTATACCTCTAGGCTGTTTGACGAGTACTGTAAGCAATGGGGGATCTCTCATCAGCTGACGGCGGCATACTCACCTCAGCAGAATGGCGTGGCGGAGAGAAAGAACCTTACCATCATGAACATGGCGAGGAGTATGGTGAAGGGCAAGGGGTTGCCAAAGAAGTATTGGGCGGAAGCGGTACAGGTGGCAGTGTACGTGCTGAACCGTTGTCCAACAAAGAGTGTGAAGTTCAAGACACCCTTTGAAGCTTGGAGTGGGTGGAAGCCCAATGTGAAGCATCTGAGGGTCTTCGGGTGTGTAGCTTACGCTCACATCCCGGACCAGAGGAGGAGGAAGCTTGATGATAGAAGCGAGAAGTGCATTTTTGTAGGCTACGCTCCTGCGAGCAAGGCTTACAAGTTGTATAACCCGGAGACAGGGAAAGCCATCATCTCTAGAGATGTGGTGTTTGAAGAAGGAAGCTGCTGGAGCTGGAATGAGGAGGCGAAGAACACCAAGGGGATGTTCTACGAGGATGATGAGGAAGAAGGTGGAGAAGAGGCTGAAGCCGAGATGGGTGGAGCAGAGCCACCATCACCACCTAGCGGAGGTTCGGGGGGAGCTCTCACCCCTTACTCTAGTGGTGCAAGTACAAGTGGAGGCGGCTCTGGTGTAGCAAGCACCAGTGGGAGCAAGGACAACCGTCCTCAGCCCAGGATGAGGAGGCTGGATGAAATTTATGAGGAGACGGCTCCGGCCTTTAACAATTTTTCTCTATATTGTCTTTTGGCAGATGTTGAGCCGTGCTCCTATGATGAGGCCGCAAAGGAGAAAAGCTGGAGGAAGGCGATGGATGTGGAGATCGCCTCCATCAAGAAAAATGAGACTTGGAAGTTGGTCGACCCTCCTGCTGGCCACAAACCCCTCGGGGTGAAGTGAGTGTACAAGGTGAAGAAAAATAAAGATGGAGGCGTGGAGAAGCACAAGGCGAGGCTAGTCGTGAAGGGCTACCGCCAAGTTCAAGGGGTCAACTATGATGAGGTGTTCGCCCCCGTAGCGCGGATAGACACCATCCGCCTGATCATCGCCCTAGCTGCTCATCATGGCTGGAAGATTATGCAGATGGACGTGGTCTCTGCTTACTTGAATGGGTACCTGGAGGAAGAGGTGTACATCGAGCAGCCTCCAGGGTACGTGGTGAAAGGGCAAGAAAGAAAGGTCTGCAAGCTTGTCAAGGCACTCTACGGGCTCAAGCAAGGAGCTAGAGCTTGGAACGGAAGGATAGATGCTTTCCTGCAGAAGCATGGCTATCAGAAGAGCCCGCATGAGTACGCTCTCTATACTAAGGTGGACAAGGAAGGAGGCATGATGATAGTGTGTTTGTACGTGGATGACATGATCTTCACGGGGAACAACACAGCTATGTATGAAGAGTTTCGGGAGATGATGAAGAGGGAGTTTGAGATGACAGACCTAGGAGAGCTGAGTTACTTCCTGGGGGTGGAAGTGAAGCAGGGAGAAGACGGGATCTTCATATCCCAGAAGAAGTATGCGGAGGAGATTCTGAAGAAATTCAGGATGGAGGATAGCAAGCCTATCTCCACTCCTGCCGACCCGGGAATGAAGCTGAGCAAGGAGTCGAAGGAAGGAGCGGTGGACTCCACCTTATTCAAGAGCTTGGTGGGTAGTCTGCGCTACCTGACCTTCACCCGACCAGATATCATGTATGCGGTCGGGGTGGTGAGTAGGCACATGGAGGAGCCAAAGGAAGACCACTTCACTGCAGCGAAGAGGATCCTGAGGTACATCAATGGACGAGAGGTCATGGACTGAAGTATGGTACTGGAGAAGAGCTGACGCTGATAGGTTACTCGGACAGTGACTACGGCGGGGATGTGAATGACCGGAAGAGCACTTCCGGATATGCTTTCAACATGGGAACAAGAGTGTTCTCTTGGAGTTCGAAGAAGCAGGCCACGATAGCTCTATCGTCCTGCGAGGCGGAGTACATAGCGGCAGCAGCTGGCACATGCCAAGCCATCTGGCTAAGGAACCTTTTGGAGAGCTTGCAACATGGAGTGGATGGGCCAACGACCATGTTGGTGGACAACATGTCGGCCATCCAACTCGCGAAGAACCCGGTACTACACGGGAGGAGCAAACACATCGATACAAGATATCACTTCCTGAGAGAGCAGGTGGAGCTGAAGACCGTGGAGGTCAAGTATTGCCCGACCGGAGAGCAAGTGGCGGACATCTTTACCAAGGCGTTGAAGGTGGACACGTTCCTGAAGCTCAAAGGCAAACTCGGCATGCTATGCCAAGTTTGAGGGGGAGTTTGTTGGAGTTCGGTGTTGACCGTTGACCGGGCCCACTTGCATGGGGAGTTTCAAGTTTTGTTTTAATTGCTTAAGGGGGAGTGAATGTAATTATTTTGGGGAGATGGATAGTTGGTAGATGAGGGGGTAAGAGTTAATAGTTTTTATTAGCTTTTATTACTTTGCCACTTGGCGTTTTCTTATTAGTTGTAATTGCCTATATAAAGGCTTGGTTTGTTCACTTGTAAGATTGATGAAATAGTGAGAAAAAATTCCCAACTCTTTTGTTCAAGTTTAGAGAGAGGAGAGAGCGCCGCAGCGCCAAGGTGCCTAGTGAGAGAAAGTTGCCGGCAGTGAGTTTTGGCGGACGGTTTGAGTTCGTCTCCGTGCGAGTGGAAGGTGGCATCCGGGCGAGTAGAAGCAGTGTACTCGCGAGTTCGGGCAGCTTGGTGATCTCGCCGCGCGAGTTGGTGCTCTCGCTAGTTGTGTCCGGCGAGTTGATCTCGCTGCAAGCGTACTCGCGAGTTGATCTCGCTGCGCGAGTTGGGACTCGCCGTGGCTGCGGTCTCGCAGAAGTGGTGAACTGGAAGAGGTGGTGTACTCGCGCGAGTAGAATCGTTCGACCGCGCGAGAAGGAGATTGCGAGTTGGAGCGAGTGCGAGCCGCGAGTTAGAGTTTGCAAGTGGCGGTCTCGCGTTGGTCGTCTCGCAAGTGGGTGCTCGCGCGGTTAGGCGGCTAGAGTTGGCGAATTCGGCAGTTTAGTGGATTTTGGTGCTAAGTGTTTTGGGAGGTGTAGTCTGAAGCAGGGACTTATTCCCGTTTCCAACATGGCGGACAGCCTTTTTGTAGAGGTCTGGGGAGGCGACGATGGCGGGGAAGACTTTTGGTGGTGTTATCGCCACTCGGCCCTGGCTGGGCAGCCCTTTCCCGCCGAACACCGGCCTCGCCGGGCTGCCCCTCCCCTCGCGGGAGGGGTGTTTTTTTTTGGGCGAGGCAGTTATTTTCCAGTCAGGGACGGTTTCATCATTTGCGTAAATCACCAAATATAGCATTATTCCCTCTCATTTGGAGTCTCTCTTTTGGGCCCGGAAAAACTTTTGAGCCCATATTGAAGCCACTAAACAACCGAACCTACACTATCTGCGGTTGGATCAAGCTTGATCGGCCTACAAAGAGCCAAATCTCAGAAAAAGACCTCCCTCCTCCCGATTTTCCCGATCGCCCAGCTTCTGCAGAAATAGTTTTCTTGGCCCCCCATGCCGCCGCCAGTGGAGCTGCCGGCAGCCAGACCGCGACCCACCGACGTGTTCGTCGGTGTCCGGCGAACCCGCCGGGGGTTGTCCGGTGGCTAACGGTAACCGCCGGACAACCCCCGGCGGGTTCGCCGGACCCCGGCGAACCTATCAGTGGGTGGCGGTCAGGCTTCCGACGGCTAGTGGCCCTGCCTGTTCTCCGCCGGACAACCCCCGGCGAACCCGTCAGTGGGTGGCGGTCAGGCTACCAACGGCTCTGCCGTCAACGACTTGGAAAGCCCGTGGAAATCGCGAGCCGCGGAAGGGGATATCGGGAAGATTTTCCTTTTTTAAGGAATTAAATGATTTTTTTATTAATTTAATAAATAAAATTACAAACAAAAAGTTTAAAAAATTTCAAAAACAAAATTTAAAGGTATTTTAAAATTTAAAGATATTTTGAAAATAAATAAATATAATTTAAAGAAACTTTAAAATTTTAAAAAATAATAAACAACCACCGTTGGGGCAGGCGAACAATAATATTTGATCATAAATATAGCGGTGGTGCACATAATCCCCTGTCCGCAGAGTGCGGCGACAATAATATTTGATCATCGCACAATTGAGGCCCCGTTTGGGGGAACTTATTTTCAGCGGTCAAGCGGTTACGACCGCATGTACCGAGCTTTAATTTAAGGCTCGGTACATGCGGTCGTAACCGCTTGACCGCTGAAAATAAGTCCCACCAAACGGGGCCTGAATGTCGGGTACTATCATTGATGTTGTGCATAGGGGAAACCACTGTACTAACAATAGCATGTGTGTGCACCGTCACCGTCGTCGTCGCCGTCGCAGAATATATGTTTTGTGTGACAATGTTTATGATAACTATCACAAAAAGAAAACTAGTTTTGAACCCTAAAAGTAAATTGTTAAGAAATGTTTCTCATAATAACTAAGGTGAAGTCAGGCGTTTACGAACGGCGACCCCCATTACCTCCATAATAATCGAAAACTATGCAAAAAAAAAAATAACATCCATAGAAATCGAAAACACGGTTTAGTGGACAAGTTGATGCATAATTTGCAAGCTCCCAAGCGTGAGAGAATTTATAAATCGTAGCTGAAAGATTGTAAGGCTTCATTTGGTTCGGCGGTGGCGGGTCGATCCAGGGGATGGAAACGGAGTGTTCGAATCGGAGGGGGGAGGTGGCTGCTCCAAACGGAGTTTTTTGGGGCATTTCTCAAGGCGGGCGGGTGGAAACGAAGCAAACGCCGCTGGAGATTCATTTGTTTACCCTTCTTCCGGTAGCGTTTGCCCAAAACGGAGCAGCGAAACGCCCAAACAAATAGAGCGGCAGTGGCGGGGCGATCCGGCTGGTGGAAACGGAGTGTTCAAATCGGAGGGGGGAGGTGGCTGCTCCAAACGGAGTTTTTTGGGGCATTTCTCAAGGCGGGCGGGTGGAAACGGAGCAAACGCCGCTGAAGGTTCATTTGTTTACCTTTCTTCCGATGACCTTTGCTCAAAACGGAGCAGCGAAACACCCAAACAATTAGAGCCTAATAAGTCTCAAAAAAAGATGAGATGCGATCATTATTATATGTTTATTATTTGAAAGTGGCTCCCAGAAGACCGTTATGGTGGCTATACCGCTGCCCGAAAACTAAACCCCCAGAATCGCGTGATATATTAATGCTGCGCATGCTGTGTGTGCCATAAACATTGCAAAAATGAAGAAGGCAGTGATAAGATTTGTTGATAGAGTTGAAACATAAACCAAGTTGACATTTTTTTTCACTTGTATTTTAATTTGTATACAAAATTATAATATCACAACCATCGGGTTCAGAGTGGGGGGCAGGAGCAGAGGTAGGCCTTGTCGCTTAATTCCACCGGGCAGAGACGAGTAGACGACAAAATCACTAGAAATTTCAAACCAAAGCGATGAGATAGTTTTTTTTTTGGGGGGGGGGGGGGGGGGGGGGGGGGGGGGGGGGGGGGGGGGGGGGGGGGGGGGGGGGGTTTTTCAAGTCTGAGTGTAATCTTACGATTTTAACATATACACATATCTATAGTTGTTGTGGGCAAACTAAGGCTCAAGGTAAAATGACTAAATTGGGCAGTTTTAACCCGTGGAGTGGTCGAGCGTGCAATCAGTCACGGAAAATATGGGGAGCAGGCATGTACAGCCCCGTATTCGCTGAGTGGACCCCTCAGAAAAAACCAAGGCAAAAAGGACAGTTTAGATTCCGGCGAATCGAATGGATGAGTGGGGAATATCACCCCGGGGGTTAAACATGACTAAATTGGGAAGTCTAAACCCGTGGAGCGGTCGAGCGCGCAATCAGTCACATAAAATAGGGGGAGCAGACATCTGCAACCCCGTATTCGCCAAGTGGAGGCCTCGGAAGAAAACCAAGCAAAAAAAGGATAGTTTAGATTCCGGCGAATCGAATGGACGAGTGGAGGAATATCTCCCCAACTCGCATAGAGCGAATGCCAAGAGTCGGGGAGGGTGAGTGAGGCTTCTTGGCCCTGTGCATGCCCTAGGCCCAGGGCAAGTGAATGGGTGAGTGGGGCAGAGCGGCCCGCACTCGCCTCGACCCAAGGGGAGTGGGGCAGAGCGGCCCGCACTCGCCTCGATCAAGGGGGTGGGGGGTGCAGGCAGCCCGCACTCGCCTGACCAAGGGAGTGGCGGCAGAGCAGCCGCACTTGCCTTGGCCCAGGCGAGTGGCGAGTCTAGCTTTATCGGGCATTCGCCACTCTCGTAGGCGAGTGACGAGAGCAAACTTCACCGGGTAATTCGTCGCCTCAGGCGAGTGGTATCAAGGAGGTCGACTCACCCAAAGATTCATTCGCCAAAGGACCCATTGTGGTCTGCTAATAGCCCCCAAACAGTGGAATTTAGCTGTTTGCAGACCATTTGGGCTTTGCAGTTATTAAAACTAAATGGGGGATTCCGCTATTGGCAGATTAGTCTTGGAAAACGATAAATAGACTCTAAGATCACCTTTGGAGGGGATTTCCTTTTCTTCGCGGGGCTTCTTCCTCCGCTGTTAGTTTTGGTTGGCTTTGAGTGCCCTCCAAGTTACCCAAGCTCAACATTGACTTTGGAGAGGAAAGCTCTCTTCGATTTTCCGGGTGTGTGGCGGGACCCTCCCGTTACGTCAAAAGTCTGTTTTTAATTTCGAGCGATCGGGCGGGTCTCTTTCTTAGGAGAAGTAGGTGCAAGTTGCCCCGAGTAAGTCTTATGGCCGGAGACGAGGAACGTGGAGACAATCCCAGCGAGTAGCTCAATGCGAATGACTTCGTGCGGAAGAGTGATTTTCTGGAGTTTACGAAGAGCGTGATGGAGATGCTACATGGACTCGCCCTGCAAGGTGAGTGGTCTATGTCGGTTTCCCTGGTGCTCGCATCCCAGTCCGTAGGCGAGGATGCCCCAGGAAAACGGCCTGGTAAAAAAGTGGCGACTGGAGGGGGCGAGAGGGACCTCATCGAGAGGGAGTTATTCCCTAGCCCAGTGAGTGTTGGCCAACCCGACGAGTTGGTGGCGCGAGTCGGACCAGCTTACCTTGCAGGTGGAGCTAGTCCCTTTAGCGAGTTGATCGTCTCGGCCCTAGTTTTGGAGAGATTCAGGGAGCCGGAGATGTCATACAACACGAGGAAGGATGATCTTGTTCAACACCTTCAATGATTCGAGGATGTAGTTTATATCAGGCAAATGTCAGATGCCTTTAAGTGTCGCATTTTCGCCATCACCTCGAAGGAGAGAAGAGGGAGAGGAAGACAGGTGTGAATACTGAGCAGACAAAAGCTTACAGTTGCGCCTTTAAGTGTCACCTTTCGGCTCACCCTGTCAGATGCTCTCCCCAGTTCTATCTATAACTTTGAGGACTTGCGACAAAGCTTCCAATTGCATTTATCGACATACAGAAGAGGAGAGGGGGCAAAAACACCTATTTTGATCAAACATGGGTGGAAGAGTTGCTAGCTAGTATATGGATAGATTGCAGGAAGAGCTCCTACTTATTCAAGAACTGCCTGGGTATGCCTCGCAACTTGTGTTGCCCTATTGTGACTTTCATTGGGTAGAAGGTCAGGCGACGTCCACCTGTCCAGAGTTGTTAGAGTTGAGGGGGCGAGGACCTCGAAGGATAAACATCCGTATGTTCAGATTGAGGAGGTAGTAGTGGAAGGAGCGGGAGAGGAAGACAAGTGCAAAGAACGAGTAGGCATGGACACCCAGGTGGAATCAGAGTGATCGAAAGGGAGTGGGGATCGAGGCCACCCATAAGGGGAGCGTCCACACAATGTTCAATTGAAGCATCACTTCAACATCACAAAAACCCATCCCCTGAAGAGAGGATCACATTCTCATTGAAGGAATGCTGGATCAAGAGGACCTATCCTGCGACGTGCTGGTGATCCAGGTAGCTGTTGAGAACTTCACAAATTCGAGAATCCGAGTATACAATGGGAGCTCGGTGAACGTGATTTTTATAAAGGCATTTGATGAGATGAAGGTGGAATCCAGGAGCGTGCTGCTGCAGACAGACCGTTGATCGGGTTTTCGGGGGGAAAGAAAGGAAGTGGAGGGAGGAGTTGGACTCCATGTGACTCTGGAGGCAGTCTAGAACTGTCGGTTCGTCATATTATGAACACTCCGAGCAGTTACAACGCCATATTTTGATGGCCCCTCATCAATGCGTTTCAGTGTGTCCCCTCCTCTTTCCATCAATGTCTGAAGTTCAATATCGGATGAGTCTAGATCAGAGTGCGATGGGATTACAAGGTGGCGAGGTAGTGTTACGTCACGACCGTCAATACCATCTCCTGGAAGGAGGAGGAAGCTGAAGAGATGGAGAAGGTGATGGAGGTACAGGCTAGGCTGAAGGAAGCCGAGGAAGTACTGTAGAAGGAGGTCACCCCAAAGGGTGGAGCTGCGGACAGTAGTGTCAGATTAACACGGGAGCTATGAGGAGAGGATCAGCAAGGCGACAGTTTACTACTTACCATGCGAATGCAGGAGTCCGCTAAGAGTGATTCGAGGGGTCACAAATTCCTATGGGAGAGTCTTCTTGGCAACAAGGTGGCTCATATCGTCGCAAGAACGTGAACTAATGTTTCTTTGGACATCTCCGTCTTTCTCTTTGGAGCGATCTTTCTGTAGGAGCTGAGATTAATCAGGACTTAGAATATCGACAAGTCGCGACTAAAAAAAATCATGCAACATGTGTTTCATCGAGAGGTGTGAGCCCGTGTTTGGGTGTTGGAGACAGCAGGTCGAGAGGATTAGGCTCGCCTGACCGTTCTGTCGTGTTTGGCTTTCTTAGGTCCCCTCTACTCTTTCTTTGGCGAGCACTCCGAGGGCCTGCGAGAAAGCCAAGACATGAACCCTTTCACAGAAGACTTATTTCGCTCTCGTACGGTGGCGAGGCGATCCTGAAATTCTTTGGAGAGAGGCATCCTGAGGTACATGCAAGAGAGAAAGGTTGGAGGTGCGCAAAGTCCTCCCAACCCCCTTGATTCAGCGTATATATAAGATGATGGACGGTCCCATCAAAAGATTTCTCAATCATCCATTACTCGCCTAATACTTAGAGTTCAACTTTCCTTTCTGATCTTGAGACAATTTCGCAAAGAGTAGAGATTTGGTACAACCCCATATTCGTCTAGTGGAGGCCACAAAAGAAAATCTGTTAGAGTAATTTGCCAGCAGGACACGTGTGTGTGGGACCGACCCCGTGGCTTTCCCCATCACGTTCTTGGTCTTGGTGTTGACCCCGGTGGGCCCCCTATGACGGAATATCCCCGCGGTCCTGTGGTTGGGATTAGTCCCACATCACTCGCAGCGCTCGCTCCTCCGTGTTTATGTTCCCCTCCACCCTTCATCTCAATACCTGGGTTTTGAGATGTGATATGGGCGGGCGGGTTATCACATATTCATGCACCCTCTGCTTACCCTCACACAGCTCAGTCGATAACTACCCCACCTCTGCCTAACTTCAAAACACGGAGCTAGCCAACCCGAGCCACCACCATACCGCCTCTTCAATGGCCAATCGGCCCGACACCTCCCGAGCTCCTCCAACTCAAGTGGAAGCTCTTCCCCTCTCCCTTCCCCACCCCTTGGATGTTCTGCATGCCTCATTTGGCTGGCGGAGCGTCATCGACGCCACCCGAGCCAAGCTTCAGGCTCGGGATTTGGTCGCGCAAGAGGAGTGTCGCCCATTGCCAAGAGTGCCCTAGGGTGATGATTCACCGCTAGAGAAGATGCGATTCCTGCGGCACCCATAAAGAATAATTTTTTTCTGTTTTCATTTCTATAGTGGCGGTCGACGGCGCTAGGCCGTCGGAGGGAAGCTTGACCCCCAGCGTGCTGTTTGGGGGTGTTATCGTAGCCGGATAGCAACCTGAGAGGCGGGAAGCACGCCATTGCCCTGGAGCAGATCAACCGCTCCACCCCG